>CM054134.1:105301588-105344088 GCA_028751875.1 Rapana venosa
TAATAAAATAAATATAAATAAAAACCGACACGGCGAGAGACAGAGATAAAGAAAGACAGATACAAAAACAGAGACAGAGACAGAGAGACGGACAGAGACAGAGAAAACGATTCATAAATGTCATAGCAATGAGGATGTTTGATCTCTCTATCATAGATAATAGAGAACCGTTTCCTCTCCGATAAAAACGTGGCCTGTTAGGCTAGTAGTGGTCAGCTAGTATGAGAGAATGCCTGGTGGCTATACAGTTATACAGTTATACAGCTGTGGGGGCAAGAAGCTGAAGGACCTATGGGTCCATTATGCAATCCCTCAGTGTCTTCTTGTCCAGTAAGGTCCACTGCTGGACAGCTGCCCTTGACCCCCTCCCCCCTTCTGTCTTTTCTTGGTTGCTGTTCTAGGCATAGCAGTTGTTTCCCTTCCCTAGTGTTTCTTGCTCCAAAGTTGCGTCCCTCGTGTGTTACTCCTCTCTCTCTTCGTCGTACTGCCGCTGTGGCTTGTTCCTCTCTGTCTCTCTTTGTGTGTCCATCTGTGTGTGTGTGTGTGTGGTGTGTGTGTGTGTGTGTCTGTCTGTTGTCGTCTGTCTCTCTCTCTCTCGTCTCTCTCTCCTCTCTTCTCTCTCTCTCTCTCTCTCTCTCTCTCACACCCCACACACACACACACACATTTTTCCACACACTCTCTCTCTCTCTCTCTCTCAATCCTTCGGATGAGACTATAAACTGAGGCCCCGTGTTCGAACGCATGCAGAACATCTTGCGCACACGTTAAATCCTGTTCCGCTTTTCGGAAGAGTAGGCCATTGTGTGCCGGTGGGAACAGATGACAAAATTTACAAAACCGCATACACACGGGGACTGGATGTAAAAAAAAGCACAAGAGTGCTTATTCCATTATCCTCGATATAAAAGAATAAATAACATTATATATATATATATCATCATCATCATCATCAGACCCGTGACCTTAGCGGTCGTGGGGGAGACATGAAAGACGATGCCGTGGTAAGCCTCCTCCATCCATCTCGGTCCTCGGCTCTGCGCAGTAGTGCCGAGTCATTCATCCTGGTCCATTCTCTGATGTTGTCCATCCATGACTTGTTCTGTCTTCCCCTCCTTCTGCCACCTTCGAGTGTGCCCTGCAGTACTGTTTTGGGCAGAGTGTTGTGGCGGGTGACGTGGCCGAACCATGTCAGCTTTTTTTTCTTGACGATGGTGAGAAGGGGTTCCTGTGGACCTGCCAGCCGTGTTATTTGACTCTTGACAAATTCATTGGTCTTTCGTTCTCTCCAGGATATGCCCAGTAGTTTTCTATGGCATTTTGTTTCGAATGATTGGATTCGCTTTGCTGTTTCAGCAGTCATTGTCCAGGTTTCACTTCCGTACAGCAGGATCGACTGAATTAGGGCTTTGTAGAGCTTTAGTTTGATTGGGAAACTGATCTCTTTACTTTTCCATATGGTGGTGAGTTTTGTCATGGAAGATGTTGCCATGGCTATTCTGACTTTGATTTCTGTCGTCGATCGCCCGTCCTTTGTGAGTGTAGCGCCGAGGTATTTAAAAGCGTCTACCTCCTCTAGTTGTTGGCCGTTCATGTAAATTTTAGCGGTGGCATTGCTCGTGCTGTTCACAAGTACTTTACTTTTCTCCGAGCTCACCTCCATCCCATATGCTCCAGCTCTGTTCTCAAGTCTGGTCGTAAGATCTTGCAGCTCTGTGTTACTTCCGCCCATGAGGTCAATGTCATCGGCAAACCGTAAGTTGTTGAGGGGTCTGCCGCCAATGGAGATGGTAGAGTGGAAGTCATGGAGGGGCTCTCTCATAATGTTTTCCAAGAACAGATTGAACAGGACTGGAGATAACAGGCATCCTTGTCGGACCCCAACTGTGGTTTTGAAGTAGTCTCCGACCTGATTGTTTAGGACTGCACTGCTTGCGGTGTTGTATAGTGCTTGAATGGTTTGCACTAGTCCTTCTTCAATGCCAAACATTCTGAGGACCTGCCACAGGCCTTCGTGCCATACTCTGTCAAAAGCCTTCTTGAAGTCGATGAAGTTGTGGAACAGGTCTCTCTGATGTTGAAGATGTTTTTCCATCATGACCTTATATATATATATAATTATATATATATATATTATTATATATATATATATATATATATAAATATATATATATATATATATATATCCCTGACGCGCACATGCGCGCCGATGTAAACATAAACACACACTTGCACTCGCACACCCTGAAATGCGTACACATCCAGATATAGTAACAATAAAAACTGTTGTTACTGATACTGTATAATAGGCAAGGCAAAATCGCCACCACCATCACAACCCCCTCAAAGGAAAAAAAAACCCAACCAACAAACAAACAAAGAAACAAAAAAGTCCAACGAAGACACAGACACAGACACACAGCAGTACATAGCACAAAGTCCATAGTTCTGCAGGAGAATACAGGAAAAAGGGAGACGGTTAGGAGGATTTCAGCTGGGGCTGACTAAGAGATTTTTAGAGTTAACATCAGTACCAACTGCACTCCCCCCGAAAGTCCTTCGGATGAGACTTTATATATATATATATATATATATATATATATATATATATATATATATATATATATATATATATATATATATATATATATATATATTAATAAAACCGTATGCACACAGGTATTGTGCTTAGACACCGATCTTGAAGACAGAATGTGGCTACCTTAATGGTGAGCAAAAACGGTCGCATACGCAAAATGTCATCACTGGTGAACCTCAGGGCTCTTGCTGAGAAACAGGGAAAACCCAAACACCACGAAACAAATATAGTTGGAAACAATGTTTTATTCCCATTTCATAATTATACCATCATTTTTCCTATTTCTGTTAAAAGAAAAAAAAGAGCGCATTGTCGAAGATCGTGTTGTTGTAAAGTTGTGTAAATTTTGTGTTGTGTGATATTTATTAAACTTGGAAAGAATTAGTAATAGTAGTAGTACTTACTCATTATCGAATCTGTGTTTGTGACTGATCGTTCAAGATGAGTTTCAATCTGTTGTCTTATATGGTGATGCTTTTTATACAAGGTTACTTTATAATTATTGCCTATACCCAAAGGGGTTAAAAGATTAAAATTCTTGATGACAGCTTTCTAACTAGCATGTCCACAGATCCACTAGAATATAATTATGACATATTTATAATAACCTATCAATAATTAGAAGATTCACGAAATAAACAATTCACGTTAGTTGTAAATAAATTAGATGATTCATAAAATAAGCAATCCACGTTAGTTGTAAATAAATTAGGTGATTCACGAAACAACAATAACAACCAACACCAAAAAAACGAATCATCTCAACAACATTATAAACTATAACGAAAAACCGATAAAATACTAAAATTAGAGATGATACTATTTCCTTAACATTTTGGTCTTTTGTTCAACACACAAACACGAAAGGAAAAGAGGGGAGCGTTTTCTTTCTTTTTCCACCCCCCAGTAATGTATTAACTCTTTTCTTCTCCGCCCCACCCAAGCACAGTGTTTGCTTCTGTGCTCAAACAGGATCTCCTGCTGATGTGAGAACGAGGGAGGGTGCGGTAGGGACCGGGACAGACAGACAGATAGGGGTGGAAGCTATCTGACAGGGTGGCCGTATAAGTTAGTAACCGGGGTAGAAGCGGTTTCATAAGGGCAGGCAAGTCAGGCCAGCCAAGGTAAACGCTGTCTGGTAATAAGGGCAAGAAGCCCCCCAGTTAGCTGTCTTTGCAGAGGAGACAAGACAGACAAGAGTCCCATGCCCGCGTGATATGAGCGGTGGCCTGCTTTAGCTGACGGAAGCTGAAAAGAAGCGCCAGGACCTGGGCTTGATCAGCACACAACACACAAGGCCCAGGTGACAAGATGGCAATTGCGATGACGACGACGCCGAGGGAGTGAAGTACCGTTGCCCGATCCCAATTGCAATCAGGTTCGTCTGCTCCGCCTGTGCTGGTCAACACACACTTGTTCCTTGCGCTCCGCCCGAACACTCCCCCTCCCTTCTCCCCCCCCCCCCCCTCCCCCTCTTCTCCCTTACTCCCCCCCCCCCCCCCCCCCCTTTCTCCAACCAAACCAACCACCTCGACCCCTTTCGACTTTTATATTCACGAAAATTTTGTCTTTGGCTTTGTCCACTCCCATAGAGCTATAGGGGACCCACAGACCCTTACAAGTGCGCAGAAAGAAGTTGGCGACATAAACTGCTGAGGCGGGCTAGTAGTAGTAGGGCTACCGCTATAGTAGAGTGGTAGGCGGAGGAGGAGGAGCGGGGTGAAGGAAAGAAAGCAAGAAAGAAAGGACCCTTAGTTTCCTGTTTTCTGTCTGCTTTGTGTTTGCCTGACCCTGAAGGTTCTGACTAACCTCCAGCGCGCTAGAGAGGGGTTTGGAAAAACACTGGTAAAGATGTATTATCATATTGGAGTAGCAAGGAAATGAAAAGTAAAGATCACATTAGCTCTTTTTGACCCAGCTTCATGTTTACCTTGTGCACTCCCCGATTTTCTTTTATTTTTTACACTCAAAAATGTGTGAACCATCCCAATTTAGTGGGGAAAACACACACACACACACACACCACTCTCCCACCACTCTCTCTCTCTCTCTCTCTTAATTAATTAATTAATTAATTAATTAACCGGCTACAGGCACTTTCAACAGACTAACAAGCAAACAAACCAAAACTAAACAGATCAAATAAAAACCACACACACGCACAACGCATCTGTGGATAGCATTCGTTGGTCTAAACAGATTAATTAACAGATTTTTTAGCAGTTTGACAAAATAACAAGACAGCCTTTGTTAAAATCTAAAAGAAAAAAAATCAAAGGGACAAAGGTTTAGTTACTAAGCTGCTTTCAGACCAAAGTTTGCTTTTGGTTTTTTGTGTTTGCTTTTTGTTTTTGCTTTTGTTTGTATTTTGTTTTTGTTTTCGGGTTTGAGGGTTTTTTGTTTTGTTGGGGTTTTTTTTTGCGGGGTTGTTTTGTTTTTTGTTTGTTTTGATTGTTGTTGTTGTTTTGGGATTGTTTGTTTTGTTGTTGTTGGGTTTTGTTGTTGTTGGGTGTTTTGTTTGTTTTGCTCTTGTGGGATTTTTTTGTTTGTTTTGTTGTTGTTGTTGTTTTGTTTGGTTTGTTGTTTTGGTTTGGTTGGGTTTTTTGTTTGTTTGGTGTTTTTGTTTGGTTTGGTGGTGTTTTGTTGTTGGTGGTGTTTTTTTGTGTTTTTTTTGTGGGAGGGTTTTTTGGGGGGTCGCTCCTCGGCTACAGCTCTGAGGTTCACTTAGGGAGAGTTTTTGGGTTAGCCATCCGTTTATGCCCACCGTTTAGATAGCCGTATTCCGACTTCGGGAATAATATCTATACACACGACACCAGTGTGCATACCGTTTCCTAAACAAACAAAAACTATCATCCATTCTTACCAGCACGAATGGCCTACTCTTCTGAAAGGAGGAACGGGTTTTTAAAGAGCGCATAACATGTTCTAAGTGCGTTCGCACACATGACCTTGGGTTTACAGTCTCATCCGAAGGCTTTTCCGGGAAGTAGGGTCAGCACTGATGCTAACTCCAGGGTTGAAAAATATCCCCTTGAACGGTCGTCTCGTCTCGGTGGTGGTGGAATGACCCGGAACTAGTCAAAGCGCATGCGCAACGCTATCCCCCCCCCCCCCCCCTCCCTCACTCCCCACCCACCCCCAAAAAAGGTACCTGAAAAACGGGAATATCAACTATATAGCAGCGATCAAACATCTCTTGAGTTACAAAACTGACTGACCAAGTTTGACGGCATTTCACTGTTAACATTCTGTAACTGGAAATACAGATGTGCTTCTTGAATGCAAACCTTTGATTTGTTTTTTTACGATAGATAACGTTATCATTATTATTATCATCATCAATCATCATCATCATCATCATTGTTGTTGTTATTATTATTATTATTATTATTATCATCATCATCATTATTATTATTATTATTATTATTATCATCATCATCATCTTCATCATCATCATCATCTTCATCATCATCATCATCATTATCATCATCAATATTAGTATTATTACTTCATGGACCCACGGGATGGAAGTCAAACGCCTTATCCACCCAGCTATATCGTACTTGTGGCTGTTGGGCGTTCCCAGATGAACACCTTGTAGTTGTGTGCTACCAGCTGAACACCCTGAGGGTCCGCCATTATGCACTCTTGACTCGTTCACCCCACCTGAGATTCACTTAAGTACTTTAGATACTCTCTGGATGAGAAGTTTGTGTGTATGACAATTTTCCAGTACTCACTTTATGGGCGTCGGAGAGTGGCTGCCTACAATGCTGACTATTAGAAACCAGTGTATGTGACTGTTTTCTAGAACTCACCATATCATAGGCCGCCATACTCCCACTTCAGAGGATTTTTTTTCACCGTTAAATGAGAGTGCAAGTGATTATGTTATATATGAGCTTATCCTTGTTTCTTTATTTCATTTATTTATTTATACCACTTTAAGTCACGCAGATTTCCTGCGTGAAATTCGGGCTGCTCTCGCCGGGGAGAGCACGTCGCCTCAATAGCAGCGCCACCCATTTTTTTTCTTTTTTCCTGTCTGCAACAGTATTTGTTTCCCTATCAGAGTAGCTTTTTTCTACATAATTTTGCCAGGGACAACACTCTTGTTGCCGTGGGTTCTTTTACGTGCGCTAAATAATTATGTGCAACACACGGGACCTCAGTTTATCGTCTCATCCGAAAGACTAACGCCCAGACCACCACTCATGATCTAATGGATGGGGAAAAAGTTTCGGGTCCAAACGGGATACGAACCACCGCACACTTCCGACCCGGACTTTTCGCATTCCAGACAGGCGCGTGACCTCTAGACCACCGATCCTGGCTAAAGACTATCTCGAAATAATTTCAAAACATGACAACATTGATTTTTTTTTCATTGCAGGATTTGGCACTTTGCTTACATGGATAACTGACCAAGCTGTTGACCTGGGCAACATACCGTAAAGGTAAAGATGACCCCATAACCTACATGGTCATTGGGGAGCCATGTGTCAGAGACCTCAGCTTCTCTAGGGGCCAGCATTTTTAGGGCTGCGCCCATCTAAATTTCCCTCACTGCTTTACCTTCCCTGACCCTGAAAAACTGGGAGACTGTACTGAAGCTAGTAAACACGAACAGTCTCGATCACCCACACAAAAGGTAACCACGCTCAATTGCTGCTTCACCTCAGCTAGGGGAGAGCGAGAGCTCTGACCACAGGCAGGGCTATCCCGTACTGGACAATTCACAGTTTGTATCTGGAAGAAGAACTAATGTGCACGCTAATGACTAAAAGAGGGACTCCCCACAGGGTTTGACCATTTTCTTCTAAAGCCAAGGGGGAATACCATTGAGGAAGGCAGTTGAGGAGAAGGGTTGAGGCCGCTCGTCAGGCCCGGGGGAATGACAATAGAGCCTGACAGACACAGTGACGGCGACTTTTCCATTCAGGTAAGGGACGAGACTGGGATGGACCGCCTGTTTATTCAATGCCGCCATTGAAAATCGCAGACTGGTTAGGGTCGGTCTTTCTTCTTTGAAGTCCACCAAACTCCCATGCTTCCTCCATGGTGTGGTTCTGGGCCCAGGTAGATAGATGGAGGCGATAGATAGATAGATATCTAGAGATTGATCACACCGCCTTTACCTTACCCCCAGTCTTGCCATGAATCACCACCACCACCCAAAGCTTTTTGAATCTGCTCTGATGACGCACTCCAGACTATGCAAGCAGAGATAAAAGAGGGAGGCGTCAAGAGTCGTAGCACATGGCACTGGGCGCCCTCCCACAAGGAAAGCTGGGCCAGACGGAGATATGTGCACACCTGATACTGGACACTGCTCTCACACAGCCAGCCAGCCAGCCAGCCAGCCAGCCAGATGAGCAGTCGCCCGCCAGACAATGATCTATCTGCAGGCAGACCCTTTCAATAAAGGCGTGTAATTATGCTGCTGAAAAATAGATAGAATGCTGGAGATGGTGGTGCCTAGCCAAAGAGGGTTCTGTCTCACGCTGATAGGTTTTCTTCTTCCTTCTTTTGATCAAGTGTGTGTGTGTGTGTGTGTGTGTGTGTGTGTGTGTGGGGTGTGTGTGTGTGTGTGTGTGTGTGTTTCTGTCAATGTAAAAAAACCGCTTCACACTGTATTAGAAAAAAAAACAGGCGCAAAAATCAATATGCTGGTAATCTAGTCTTCATATCTGAAAACGGTTTAAGTTTCAAGGTTGTATCAGGTTGTAATTCCTATCAGAGCATGGCGCACCTCATAAAACAATATTAACAATAACGCTAATAGCTGCAACAAAAGAAATGAGTTCAACAATAACTCAAACAGAATTGTTATTTATGATTCTTTTGCACAATTTCATGCAGCTTTACAAATTGGTTATAGACTGGCTCAGTTTCATCAACGTCTTTTATGTCTAAAGAGAACGAAATTACAAAGCGTGAACATGGACCTCAATATATATGATATCAGTTTATTTTTATGAATATCAGCGAACAAAGTTAGACCTATCATTAACAAGCAGAACATATTGCCTACAATATATTGTATTACGTAAAGAAATGATTTTCTTCTTCTGTAACACAGCTTAAAGTGATAGTTCACTATCGGAGAACAATTTACGACACGCGTTCACTCGCATCGCCTATCTCAAGAATGCCTCTCCTCAGCTCATTTCCGTCAAGTGTAAATCCATGTGACCATCTCCGCCGTCTTGAAACACTTCACCCGACATATCGTGCACTAATCTGCCATAAATCTTTTCTTCCTCCCTTTCAAACTGTTCCCTCTTTCATTCCACTCAGATGAAATTCCCCGCCAAAGCGCCACGCAGGTGTTGAGAATCCGTAAAAGTGATCGTCCCCTCATTACCCCCCCCCCCTCCACTCCCCGAACCCCCCCAACCACCACCACCTGAACTATGGCCGTCATTGTTGCGGAGAGACAGGGGCAGGGATGGACACTAGGCTGGACAAGATGTATAACTTGATAATATGATGCAAAACCACGTTGGTGAGTAATAGGCAAGCTCTGTATTATAAAACCCGGACACCTTATGTATAATTACTCTATATTTCTCTGAAGGATCCTTTGTCGTGACTGTAATTCATTGAAGTGGACACTGAAAGTTACATTGTCATGAAGGAAAAGAAGCGCTTCTGCGAAGTGTCGGGTTTTTATGCTTTTTTTTTTTTACTTGATTGGTACGATGATATGTAGAATATGCTTTGATTTGTATCCTTCGTGTGTATGTTATGTTTTTGTGTATGCTTATCATCGGTATCTATTGTTTGTAGTAGCATGACTGTTTCCTAGCGTGATATCCTGGGGTTCACCTAGAATAATAACGCACTTAGACTAACGAAACAGTTGACTTGATACATCGTACACTTATTTATTATATTTTTCCTCCTTCACTCTCCATCCACCTTCTGCGTGTTCTTTTTTAGCAGCTCCAGTAACATGATTGTAATCCGGTGCTCAATGTCTGTTTTGAATGCATATAATCATAGATATTTTGGAATCACTTTCTCCACTTAGGTAAGTTTTGTAGCTGCCTGCAAAGACCTGCCACGAACAGCAAAGCGTGTCTTGTTCTGAATAATGAGAAAACTGTGTACTTTGGATAGCAATTCGTTAGATCTCTTTCTAAAAGTATTCCATATTCACATACAACCCCAATTTCAGTATGGTTTGGTATCATGGGTATGGTTGGATAAGAAAGCAGTCACACAATGTGAGTCTGTTCATTTCTTTGTCTTGAAAAGTACTTGTTAAAATGAAAACCCTAAACAATTAAATGTATGTAAAATGTTTCATGTGTTCTATGCCCATTAAATCTGTTGTCAGATTCATCAGGTTCCTTTTTTTAAAAAAATTTCTGAATCGCAAAAGACTTCCAGAAAGTAGACATATTATGTTACGTGTTTATTGCTTAGCTGGAACTCAGAGGCTCACCAATGGTAAAATTTTGCAAATGCGACAGTGTTTGCTCACCATAAAGGTAGCCGCATTCCGACTTTGGGGATGATGTTTAATCACGACACTGTGTGCATGCGGTTTCTAAATGTCATCTGTTCTTACCGGCACTCAAGGGCCAACTCTTCCAAAAGGCAAGACCTGTGTTTATAGTCTTATCCAAAGGACTTTCGGGGGGAGTGAAGTTGCAACTGATGTTAACCCTAGGGGAAGAAATCCCATCAAACGGTTGTCTCGGTGGTGGCTCGATCCCGGGCCATCAGATCACAAGCTCAACGCTTTAACCACTCGGCTATCCTGCTTCCCCGTTCCCTATTCTTACTTTACACAAAAGGTATATCAACTGGAGTTTTAAATATAAGCAAGTGTGTGAGTTTGGGTTTGGGTATGTATGGATGCTTCAGGGAGTAGCAGAACAAAAAACATCCCTGAAGTCGGAATGTGGCTACCTTCGTAGTGAGCAAAACGGTCACATACACATAATCTCACCATTGGTGAACCTTGGGGTTTTAACCGAGGAATGGTGGGCGGAAAGGGGAAGGGGAGGGACAAAAACATGCATACAGATATTTTGCCGAGGGTTAAAGGACTACAGATGGCAAAACTGGGAAAGCCACACGAATCAATCTATACAAAATGACTGTGTAGTTCTACAATGGTTTGGAGAAGTATCTCATGAAATTTGGATAGGCATTTAAGAGTTGTTACGATTGATTTTTTTATTTGTGAGTCTCTGAAAGTATAAAAAAAAAAAATGCATGCCGCTTTAAATGTACATGTGCATCTGGCGTGTTGTACCCATTGTTCAAAGAGCAAGGTGAAGATGAGGTTCATTTTGTTCACTTGTGTGATGCCCTCTCTGATCTTGTAAAATTGATTCCCCCCAACCCCAACCCCCAGTGTATTATATATAATATATATATTATATATCATATATAATTATATATATATATATATATATATATATATATATATATATATTTATATATATATATATATATATATATATATATATATGTATGTTGTGTGTGTGTGTGTGTTTTGTGTGTGTGTGTGTGTGTGTGTGTGTGTGTGTGTGTGTGTGTGTGTGTGTGTGTGTGTGTGTTTTGTGTGTGTGTTGGGGGGCGCGCGCGCGCAGCCATGTCCATTTGTTTATGCTTATTGATGCCATCTGAAAAAATGAACATGTTGTTCAGTGTTGTTATATGTCAGCCTCTTTAATACCGCATACCGATAAGATTGGTGGCATTTATTTTCCTTCTTTTTATATCTGCCTCCTTCTGAATGATTTATTGGGGGGAGAGGGGGGGGGGGGGGGGGGGGGGGGGGGGGGGGGGGGGTGATGCACCTGTGTTCATGAGAAGTTATAGAAGTTATATGAATAAAACATCTGACGTTTAAACTCCCCCCCCTCTCTCTCTCTCTCTCTCTCAGTTAACTGCTTCCAGAACTGAATTGGGATGCGGGAAAGAAAGAATAAAGCATAAAAACAATATATCTCTCAATGAATGGTACAATCATTTCAAAAATGTGTTTTCTACAGATAGTGATGATTTCAATGAGGAAGATCAAGATCACTTTGATCTTTCTGAGGAAGACCAACATGCACTGAATGATGAAATAACTTTGCAGGAAGTAACACTTGCAGTAAATAAACTAAAGGGTGGCAAAGCGTGCGGAATGGATGGAGTGCTTGCAGAAATGCTTAAGGCAGGTAGCCAAACTATTATCCCCTTTTTACATAAATTATTTAATGAAGTATTTAAGAAAGGCATATATCCAAAGGAATGGGAAAAGGCCATTGTCATTCCAATTCATAAAAAAGGTAACAAAGAGAATGTAGATAATTATAGAGGTGTATCTTTACTAAGTATTATTTCAAAATGTTACAGCACAATATTAAATAATCGGCTCTACTCTTGGTTGGAAGAAAACAGCTTGATAACTGAAAATCAAGCAGGATTTCGTAAGCATTATTCTACTACTGACCATATCTTTTGTTTATACTCTGTTGTGCAGAAGTGCTTGTCCCAGAGAGGTAAGAAGTTGTATGTTGCTTTTGTCGATTTTAAGAAAGCATTTGACTCAGTAAGGCATGATAAATTATTACAGTGCATTAGAAACCAGGGTGTAAATGGAAGATTCTTCTGTTCGCTGCAAGCAATGTACAAGGCTTTAGTTTCATGTGTCAGATCCAACTTTGAATATACACAGCTTTTTGACTGTCCAATAGGGGTGCGCCAAGGTTGTGTACTGAGTCCTACTCTGTTTCAAATGTTTATTAACCAACTAGCAAATGATATGTCTGCGAAAGGTAAACATGGCATTCAGCTAATGCCAGGTCTCATGGAATTGTTTGTGCTTCTTTTTGCAGATGATGTTGTCTTGTTATCATCTACTCCAGGGGGTCTTCAAAACCAGTTGAATGTGCTCAAAGCATGCTGTTCTAAAATGAAATTAAAAGTAAACAAAGATAAAACTAAAATTATGGTTTTTAGGAAAGGTGGGTTTTTGGGCAGAGATGAAGAATGGTTTTTCGAAAATGCTCAATTAGAAGTAGTAAATAAGTATTGTTATTTGGGATTCAATTTTTCAACGAAGCTAAGCATCAAAGTTGGAACTGAAAATCAAATTATGAAAGGAAAGAAAGCCTTAATTAGTTTAATAAAGGCGTTTTTGAAAAACAAAGATATTACCTGTCAGATATACTTTAAAGTATTTGATATCAAAATACAGCCTATATTATTGTATTCTTCGGAAGTTTGGGGATTAAGTCGATTAGACTGTTTAGAAAAGATTCATTTAATGGCATGCAAGCGTTTTCTGGGGCTTCCCATCAAAACTCCTAACAAAATGGTGTACGGAGAACTGGGAAGATACCCTCTATATGTCAATACCAGCATTTCTGCTTTCCGATTCTGGTTTAAAATACTTCAGATGGACCATCACAGATTACCTCGTCAGGCATACGAAATGCAACTAAGCCTTGATAATAATGCAAAAAGATGCTGGGTTTCTAACATAAGAGTGTTATTATGTGAATGTGGTTTTAATATAGTATGGTTACAGCAGGGTGTTGGGGATGTATATAAATTTATGCAGGTTTTCAGGCAAAGACTGATAGATTTGTTTATTCAGGAATGGCAAAGTGTTAATAAACGATCATGACAGATACTCCATTTACAGATCATTTAAAACTGTGTTTGAAAGGGAATCTTATATTTGTAGTATTGATGTGTATTGCTTTAAAGTTGCTTTGTCACAAGCCAGATTAAGTGTCTTACCACTAAATAGTAATCGCCACAGATACAGTCCTAATTTGCAAGACAAAATGTGTCCTTTTTGTAAGAATGTAAGTGAGGATGAATATCATTTGATATATATGTGTTCAATGTATGCAGATCTTAGAGTAAAATTCATTCATAACATTCTTCATCTTCCGTTGTCTGATGTTCTTTGTGCTAATAATACACGTTTTTCTTTGCAGATATCAAAGTACATTTTTTATGCCATGCGAAGAAGACAATGCTCAACACAGCTCAGCTAGAATTTAAGGCTTAGTTTAAATGTTTTGTGCAATTTTTAGCTCTCGGTTTCATCTTGGAGTCAAGTAACAGAATAAGATTGGCTTACGCTCTCTCTCTCTCTCTCTCTCTCTCTCTCTCTCTCTCTCTCTCTCTCTCTCTCTCTCTCTCTCTCTCTCTCTCATCTCTCTCTCTCTCTCTCTCTCTCTCTCTCTCTCTCCTTTTAAGAATGAAATCATTGGCAGAGACTAATAACTGTGTTTATCTTCTATGTACACTTTCCCTATTCATTCCTTAAAATTTAATGACCAAGTTGTTCTGGTTTTGTTCATTGATCAACTACAAATAGATGCTTAGTAATTGTAAAGTGACTTTCAACGTTAACAGTCTGTAAACGTATGTTGATCAAACTAAAGGAAGATACGTATTTAAAATTACCTTTTATGTACATAATTGATAATCTGTTTTCACTTTGATATGTTCTACACAGGATTGTTATTGAAAATGTCAGTCATTGTTGTTTTCTTACACGTTTTATTACATTGTCACAACTGGCTTGGGGTGAATGAACGAGTTAAGTTTTAGCTTGCTGCGATTCTGATGACTAGCTTTGGGTACAAAAACTAAACGAGTATGGTGTGAAAGTATACTGTTCTTTTTCCTGTTGTATTGTGGCCCAATGGCCGATGTACATTAAACAAGTTCCGAGTTCCGAGTTCCGAGTCCGAGTCTCTCTCTCTCTCTCTCTCTCTCTCTCTCTTCTCTCTCTCTCTCTCTCTCTCTCTCTCTCTCTCTCTCTCTCTCTCTCTCTCTCTTATTTTTGAAGAGTTGAGAGAAGAGGAGACGTCACTCTCTATATGAGGCAGGGGTTCATGTTGTAATACAGCACAGAGTTGTCATCGAAGGATACAAAACGTGGAATAAAAGGTAAAAGTTTCCCATAACCTATGTGGTCGTAGGGGAGCAAGGCATCAGAGACCTCAGCTTCTCCAGGGGCCAGCATATTGAGGGCGGCGCCCATCTCCTCTCCCTCGCTGCTTTACCTTCCCTGTCCCTGAAGAGGCAGGTGCCATTTACAGCTGGGTGAACTGGGGGACTATAACAAAGCCAAGGCGCGCAAACGGTCACCATCCACTTGGTAACTACGCTCGATGCTGCTTAACATTGGTTGGGGGAAAGCGAGTGCTTTGACCACTGAGCTATCCCGTCCCCAACGCTGAATAACTATGCTATATTCCACAACAACATAATGATGATCGTTAAGTTTGATTTTAGTAATGGAGCCGTTATACAAACATGCATACATGCGTATACATAGATACATACATACACACATACACATACATACATACATACATATATGCGTACATACATACTTACATACATACATACATACATACATACATACATACATACATACATACATACATACATACATACATACATACATACATCCATCCCTCCATCCATCCATCCATACATACATACATATATACATATATACATACATACATACATATATGCATACATACATACATACATACATACATACATACATATATGCATACATACATACATACATACATACATACATACATACATACATACATACATACATACAATAATACCCATGTATCTGAATTAAGTACTCATTTGATATTCATGTCATGGCATCTTTATCTGGTCAGCACCAGATCTGGAAGCGTAGGTCCGAAGTGTGACTTCACTCTGCAAGATCTTGCCCGTGTTGCAGGCACTCTGTTCTAAGGCTGAAAACTTGCTCTGCTGTGCTCTGTCCAGCTCTGAAACATGCCTGTTCTTCTTTGATGATCTCCTCAGCTTGTAGCCTCAATCCATTCTGATATGTATTCCAGCTTCCAAATAAAATTATGTGATTTTTTTTTGCAGCATGCTATAAGCCATTGGCTTCATTTTTGGCAATGCTTTCGTGTATTGTAAACATAGCTTTTCTGAATAAACATTTATTTAAATGAAGTGCGCTTCCTTCCGTCTGTTTTTGTTTAATCTACGGCCAATAGTTTTATCTTGGAATGCAAACTATTAGATATGCTAATCTGCATCTGTAATAAGGTAAAGGTGTCCCACAACCTATGTGGTCGTAGGGGAGCGAGGCCTCAGAGACCTCAAGTTCTCCAGAGGCCAGCATATTGAGGGCGGCGCCCACCTCCTCTCCCTCGCTGCTTCACCTTTCCTGACTCTAAAGAGGCAGGTACACATTTACAGCTGGGTGAACTGGGGGACTATACTGAAAGCCAAGGTGCGCAAACGATCACCCATCTAAGTGGTAACCACGCTCGATGCTGCTTAACCTTAGCTGGGGGAAAGCGAGTGCTCTGACCACTGAGCTATCCCGTCCGCTTTAAGATTCCACTTCATTCATGGCTTTTAAAATATTGGTTGCACTTTCATATGACAAAATAATGATATCTTTCGCACAGGATTAGGAACACAGTATAGACAACCTGGTTTTTATTTTGTTTTGTTTGTGTTGTTTTTTTGTCTTCAAGAAGCCAGCGTGAGACAGCTTGAGGTGGTCATTCAGCATCGAACAATTTCCAACACGTGTTGATTATCTCTTGACACGATTACTTCCGTAATTTCTGTCAAGCGGAAATTCTTATCATCGCTTCAGACTTCTGCAAACAGTTCACTTGATACACGCTGCACTGATTTATCATCCATCTGTCCTCCTGCCATTCCCCGCCCCCCTTCTCCTTGGGGATAAAGTTTCTGCAGAGTGATCTATGCAGGTGTTGGAATCCATAAAAGAGATTACCTGTTCCCAGCTGTGGCGAAGAACCTTGATGTGTGTGTGAGAGAGAGAGGGACAGACAGGCAGAGAGAAATAGACAGAGACAGACAGAGACAGACATACAGACACAGACAGACACAGACAGACAGACAGACAGACAGAGAGTAAGAGAGAAAGACAGACAGACAGACAGACAGACAGAGAGAGAGAGAGAGAGAGAGAGAGAGAGAGAGAGAGAGAGAGAGAGAGAGAGAGAGAGAGAGAGAGAGAGAGAGAGAGAGAGAGAGAGAGAGAGAGATCTATGATTACGTACTCTTTAAAACAGTTCCATCTTCATCTCCGTAATAGAAAAAAAAATTAATCATTTGCACAGCGGGCAGATTCAAGTTTCTAAGTATTGGCTATACATACATACTTTCGTGTGAGGATACAGCTGTCTTTTCTTTTTGGAAAAAAAACTATTGAAAACCACAGTGATGACAGACAACATGGCGTTTTGCCATTTCAGACAGAAGACACACGGAGAAACAACAGCTGGAGGTCATGGGTCATCGCCAAACAATTGACAACACACGTTCATATCGTCTGACTCCGAATTTCCCTAATGGCTCTCGGGCCCAAATCCTTATTACCACCTCAGACTACATGAAAAAGGTCACCTGATACATCGTGCACTAATCTACCATAAATCTTGTCTTCTCTCTGTCTCTCGCTGTCTCTCTCTTTCTGTCCTCTCTCTCTCTCTCTCTCTCCCCTCTCTCTCTCTCTCTCTCTCTCTCTCTCTCTCTCTCTCTCTCTCCTCTCTCTCCCTCTCTCTCCCCTCTCTCTCTCCTCTCCTCTCTCTCTCTCCTCTCTCTCTCTCTCTCTCCTCTCTCTTCTCTCTTCTCCTCTCTCTCTCCTCTCTCTCTCTCCTCTCTCTCTCTCCTCTCTCTCTCTCTCTCCCCTCTCTCTATCCCCCCTCTCTCTCTTTCTCTCCTCTCCTCTCTCTCTCTGTGTGTGGAGGATGAAATTCCCAACCTGTGAACCATCAAGGCAGGTGTTAAATGCATAAAAGTGTTCATATTCAAGTTGGCTGCTATCTATGGAAGCTTTCATTTTGTGTGCAGAAAAAGAAACAGACGGGCAAATAAAGTTCACCTGTGCACATGCACACAGCCTACTGCTAGGTGATAAAAGGTACTGAGTCAGAAGACCCAATGTAACACCGTAGTAGATCGATGCCCTAGAGGTAACGTTTGTGCCCAAAACTTCTCTCCCATCCACTAGATCATGAATGGTGGTGGTTTGGGTGCTAGTCTTTCGGATGAGACGGTAAAGCAAAGTTACATGTTCAACACGCTTTCAGCGCACGTAAAAGAACCTACGGCAACAAGAAAGTTGCCCCTGGCAAAATTCGGTAGAAAAAGTCACTCTGATAGAATAAAAAAAAAAAAACCAACTAGATATGCATGTAGACAAGGGGAAAAATGATGAGTGGCGCTGTCCTTATGGCGAAGTGCTCTCCCCTGGGAAAGCAGCCCGATTTTCTCGCTGAGCAATCTACCGTGACTGAAAGTTGTAAAACACACAAACAACACTTGACATGATGAAGATGATGGGATAAGCACTTATGTACGTTTTTTACAACCAGTCCCCGTGTGCGTGCTGTCTTGTAAATTTTGTCATCCGTTCCTACAAGCACAGATAGCCTACTCTTCGAAAAGACGGAACAGGTTTTAACGTGTGTGCAAGATGTTCTGCGTGCATACGACCGTGAGATCTTAGGAGCTTTCTTTCTGCGTTCCCTTACCGTGTGGGGTGTGTAGTGCCTGGTCTTCTCCTGTGCTTGTCACTTTACAGGAGGTCTGCCCGCTGGCCTCAGCCGACACACTCCGACTTCAGAGCAGCTCATTTCATTGTACAGGCTGCATGCTGGGTATGTTCTGTGTCCGTAACCCACCGTTCGCTGACATGAGATACTGGGATCTGTAAGGTGCTTATTTGATCTTCCGCATGTGTGTATGCACGAAAGGGATTAAGGCACTGGCAGGTCTGCTCTTGAGGTTGACCTGGGAGATTGTAAACTTCCCCACCCTTAATTCACCAGACGCCGCTGTCGAGATTCGAACCCAGGACCTCATGGACCCGCGGGAGTGAAGTTGAGTGGTCTTAACTACTCGGCTATGGAGTCCGTCACACACCTTAGGATTCGAGAAAGTCAACGTAAAGAGTCTTTTACTGTGTCACTGTCTCACAGGCACGCACGCGCGCACACACACACACACACACACACGTTCAAGGGGATATTTTCCCCTGGAGTTAACATCAGTGCAGACTCCACTTTCCCCAAAAGTCCTTCGGATGAGACTATAAACCCAGGCCCCGTGTGCGAACGCACGCAGAACATCTTGCGCACACGTTAAAATTTTATTCTGTTCCGCTTTTTGTAAGAATAGGCCATTGTGTGCCGGTGGGAACAGATGACAGAATTAACAAATCCGCATACACACGGGGACTGGATGTAAAAAAGCACATAAGTGCTTATTCCATTATCATCGATACAAAAGAATAAAATAAAAAAAATAAAAATAAAAACACACACACACACACACACACACACACACACACACTGAGAACAAGGAAACCTCAAATTCTCTGTGTTTCTATATCCCTATGTTCACACACACACACACACACACACACACACACTTGCTAGCACAGGTATCCTCAAGCTTCCTTTGTTTCTCTCTCTCTCTCTCTCTCTCTCTCTCTCTCTATATATATATATATATATATATATATATATATATATATATATAGATAGATAGATAGATAGATAGATAGATAGATAGATAGATAGATAGATAGATAGATAGATAGATAGATAGATAGATAGATAGATATAGATATATATGTGTATACCATGTCACTGCCACACACACTGAGATCAACGCGATCCTGAAACTTTCTGTGTTTATATATCCACCCCCATGTCACTGTCCACACACACACACAAGAATTATTATCATTAAGAAATTTGTGTTCCTAGATAGATGGCTTGATGACAAACCAGCAAATGCATTGCTTATTCAATGCATCACCTGGAACTAAACATTTGACTTCACACACACACACACATACACACACACACACACACACACACACACACACAGAGTTGCTAGTACAGGGGTCTTCGGGTCCTCAGTGTCCTATCTCCCTGGATATCGTGAGTCCTTAGCTAAGGCCTAGGAGTGAAGGAGCGGTCAGAAGATGAAGAGCTCATCCCCCACAGATCCTCCAGGATTTGTCCAGCTTTGCTCCTCCTCTCCTCCTCCCCTCCTCCCTCCCTATCTCCTTCCTGCCCAGATCCACTTCATACACACCTCTTGACACAGCACACTCTGGTGTGTCAGAGAGGCCAAGAGTTTGGGTTGTTGCAATTTTTTGCTTTTGTTGTTGTGTTTTTGTTTCGTTTTGTTTTTGCTTGTATAATTGGTCAGCTGTTTTTGCTGTTGTTTGTGGTGGGGGGTTGTAGGGGGGAGGGTATTTGTTTATTTGTCGTTTTTGTTGTTGTTGTTGTTGTTGTTTGGGGGGAGGGGGTACTTCGGTGTTTTTCTTTCTTCTTTTTTTAGAGGGATGGGGGTGTTTGTCTTTTTTTGTTTTGTGTAGGGAGGTCTCTGGCACTGTCAGCTTTTTAAAGTCTTTTTTTTGTATTACTGTTGTTGAGGAAGACCCATTTTCACACCATCTTCTCAGAGTAAGATTAAAAGAAAAGAACCGCTTTAAACAAACATGCCCCAAATAAACGCATGCTAAAGGAATAAGCTATCCAGCGTAAAGTGTTCGTAGAAATCAACTAAAAGAAAACTGAAGTATACCAGGCACATAAACAGAAACACAAGACATGACTCCATGACATCAGTCCTGCAGGGGAGAGTATCAGCAAAGATGCAGCCAGCAAGGGAGGAAGTCCAGCACACATCCTTCATGAACACGACAACATCACTGCTGCCAGCACCACTGAGGGAAGCTCCAAGACATCCTACACAGCAGCAGAGACCGTGTGGCCAGGTGATCCTTCATGGCATAGAGTGGAGAGAGCTCCGACCTTTGTGCACGGCGATGAAGCCAGGGGACAGGTGAGGTGTTGAGGAAAGAAATATCCAGGTCCAGCTACGGTCTTTATTGCAGAATTCGGCGATAGATCATTATCATAGAACTGATTGGAGCGAAACAGTGAAAAATACATCTTTTATTGCTTTATCAAGGCCTCTTCATGATTTGTTCGTTCCACACTGTTCTGTTTCATTCCAATTCCATACCACAAACAAAAAAGTCATTAGAAAAAAGAAACTTACAGGACAGAATATAGGGTAAAGAAACCTGATTTTTTTTCTTAAACAGTACCTTTTGACTAAGCAAAAATATCGAGTTGATCTGTTCAAAAACCCGCAGATATTACGTGATATTAATCGGGTATATGCGATGCTAAAAATTTTGGAATTTTTTATACGTAGAAAAAATGTACGAAGACAATGATATTTTAGATTCTAAATTCTAGTTGTCCAGCAGTTTTCTACCTACTACATAACGCTCAGAGTTAGTTTGCTCATCTCTAAACATACTTTCAGCTAACTCTGGACACAATGCCATTTGGGTTTTGTTTAATGCGTAACAAGAGCATCTTGTAGCGTCAAGATAATATCCGTCTGAAAACAGTTTCCAATGTAAGTATATCTCTGTAATGGCAGCAGGCATGGAGACGCACATCTGCACACTGTTATTTATTAATTATCGATCTTATTTTTCAAGCCTTGACAATTCAATAGGAATGTTGGTAATTCATTTTTATAGCGTTATTTTGTGTCTTTATGACTTTTTTTGCATTAAGTTAAAGATCTCACTTTATTAAGGTATATATAAACAGGGGTATAATATATAAGGTAGACATAAACAGACACATTAGATCTGTTTACACACTGTAATGAAATAACTCTAACCGTAGACTCTCCTATCGGAAAGACCCGTGTTCATTCTGGATGCTTCTGCCGCATTGCCATTCTCACTTACACAGAGGCAGAAAAGAAAAGAACGGAAAGGAAAACACCACGGAGGGGATAATGATGTGCCACCCTCTGTAGCCCTGAACGTGGCTGCTATGACTGAAGTGGCGCTACCAGGCAACAGCCCTGTGAGCCAGTGGCCCTACCTTGAGTGGCCTTCTGGTTATCTAATATTGATAGTTCCTTCCCCAGGCTTGGCACACCAATGCCAACGGGGAAAAAAGGTTGCGTTTGTTCTCGCTTTCAGACACAGAAAGTGACGGTGTACATATTTCATGTAATAATTAGAGGCGGGAATGGGGGGTGGATAGGAAGGGGGAGGGGGAGCAGGGGCAGGGGGGGGGGGGGGTAGAGACAGGTTGTTTTGGTGGTGTAGATGGAGGTAGTGCACCTGTTCAGAGGGCGAGGGATGGATGGTTGGAATAATGATCAGGCCAAGGCAGGCTTTTTGAGTCATTCACACGGCAAGACAGGTTGGGGTATAGGCTGGTTTTGAGATGAGTCGATATTCAGAGATGCTGTGTAAAATACGTATTTTGTTTGAAGAGGTTTATGGCATGAGCAAACATATTGGGCTTTTTTACAAACCAGATCTCTGGGCAAAAAAATCAACAACAAAAAACACTGTCAACCAACCAAACAAAACAAAAAACGTTCAAAGAAAAAAAAAAATATCAAGAGGGAGAGAGACAGACAGACAGAGACAAGACAGACAGACACACAGACACACATACAGACAGACAGAGAAGAACTGTAATTGCCCGTCATGGGATGATTACAGCGCTTTTGACTTGACTTGACTTGACTTGACTATTATATCTTCACAGCAAAATATCCAGGTAAGTGCTTTCCTGACCTAAAGAATCGGCCAACATGCATACTTACAGTGTCTTCTTCCATACTGGCATGCACAGATCTTTACAAATGGCAAACCCGTCTACAGAAGCTTGAGACTTTCTTTTTTGACACCTCAGTTACACTCTTTGACCAAGGTGGAAGGGTTTGTTCGGGTTTGGGTTTTCTTTTTTCTTCTTCTTTTTTTTTGGACACACACACACAAAAAGAGTGTTTCCAAATGCTCACGTTACTTTGCATTATGCAGATGTGTGAAAAAGGAGCGGATGGGTTGAATCAACAAACTGTTTTTATCACGCCATTGACACCCTAATCCCCCAGATTCCTATCAGGGGGCCATGTGGCAGACCATATGTTAATGTCTGGCGGCCTGCAAAGCGAGGGATTAAGAAGAGGCTGAAATGAACATTCAGATACTGAAATAGGAACCAGCCCATAATGGCGGAGTGAAGGCAGGAGAAAGTCGATCCTGGCCCCGGGGTGGGGGTGGCTGCCTGAAGCCTTAGCAGGGTGCAGTGAGGGGGGAGGGGGGAGGGGAGGGGAGGGGAGGTGAGGTGAGGTGAGGTGTCTGCCGGCAGCTGCCTTCTGCAGGTCACACAGCATGAGACTCCGGCATTGTTTTGCTCCCTCCTCCCCTCTCACCCTGAACACCCCCTTCTCCTTCCTGCCAGACTTCACACTGCCTGTAAAGACGGCTCGCTAAGAAGCTGGATTAAAAGCAACTTTGCACGTTGTCGTGATGTTACGCCGTCATTATGCTGTGCTAGGTGTTGATTCAGATTTCGGTCAGATTGCTTGCACAAGGGACATGATTGGCGGTAGTTAACCGCAGAGACCTGTCCTGACAGTCCTGCTACCGATTAGAGCATGTGTGCATACATTAACCAGAGCTCTTTTTATTAGGTCGAAGAATGCCAATTTGTCTTGTCATTTGTGTGGTAATCTCTCGTGTTTCATGTGTGAAAAAAAATTTTTAATCCAACTGTGTGCGTGTCTTCCCAAAAGGTCAAAGAACTAACCAGGTTGGAGGCGGAGTTCACTGGAAGCAAAATGCCTGTGTGTGTTTATTTTTATTAATTTATTTTATTCTTTTATTTATTCTTTTATTTAGAAGATAATGGAGTAAGCACTCGTGTGCATTTTTTCATCCAGTCCCTGTGTGTATGCAGTTTTGTAAGTTTTGTCGTCCGTTCCCACCGGCACACAATGGCGGAACTGGTTTTAACGTGTGCGCAAGGTGTGTGTGTGTGTGTGTGTGTGTGTGTGTGTGTGTGTGTGTGTGTGTGTGTGTGTGTATGTGTGGGGTGTGTGTGTGTGTATATGAACATTATTATTGATGACACCTAGCTCTAGTTTTTCACCGGGTTCCTTGCCACAGCTCTATGTACGATATTGTAGCAGTTGTTATCAGTTCAGTATCAAAACTCATTTCTAAGTTTGAAAGCTATTGCTAGTCTTTAATATTTTATCAAACACTGCGAGTTAAGTATTTACTTTTAGCAAAGCTAAATATATGTGTTGTCCTTTTCCATGTGCTGCTGGCAGTTTCCCATTGATGCAGGCTTGCCCATTGCTTCTGTACAGAAAACAGCTTTTTATTTTTTTTAAATATATATATTTATTCTAAAAAAGCTGCCGAATCTCAAGGACTTTACTCCAGGCTGGTTGAAGGAATAAGTAAGCAAATAAATCAACAAGTAAAGCGTTAAAATAAAGCGTAAGAAAGCAAGCAACGTAGTTAATTTGTTCATGGAATTAATTAAAATTTGACGATTTTTTTTAATACGATGCAAGATAAAAAATATATATATTTATATCTATACATCTCTCTCTCTCTATATATATATATATATATTATATATTTTTTTAAATATTTATATAATATATATATATATATATATATATATATAAATTTATATAATTTTATTATATTATATATATATATATATATATATATATATATATATATATCAGATCTCTGTCCTTCCTCTCTTACTTTTTTCTTTCTTTTCTTTAATCTCTCAAATGTGATAGGGGAATTTTTAAGAACATAGCTGACAGCCACTTCTCTGCAACAGGCTTAAAGCCAGAATGCACATTTCCCTTTTCTTTTCCGTTTTTCAATGTAACGGACAGCAGAAGTCGTCGACAGGTGTGTGTGTGTGGGAGGGGGGTGGAGACAGAGAGCCGGGTAGGGGTGGGCATGGGGGGTGGGGAGGAGGGAGAGGGGGAAGAGGAGTGGACTGGTTTTGCTGTGTCTCCTACCTACAGTTTCACATGATACAGAGAACATTGAACCAGTCCAAACAAGGTCTCGATCTTCAAAACAGACAGCAGGAATGAACTTTCTATTAATGATGAGCAGCTTGAAGATACAGACAAAAGGTCGAAAAGCAGTATCATACGATGAGGTGATCATAGAATTAAATTACAGATGATAGGAAAGTCAACACAGAGAGAGAGAGAGAGAGAGAGGGGGGGGGGGGGGTAGGAAAGAGAGAGAGGGAGGGGGAGGCGAATTTACGGCCACCGAAAACGGAACAAATTGTGTGGTCATTGTGAAGCTGAAGCATTTCGCTGACAGAATTCTGTTTCTGAAAACAAAAACAAAAAACCCGCTTTATTTTATCATGTTTGCATTTCAATACAAACTTTTAATGAGATTTTCATCTGTAGAAATGCCATTTGTGTCATCTGAAATGGACCGATCTGGGAATAATTCATAACTTACAAACAGACTGGTGCGTGATTAAGGTCAAGGTCATGTTTGCTGGTGTTCTCCAGGACTAGGCTATGTGACATTTGAGCTGGAGACTTTCTGGCCTAGGATGTGGTCGTTGTCGTTTGTTTTGCTTTTGTTTTTGTGGGGATTTTTTTTTAAGTTTAGTTTAGTTTTGCTTTTGTTTATGTTTTGTTTGATGTTTTGTTTTGTGGTTGTTTTTTGTTTTTGTAGTTGTTAGTTTTTGTTGGTGGTTTTGGAGTGGGGGGGGGGGGGGGGTTGGGGTGGGGGGTTGTTGTTTTGTTTTGTTTTTTGTTGTTGTTGGGTTGGGATTTTTTTGGGGGGGAGGTCTTTTCCCCCCGCTCTTCGGCTAGAGCTCCGAGGTTCACCAATGGTGAGATTTTGCGTATGGGACCTATTTTACCTACCATGAAGGTAGCCGCATTCTGACTTCGGGGATGTATGCTGGGTATGTACGTGTTTCCGTAACCCACCAAACGCTGACATAAATTACGAGATTTTTAACATGCATACTTGGATCTTCTATATATGTACATACACAAAGGGAATTAACCCACTGAAGTAACCCACCGAAAGTTGACATGCATAATTTGATCTTCTGCATGCATAATGATACACAAAGGGAATGAAGGCACTGGCAGGTCTGCGCTTGAAGTTGAGCTAGGAGATCGTAAAAATCCCCACCCTTCATTCACAAGGTCTCCTTTCCCCGACCGGTACAGAACGCTGCAGTAATTATCCCCCTTTGTGCAACAACTTGGCGGCTTTCACGAGTTGACTAGCTTTTATTTTGCAGCTTTTTATTCTTTTTTTTCGTTCCTCAACTGGAGAGAGAGAGAGTGAGTTTAGACTCTCTCTCTCTCTCTCTCTCTCTCTCTCTCTCTCTCTCTCTCTCTCTTCTCTCTCTCCTCTCTCTCTCTCTCTCTCTCTTTCTTTCTCTCTCTCTCTCTCTCTCTCTCTCTCTCTCTCTCTCTCTCTCTCTTCTCTCTCTCTCTCTCTCTCTCTCTCTCTCTCTCTCTCTCTCTCTTGACATCGAAACTTATCTAAGGATTAAAGCGGATATGCATTTTAAAAGAATAATGGCTAAATTTAGACTGGGTGTGTCAGATATAAATGGTCATAAACTTAGATACAGAATGCATGGTGAATCCGATACAACATACCCTTTACGCAATGAAGCAAAACAGAAGATGAAGTACATTTTTTTTTCATGTTGTCCTTCCAAGCAAAAAAAATATATCCTCTAAAAATTCACTAGCCGGTCTAATGCGTTTAAACTCTGTTTACTCCTTGGATACAGTCATTCTAACTCACATTATTAGCGATGCAACTGGATATCTATGCAAAGCCTCCAGAAGAGGAGATACTACGATGTCGTAAATTTTTATATTATTTTTTGCTACACCCCCCCCCCCACCACCACCCTACCCACCCACACACCAGTACTTGTTAGTTTTCTCCCCATTGGATGTGTTTTGTATCTGTTTATCACAGCTAGCTGCTCTTTTCTGTGCATTCTTACCATTATTCATTGGTATGATCAGCAGCTCTTCTTACCTTTAGGCCAACGGCCTTTTCTATGAGTATCTTCATATATCAGAATATCAGAACATCTTGCGCGCACGTTAAATCCTGTTCCGCTTTTTGTAAGAGTAGGCCATTGTGTGCCGGTGGGAACAGATGACAAAATTTACAAATCCGCATACACACAGGAACTTGGTGTAAAAAAAAAATTAAAAGCACATTAGTACTTATCCATTATCCTCGATATAAAAGAATAAAATAAGAATAAAATAAAATTTAAAAAATAAAATAAATAGATCTTTTCGGACTTCAAAGTTCAGAGTTCTCTGTCTGTGTTTGTCTGTTTGTCTGTCTCTTTATCTCTCTCTCTCTCTCTCTCTCTCTCTCTCTCTCTCTCTCTCTCTCTCTCTCTCTCTCTCTTCTCTCTCTCTCTCTCTCTCTCATTGCATTAGTGCTTGTTTATCAGGTAATGTTGCTGTGTTCACTCTGCGAGACATTTGGCCACTTCACGCTGATCACACACATCCGAACCTATTTCCACTCTGCCCGTTTGAATCCCTATTCGTAACATGCAAATAATTATTAACATTTGTTTATTCTAATTCATTTATCTATGTTGTGACTGAGCCCTTTGATTGACACGGCACGCACGCACGCACGCACGCACGCACGCGCGTGTACACACACACACACGCGCGCGCGCGCGTGCGCGCGCGCGCGCGCGCGCGAGACACAAATCCACCTGTATTGTATAATTATTGTATGTTATACTATGCTATGATATGCTATGCTATTCTATGCTATGTTATATTATGCTATGCTGTGCTGTGATATGCTATGCTATGCTGTGTTATTCATAATCCCATCTTTTTTTTTCCTGCAGAACTTTTTGACAGATTTTCATAAGTCAAGCATGTTGTCACTGGGCTGTACATCTCGTTATACAATTTTCAACTGACCCCCAAATGCATTCAGAAGTACCCTGCCATTATTGCTGTGCCTCTTTCTCAACTAATGGTTATCAAAACAAAGAGGAGTTTGCTTTTTTCCATTTGAAGAAATTTCCAGGTTTTTTTCCCACTGTACCTTTATTACCTGTATGCTGTGTTCTTTGATATCGCAAGAAACAATGTTCTGAATTGATGTGCATTGTTGAGAGTGAAAATTGCGCTTCTTTGGGTTATCTATCGTTCAGTATTGAATATCCGTGCCTCTCTTCTTGATTATGCTAGAATGGTGGGTTTTTTTTTTTTAAATAGTCCTAGCATATTGTGCCCCCCTCTACCCCCTCCCCTCTCCTTCCTTTTCCTATGGAATGTTAACACAAATTAAATCTCAACAGCGGATAAAATCGTCAACACTTCTTCCGCTGTAATATCGGAGTCATGACATTGATAAATATCAACCTAATGACAAGCTTGTGTGGAGCATAGATCGTCAGCCCACTAGGTGCAGGCTAACAAGTGTTTGTGGAATATTCTGTTAGTGCAGATAGTTTTCTTGCTGCTTTAGCATTTTATGTAGACTGGGGGTTTTTTGTTGGTTTTTTGTTGTTGTTGGGGTTTTTTGTTGTTGTTTTTTGGTTTTCTTTTTTTTTTTTTGGGGGGGGGGGGGGGGGAATATTTTGTGCTCACTTGGCATATTTTCTGCATGTTTCTGAAAAAGAAAAAAAATGTTCAGATTTTTTTTCGGCCTGACCTTTAACTCATTTCTTGTTCGTTTGTTTGAGTTTTTCTTATTTTGCATGTCTTTACAACTGTGACATACAAAGAATGACTTTGTGAATACCCGAGCTTGTTTTCTTCCGCCTTGCACTTGTTCATCTGTCTTTTTGCCACACGCTTTGCGCGACACAATGAATGGAACACTTCCAGCACCGTCGTTTATGTCTGACAAAGTCAGATGACATCTCGGTTTCTTGTGGGGGGCAGGGCAGGACAGCCTAGTGGTTAGAGCGTTGAACTTGCAATCTAACGGTTCGAGGGTTCGAACCAACTCTGGTATGCTCGTTTGAGAAGGAGAACTTTTCCCCCTGGTGTTAATATCAATATCGACTCCACTCCTCCCAAAAGTCCTTCGGATGAGACTGTAAACCGAGGTCCCGAGTACGAACGTAGATAGAACAGCTTGCGAACACGTTAAAACCTGTTCTTCCTCTTGGAAGAGTAGGCCATTGCATGTGGGTAGGAGTGGATGGCAAAGAGGTAATTTTGTAACAGGTATCCACACTGGTGTCGTGTTTAGATATTATTCCCGAAGTCGGATTGCGGCTGCCTTGATGCTGGGCAAATAATGGCGGCATACGCAAAACTCTCGCCTTTGACGAAGCTCGGAACTCTAACCGAGGAATGATTTTAAAATGGTTTCAGCGCGCCATATTTATGAAATTGATCTGTGCAATTGATATCACAGACCTTTGTGTTTGGTTGTTGATTAATGTAATTGTTATACTGGCTATTGTCCTGTCTGGTGTGTGTGTGTGTATGTCTCTCTCTTGCTCTCTCTTTCTCTCTCTCTCACTCTACACCACACACGCGCGCGCGCATGCGCGAGCACGCACAAGCACACCAAACACACTACACTACACTATACTACACTACACTACACCACATTACACTACACTACATTACACTACAACTACCCTACACTACTCTACACTACCCTACACTACACCACATCATCCCACACCACACCACACCACACCACACCACATCACACCACACTTCACTCCACCACACCACACCACACCACACTCCACTCCACCACACCAAACTCACACACACACACACACACACACACACACACACACACACACACACACACACACACACACACACACGCCAGTGCACCTGACACAGTGAAACCAGTGAATAATGAAGACAAGTCTTACGCTCACTCGGGCCTCTGACACGTACATAAATAAGAAGATGAACAATGAAAAAGACGAATAGCGTACAAGTGGCTGGCCACAGAAGAGAGGAGAGAGAGAGAGAGGAGAGATGAGAGAGAGAGAGAGAGAGATGAGAGAGAGAGAGAGAGAGAGAGAGAGAGAGAGAGAGAGGAGAGGAGGAGGAGGAGGATGGGGGAGGGATAGGGAGCAGTGGTGGCGGGAGGGTTGAGCTGGCAGAAAGGCATGGCAGGGACTTCTGTACAGAGTGTGCAGGTGGGGCCCAAAGCAAAGCAAAGCAAGCAAGCCCACGCTCAGTAGCGTCGTTTTGGTTTGAGAGAGAGAGAGGAGAGAGAGAGAGGGAGAGAGAGGGGGGGGGGGGGGGAGCAAGGCTGCAGATTTATGGCCTGTGCTCTGTCGTTCCTCCACACTGTCCCTTCTGGCACGCGCCATATTAAATCATCACTGCTGACACCCTCCTCCCACCCTCTATGACAGCTCACCTCTTCTTTAGGTGTTGTGCTCGTTTGATTGTTTTTTGTTTATGAAGTTCACCTTTTTGGCTGTTGGAAGTGGTGGTAGTGGTGTGGTGGTGGTGGTGGTTATTATCCTTGTTGTCTTAACCTCTAACCCCCCACCCCCACCCCGCCGCCACCCACTTCCTTCCTCCCTCTTCACAACACCCATCTTCCCTGCATTCCTTATCCTTCCCCCCCCCCCCCCCCCCCCCCCCCCCCCCCCCCCCCCCTGCCGTCATTTTTTATGTTGTCATTTCCTGTAGCACAGATTTCATTCCTCGTCTGCAAAATGTAGGTGTTGTTATTGTTGTTGTCTTTATCGTCGTTGGTGTTGCTAGTGTTGTTAACCTACCAAAACCAGCTCGCAAGCATCTATTGTGTCTTTACAGTCTTATAGTGATTTACAGGGGGGATGAGTGAGAAAGTGCATATTCTGGGAGACACCCAGGACGTTAAGCTATTGGAAACACGCAACAACAATAACAATATTTCATAAACGAAAGACATCCTCACACCTTGCCGTCATGTCTGTCACCTGTGGGAATGAAGTATAGAGTGAAAGATGAATCTGAAAAGACATCAGACGTAAACTGTAACCATAAAATCTTTCAGAAAATAAATTTGCAAGAGATTTTTTTTAAACACATGAGCCTTTATATCATGGCCTTGTCTTCAGTTATGTCATGGCCCTTTACATAGCACATAGTGTCTAGAGATTCAAAGCCAGACAAATTTCGCAACATTCAGAGCAAAGCTTTTTTTCTTCTCATTCCTTGGCAAGGGCTCCAAGGTTCACCAATGATGAGATTTTGCATATGCGCCCGTTTTTTGCCCAATATGAAGGTAGCCACATTCCAACCAGAGTGTATGCTATGTTCGTGTTTCCGTAACCCACCGAACGCTAACATGAATTGAGGGACCTGTAACGTGCAGATTTGATCTTCTGCACGTGTATGTACACGAAGGAATTTAAGGCACTGGCAGGTCTGCACTTGAAATTGATTTTGGAGATCGTAGACATCCCCACAGCTACCCTTGATTCGCCAGACGCCTCCGAGATTCGAACCCACCACTTCACGGACACGTGGGATTAAAATCGAACAGTCTTAACCACTGGCTATTGGCATCTGTCAGAGCAAAAATTTGAATTGGGTTGTTGATCAATTGTTTCACTGTGTCTAGCATAAAATTCCTTTGATGTTTACAACTGAATAGCCATCAAATACAAAGCTCTGTATCGTCAATGTCGTCAACTGCACAGTGCAATGTCATGAGTATGGTCCCATGAGCTTAAAACAAACGGAACTGGCATCTTACTGTGGCTGACATACAGCACGGTGCCGGAAATGTTCCATTCATTATCTCACGCCAAGCGTGTGAAAAGTAGACAGCGTAGCAGGTGCAAGGTGGGAGAAAACACGCTCAGGTATTCACAAAGGCATTCTCTCTACGTTCCAGGTGCACAGACCTTGAAAAGGATAATAAACGGGTTTAAAAAAATTTGATTGAGGTTGTCTGAATTGTATTTGGGTCTGCATAAATTTTTGATCGTAAATCCATCACTAACTTGATCGCTGTCTCGAATGAAGCCAATTCAGGTATCAGTGAGCTTAAAACAAAACCATCTTAACAACAGCACGTCATGACAAATCTAGGTGTTGAAAAGTATCACACGTAGCAGCATATCCCTCTTGATGTTTACACTGAATACTATATCACAAGACTGGTATCAGTCTTCGTCAACTCATTCACTGTCATGGCCACATATTTAGCTAAAAAACGATAATGGGATTTACTTATAAACGTCCTGTGAATGTTCCATTTTATCTAGCAATCCTGTCAAAGTAGAGGTGGGTCAAGGGGGCAAATAAAGTCATGGAATAAAAGCATTCCAACGTCATCACAGATGAAAGATAACTAACGGTCACACAATTTAATTCAATTACTTCACAAAATCATTCCCCATGACCAAAATTATTTTACAAACATGATCTCTCTCAAAAACAACACACCACCAGCACTAGGAGAACCAAAGTATAGAATACATGCCCAAACTTACTATTGAACGAAATATTAGGCCGTTAGCTTTATCAGACATTCATTATTACATGACAAGATATTAGCAAGCAAATGTGAGCTTTTTCATTATACTCAGAGAATATTTGTTTAATGAATCCCACAGACTATGATGGCTTGCATGATCAAAGTAAGGGAGCATAAAGATTAAGAAAAAAAGAACCACACCCGTACAAACTCAAACGTCCACATACAAAATCTAACAAAAACATGATTCCGCACCATACCAATCACCCATATGACAATACCTTACACAATCCAGAATAACAAACGGTCATATTAACCACGTCTCCTTTTTACCACAGCCTTCATATTTACATACCAAATATGGCAACAACGTGAGTTGCTTTTCATTTACCAAGATGCTAATTTTAATGTAATCCCACAGTACTATGATGCTGCATGACTCAAAGGACTGCCATAATTAATGAGAAAAATCCACCTCGTTATGCATACTATACCGTACTAACAATATTTACTCATAAAAATGCTGTACGCACCATACCACACATACTAATATCCATACATACAATGCCTGAAATAAACAAACCAGGCCATACTAACCACGTCATACCATACATGCCCATCCCCCAATTAGCATAGGCAAACCATTATCATGCCATACCATTCCACCAACACCATACCGAAACCAACTCATCCAAAGCCATAACTACAAATCTTGCGTACTATACGATCCTGCCCAATCACCATATCTACATCTAGGAAATATCATATCATATCATCACGTTAAATTGCACGTAAGTACGCTGTGTAAACAACTAGTGCACTGAAGCCAGGTGCAGTACACAGCCTGCAGTGTATGTAGTGGAGAAGCCATGTATGTTTGTCCGTCGTGTCGAACGACTCCAAAACACAGAGGAGGCACTGCTGTTTTGAAATGGCAAAATTTGATTATAGTGGAATGCCTTGCCCTACAGCACTCCACCTCTCTCGGCCAAGTGGGCATAAGGACATCAAGCGTTGGAGTGCTCTCCAAAGGCCACCAGCCCCAGGCTGCAGCACATAAGACTGTGCAGTCAAGCCTCCTGTCGAGAGTATCATAGTCGATCACTAAGACTAAGCTGTAAAGTGAACCCATGAGTGGGAAGCCACTGGTATCAGCCTCTCCCTTGCTGTTGCCCCCAGCTCAATGTTATCAAGAACTGGATAAGCCCAGGCGCTGAGACTAAAAGCAATATGCAATACAATCACTGTCCCCGATTGTATCACTGTCGTGGTGGGATGGCATTGCGTGCTTCAATGACCCCCGAGCTATGTGGGCGGGGCTTCGCCTCTGGCAGTTCAAACCTGCAACAGGTCTGGGAGAGGACCGACTAAACGATGCACCCTGGTCCTCAGTTGGGGGTTGCATTGGCTAACGAACCCATCACTTAAAAACCACTCTTTAAAACTGCAACAATACCTCTTACGACGACATGGTGGGAAAGTCCCTCTGGTAGAGCTATGACGCGTGCTGGTGAAAGCCTCCTGGAAGCCAGTGCGCCGAACAACTCTTTTAACAACCAAGTCAACACCCAGGATAGGGACCTGGAACATCAGAACCCTGTATGAAACCGGTAAAACAGCACAGGTGATAGAGAAAATGCACAGGTACAACCTAAGATCTTGGCCTGTGCGAGACCAGATGGAATGGAACCGGCAGACAAAGCTTGCGATGGAGACACTATCATTACTCTGGACAGGAAGAAGGCCAGCCCCACATACATGAGTAGCGCTGCTGATAGACCTGAAGCAACGCAAGCACTGCTGTCCTGGGAACCATGTCACCACGGATCCTCACAGCACGTTTTCAACTCAAAGGCAGAAAGGTTACCATCGTTCAGTGCTACGCTCCAACAAATACAGCAGAGATTAGAAGATAAAGAAAACTTCTTTTGAACAAGATCCAGACCATCATGGACAAAGCACCAAAGAGGATCTAAAATACTAATGGAGTACATGAATGCCAAAGTGGGACAGACAACACAAACAGAGAACTGACATGGGCAGACATGGCACTGGAGAACAAATGAAAATGGAGAACTTTTAACAGAATTTGCATGTTTAACGACCTGGTCATTGGAGGCACATCTTTCCTCACAAGAAAGTCACAAGACCACATGGACTTCCCCCGATGGCAAGACAGAAAACAGATTGACCACATCACCATCGGGCGAAAGTGGAGAAGGAGCCTGCATGATGTCAGGGTGAAGCGCGGAGCAGATCAGCATCAGACCATCATCTTGTTGTTGCCATCCTCAAGACCAAGCTCAAAGCCTACATCGACCGGGCAGAAGACCATCACACAAGTTCAACGTGCAAAGCCTGAAGGAAAGAGAAAAAATAAAGAATTCAGGCTCGAACTGAGGAACAACTTCAGTGTGCTTTCCCAGCTGCCAGAGGAAACAGTCGAAGAGCAATGGCAGAGTCTACGTGAGACCTGGAAGACAACATGCCAAACATACTGGGAAAGAAAACAAGAAAATACAAGGAGTGGCTGACAACAGAAACATGGGCACTGATCACCGAGAGAAAACAGCTGAAAGATCAGATCAACCAAACACAAAATCAAGAAAAGAAACAGGAACTGCAAGCATGCTACTGGGACAAAAACCGGCAGTAAAGAGAAATGCAAGAAGAGACAAGAGAAAAATTCATTGAGGAACTGACTCAGGAAGCAGAGACTGCAGCAGGCCAAAGAAATATGAAGAGACTGTACGAGATCACGAGAACTCTCTCAGGAAAAAACAACAAACCTAGCTGCCCTGTCAAAGATAAGAATGGCAATACCATTCCAGGTGAGGAGGACCAGAGAGCAAGATGGGCAGAGCACTTCAAAGAAACGCTCAACAGACCTGCACCACCCATGCCGCCTGACATCCCCCACCTACTGAAATCCTTGGCATCAACACCGGCCCCCCTACCAAGAATGAGATCACCAAAGCCATCAAGTCACTCAAATCAGGCAAAGCAGCAGGCCCAGACGGTATACCACCTGAAGCACTGAAGGCGGACATCCAAACTTCCACTGAGATGTTATACCCACTCCTATACAAGATCTGGGAGCAAGAGAGTGTACCAGAAGACTGGAAGAAAGGCCATCTCGTTAAGCTGCCAAAGAAAGGGGACCTGTCCTCCTGCAACAACTGAGAGGAATCATGCTACTGTCCATCCCAGGGAAAGTACTGACAAGGATCATGCTAGACAGACTGAAGACAGCACTGGACAAGACACTTCGGGATGAACAGGCAGGCTTTAGGCAAGACAGATCATGCACAGATCAAATCGCCACAATGCGCATCATCATTGAGCAGTCCCTGGAGTGGCAGACCCCCCTATATTCAGTCTTTGTCGACTTCCAGAAGACATTTGACAGCGTCGACAGAGATGTCATTTGGAAACTGATGCATCACTATGGGTTTCCACCAAAGTTCATCACCATCACCAGCAAGCTATACGAAGATGCCACCTGTCAAGTCATCCATGAAGGGAAACCTGATGGAAGCCTTCTCCGTACAGACCGGTGTTCGTCAGGGCTGTCTGTTGTCGCCAACCATCTTCCTGTTGGTGGTTGACTGGATAATGCGGCAAGCCACAGCAGGCAGGAGAACCGGCATACAGTGGACCCTCATGAAGCACTGGAAGACCTGGACTTCGCAGATGACATCAGCCTTCTCTCCCACAGGCAACAAGACGCACAAGAAAAGCTTTGTCGTGTTGCTGACGAAGCTGAAAAGACTGGCCTCCAAATCACATCGGAAGACGGAGATCATGAGGGTGAACAACAAAACACATGACCCAGTGCGACTGCAGCAAGAAACCATCAAAGAAGTCAGCAAGTTTATTTACCTGGCAGTGTCGTCAGTAAGATGGGGGAACAGATGAAACATCAAGTGCCGAATCAACAAAGCCCGTCACGCCTTCAACACCCTTCGGCCAATTTGGAGGTCAACAGCCCTCATTTCAAAATAAGCTTCGGATCTACAACACCAATGTCAAATCGGTCCTACTTTATGGCTCGGAAACCTGGCAGGTAACAAAAACCAACACCCACAAACTCCAGTCTTTTACCAACAAATGCCTCAGGTACATCCTCAACATCAGGTGGCCGGAAGTCATATCCAACAAACAACTGTGGGACAGGACCAGACAAACCCCAATTGAGTCCACCATTAAACAAAGGAAGTGGGGATGGATCGGCCATACACTCCGCAAGCCTGCGTCAAATGTCACCAGACAGGCCCTTGACTGGAATCCACAAGGGAAGCGGAAAGTTGGTCGACCAAAGCAGACCTGGCGCAGAAGTGTTGACGAAGAAACAAAGGCAGCCGGAATGACATGGGCCGAGCTGAAGAGGATCTCCCAAAACCGAGTTCGTTGGAGGGGTGTTGTTGCAGCCCTATGTTCCCCAAGGAACCAAGAGGCATAAGTCAAGTCAATACAATCAATACGATGCAATATATATATACACTTTTTCACAAAGATATATATGTATATACAATTATTATTATTATTATTATTGTTATTATTATTATTATTATTATTATTATGTACCTACTGTGTGCCTGCTATTTGTGTGTGCGCGCCGCACGTGCGCGCATGCATGCGTGTGCGTTTCCAGAGATCTCAAGCAAGACAAAGTGTGAAACATTCAGAACAAAAAATTTGAACTGGGTTGTTGACAATTGCTGCACTATATATGCGCAGCATAAAAATTCTCTGATATAACAATCGATCAGCCATCAAATACAAAGCTCTGTGTCGTCAACTACACAGTGCAATGTCATGAGTATGGTCCCATGAGCCTGAAACAAACGGAACTGGCATCTTACTGTGGCTGACATACAGCACGGTGCCGGAAATGTTCCATTCATTATCTCACGCCAAGCGTGTGAAAAGTAGACAGCTTAGCAGGTGCAAGGTGGGAGAAAACACGCTCAGGTATTCAGAAAGGCATTCTCTGTATGTCACAGCTGCAAACACGCTTAAAACAAAACTACAAGACAAGGGCTAAAATAAGAAGGAAAAAAAGTCTGGACTTTTTTTTCCCTTTTTTCGAAAACATCCGCAAAATGTGCCTGGTTAGCTAAAAGCAGTCAACAGAATAAAAAGATAATGCATAAGAAAATAAACATCTACAGTGACAGAATTTCTACAACACTTGTACAACACTGCAGACAGATTTGGTATTAGTTTGTTAATTATACATCTTTGTTCTGAACGCATAAATTCTCCAAGAGGAACAGACAAATATTTTATGTGCTATGGAGATTCAGTGTGGAAAAACATTCCCCATCAGACCATCAGAGGAGAGAGAGGTGAGAGAGAGGAGAGAGAGAGAGAAGAGAGAGAGAGAGAGGAGAGAGAGAGAGAGAGAGAGAGAGAGAGGAGGGGGGGGGGCGGAGAGAGAGGGAGAGGACCGAAAGAGGAGAGAGGAGAGGACCGAAAGAGAAGAGAGAGAGAGAGAGAGAGAGAGAGAGAGAGAGAGAGAGAGAGAGAGTGAAGGAGGAGAGGGAGGGAAAGGGGGGGGGGGGCATTGTACAATATGCTAGAGCTCTAAAACGCCTTCTAGCATAGAATATGAGAAGAAAAGGAGCATATTCAATTTTGAACGATAAACCCAGATGGGCCACGTTCATCTTCAGCAAAAGTCTCCAAGTCAGACCAGTTGTTTGTGGCTGTATCAAACGGCCCAGCCTGCAGGTGACGAAAAGAGACAAGTGAAACAAACAGGACGCATCTTCAAAGGAAACAGGCACGCTTTGTTTTGATAGCTTCCATTTAACATACAGGTGTACCAACAAGGTCAGGGTACTCTTTCGTTTATCTGGAGGTTAGAAGCATGACGAGGACATGCTTGACTTTACAGAAAAAGCCGCCTAAGTCTTATGCAGAAAAAATTGCTGCGATTATGTAGACCATACCAGACCAGACCATACCATACCATAGCATACAATACCATACCCTACCTACCAACGCTACCACACAATACGATACCATACCATACCACACCATGCACTACCACACGATATGATACTATACCATACCATACACTACCACACAATACTATACCAAAACCACACCACACACTACCATACAATACGATACCATTCCTTACCACACACCACCACACAATACGATACCAGGCATACCAGACCAGACCATTGTCATACTCTACCATACCATATCATGCCATGCCAAACCAACCACCTATACCAGAGCAGACAAGACCATACCATATCCCTGAAACCATAGTATAGGTTACCATACCATAGCATACCATAGTATACCATTGCATACCACAACATACCAAAGCATAGATTAGCATATTTTTATAGTATAATTATGCCATACAAAAAGTTACTATACCACACCACTCCATACCACACCATACCTTACCATATCTTACAACACCATACCGTACCTTACCATAACCACACCAGACCATACCATAACTTACCTACAATACAGAGCAGGACAGCACAATATTGTACTGTACTGTAGTGTACAGCCAGAACAGAGCAGAACAGTGCATTATTTTCCACACAGAGCATACAGATCGGCACAGTGCAGAACAAGTAAAGCACAGTGCAGTACTATTGACATAATGTGACTATTATGGATTTCAGTCTTGTACATGCTCCGTGTGTGTATGTTGTGTGTGTGTTTGTGGTTGTGGTGTGTGTGTGTGTGTGTGTGTGTGTGTGTGTGTGTGTGTGTTGTGTGTGTGTGTGTGTGTGTGTGTGTGTGTGTAGTGTGTTGTGTGTATGTGTGTGTGTGGGTCAAGTCAGTCAAATCAAGTCAAAATTTTATTTCCAGATGGTACATTGAATAAGCGTGTGTGTGTGTGTGTGTGTGTGTGTGTGTGTGTGTGTGTGTGTGTGTGTGTGTGTGTGTGTGTGTGTGTGTGTGTGTGTGTGTGTGTATGTGTGTGTGTGTGTGTGTGTGTGTGTGTGTGTGTGTGTGTGTGAGTATGTGTGTGTGAGTGTTGTGAGTGTGTGTGTGAGTGTGTGGTGTGTGTATGTGTGTGTGTGTGTGCATGCGAGCAAGCACACTAAACATTTGACAAGGGGCGTGTTTCTTTCTTATTTCTCTGTACTATGCATTTTTTTTATATTTCATTTTATCTTCATTCGTTTTTTTATTGTGTTTTGTTTTGGTTCGTTTCATGTTATTTTATTTTCTTTGTTTTGGGAGGAAGGGTGGAGGGGAGTGGGATGTCCTAACTTATCTTATTTCATTTCACTTTACCCTAGTTCAGTTTGATTTATTTGGCTTTACTTCGTTCTATTTTATTCTGTATTTCAGGTGGGGTTGTTGTTGTTTTTTTCCCTAGTTTTGTTTTGGTTTGGCTGGGTTTGGTTTATATTATCAGATTGTCTGTGTGTCTGTGTGCCTGTGTGTACGTGAGTACGGCTGCATTCAATCTTAATCGCGTTAACGTTCTTCGGGCTATTGTTGTGTTTTGCTGGTTTTTAGACAATATATCATTTGATGTTTTCTTCTTCCTCCTCCTCCTCCTCTTCCTCCTCTTCCTCCTCCTCCTTCTCCTCCTTCTCCTCCTCCTTCTCCTCCTCCTCTTCCTCCTCCACCTCCCCATCCAACTCCTCTGCTGTCCCTTTTCTCTATTGCCTTCTTTTTGTTCTTCTATATCGCTGTTTGTCTTCATTTGGGGGCTTGTGCGTTTATGTTGTTTTTGTTTCTTCCTCTTTCTTTCTTTCTTTTTCTTTCTTTCTTTTTCTTTCTTCTTCTTCTTTGCATTCTTCTTTGCATTTTCTTTCTGTATTCTTCTTCCATTCTTCTTCGATTCTCGCATTCTTCTTCTTCTTCTTTGCATTGTACTTTTTTTTTACATTTTTCTTCTTCTTTGCATTATTTGCATTCTTCTTTGCATTTTTTGCATTCTTCGCATTTTCCCCTTTAGATTCTACTTCTTCGTCGCATTCTTTATCGCATTTCTTGTTTACAATCTTCTTTTTTGCAATTCCTCTTCTTTTTGCAATTCCTCTCCTTCTCCTCTTCCTCCTTTTTACTTCTCTTTCTTTCTTCCTCCTGTTTCTTCTTCTTCCTCTTCTCCTCACCCTCACCGTTTTTATCTCCTTTTTTTCTTCCATTGACTTTTATGTGTCCTTTTTTTTTTTTTTCCATCTTTCTCACTTCTTTTTTCATCTCTCTCTCTCTCTCTCTCTCTCTCTCTCTCTCTCTCCCCTCTCTCCTCTCCTCCTCTCTCTCTCCTCTCTCTCTCTCTCTCTCCACGCAGAACATCTTGCGCACACGTTAAATCCTGTTCCGCTTTTCGTAAGAGTAGGCCATTGTGTGCCGGTGGGAACAGATGACAGAATTCACAAAACCACATATACACGTGGACTGGATGCAAAAAAGCACATAAATGCTTATTCCATTATCCTCGATATAAAAGAATAAAATTATATATAAATAAATAAATACATTATATATATCTATCTATATCTATATCTATATCTATATATATATATGTGTGTGTGTGTGTGTGTGTGTGTGTGTGTGTGTGTGTGTGTGTGTGTGTGTGTGTGTGTGTGTGTGTGTGTGTGTGTGTGTGTGTGTGTGTGTGTGTGTGTGTGTGTGTGTGGTGTGGTGTGTGTGTGTGTGTATGTGTTGTGTGTGATGTGTGTGTGTTTCTGTTTCTCTCTCTGTCTTTCTCTCTCTCTCTCTCTCTCTCCTTCCATCTCTCTCTACCCCCCTCCCTCCCTCTCTCTCTTTCTCTCTTTGTATCTATCTATCTATCTCTGTATCTCTCTGTTTCTCTCTCTTGTTCTCTCTGTATGTTTCTATCTCTCTCTCTCTCTCTGTCTATCTCTATCTCTCTATCCCTCCTTTCTATCACTCCCTCCCTTTCTACCCCCCCCCCCCCCTCCCTTCTCTGTCTCTCTCTGTCTCTCTCTGTCTCTCTCTGTCTCTCTCTGTCTGTCCTCTCTGTCTCTCTCTGTCTCTCTCTCTCTCTCTCTCTCTCTCTCTCTCTCTCTCTCTCTCTCTCTGCGCGCGCGCGCGCGCGCGCTCTGATTTTTCGCTGCCTTCGCGCTTTCGTTATCTTGCATTATTGTTTTTTGTTCCTGTTGTTTGTGGCGGTAGTATGTTATTCAAAAGCAAGTTGTCTCATTCTTGTTTGGTCTTCTTTCTGTTCTTTCTTCTGTTTAACGGCTAAAACTTTCAGAAGGATTGTTCCATTACCAGCAAAATGCACATCAAGCCAGCATGTATGCTGAAAGTCTGTCTGTCTGTCTGTCTGTCTGTCTGTCTGTGGATATTTATTTGTTTTATTTACTCATTCATTCTTTTATTTTGAGGATAGAGGAATAAGCACTGACGTGCTTTGTTTACATCCAGTCCCCGTGTGTATGCAGTTTTTGTAAATTTTGTTATCCGTCCCCACCGGCACACAATGGTCTACTCTTCCGAAAAGCGGAACGGGTTTTAACGTGTGCGCAAGATGCTATGCGTGCGTTCACACACGGGACCTCGGTTTATTGTCTCATCCGAAGGACTGGTAGGGATACTGGTAGGGATACTGGTAGGGATACTGGTAGGGATACTGGTAGGATACTGGTTAGGATACTGGTAGGGATACTGGTAGGGATACTGGTAGGATATTGGTAGGGATACTGGTAGGGATACTGGTAGGATACTGGTAGGGATACTGGTAGGATACTGGTAGGATACTGGTAGGATACTGGTAGGGATACTGGTAGGATACTGGTAGGGATACTGGTAGGATACTGGTAGGGATACTGGTAGGATACTGGTAGGGATACTGGTAGGATACTGGTAGGGATACTGGTAGGATACTGGTAGGATACTGGTAGGGATACTGGTAGGATACTGGTAGGGATACTGGTAGGATACTGGTAGGATACTGGTAGGGATACTGGTAGGGAGGGGTTAATCTGCTGTCTTAATTTCGGTTGTTTGTTGTCTGTTGGTTTGGTCAGTCAGCAGTCTGGTGGCTGTGTCTGTTTGTCCATGTGGATCGGTGGTCTAGAGGTAACGGCGACTGCTAAAAGCGAAATACGGGGTCGGAAGTGTGCGGTGGTTTGATCCCTGTTTTGGCCCAATATTTTTTTCCATCCATTAGACCTGAGTGGTGGGGTCGTGTATGCTAGCCATCGGATGAGACGAAAAACTTGAGGTCAGTGTGTTGCCATCATCATTTAGCGCCGTAAAAGTCCCACGCAAGACGATGAGAGTTGTTCTGGTGCTAACTTCGTTGAGATTAAAAGCCAGTGTATGACAAATATTTAAAAAGGTAAGGTAAAGGTAAAGGTGTCCCATAACCTATAAGGTCGTAGGGGAGCGAGGCGTCAGAGACCTCACTTCTCTAGGGCCAGCATATTGAGGGCGGCGCCCATCTCCTCTCCCTCGCTGCTTTACCTTCCCTGACCCTAAAGAGGGCAGCTACCCATTTACAGCTGGGTGAACTGGGGGAACTGTACTGAAGCCAAGGCGTGCAAA
>CM054134.1:105354088-105361588 GCA_028751875.1 Rapana venosa
TGCTAGTTGGCATTATTCTACTCCTTGTTGACATTGTTTTATTGCATGTTGGCATTATTGACTCCTTGTTGACATTGTTCTACTGCATGTTGGCATTCATTCTACTGCATGTTGGCATTGTTCTATTGCATGTTGGCATTGTTCTACTGCATGTTGGCATTATTCTACTGCATGTTGGCATTCTTTCTACTGCTAGTTGGCTTTTTTTTTACTGATAGTTGGCATTGCTCTACTGCTTGTGGGCATTTCTCTACTGCATGTTGGCATTGCTCTACTGCTTGTGGGCATTGTTCTACTGCTTGTGGGCATTGTTCTACAGCTTGTTGACTTTGTTCTACTGCTTGTGAGCATTGTTCTACTGCTTGTGGGCATTGTTCTAGTGCTTGTTGACTTTGTTCTACTGCTTGTGGGCACTGTTCTACTGCTTGTTGACTTTGTTCTACTGCTTGTGGGCATTGTTCTACTGCTTGTTGGCATTGTTCTACTGCTTGTTGGCATTGTTCTACTGCTTGTTGGCATTCTTTCTACTGCATATTGGCATTGTTCTACTGCTTATTGGCATTGCTATACTGCTTGTTGGCATTGTTCTACTGCTTGTTGGCATTGTTCTACTGCTTATTGGCATTGCTCTACTGCTTGTTTGCATTATTCTACTGCATGTTGGCATTATGTCTACTGCTTGTTGGAATTGTTCTACTGCATGTTGGCATTATTCTACTGCTTGTTGGCATTGTTTTACTGCATGTTGACATTCTTTCTACTGCATGTTGGCATTATTCTACTGCTTGTTGGCATTATGTCTACTGCTTATTGGCATTGCTCTACTGCTTGTTGGCATTATTCTACTGCATGTTGGCATTATGTCTACTGCTTGTTGGCATTATTCTACTGCTTGTTGGCATTGTTCTACTGCTTGTTGGCATTGTTCTACTGCTTGTTGGCATACTGCTTGTTGGCATTGTTCTACTGCTTGTTGCCATACTGCTTGTTGGCATTGTTCTACTGCTTGTTGACATTGTTCTACTGCATGTTGACATTGTTCTACTGCTTGTTGGCATTGCTCTACTGCTTGTTTGCATTATTCCACTGCATGTTGGCATTATGTCTACTGCTTGTTGGAATTGTTCTACTGCTTGTTGGCATTGCTCTACTGCTTGTTTGCATTATTCTACTGCATGTTGGCATTATGCCTACTGCTTGTTGGAATTGTTCTACTGCATGTTGGCATTAATCTACTGCTTGTTTGTATTGGTCTACTACTCGTCGGCATTGTAAAGGACAGAAGAAAAAAAAACATGTACATGCCTGAAAAGGAAAAAAAAAACACCCAAAACAATGGACTTTTCTTCAGATGGCAAGGCTGCAAAGGTACAATAAAAAACCGTATTAATTCTGTTTTTCTGGTGACTCTTCCAGTCTATGTCAAAGGAGAGACATGTGGTGGAGAGGAAGAAGAAGAAGAAGACACCTGTGTGCGTACCTGTATTGTATAAACCCGTGCAGGTATGCCAGGTATGTTTTGGAACAGCAAAAAACGTGATGATTAATTCTATACAGCACCACCAGATGTGTGAAGACAGGCTTACTATTTCTTTTTCATTTATTCTTTGATGTTTATCCCCTAAGGGGTAATACGGCTACCTCAATGTGCGGGGTTGGGGGGGGGGGGGGGGGGTCGTCGCATAGCAAAAATCTCACAATTGGTGGATCTCAGTGGTCTAATCAAGGAACGGAAAAAAGAAGCAAAACAATCTTTGTTGTTGTTTATTCCTTTCTTAAAAATTATTTGTGTGTAGCTCATATAATTATAAATTTCTGTGATGTGATGTTGAGATAAAGTATTCATATTCGTATTCGTATGTGAGAGGGGGGGGGGAAGTTGCAGAGATTAGAAGAAAATAAACTAAATGGTTCTAAGCGAAGAAGTATTCTTGGGCAGCCGTTGTTATGTTAGTGGTTGTCAGGACAGTTTCTGCTACATTCCAATTACCAAAAAAAGAAGATGAAACAACCAAACCACAAAAACACCCCCATTAAGTAACTGTTTTGAATCAAACATGCCAGAGAGAAGAGGAAGAATGTAAGCGGGTGTAGAGCCAAAGAAACGCCCACTTATTCCTACCCACTGTTATTCTACTGTGTGGTTCGATGAGCACAGAGTTCAGCGGGGAAGATACATCCGCCATCCCTCCCTGTCATTACAAAAGACAGCTAGCTGAGGTCACCACGCCATCATGGTGACCTTTTGGGCTATGGGTCCATGCACTTTCTTGAACCTCCCACCCCACCCCCATCTCTCTGTCTCTGTCTCTCTCTCCCTCTCTCTCTTCCACAGGCAAGTCCTCGGAAAAGATTTGGAAGCATAGCATAGCGTGCATTAAGAAGCGTAAAGCGTAATCAGGACCTTTGTCAGAAAGCAAAGGAGCAGTGTTAAGGAACTCGGGGAGTGAGTGGAGAAATGTATCGCTGCTGCCTGTCCTTCCTCGGCCCTTTACTTCTCTCTCTCCTCCAGCCCTGCACTGTACTGGGCTGCCATGCCGCTCCGCGCTCCTGCCCGGCCAGGCCCGGCCCAGCCACGCCGACACTCGCTCCACACACCTGTTGCTGCGCACGTCCTATCAGCTGCGATAAGTGTCTGTTCACTAGATAACGCTGGCCGATAGTTTTCTCTTTTGAAATGTGTTGGCGCTCCGATGTTGCTATTGTGAGGTCTGGGAAGGAGGTTTTAGCTCGGTGGAGAGAGAGTAATTCCCTGCCCACACACGAGGGGAGGTAAGGAGGGTGTTCAAGGGTTCGGGCCACCAAGCTCCGCTGGCCCTGTTAGCTAGCTAGCCAGCCAGCCCTGCCTTGCTTGCTATCGCTGCCTGCCTGCGAAATCATGGAGATTAATTAGGCAGGCGCCAACCAAATTGTATGCAGCTTGCCAGTCGCCGCACGTGTTTTCATAATCAAGGAGGATCTAAAGGACATTAGTAATGTGGAGTAAATCCTCTCCCCAGCGGACGCCCCCAAGCCGCACAATCATCCCCAACACCTTGACCAATAGAAGGCTTGCGCCTTGCACAGCTCCTCCAGCGGGGCACTTTTCCTGTTCAGCTCACGCCGAGAACAAAGTAAACGTCAATATTGATTCTCATGCGAGCCGCTGCGCGTTTTGGGAGCAATAAAACCTCCCGTGGGATATTTGATTCTTTGGCCATACTCTACGGTTACTGGGGGGGGGGCGACTGTGGTCTGAGAAAGTCGCCATAGGCCTACCCTTCCGCTTTTTTCTTTTCCTATCTCTTGCTTTGCCTATTTGCTTTTTTGATACCATCATGGGACTCAGATGGTGGGTCCCAAGATCGGCTTTCTGAACGCTTGTTGTCAACCCTGCACACTGGCTTAGCAAGCGTTTTGCTGTTTGAACTTTGTGGTGTTTGTTCTAGTCTTTGGGATGATGGGAAATTTTCAAACAATTTTCATAATTGAGTCGTTTGTTTGCAGTCCATTTTAGCGCTCTTCTGTTGATGATCCTGCTTTCATTACAGCGATTCCTACGAAAAGCTTGCAATTATTCATAATCTCGTTTTAAATAGAAATGCGGTACTTGGACTACAGCCCAAGAAAAACAGCGTGGGGAAAGGGAGGTGATTATCATTACACTCCAAGATCACCATGAAAGTTCGCTCCCTGCTGGATTTGGAGCTGATAGGAATTTGAGTTCGTGCAAAGTCGTAAATCTATGTGTCAAAGGATTAGGACGTCACGATTTATTAAGGACCATTTTGCTAGCGCCCTCACCAATATGGGCATTTGGTGATAATAAACCTTCTCTCTGTGGACACACACAACTCACACACACACACATGTGCACTGGCATACTGAAAGAAAGAAAGATTGGGGGGAAAGCGAGGTGAGGCAAAACAGGATCGGCGTGATTTCGCGCCAGAGAGAAGGTGATAGCACATTTGTTGGGGGAGGTTTTGTTTCTTTCTTTCTTTCTTTCTTTTGTACGTCTTTTCGTTCCTTCTTGAAAGTAAAAGCAGTGGGGGTGATAGTAGAGTAGAGAAGACCAGGGGGTGGCACTTGTAGTGGGACCTCTTCCTCCTCCTCCTCCTCCCCACCCCCTCCAAATTAAAAAAAAATGGCAACACCCACTTTTGTGTGGCGCTAGGCAGGGCGAGTCTAGAGACTGTGATTACCGAGCACAGGTGCAAAGTTTATATGGCCCGTTTTTCACAGCTCTGACATAATGAAGTGTAACTATCACAAGGGTGATGGGAGAGCGGTAGCAATAAAGCACGTCTAGTCTGTAAGACCTTGCTGTCTTCTTCCTCCTTCCCTTCTTTGGCCTCTGTCAGAGGGCCAGCCCAGTCTCTGTGATGAAGGCAGCAGTACACCGCAGGTCTTCCAAGTTGCCGTAGAGCGTCTTGGCCACTGAGCCACTGGCACGCATACATGCATGTACGCGCATGCATACACGCACGCACGCGCGCGCACACACACACTCATACACGCTCGAGCGCGCGCGCGCGCATACACAAGCACGCACTCACACGTACCCACACTCACATGCACACACTAACTCACAGACGCGCGCGCGCGCATACACAAACACACACAGGCACACACGGTGCGCGCACGTAAGTTACATGCATTACCTCTCCTCCTCCTCCCTCCTCCATCCCCTCCTTCCCTCCACCTCCTCCTCCTCCTCCTCCTCCTAACTACTACTACCACTACTACTACTACTACACTACTTCCTACTTCTACGACGACGCGATGACGATAACTACTACCACCCCCCTTCTACACCACACACCAACCACCACCACCACCCCACACTACACTACTACTACTACACTACTACTACTACTACCTACTACTACTACTACTTACACTACTCTACACTCTACTACTACTACTTCTACTACTACTACTACTACTCTACTACTTACTACTACTACTATACTCTACTACTACTACACTACTACTACTACTTTCACTACTACTACTCTACTACTACTACTACTACTACTACTACTACTACTACTTCTACTCTACTACTACTACTACTACTAACTTACACTTCTACTACTACTACTATCTACTACTACTACTACTACTACTACTACTACTACTCTACTACAAACTACTACTCACTACTAACTACTACTACTACTACTACTACTCTACTACTACTACTACTACTACTACTACTACTACTACTACTACTACTACTGCTACTCTACTACTACTACTACTACTACTACTACTGCTACTACTACTACTGCTACTACTACTACTACTACTGCTACTACTACTTTTACTACTTCTACTACTACTGCTGCTGCTCCTGCTGCTCCTGCTGCTCCTGCTGCTCCTGTTATTGCTATTACTTTTTCTACTGCTGCTACTACTCCAGCTACTATTATCATACTAGCAGTACTACTATTGCTGTGCTGCAGCTGGAGTTTTTGCTATTGCTGCTACTGCATTGTATTGTATTGTGTATTGTATTGTGTCGTGTCGTATCGTATCGTATTGTATTGTATTGTACTGTGTACCACTTTAAGTCACGGCAGAATTCTCTGCGTGAAATTCGGGCTGGTCTCTCCGGGGAAGAGCGCGTCGCCACAAGAGCAGCGCCACCCATCTTTTTTTTTCTTTTCATGTCTGCATTTATATTTGTTTCCCTATAAAAGTGGTATTTTTGTACAGACTTTTTTCCAGGAACAACTCTTTTGTTGCCGTGGGTTGGTGGGTTTTTTTACGCGCGCTAAATAATTATGTGTAACACACGGGACCTCGGTTTATCGTCTTATCCGAAAGACTTGCACCCAGACCAGCACTCACGCCGTGTGTGTGTGTGTGTGTGTGTGTTGTGTGTGTGTGTGTGTGTGTGTTGTGTGTGTGTGTGTTGTGTGGTGTGTGTGTGTGTGTGGGAAGGGGGGTGGGTGGAGTTTCTGGCCCAAACGGGGATCGAACCACTACACATTCGAACCCGGACTTTACGTTTACTAGGCAGGTGCGTTACCTCTAGACCACCGATTCACTGCCGCCGCTCTGCTGTTGTTGCTGCTACTGCAAGTGCCACCACTACTGCTACTATTTACTACTACTACTACTTACAACTGGAGGATGGCTTTTTTCCCATTTCTACAGCTGAAAAACAATCTTACTTTTCACTCCACGCAGAATTATCAGTTCAATCTTTCTTGCGCGAGGTGATAATTGTTGTTTTCTTCTTTCCTTTCCTGTTCTGTTCTTCTTTTTTTACAAGTAAGAACATGTTAGTTCCAGTTTAATAAGCATATCAAAGTCTAAAGCGCATGTCTACAGAGTCTGACCCTTCATCTTCCGACCACCTCCACCCCCACTGTAGTCCTCACCTGCCATCCCCACCCCCCAACAAAAAAAATCTACCGGTGTTTTACAAGCCACGAAATAATGCAAGGCTGATACTTTTCTTTTCGTCCCGTTTACTTTTGTTTTGACTAGTTTCTTCAAAAAGACAAACTCGTGACACTCACTACACAGCATGTCTTCGCCGTTTCTTCTCTAACAAACATTAATCTTTCTTGTCAAAACGATGGTAGAAGTCGGCAAGTTTTCCCTCAACATCTAATCCCCCCTTTTGTTTTAACCCCCCTGTTCTTTTCTTTAACTATAATCTCACAACAAACGACTGTGTTTGGGTTGATTTTGGTTCCACGGTAAACTGCTAATCCTTTTTGTGTTGCTTTTGGTTCCACGGTAAACGGCTAATCCTTTATGTGTTGCTTTTGGTTCCACGGTAAACTGCTAATCCTTTATGTGTTGCTTTTGGTTCCACGGTAAACGGCTAATCCTTTATGTGTTGCTTTTGGTTCCACGGTAAACTGCTAATCCTTTACTTGTACGTAGCATCAGTCTTTCTTCTTCTAAACCTGTCGGAGAATGCTTTTCGATTCTATACTTTTTGAAATCTTCTGCTGTCTCCTCTGAAAGCTTCCTTTCAAGCAACCCTGTCAACTTATTTGCTGTATAGACTTTTTTTTTTTTTTATCTCCCAGCCATAAAGAATCTTTTTGCAAAACTGCACCTGTTCTTTTTCCCAGTGACTTTTTCTCTCTTTTTTTGGCGATTGAGTCATCCACGTTGGGGAAAAGTAAAAGTGACACTTATCTATAACTACAGAGTCAGTAAGGGAGCTATACAAAGTGTTTTACACACACATACAAACGCTCGCGCACGTACACACACACACACACACATATGCACGCACGCAGATACATACACACACGCACGCACACACACATACACGTACGCATGTACGCACACACATGCACAACATGCCCGCCCGCACGCAGGCGCTCTCTCTCTCTCTCTCACGCACGCACGCACGCACGCATGCACACACACACACATACTATCAGTGAGTGACTGAATAAATTAATGATATACTGACAAAAAACACAAACATATAATTATGTAAACGAATGAATGAATTTTCTATTAATCTACTATCAACTTATA
>CM054134.1:105366588-105369088 GCA_028751875.1 Rapana venosa
AGATAAAATCCGTGAGTTAAGTTGGTTGTGACACAAATGCATTGCTTTGTGATAAAGGTCTTCATGTATATTGTCAACTTTATCAACTTTTTCCCCTGTTTTGAGCAGCATTTTTAAGAGCACATATTTTAAAAATTTATTTTTATTTATTTCATATCACTTTTAGTCACAGCAGATTTATCTGCGTGACATTCGGGCTTCTCTCCCCGGGAAGAGCGCGTCGCCACAAGAGCAGCGCCACCCATATATTTTTTTTAAAATTCTTTTCCTATCTTCAATTGAATTTGTTTCCCTATCAGAGTGACTTTTTCTACCAAATATTCCCAGGAACAACTCTCTTTTTGCCGTGACCTCTTTTACGTGCTCAACATAATTTTTGTGTAACACACGGGACTTCAGTTTATCGTCTCATCCGAAAGACTTGCACTCAGGCCGCCACTCATGGTCTAATAGATTTAGATAAAAGTTTGGGGCCCAAACGGGAATCAAACCACCCCTACTTCCGACCCGGACTTTGCGCTGTCTAGGCAGGTGCGTTACCTCTAGACCACCGATCCACCAGTGTCTCTACGGTATAGTCACAGCACTGGGCCGACAGAGCATGGAATCATTACTTGAAGAGAGAGAGAGAGAGGAGAGAGAGAGAGAGAGAGAGAGAGAGAGAGAGAGAGAGAGAGAGAGAGAGAGAGAACTCGAACTCGAACTCGAAAGATTTATTCACAAAAAGGCCATTGGCCCATACATGAAGGGGGATTGCCGAGCTGCTTAGTATTTTAGTGAGAAAAAATAAGGAAGCACAAAAAAAAAATGTTATTGTATAACCACAGCCACCGCAATAAAAATCAGTTACAAAAATTATAACTTAAGAAACCAAGATATCTCTTATTCTAAAGGCTTTACATAAATATAAAGCAAGGCTGCGCACAATCTCAGGGTGACTAGATGCCATGAGTAGACAGAATCTAAATAAATTAGGCTGTCTACTATACTTTGCCGGAATGCAATTCTGTCTTACATCTTCAAATACTGGACAGCACAGCACAAAATGCACTTCATCTTCCTCTGTTTGCTTACATAATGGGCATAGCAACCTGAGGTCATCATCGTCATGTTCTATATATCTAAATTTATGAGAGAGAGAGAGAGAGAGAGAGAGAGAGAGAGAGAGAGAGAGAAGAGAGAGTGTGTGTGTCTAGCGGTTGGGACTTTGTGCTCATGATCTGACGGCCTGGGTTCGAGCCGCCGCCAAGGTACCCGTGTTAGGGGGCTTTTTGCCTAGAGTTAACATCAGTACTGACTCCACATCCCCGAGAAAGTCCTTCGGGTGAGACTATGAACCAAGGTACCGTGTGGGAACTCATGCAGAACATCTTGTGCACACGTTAAAAATCTGTCCCGCCTTTCGGAAGAGTGGGTCGTTTCGTGCTGGTAGGAAAAGTGGACAAAATTAGAGAGAGAAAAAACTCATGTATGCAGTACAGGTGTCGTGTTTAGGCACCTTTCCCGAAGTCGGAATGTGGTGACCTTAATGGTGGGTAAACGTTCTCATAATACCCAAAATCTTGGTGAACCTCGGAGCTCTAGCTGAGGAACGAAAGAAAAGACAGCTTTCGGGTTCGATTCCCTTGATGGTCCCATGTGCAAATTTAATTAACCCTTTCACTGGCTATCAGCGTGGTGGTGGTACAGTAGCTACGCTTCCTTCCCTATAATAATGTCTCTATCAAAAAGTTCGCCAAAGTGGGCGTGGACGTTAAACCTGAATGGACAACGACAACGACGACGAAGAAGAAGAAGGAGAAGGGCTTGCAGTAGCTGAGTGGAGCAAGTTATCAGACTATAGATCAGCAAGAGGCCAACTGAATCAACAGCCCTACTCAGACTCAGCCAAAGAGGAGTGGCCTCACTCACTCACTCACTCACTGATGGCTAGCGCAGATAGCCCTGCCGGCAAGCTCAGCAAATATTTGGAGGGTCCTTGGTCATCAGACATGCCCTCCTGAGAACATCAAAGCACTCAGAGACTGTCCTGCAGTATAGCACTAATCTGTGTGTACACACTCCTGATATACATTAGAATCAGTGCCACACACTTCGAGGCCTATGGAAAAATTAAACATATCAGTCTTCATGACTGGGAATTGTGCTGCTGTCTTCTTGTGTGGGATGTCTCAGTGGTGTCGTGAGGACTTGTGTGTTTGTCACTTGGAGGTGGTGACATGACGTAGTTCACAGTGCTGGCAGGCAGTCAGACACGAGCTACGTGCACATGTGTGTCAAAGGCATGTTAGACATGTTTGGCCGCCCGGGTTTGAGAGGATTTTTTTTCGTTTCTCCGCTAGCTAGGTAGAGCGCGATGGTTTACCACTGGTGAGATTTTGGCCCCCCATTAAGGAAGCCGCATTCTGACTTCGGGGATGGGCGTGGCTATAAACATGATTACTGGTTGGTAAAGTGATTTTCACCTGAATAACAAACAGTGCAGAGAATTCGAAGAAAT
>CM054134.1:105371588-105384088 GCA_028751875.1 Rapana venosa
CTCCCTCCATCTCCCTCTCTCTCTCTCTCTTACTTCTTTACTTTTTTCTTTTTTTTCTATCTGCAGATTTATTTTCTGCTGAAGAATAGTCCCCTAAAGAATGATCAAGTTATAGCTAGCTCTCTTCCATGTCCAAGTAGAGAAAGGGGCCAGCATTCAGCAGAATTACAACACAGCATACATAAGTATCAAGGCAAGCTTGGATGCAGTTTTCTTTTGCTGTACACAAGAGAAGATGAAAAATAAAGATGGAGGAGAATGAAGAGGAGGAGGTAACGAAGAACGAAGTCGAGGAGGAGGAAGAGAACTACGGCGATGACGACGACACCAATGATGATGATGATGATGATGATGATGATGATGACGACGACGACGACGACGACGACGATGATGACGACGATGATGATGACGACGACGAGGGCGACGACGATGATGATGATGATGATGAATACGACGACCACGATGACGACGACAACGATGATGACGATGACGACGACAACGATGATGGTGATGATGACGACGACAACGATGATGATGATGGTGATTACGACGACGATGACGACGTCTTCGACGACGATGATGATGATGAGATGACGACGACAACGACGACGACGATGATGATGACGACGACGACGACGACGACGACGACGGTGATGATGATGATGATGATGATGATGATGATGATGATGATAACACCGACAACGACGAGGAAGACGAGAGGTAAAGCTAGATATGGTGGAGAGAGGGGATGGAGGGATGTGGGGGGGGGGGGGGGGGGGGGGGGTGAACAAAGTCCTCTCACGACAAAAGTTCAGTGTTTCTCAGAAAGAGGACAGATATAGAGGGTCTCTAGTTCCTGGGTCCATGCATTCCACACATTCCATTTTGTTATATCCCATTGGGTCACCGGCAGTGCACACATTTGAGCTTTTTTTTTGTTATTTGGGGTTGCTTTGTATATGAATGTGTGTGTGTGTGTGTGTGTGTGTGCGTGTGTGCGTGTGTAGAAAAGGGGAGGGCGGCATATCCTAGTGGTTAGAGCGTTGCATTATCTTGCCATCTGACGATCCGGGTACGATCCACAACCGAAATGCCCGTTGAAGGGGACACCCCACCACACCCCACCCCACCCCAACCCCCACCCCCAGGAATTAACATTACCACTGACTTCATTCCCCGAATGTCCTTCAGATGAGACTAAAAAACTGAGGTACCGTGAGCAAACGCGTGCAGACTATCTTGCGCACACATTAATTAAAACCCGTTTCACCTTCGAAAAAAAGTGGACAATTGCAAGCCAGTAGGAGCGGATGACAAAAATTTTTAAGTTTGGACACTGGTGTGGTGTTTAGACATCATCCCGGAAATCAGAATGCGGCTACCTGATCGGTGGGCAAAACGGTCCCACAGGTAAAAATGTCACTATTGGTAAACCTCGGAGCTCTAGCCGAGGGAACGAAGGAAGAAAAGAATTATTGTGGAAAAAACCTCAGACATGTAGACAGACAGAGCCAGACAGAGGGAGACAGGGATGATGGTGACTTAAGACGACACCAATGTGGATGCATTTGTTATCTTTTGTCATTCATTCGTCCATACTGGTACGGAATGGCCTACTCTTCCGAAAGGTGGAACGGGTTTTTATCGTTGTTTTTCGTGCGCTCGCACATGGGACTTCTGTGTTTAGTATCATAATGGCGAGTAAACGGTCGCATACGTGACATCTCAACATTGATTAACCTCGAAAGCAAAGGCTTGGAATTGAACCCCGAACTTCACGGTTTACTTGTTAGGCAGATACTTGCGTTTTGAATATTTGAGGCAAAGTCCTTCGATATCGCTCCTCGCATTGTTAAAACACGCTGTTAAATCGCAAAACGACTTTTCCTCCTTCACCTTTGACAAGCAAGCACTGAACAACACAGAGACTCAGATTCGGATCATTATTGTTCATGTTACAACCTTCGTCATTCCTGTGTGAAGAAATATTTTTTAAAACAAATTTTGCCTTATTTTTTATTCTTCTCATTCATGGGCATTGAAATTTCACCTTTGTTGTGGAGCAAGCAGACATTTTAACACTTTGACAATTGAATTTATTGGCATTATCTGTTAAGGAGAGAGAGAGAGAGAGAGAGAGAGAGAGAGAGAGAGAGAGAGAGAGAGAGAGAGAGAGAGAGAATTGCAGCAAAACTTCCTTAGTTAACTAGAGGGTAAAAAGGTCAAGCGACACCTTCCCCAAAATTTAAGTGGGAGGAGGAATCCATGTTGACATAGGACATAATCATGTTTAACCCACCGCAAATCAGGCGAGGTGTGACGTCACAGGTGGTATCCATTTTTTTTTCTGAACGGGAAAAAAAATCTGTTTAAAAAGCGTACATTTTCTTTAAAAATCTGCATCTTTAGTCATGTGATGATTAGCTTTTCCGTGGACGGGGGTGGGGGTGGGGGGAGGTGGGGTATTGCAGACTGGACTTTGGGAGGAAAGAACATGACCAGTGTTGAAGGCAGGAAGACGTGGACAGGTGGCACAGAGGATTCTGTTCATGTTCTTCAGCTCACCCCGTGCTGCTTCCTTCACAGTCCCTCCTGTCAGCTTCCAAGGCACGTTCTCTAGCACAGGGGGACAGGCAGGTGGGGTGGGGGGAAGGTGGGGGGGGCTAAGAAGAGAGATCAGTATGTGTGTGTGTGTGTGTGTTTACAGGGGGTGGGTTGTGGGAAACAGAACAAGGTGAGTTAGAACACTGGTATCAAGCTTTACTGTGCGTACCAACAGGTTCCTTCTCCTGTCCCGCTACCCCCTCCTGTCTGTCTGTCTCTCTCTGTCTGTCTGTCTGTCTTCTCTCTCTCTCTCTCTCTCTCTCTCTCTCTCTCTCTCTCTCTCTCTCTCTCTCTACTGCCCACCACCTCACCACCTTTTTTTCAACAACTTCTTGGGTTTTTTTTACATTTTTCTTTTGTTCAACTCCCCCCTCCCAGTCTTCCTGTCCTGTAGTTGTGTTTTGGTATGCACGCAGGCTAAACGGTGTGTGTAGTCCAACGGACCAGGTTGGGGCGACGCGCCACTGGATTACCCTGCAGGGCAATTCATGGAGTGCCGACTGACTCTTTTCAGAACCTTCTAGGTCCTCGGAATAAACAGCTCGTGTTTTGCGCCTGTTTGTCAGCCTGATCCTCGAACCCCGGCCAGAGAATAGAGCAGGATTGCCCCGCTGCGGTGACTGTGCCCCCTTCAAAAGCGGGCGGAATTCAAAGAGGTTATTTAACGCCTACGATTGTCACTTTACTGTGAAGCGTGCGTCCAAGCCCACGCTGCGAGAAGGCGGTTTTGATGATAGCGATGAATCCGCAATTAAGGTTAAGCCGTCAAGAATGATGAATGGGGTGGGGTGGGTTGTTTTTTTTTACAGGGTGAAGAAGGGAATTGGTAAGTAATGAAGTTCTTTTCAGCGTGTGAACCTACCCCTATCTGCCTACCCGAGGTAGTGTCATGGGCGAGGTTGGGGTACAGAATAGGGATGCAGGGACCTCACCAGGGGAGGGGGGGGGGGGGGGGGGGGGGGTAGGGGATGCTTGTGGATGTCTTGCTGAGTTTGGTGACACACGGGGATAGCCCTGACAAGTGTACGTGTGCACGGAAGTCTTTTTCCTGTGCTAAACTGTGCTCCGGTGTTTTAAACTCTGAGGGTGTATTGAGTTGGCTGTCCAGACTTGTTTACATCATGCGCCTGTTGCTGGTGTTCATTCAAATTCTTACTTACCCAACCTCCTTGAATGAGGCCCAGCTGGGGTTTACTTTTTATTTTTTTATTTTCTTTCTGTCTGCCTTTGGTGCTTCTGCTTGGCTGAGTCCTTCTTTCGAGAGTGTCAGTCTGCATTCTCCTCTCTTCTTTGCAGGTGTGTTTGTCTGCTTGTCTGTCTGTTGATGTCTGTAAACGTTGAATAGGTGTAGACTCTATTATGTATATAAGGGAAAAAATCATGATGAAAATTCATTCCATTACTTATGTCTGGAACTACAGTTTTGGAACCACAAACTCCACTCCTGCTTCTGTTTGTCTGAGCCCTTACTTTCTGAGTGTCAGTCTGTATTCTGCTCTTCTTTGCAGGTTTGTTTGTCTGCTTGTCTGTCTGTCGATGCATGTCAACTTTGAATAGACTCTATTATAATATATTTTTGAAAATCACGCTTAAAATTGCTTCCATTACTTTTGTCTAGAACTACAGATTTTGAAGCACGAGGTCCATTCCTGCTCCGGGTATCTTTTGTAGATCAAGAATAAAATAAAACAGGAAGGAAAAAGGAAGGGGAAAAGCAAAGACAGAGGATACACAGAGACAAGAAAGAGAGAGAGAGAGAGGGCGGGAGAGACAGGGAGAGAGAGATGGGGGGATATAGAAAGAGAGACAGGGAGAGCATCAGTAGTAGTAGTAATAGCAGCAGCAGCAGCACACCACCACCACCACCACCACCAGTAGTAGTAGTAGTAGTAGTTAAGGCAGTAGTAAGTAGCAGCAGCAGCAGCAGTAGTAGTAAGTAGTAGTAGTGTTAAGGCAGTAGTAGATAGTAGCAGCAGCAGCAGCAGCACAGCAGCAGCAGCAGCAGCAGCAGTAGTAGTAGTAGTAGTATAGTTAGTAGTAGTATAGTATAGTAGTAGTATAGTAGTAGTAGTAGTAGCAGCAACAGCAGCAGCAGCAGCATAGTAGTGAGTAGTAGTAGTGGTTAGTAGTAGTAGTATAGTAAGTAGTAAACGCACAGCTCAGCAGCAGCAGTAATAGTAGTAGTAGTTAGTATATTTAGTAGTAGTGTAAGTAGTATATAGGGAAGTAGCGCAACAGGACAGCACATAGTAGTATAGTATAGTAGTAGTAGTGGAGTATAGTTAGTAGTATAGATATAGTAGTAGTAGTATTAGTATATAAGTACTAGTATAGCAGCAGCACAACTGAGGAAATGCCTGTAGTAATTGTAACGGTAGTAGCGATCCTGCATACATAAACAAGTTGATATCTTCTGGTGTAATCTGAAACAGAAGGCGGCGACGTTGTGAAACAACCATATCAGAATAATTATCAGCCATGGTTGTCACCAGCAATGCCTGAATGATTCATCACTTCAAGACCGCTTCGTCCCAATCGACAATGCTTTTGAACCAAGGAATAATGCATAGAAAGAAAATACACCCACCTCAGACCCGTAGCTAGTTCCTAGCTGATGCTTCTGAATGGTCCCTGTATGGGTTTCATGTCAGCATTTTTGTTGGTTTTTATTATTTATTTTAGATTCTGCTTAACCAACCAACTTTTGTGTTTCCTCCATCACAAACTAGGAGATACATGCATTGCAGTTGGCTTGTTTCAGTGTAGTCGTGTGATGTTTTACCCCCCCCCCAACACACACCCAGCACGCGCACACACACACAATACACACACACACGCGCGGCGTGCACGTTTTTTTTAACTTTCTTTTTTAATTGTTATTCTTTTTTATTCGCTTTTCTCTGCACTGTAAAAGTTATTAAGTGGTAAATATTACGGTTTTTAAAAAGTGGTAGATATGTATTTTATGGCATATATACATCAGCTAATCTCCCACCCACCCCCCTTTTCCATTGTCTAATATCACTAATAGAGAACAGACATAAAAGCAAAGACAACAGGTTGGCAATATCTAAACCAAGCCACTTCTAATCAGGAGGTCCTTCCAACCAGAGTCCCCCGGAAAGCTTAAATTTGGGGTCATTTTGACACGAACTCACCTCACCATACCACAAGAATAGAAGTGAAGGAAAACACAAAACTGTACATCACTAAGAGACCTGGACACGAGAGGCAACTGTCTCCAGGACAGTCTCATTTTAATTACCTGACGTTCAGTGACGATCTTTCTTTTCAGCAGACACAATCAAATTCATTGGAAAGGACTGATATTCATTTATGTAGAGAGAAAAACATTTCAGTTTAACACACCTGTGGTCCCCCTATGCTGTGGAGATCTAGGTATATCGGAGACTACGTGACAGGCCTGTGTTCCATTTTTCTTGTTTTAATTTCTTATAGCATCTGCCAAACCTGAGAGATACAGACACCTGCACAGCTGGACGGGGAAATCGCGCAATACCCTCCTTAAAAATGTTGTTCGGCCTCCATAGCACCGTCAAGCCTGTAGCACTCTGGACCCTGGTCAAATTCAGGTCTGAGTCCGAAAAATCCCGTTGAATTTATGTTTCTGCTTTGGTCCAGGCCCAAAGCTTCGTCATTGATGATGAAGCTAAGTGCCAAGTCTACATTAAAGCGGGTAATGCTTGAATTTACTGATGATATGTCTTCAACTATGTGCCTTTCCTATAGCTACCAACCTGTACTCACCTTAAAGGAGTTTTAAAAAATCTGAGTTTTGGCCTGTCTATGTGGTGAGTCTAACACGAGTTATATATGCTAGCAAATCTGCTCACCCAGCTGGAGATCTAGGAGTCTCAAAAGGATACAGCTGAGCGGCAGAGTTCACATTCTTGTTGCCCCAAGGATTTTAAGCTGGGTAACGCACAACAGCAGCAACAACAACACATGTTTCTGCTGAGAATGGATCCATGATCTTCCTGCTGACAATGCCCTGTGCTAGACACGTGGTCTTGCTGGCTGTGGAGATGACACAGAACAAGGCTGGATATCTCTGCAGGGTGGGAGATGAAGATGAGGGCGTGGGAGGTGTGGCAGGGGCACATAATTATCAGGAAATAAGGCATATTTGTTTCTAGCTGTGGAAGCTGGATTCATGTTCCAGAACCTGCCGTATCTAAGTCTGCATCGGTGCTCAGTGCTAAGCACAAAAAGTGTACATATTCCGCTATGTTTCATCTGTTGATGTTTTTTAGTGTGTTTTATTCTATCTGATGGTGGATTTTAGGTTCTTTGTTTGAAGTGGGGGGGGGGGGGGGTCTTTCTCTAGTAGTGATGGGTTTTATCTGTTTGATTGTTTTCGTTTATATTTCTCGTATCAAACCAATTGTACTCATGCAAACAGGCGCTTATTCAAGTGGCCATGCTTACACATTATATGGATACATGCATTTATCCGGAAGGCTCGCCTCTCGCACATAATTATCTGCACACATATAATCATGACAGAAACTGAAGGTTTCATCATGTCAGCTGTATGGGTTGACCAAGCATCGACAAATTTGATTTCAGGACACTCCTTACCCTTTATGTTCATCCCACATTCCCAGTTCTGATGTTTTTGGTTTTGGTTTGGTTTGGTTTTCCTTTTTCATCTTTGTGACAAAACAGTTATAACGCAGCACATGACCACGGGTACTTCATAGAAATCAACACTCATGGAGAAACTGAATCTGTTTGAAAGAAAGAGAACCAAAGAGCTAAGGTCATGTCAGCCATTTTGTAGCCGTATTGTCCGTGTTCCAGAACCCGACAGTGGTGACGTCCCTTGCCATACCCTCATGTTCCCCCATATTCAGGCGAATAGCTGACCGCTTCTCAGGTGATAACAAGCGTCTTTCTCCTCCTCCTCCTCCTCCTCCTTCTTCTTCTTTGCATTCTTTGCGTTCTTCTTCTTCTACTTCTTCTCCTCCTCCTCCTCCTCCTCTCCTCCTTCTTCTTCTTCTACTTCTTCTCCTCCTCCTCTCCTCCTCCTCCTTCTTCTTCTACTTCTTCTCCTCCTCCTCCTCCTTCTTCTTCTTCTTCTTCTTTGCATTCTTCTTCTTCTACTTCTTCTTCAAGTCTTTCTGTGTAAACTTTTCAGTTACATAGAACGAAATAAAATCATTAGCCATAAAAAAGTGGACAGTGCTGGTAACTTTATCACCACCCCCTGACCTCAGCAAGGATTGAACATCCGCTGCCAGTGTACTTACCACGCCAGTCCTTTTACCAAGAAGCTGACTAGCACTGACAGAGAACTGCAGCATACGGTCAGATTATTTTGGACTGCACTGATCATACACAGCTTGGCCATCAGAAGCAAAGCCAGGTTGAGAGTGGAGGAAGTAGGAAGGATGGGAGGAAAAGGGGAAGTAGGGGAGGAGAAGGTGGGATGGGGATGGGGGATGGGGGGGATGGAGGAGGAGTATTTGCCTCTTGCCTTGTCCGGGGTGTCAGGATGAGGGTCTTATGTGTTCTTTCCGCAGTCCTGATTATGATTGGAGCTGACGGCATGGTAGCCACTGGCATGATAAAGACAGGACTACAGTCACTGCCCTCCTTTTCTTCCACCCCCCCCCCCCCCACTCACCACCCCCTGTCCCACTTCCCCCTACCAACCCTCCCCCCCCCTCCATCCCCCTCAGTCTCCTTTCCTTCCTTCTGCCTCCCATCATACCATCTTTTCCTCTCTCTCTCTCTCTCTCTCTCTCTCTCTCTCTCTCTCTCTCTCTCTCTCTCTCTCCTCTCTCTTCAGAGTTCAACTCTCTCACCCCCCCCTCTCTCTCTCTTCTTCAGTGTTCAGCTCTCTCTCTCTCTCTGTCTGTCTGTCTTCTCTCTCTCTCTCTCTCTTCTCTCTCTCTCTCTCCCTCTCCTCTCTCTCTCTCTCTCTCTTCTCTCTCTCTCTCTCTCTCTCTCCTTCTCTCTCTCTTTCTCTCTCTTTCCCCGACCACTGGCCTATCTGCCCTTTTCGCTTCCCTTTGCAATTAGGACAAATCAGCATCCGGTGGAGGTGGTAGTCCCTTTCTTTTCTTTCCTTTTCTTTTTTTCCAAGTTCTTTTTTCCCCTTATTTCTCCCGTCTCTCGTTTTCTTGCTGGTAAAGAAATGTAAGATTACCACGAAGTTGTTTTTTGTGGTCGGCTGGCCGTTGAATTTCGAAAAGCAATTATTCTGGAGTGATCATTCTCACATTTCTCAGCGGCTTTGCCATGTTCCTGCTTGCTTCTGTATTGTCTTTTTCTTTGCGGTTCTTGCTCTGTCTTCCTTCACTCCTGTTTTTTCTCCTTGTTTTGCATTGCTTCCTTCTGCCCTGTAATGTTCTTGTTCTTCTCTGTCTTCTCTATCTTCTTTTTCTTGTTGTTGCTGTTCTTCATGATCATCATTGTCTTTTTCTTCTTCTTCTTCTTCTTTGCTTTCTTCTTTGCATTCTACTTTGTAATCTTCTTTCCTTCGCATTCTTTGCATTCTTCTTCTTCTTTTGCATTCTTCTTCTTCTTTGCATTCTTCTTCTTCTTTGCATTCTTCTTCGCCTTCTTCTTCTACGCATTCTTCTTTTTCTTCTTTTTCTGCCAGCCTCATTTTCAGAAACATATGCGCGAGCGCAAGACGAGGGCTCTGCAAGTTATGCAGGAATCTGTTTGCCTTCAGCTCGTTTGTGTTGCGGAGGGAAAGAGTATCTCTCCGGTGGGAAAATAGGCCTTAATCTTCTCCTGGCGCAAAAAGGACAAGAGAAGGGAAGAAGAAGAAGAAGAAAAAAAACCCTCGTTCTCTGGCACCGGGCCTGTAGAAAAGCACGGTGGAGACGCTAGCTGCAGGATGAGGATGTCTTCTGACAAGTCTCCACAACACGCTAATCACCCCGTCTGAGAGCTTAGGGCAGCCAGCTCCGCCGCTCACTAATTGAGTTTCATATTCACACAGACATGCTGCTCGCAAGCTGCTGCTTCTCTTCGCCATCGGCATCCTAGTTTGCTGCTGCTGCTGCTGCTCCTGCTGTTCCTGCTGCAGCTGCTGCTGTAAAAGCCACGAGAACGGCGTGCGCCTCTTCATGAGTCTTCCGCGTTTCCTGCGTTCCATCGAAGCCTTCCGTTCCACAGGAGAGGAGCCAGGTTACCTACCCCCTGAAGACTTGAAACCAGCCCCGGAATGCCAGGTTTTTTTTCTTTTTCTTTCCCTGAACAACAACATCCTACCCGACTGTCTTCTCTTTCACGCGCCAAAGCGCTCCTGCGTCAGGCTTGTCAAAACTTCTTTATGAATTTCTGACATATGGCTTTGATTTTGCCGGCACAGATCTGCTTCTAATAGTGCGGCTTAGGCTCCGTCTGGGGGCTGCCGGCACGAGGTGGTGGGGAGGCGCGCGGCATCCAATTGACGTCTTTATCCTCCGGGCTCGGGTTTCGCACTCCTTCACTTCTTGGAGGCTGCGTAGTGTGGGCTGCAACTGAAGACGGCCCAGCTTCCTTCCTTCCTTCCTTCCTTCTCTCCTTGCTGGCTTGCTTGCTTGCCACGGCTGTCTTCTACTTTTCATTAAACTGTTCTGTTTTGATCAGCGGAACACCCAGGGATTTAGCTTACCATCTGGCCAAGTTCTCATGTCTTGTGCCTGCTCCTTCTGTTCCAGGCTTTACAGTCTCAAAGTTTGGCCGGCCCCGCTTTGCGCGCTTGGTTAAGCCCGAGTTGAAAAAGTGCATGGTGGTGGAAAATAGTGTGTGTGTGGTGTGTGTGTGTGTGTGTGTGTAGTCGAAGTCAAATTTTATTTTTCAGATGGTACATTGAATAAGCAGTGGCATGTTGCTGTCTGTCTGTTCGTGTGTGTATGTGTGTGTGTGTGTGTGTGTGTTGCGCGGCGCTTCGTGGTTGCGTGCTGCGTGCGTGCGTGGTGCGTGTGGTGTGTGTGTGTGTGTGTGTGGTGTGTGTGTGTGTGTGTGTGTGTGTGTGTGTGGACAAAGAAGTTGAGGGGATAGATAGGTCGTGAATAATTCTCCAATAATCGACGTTATTCTTCAGTGCAGCGCCAAAGCTGTTTAGTGCTCGTGGTTTCCCTAATGAAACAGCTGAACATTATTTTCTTTGTTTACCGTCCACATTGCTTACCTGTTCGACATAAATTTATACTCTGAAACCAGACAAAAAGATTTTAGAAGTGCTTTACTATATGGCAACAGGTGTCTAAGCTTTAAAGTTAATATTACCATTATGAAAACAGCGCATGAACATACTGATAAATCCAAACGATTCTAGTTTATAGATAACGAGTAAAGTAAACAGTTCAGCGGTGGAATGCTCTTCCTCGTATCGTTGAAATAAGGTAGAAACTTATTGCTGAACTGCCCTAACCTGCCAAATTATCTCCCTTGGCCTCTGCAATTGCTTCCTAGTGTGTTTGTTTGTTTTGGAATTACGCTTCATGTTTACTTCCGTTAAGCAGTGTTGTCAATTTTCTTCACTTTTGGGTGTAGTGCTGTTTGTATTAGGAAACCGTGATTTTGTTTACTTGTCTGTGTAAATCTCAGTCGTCTGCATGACTTACAAAATAATGTCAATTAGGAACGGATGACAACATTTACAAAAACTGCATACACACTGAGACTGGGTGTAAAAAAAGCACATGAATGCTTATTCCATTATCCTCGAATAAGAGAATGAAATAAATAAATAGATAAAATAAGCTTTCCTTGGTAAAGGGCTTAAAATAAGTATAGTTTATGTGAATCGACCTTCCTCCCCCCTCTCCCCCCTGCCCCCCCCTCCCCATGTATGTTGTTTGCTAATATTGTACCAAACGGATTATGTAACGACCACAGAGAGCAAAGATCATCCTGGTTGCAACATCCACTTTTCTCATCACTGTGTTATTGTATTCTGAAGAACTACGCGAGCATAGTTTTTACACCTTCTACAACCACTTCATCTGGAAGGCTAACTATGAAGATTAGAGTGGAATTAATGCAAATGTCAAAGCGATGAAGAACTAGAGTTTTAAAAAAAGAAGAAAACCGTGAATAGCAACATCATCAACAACGCCAGCTTGAACAACAAAACTATGAATATCTATTATTATTATTCTTTTTTTTATATTATTATTTACTCATTGAACTAAATAAAGAAAGTGAACATTTTGCAGCGAAGCTTTTCCCTTTTGGCGGAAAGAGGCACCATGACAACAACAACAACAACAACGACAACAACAACAACCATCATCATCATAACAACAACAGTAATAAAAATCATAGATGATGAGGAGGAGGAGGAGGAGGAGGAGGACGACGACGACGACGACGACGATGATGTTGATGATGATATAATAACAATGAGGAGGAGGAGGAGAAGGAAAATGAGGAAGAAGATAAAACTGTAGCAAATTTAGTCAGATGAGGAGGAGGAGAAGGAGGAGGAGGAGGGGAAAAAGCATGGCAAAAACTCGGTCAAACATTTCAACACAGCAAAAAAAAAAAGTTGCAGCGTAATACATAATATAGCATAGCCCATTCACACACACACACACACACACACACACACACACACACACACACACACACACACCCCAGTCCGAAAAAGCCATAAAATGTAGGATCTTTTCCTGGAAAGCGCATGTCATGAGTGTCTACGCCGCGACACTGCATAATTGCACAGGTGCGGGCAGGCCTTCCTCCAGTGGTTAATGAAAGGAATGCGGAATGGCTGCAGTGAAGTGAAGTGAAGTGAAGTGCAGCGAAGTGAAGTGCAGCGAAGTGAAGTGAAGTGGGTCGCTGATGTCGCGCCCAGCCCAGACAGGAAGCCAGCCATTCCAGCTGAGGCCATGTCAAACTGCAGTTTATTTCATTCAGATCCTGGC
>CM054134.1:105389088-105416588 GCA_028751875.1 Rapana venosa
ACCCGCACACACACACACACACACACACACACATCATACACACACACGCACACACGCACGCACACACGCACGCAAGCATGCACAAACGCACAAGCACGCACAAACGCAAGCACGCACGCAAGCAAACACAGACTTACATATACACGCGCGCGCATTCATACACGCGCGCGCACACAGTCACACAGACAGACACATATACACACATACATGCACACATTGACACTCACACACTCACTCACACATACACACACATACACACACATACACACACATACACACACATACACACACATACACACACACATGCATACATACACACTCACACATACACACACATACACACACATACACACACACTCACACACATACACACACACGCACAAACACACACACATTGTTGCCACATCTCTTCAGATCGGCAGACACTTAATCGCTCAAAGTCCTTTATCATCAACCCAGTGGTGGTGTGGGTGGGGTTGAAGCAAAGACAGGGAGGCAGGCAGGCAGGCAAGTCTACACTAACAGACCAGGGGGATGGGAGGCAAGACCGTGACAAGGACCTGGATACGATCATCTTGACCAGCCCCTGATAGTCTCTCTCTCTCTCTCTCTCTCTCTCTCTCTCTCTCTCTCTCTCTCTCTCTCTCTCTCTCTCTCTCTCTCTCTCCTCTCTCCCTCTCTCTCCTCTCTCTCTCTCTTTCGCTCTCTCTCTCTCTCTCTCTCTCTCTCTCTCTCTCTCTCTCTCTTCTCTCTCTCTCTCTCTCTCTCTCTCTCTCTCTCTCTTCTCTCTCTCTCTCTCTCTCTCTCTCTCTCTCTCCTCTCTCTCTCTCTCTCTCTCTCTCTCTCTCTCTCTCTCTTTCGCTCTCTCTCACACACAGCCTCACTTTATATTTGTGTAAAGCTTTCAGAATAAGAGAGATATTGTTATCCTACGTCACATTTTTGTAGCTGACTTTTTGTTATACAGTAAACATTTTGTCGTTACTATTGCTTTTACCCCCACCAAAATACTAAGCAGTTCGGCAACCCCCTTCATGTATGGGCCAATGGCCTTTTTGTGAATAAATCTTTCGAGTTCGAGTTCCGAGTTCTCTCTCTCTCACACCACTCTCTCTCTCTCTCATTCTCTCTCTCTCTCCTCTCTCTCTCTCTCTCTCTTCATTCTCTTCTCTCTCTCTCTCTCTCTCTCTCTCTCTCTCTCTCTCTCCCTCTCTCTCTCTCTCTCTCGCTCTCTCGCCATTTTTACTTCTAAAGACCATCGTACATTTGCGCTATGCGACGACTGTAAAAGACATTGCAGCCAAGCTTCTTGCTGAAGCAGTGTCTTCAGAGTGCTGTCTTTAAAAACAACAACATTTGCTCAATTTGAGACTTTATTAAAGTATAAAATAGAAATGCGCTTTGATTGTTCTCCGGGTTTGAGGACAATGACTGATGCCAAGTAGTCATGAGAAAGCTGGAAAGGATCATCATCTGAGAATTGTTTTGTGTTCCTATGGCGAAGACCCCACGCACGTACATAGTGTTTGTGAGGCCAGCATACCACAAAGACATGAGGGAGTACAGCGTCTGCTACATAATAATATATTTTTTAAAACGTTAAAATTCAAACTTACAAACTTTGTGTAAAATCACATGAGCTATGAGTCAGTGGCTGGTCTTTTACCCAAAAAATCCGCTTTTCATTTTGAGGGAATACAATTGTAAGGGCTGAAGGTGTGTTTGAGTCTGTATAGTATAGAAAAAAATGAATAAACAAAGTTGGAGTTCAGTCTTACGTAACATGCTTTTGTTACTTGCTGACATGAGTGTGCGTAAGACAAAGGTGACAGGTCTCCAGCAGCCGTGTTACCAGCTAGTTGTCATGGCTAAGACTGGGCCACGGGGCCCCGTGACCTGAATGGGGGGAGGCCGACGGCACTTGGCCTCAGTGTCACGAGTTCCATTCCCACTTACACCTAGGGTAAATTAAAAAAGTCTTTTTCCCCTTCGAATCCAGCATTTCTGCACATTCCAGCCCCATTTCCGTCCTTTGGGTGAGACTTTAAGCCAAAGTACCGTTTGAGCATAAACACATAGACAATCTCACATTTATGTCAGAACTATTTCACCTTTCGGTACAAAGTTAGGGGTGTGCGTGGTGGTAGGAATGGATGGCAAAATAAAATCACACACACACACACACACACACACACACACACACACACAAGTGTTATGTTTAAAAATCTTGGTAGAGGACATGATGTGGCGACATTCAAAGTAAAGAACAATATACCAACACTGATTGTCACAAATAGCAAGTAGGACAAGTCTGATAAAGTCAGAAAGAAACTTAGATCAATTTTAATTGACATTCTGAGACACCTAAAAATAAAAATAGAATAAAGACAAACAAGATAAAGCGACAAAAACTGATATCTTGTTCATAGTATTAAAGGGCTTTGTTAGAACTGAGACAACCAAGATAAAGCGGAAAAATATTTGTATCTTGTTTATAGTGTGTAAAGAGCTTTATGAAGATGATGGAAATAAAGCGGAAAAAAACTTTTATCTTGTTCATAGTATGTAAAGAGCTTTATGAAGATGACAGAGATAAAGCGGCAAAAGCCTTCTATCTCGTTCATAGTGTGTAAAGAGCCTTATGAAGATAACGGAAATGAAGCGGCAAAAGCCTTCTATCTTGTTCATAGTGTGTAAAGAGCTTTATGAAGATGACGGAGATAAAGCGGCAAAAGCCTTCTATCTTGTTCATAGTGTGTAAAGAGCTTTATGAAGATGACGGAGATAAAGCGGCAAAAGCCTTCTATCTTGTTCATAGTGTGTAAAGAGCTTTATGAAGATGACGGAGATAAAGCGACTAAACCTTATGTCTTATCCATGGTGTGTAGAGGGCTTCATTAGAATTAAGGCAACCAAGAAAAAGTGATAAAAACTTATATCTTGTCCGCAGTATGTAAAGGGATTTATTAGAATTCAGACAGCCGAGATAAAAGTGACGAAACCTTCTATCTTGTTCATAGTATGCAAAGGGCTTTATCAGGACGACCAAGATAAAGCACCAAAAATCATCTATTATCTTGTACACAGCGTGTAAAGGTCCACCATCCTTGCTCTTGACCCAGGTCCAGTGCTGGTGGTACTGGCCCCCTGACCACGGCCAGCATTGTTGGAAGGCCGTGGTGATGACTCACGCTTCAGGTATCGGGTTTGTGGGTCGTGACATACAATATCATATTAAGTACTCTTGTTCTTTCTAAGCTATTTTTTTTTTGCTTGTGGTGGTTGTGGTAGTGAGGGTGGTTGTGGTCATGATGATGGTGGTGGAGGTTGTGAAGGTGGTGATGAGAGTGGTGATGATGGTGGTGGTGATGGTGATGGTGGTGATGGTGATAGCGGTAGAAGTGGTGGTAGTGGTGGGGATGGTTGCGTGACAGTGGTGGTGGAGGTGGCTGGCTGGCTGGCTGGCTGGCTGATGGATGGATGGATGGATGCATGCATGCATGCATGCATGCATGCATGCATGTAGAAAAGGACAGAACAAAACAGAACAGAACATGATTTATTGCCATGGAAGCTTACACGGCTTATAAACACAAGCAAACAACTTTGTATGTATGGATGCATGTGTGGTTGTATGTATGTACACTCATATGTGTGTCTGTAAGTAATTGCGTTAGAGGGGTGACAAGGAAACGAAGTGAGCACAATCAAACTACTAAAGATTAAAGATCCTACAAAAACTACGACACGTACATAACCATTTCAGTCTCTACGCATCAAAAAGTATCTTTTTCACCACTCATTTGATTTTATTACTCAGGTATTACGTGGTTATGTCCAATGATTTTTAGCCAGCTGTGAGACTTTAAAACTTAATTCCCTTTTTTTTCTACGTGCGCTGGACTGAAGAAACATTGCTGTCACATGCTGTGCGTTTGGTAAGTTTGATTTGTTTTTTCAATATTTAAAATATTTCAAAGATGATTTCAAATTTGATTCATAGCTGCGAATGTTTGTAATTCGCCACACTCTTACTAGAGGTGAAAGGAATAACAAAATTAAGATACTATGTTTTTCAGTCCTTACTTATTCTTGCTCATCAACTAACTGGACACCATGACTCTTTGTTGTGATTTTCATCATCATCGTCATCATCATCGTCATCATCATCATCAGTCCCTTGACCTATAAATCGTCAGGGGGGCACGAGGGACGCGTTGGTCCACTGTTGCCTCCAGTTTGGTCTGTTCAACTTTTTTATTTATTTTGCATGTGCATGAATGCAAACTATTGTGATGTGTATTTGTGCGCACATGCCTATGTACATACAGCAAGAAATAGGCTGGAGAACTCTCTTTTTGAGAGATTTACATGTACTTGAACACCTACATACGTACAGCGAAAGACAGTTTGATGAGTTTGAACACATTCATCTTCCTCTCTCTTCTTGTTTGTGTTTTTTACATGTGCATACATACCTACATACGCACAGCAAGAACGGTTTTTAGGATGTTTGTGTTTATTGAGACATGTGTGGTTAGTACATTTGAAAGAATGAAGAGTTGTATGCTTTGTTTGTTCAGCTTAACTGAATAGTGCTAGGAATGCATTTTTTAGACACTGTCAGCCCCCCCCCCAAAAAAAAAAAAACACAAAAAAACCACCACCAACCAACCAACAACAACAACAAACAAACAAACAAAAACAAAAACAACCAACAGCAACAAACCAGCGAGAAATAGAGAATAAAATCCACTTATATCTTCTTTTCTCTTCTCTTTTGTAGTGATTCAACATGTACGTACATGCCTCCATACATACAATAAGACATAGACTCCAAAAGCTCATACAAATCGTCTGTTCTCTTCTTTTTTTTCTCTATGTATGTGTGTGTGTGTGTGATTTAGTTTTTACATGTACATCAATACCTAGCATTCATACAACAAAAATTCTAGATAGATGGATGGACTAAACAACTCCTACACATCCTACAGGGCGACATGGTTTGATACCCACAATAACAGACACAACGATCAGAAATCCACTTCTAAGCCGTTTACTACCCGCACCACTATTTTGGAGGGGGGGGGGCATTAAAAGGATATGCAAATGTCCAGTCCTACAGAGGTGCTGGGGCAGAAAAGCGGATTAAGGGAAGAAAAAGAGGAAGGCGTGAAACAGAGAACGGGGGGGCCTAGCTCGGGGTGTGGGACAGGTGACAGTGGCGATAACTACAGGAGGACCACAGAGACAGGCTGCTGGCAAGGGGATCTGTCTTCACACCACCTCTGAAACCGTTTCCACCCGTGACCCTCCCTTCAGGCAGACAGACAGACAGGCAGGCAGACAGACAGACAGACAGACAGATATATATATATAAAGAGAGAGAGAGAGATACAGACAGACAGAGAGACAGAGAGACAGACAGACAGAGAGGACAGACAGACAGACAGACATATATATATATAGAGAGAGAGAGATACAGACAGACATACAGACAGACAGAAATATAGAGAGAGAGACAGGCAGAAAGACAGACAGACAGACAGATATATAGGGGAGAGAGACAGACAGACAGATATATAGAGACAGACAGACAGACAGACAGATGTATATATAGAGAGAGATACAGACAGATGTATATATATATAGAGAGAGAGAGAGAGTCAGACAGACAGGCAGACAGACAGACTGAGATACAGACAGACAGAGAGACAGACTGAGAGACAGACAGATATATATATAGAGAGACAGACAGACACACACACACACAGATACAGACAGACAGAGAGAGAGACAGACAGATAGATAGATAGATAGATAGATAGATAGATAGATAGATAGATAGATAGATAGATAGATAGATAGATAGATAGATAGATAGATAGATAGATAGATAGATAATAATAATATATGGAATTTATATAGCGCTGATATCTAGATAGATAGATAGATAGATAGATAGATAGATAGATAGATAGATAGATAGATAGATAGATAGATAGATAGATAGATAGATAGATAGATAGATAGATAGAGTCAGACAGACAGACAGAGAGAAGGGGGGTACAAGGTGCCAGGCTTGAGCATGTCCAGTATGGTGACCTACAAGACTCTTCTTTTTTATTGCTCTCACATAGAAGGGGAAAATGTGTGTGTGCCTGTGTGTTTGTGCGTGTGTGTCATGGTGTGTGTGTGTGTGTGTGTGTGTGTGTGTGTGTGTGTGTGTGTGTGTGTGTGTGTGTGTGTGTGTGTGTGTGTGTGTGTGTGTGTGTGTGTGTGTGTGTGTGTGTGGGTGTGTGTGTGTGATGGTTGTGTGTGTGTGTGTGTGTGTGTGTGTGTGTGTGTGTGTGTGTGTGTGTGTGTGTGTGTGTGTGTGTGTGTGTGTTGTGTGTGTGTGTGTGTGGTGTGTGTGTGTGAGTTTGCGTGTGTGTATGTGCTTGCATGTGTGTATGTATGAGTGTGTGTGTAATACAATAACCGTCTAATCAATTTCTACAAGGCATCTGGCCCATATAAACAGAAGAATATGCATGTGTGTGGATAAATATTTTAAAAAAACGTGCGGGCGTGTGTTTGTGTGTTTGTGTGTGTGTGTGTGTGTCTGTATCTCTGTGTGTGTCTGTACGTCTGTCTTTGTGTCAGTGTCTATGTCCGAGCGCCTGTCTGCGTGTATGTAAAGGGAAAGGCGCCACCACCACCACCACCACCACTACCACCACCTTCATCACCATCACCTCCACCATCACCTCCACCAACCATCATCACCACCATGACCATCACCATGTGACCGATACAACAAAAAGGAAGAAGGAAAGGGGACACTATTACTAGATGGACACGGGGTGGACAGGCCTTTCAACCTGATGGGTGATCCTGGCCACCAACCGGCCAGAATGGTCCTTATTTCATTTTGTCCCTGGACAACAAACCCCCCCCCCACCCCCACCCACCCACCCATCCACCCCCCCCCCCCCCCACACACACACACACATACACATACACACACACATCTCTAAAAGGGGCGTGAATACTGTCATGACCTACCTCCACTGACTGGACCTTTTTCACACACAACCTCCACCCCTTTTTCCTTCTTCCCTTCTACCTCCCCCCCTCACACACACACACACACCTCCCCCCCCCCCCGCCCCTCCTGACCCCATTACCCTCCAACCTCTACAACCTAACCTCCACCCCCCCCCCCCCAAAGTATACCACCTCCACCACCACCCTCGTCACCTTCCTTCCAACTGTCCTGTTCCTCTCTTTACTTCTTTTGTGATCATCTTAAAGCCTGTTCTGTCATTGAGGGACTGAAAACTCGTTTAAGCAGCGGGTCATTAAAGGCAGGGGTAAAGAGGATACCCGAGCCATAGGCTAGCCGACTACAATCATCAGGGGACCAAGGCAGACAAAGTGAACAACGCTTTGGTCCTTTTATCACACAGTACAGGTACACCTCCGCAAGGGGCAAAATACTAATCACAGCTTGTAAGGCAGTCAGTTAGTCAGGGGCCGGACCTCTCGTTCTTGATCTTGATTCTTGTTCTTTGTTGTTGTTGTTGTTGTTCGTCTTGGTATTCTTGTTGTTGTTGTTGTTCGTCTTTGGTATTGTTGTTGTTGTTCTTGCTGTTGTTGTTCTTGTTGTTTTTTGTTGTAGTTTTTTCTTCTTCTTCTTCTTCTTCTTCTTCTTGTCTTCTTCTTCTTGGCATTCTTTGAATTTTTCTTTTCTTTGTATTCTTCCTCTTCTTTGCATTTTCTCCTTTGCATTCTTTTTTTCCCTCTTTACATTCTTCTTCTTTGCATTCTTCTTAACATTCTTCTTTTATTCTTTGCATTCGTCTTTTATTTGCGTTCGTTTTTCTTCTTCTTTGCATTCTTCTTCTTCTTTGAATTATTCTTCTTTGCATTTGACTTTGACTTTGCTTTTGACTTTGACTTTGACTTGCATTTTCTTCTTCTTCTTCTTCTTCTTTGCATTCTTCTTCTTCGTATTCTTCTTCTTCATTGCATTCTTCTTCTTTGCATTCTTCTTCTTCAGAACCTTGTTCGTGAGTTTGAGCACTCTCATGAGTGCATGATTATCCCCGCTATAGTGCATCTTAGATGGATGAAAGGAGAAATTGTGAATTGGATTTGTAGTGGAGTGGAGTGGAGTTTAGTGCAATGTAGTGGAGTGGTGTGGTGTGGTGTGATGTGGTGTGGTGTGGTGTGGTGTGTGTGATGTGGTGTGGTGTGGTGTGGTGTGTTTATGGTGTGGTGTGGTGTGGTGTGGTGTGGTGTGAAGAGAAGAAGATGTATTCAATTGTAGTGTAGTGTGGTGTGTGTGGTGTTGGGTGGTGTGTTGTGTGGTGGGGTATGGTTGTGGGTGGTGTAGTGTAGTGTAGTGTAGTGTGGTGTGGTGTGGTGTGATGTGATAATGGCCTGCTGTATGCGTAGTAACTAATTAAAAACAACATGAAGAACTGAAGCTTCTGGCTTGCAACATATAATGCACAGTCGATGCCTTTTTCAACTTCTGCACCATACTTTAACAGACAGGCAGGTGGAGGGGGGGGGACAGGGTCGTCATGTTTGAATGGAAAGGGGTCCTCAATGGAGACACAGATGTCTTCACCTCCACCCTCACCTATCCCCGTAGTCCCGTAGACCATGGGGGCACCTCTGAAGATTTTGTAACCAGCTTCCTCCACTCCCCGCGGTCCTCTGCTTTCTATAGCAAGTCGTTCCACTCAAGGCCAGTCCACTCTCTGTGATGTTGTCTTCTCATCGCTTTTCCTCTGTCTGCGAGAAACACAGATGTATCCAATAAAAAAAAAAGCGAGGCACCACCAGCCACTTAATGACTCTAAGAACGAAAATTCTTCTTTTGCACCCCCTACTGAGTGGGATGCACCCTGCCTTTATTTGTTGTTTTGTACTTGTGCCTTTGCAGGAGGTCTGCCCACTGCACTGGCCTCAGCCGACACACACCAACTTCAGAGCAGCTCATGACCAGTCTCATCTGCGGCCCTCTCTTGGTGGAGGATGCCAAGATCAAGTTTTGTTTTGGTGCTGGTCGTCTGCGCTTGTGCTGCATTCACCACAGCTTGAGGCTGTGCCCACCCTGCCCCATGTCCCCATCAAGAGAACACCCACATTAACCTGGAGTAGAGGTGTGACTTCAGAGCTCACTCCCTACTCAAGAGACTACTTACTATACTCTCTTCACAGAGCAAGGATGAAAATTCCAATGTCTTTTTTGCCCTACCACAGTCAACTCGTGGTATATTGATCCCTTCAAACCAAAGAGAAGTTGGAGCAATTCTTTCTTTTTCGGACTGTGGCTGGTTGTACCACTGATGCCAAAAGTATTGTATTCATATCTGAATTTGATGGCCATAAAACAGAACGGATTTTGATGAATTATAGAACGAAAATGATAGACTTGGCTCTTTAAGTTAATCTCAACTTTTTTTAAAGCTATCTTGGAATGTTTATAACAATTTGAAATGCATTTTTCTTTTGTCTTTTTATATAATTATACGTATCAATGTGCCTGTCAGTATTGTAATTGCCATTCATGGGATGATTAAAGTGTTTCTGACTTGACTTGACTTGACTTGTTTTCATGATGATTTTAATTAGCTTTATGTGGCCCAAGAGAGCAAACTTTCAAGTTGTGGAAGTTGCTGTCTGCCTGCAGAAGTGATTGGTGCTCTTAAGCTGACACTGCCAGGGTGCAAGTCTGGTTAGTGCCTGGAAGCAAACTGTATCTGCTACAAGATCTACATTCTACAAGATCTACATTCTACAAGATCTACAGGATCTTCATGCCTTCTCTGTCCAAGCCAAAGGCTTTGTTTGTTATTGATGTAAGCTAAAAGCCAAGTTACTACGTTTTTAAAACATTCATTTCAGACCGCCTTCAGCTGTGACAAGTTCTTAGCATAACAACCTGTACTCCACTTTAATGGAGAAATAAATCTATGAAGTTGGAGTGTGGTTACCTACATGGCGAGGTACTTGAAAGCAGTCTTACACGCAAACTTCTCATTAAGTAGGCTATGTTGTAAAGGTCTCACAGTGATTCGGCTGATGGGATGAATGAGAGAGTGCATATTCTGGATGATCCCTAGGGTCTAAGCTGAGGAACGCCCAACAATAACCTTAAAATAGTGTAGCCTACTCGGTCCCATCCTATTTCTTAGTAGAGCACTAAGCAGCTGTCAAAACTGATCCAGAGTTTTCTCCTCAGTTATCTTTTCTTTGCAGAAGATTCTGATGTGAAGTCAGGATTTCTGGGAGAAGGGAATGCTGCACTGACAGAGCTATGAAACTAAACATGCTGAGCCTGGCTGTCAGGGAATCATGGAATGGATCAACCGCCACAAACTGAGGCTAAACTTACCGAGAACTTACAGCAATGATCTGAGGGTCGTCATTGAGGAGAGGTTCTTTATCCTCCCCAGCCTCTGTTGATGTGTGTGATGCCAGAGTTCAGCTCTTGCTGCTGTACAATCTCTTCGTGTTGTGCTGGGTGGGTCTTTTTTCCTGTTGGCCAACGCATCTGCCTGTTTTTAAGGTCTGTTTTCTTTCCTGTAAGAGTTCTGTACAGCGGTAGCAGTAGTCTCCATTTACATTGTCAAGGATTGGTTGGTTATTGCTAATATCAACTCCTTCCCTTTCCCAGAAGCAAAATAAATTCTCCAGGTTGTATAAAATGTAATTTCCAGAGCTGCTACATAATCACGGAAGATTGTTTATAATGTTATAATCATAGTGGTGCTGTTAGCGACTAAGTTTATTACCTTGAAATTTGTTCATTCTTGAGTGAAAACCATTAAAAAGTTATTGTCAAAATAATACGTTACACATCTTAATTCTTTGAAGTTTGAAAAAATTCTTTTCTTCAGTAAACGGGAAGACTCTGGCAAATGTTAAAATGATTGTTGCAATCGGAGATAGCACATAAAACATGTTCAAAGAATGGGAAATATGCAAACAGATTTTTGGAGGTTCTTCGATGGTATAGTTTTGAAATATCTGGTTAAATGATGACATGGAAACGAAGCTGTTTAGTTATCATTTACTTTTTTTAATATTACATAAAGATACCCTGTATTTCTAAAGGGATGACATGAAATAAAGACTTTGAATTTGAACATAAATCCCCAACAACAGTTTCTTGCCGGTGTGGTTGCAGACACAGGGTGGTTTCGTTGTCCTCCTCTTCCTGTCCTCTTCTCGCTACCGGCTATGAACAAATATCCCTGTAGGTTACTGCTCCCATCTACTGCAGAGTCATCGTCCATCTGTACTATCTGATCACCTTTCGGGTGTCCTTTTGCTGTTCCCGGCTCAGAACACATCAAAACCAAAGCGCTACGGCCAGTGAGTATGGCGTTATATTGCTGCCATCATACGGGGAAACTCAACACAGAAATGGTTTTGTGAATTTTTTAAAGTTTTTTTTTAACTGCAGATCTGCATGCTTTCGCACCTGTAAATGAAGCTCTGTGCATACGGGTTTGAGTCATGAGTGTGTGTGTATGTGTCTATGTATGTGTGTGTGAGTGTGTGTGAGTGTTTGTGTGTATATGCGTGTGTATGTTGTGTGTGTATATATGTATGTATGTTTTGTATTTATGTATTATGTGTGTGTGTGTGTGTGTGTGGGGTGTGTGTGTGTTTTTGTGTGTGTGTGTGTGTGGTGTGTGTGGGTGTGTGGTGTTGTGTGTGTGTGTGTGTGTGTGTGTGTGTGTGTACCCGAGTATGTTTTATATATTTATTCTTTTATTTCGAGGATAATGGAATAAGCACTCATGTGCTTTTTTACATCCAGTGCCCATGTGTATGCGGTTTTGTAAATTTAATCATCGTGTGTGTGTGTGTGTGTGTGTGTGTGTGTGTGTGTGTGTGTTAAAGGTAAGTTCACTGTTGATAACCCAATCCTATCTCAATGTCCCATCCTTTCTTTCCTCTCTGTATTCTCCCTCTCTTGCATCCTTGCTCATTACGGTTTCTAACGTCGGGTGTTCATGTCCTATACACGTCACACTTTTATTCATGTCACGAAATTTATTTTCATTTTAGATAGTTTTAAGAAAAACTACTCGTGATTTTATTTCAGTCTGCAGTTTAGGCTGAGGACAGGTCGGCTGGCTAAAAGGAATGAAGATAACGACAAACAGAAAATAGTCCGTACTTTCAGTCTTTTATTAAAGGCAGACAGTTATCGAGTCGTGACATTCATTCTATGCTGCGCATTGCATTCTAGACTTCTTCATCACCAGTTTACGGGACGGGTACGTTTACCATCCTCTCATAAAAACTCAAGATTGTAACATGGCCGACCCTTTACCTCCCCTTCTCCGAAATTCTCTCCCTTTTTCCCTTGATAAGCCAGTAACCCGTGAGAGGGGAGATAGGACAAAAAAAAACACCAAAAAAACATGGCGGCTATTGTTTAGCAAAGTGTTCCCAGATAGGCAATTCTGCCGGGTCCTCAACTGATGCCATCTATGTTGACATGGGCAGGTGTTTGCCCATCACGGGGAGACTCTCACTTGAAAAGAGCAGTCTATATCATTGGAGAGCGGGGTTGTTAAAGTCACAAATGGGGAAATGAACAGTAAACCCCCAAACTCAGCCTGAAATGGAGCCGAATGGGAGAGCGGGGCCTGGCTTGGATGGGGGAGGGGACTGGGCTTAGCCGTGCTGTCAAGGTGTAATCCCGTCAACAATCGCTCTGATCACTGCCACTACTCCAGCCTTGGAGCGGCCATTGTCGGCTGCCTCAGCTTCTTTGTACTTCCCCTTTCCCCCCTGCCCTGCCCTCTCTCTCCCTCTCTCTCTCTCGCTCGCTCTCTCTCTCTCTCTCTCTCTCTCTCTCTCCCTCGCTTCTCTCTCTCTCTCTCTCTCTCTCTGTCTCTCTCCCTCTCTCTCTCTCTGTCTCTCTGTCTCTCTCTCTCTTCCTCTCTCACTTCTGGCCGCCGGCCCAAGGGAGGTAAGTCTTCCTTCTCCCACCATCACGCGCCCAACCTTGTATACTGTGACTTTGCGAGGGCGTTGTTCAAAAACCTGCTGATGGTTTATTCGTATTCGTGTTTTTATTTTGCTTTCTGTGTTGTTGGGTTGTTGTTTTTTTAAACTGATGGTTTATTCGTTGAATCTTCTTTCAGAAGATTGGTTGGGTGGTTGGTCGTTTGGTTGCTCGATTTGGCTGGTTGGCTGGCTGGATGTTTGGTTGGTTGATAGACTGGGGGATCAGTTGCTTGATTTTTTTGTTTTGTTGGGTTCGGTGTTCTATCAGACAATTGTACGAGAAAAGTGACAGAAGTTGGTGTCTACCCTGGGCTTTCTGATCATTATTTGACAACAAAACCATGATTTTATAACCAAATTTTGTACAGTATAAAGCAAACGTCAATAGAAAACATATGTAAGAAAACAGCTCAACGCAACATAACATAAGGCGTTAAAAGTATGATAAATAAATGCTATATTCCCGAAGTCGAATTGCGGCTTCCTTACTGATGGATCAAAAACAGTCGCATACGCAAAATCTCACCATTGGTGAAAACCCGGGAGCGCCGATGAAAGAAAAATAATAATGTTCTAGAATAAAGATACGTTGGAAAATATACGATGCAACTTTTCTTGTTCACTTGTGTATGGAAAACGTCTCTTGACTACATACAGCCACTTACAACACACTTAGTTATCCTTTCTCATAGAGCGCATTCAGCGATGTTTAGGTAGTTACACATCATCATTTATCTTCATTTTTTTCATTCTCAACATTCTTTCTTCCCCATACTTTCAAAACACACACACACACACACACACACACACACACACATCTACACAGTCTGGAAAGATGCTTTTAATGCATTTTCTCATTTCTCTTGGGAGCTGTTAACACATGATTGGACACACACACACACACACACACACACAGACAGACACACACACACACACACACACACACACACACACTCCATGCTCTCTGTACCTATTACACAGCAGTGACTGATACGTGGTACCAGTGACAGCCTGACACTTTTCATAATTTAGAAGTGTCAGTCGCATTCACTTTTTTTTCAATTCTTTTATATCGAGGATAATGGAATAAGCACTGATAAATGTGCTTTTTTTTTTTTACATCAAATCCCCGTGTGTATGCGGTTTTGTAAATTTTGTAATCTGTTCCCACCGGCACGCAATGGCCTACTCTTACGAAAAGCGGAAAATGATTTAACGTGTGCGCAAGATGTTCATGAATATTGTTTTGATATTCTTGTGGCCTATTTAAGCTGTTATTGAAAGAAGAGAACACAACGGGGAAGAAAATATGCTCAAAATAATTATATGTTGCACAAAACAGAAGGAAAAAGGCAAATGTAGATAAGAGAAAATAAATACCTGGTGAATCTTGTTTCCTTGTGCTTCGGGATCCTAGTGAAAGGGTGCAAGGGAGGTAATGACAAGATATGATATGATATGATATGATATGATATATGATATGATATGATATGATATGATATGGTGTATGATTTGATATATGATATGATGTGATGTGATATGATATGATATGATATATGATATGATATTATATGATATATGATATGATGTGATGTGGTATGATATGATGTGATGTAATGTGATGTGATGCAATGTGATATATGATATGATACGTAAGATAAGATAAGATAGTAAGGTAACATTAAAAAAAAAAAAGATCAAATAAGACAAGACAAGACAAGACAGGACAACATGATATGATATGATTAATATAATATAATATGTAATATGATATGATATGGTATGGTATGGTATTGTATGGTGTGACATGGCATGACATAATATGATATAACATGACATAAAATAATATGATATAACATGACATAAAATAATATGATATAATATAATATAGTATAATGTAATATTATATAATATAATATAATAATAATAATATATGGAATTTATATAGCGCTGAATCTTGTAAAAAAAATCGAAGCGCTTCCACTCAAATCATTTACAGGCATGCAACTCTCCTTAAACATAATGAATCACAGATTTCAAGATTTCAAATCCATGCACGCACACATACGCAGGCACGCGCACGCACACACACACACACACACACACACACACACACACACACACACACACACACACACACACACACTCGGAACAACACTTAGAAGGTGAAAAATGCTGTTGAAAATTAGGGACAGATATGTGGGGGGAAAGTCTCAGGTAGGAAATAAGTGTGTTTTGAGGCTGGATTTGAAGGTATCAAGTGAAGGCTTTTGGCGAAGTGAAAGAGGGAGGTCATTCCAGGTGGATGGACCAGAAACAGAGAAGGAGCGACGGCCAACAGTGGTTTGTTTGAATCTGGGTGTTCGAAAGCACAAAGTATCTGCGGCTGAACAAAGGGAACGGGATGGAGTGTACAGGTGAAGACAGTTACAGAGATAAGAGGGTGCAGATTTGTGGAGACATTTGAAACAGAGGGTATTGATTTTATTCTCCAGTCTTTGTGAGACAGGCAGCCAGTGAAGAGATCGCAGAACAGGAGTGATGTGTTCAGATTTTTTCTTTCTTAGGACCAGTCGAGCTGCAGAGTTTTGTATGCGTTGAAGAGAGTGGAAGATGATGCTGGTAGGCCAGCCAAATTCAAATTCAAATTTCAAATTCAAAAACTTTATTATCTCAAAGACAGAGAAATTCCGGCGGGTTACTCGCCATACATAAAAACAATAAACATTTAAACATAATATTTAAAACACACACACTGTCCAACATCAGCACGCACCCATCATGAGATAAAAAGCATCCACAAATCAGCAATATCTCAGCCAGCCACAAACCCACCCCAACAAAAATCACTTACTCATGTGCGCACAAGTAAACCCGTACGTCCGCACATACACAGTCACTTGCGCACGAGCACGCACGCTCGCACATTGTAAAACATTCGTACCCATGCTCACGCATTTTAATAATATAAGTCAGATTGTTATAACATGTTGTATAAGACAAATATTAATTAAATTAATACTATGTCCTTGTAAGATATTGAACAGTCTAAAATAATAACACGCGCACGTATTTAAAGAAAGAAAAAAAAAAGAAAAAAAAAGAAAAAAAAAGAAAAAGAAAAAATAAAAAAATAATATAAAAAAAAATATAATAATAATAAAAAATCATTTGTATAACATGTATGATAAGACAAATATCAGTAAAGTTAATACTCTATTCTATTAGAAACTGAACACAGTTTACTCTAATAAAAGGTAGCCTTTAGTCTCTCTCTCTCTCTCTCTCTCTCCCTCTCTGTCGTGGGCTTTAGTTCAATTCAGATTTATTGTCATACATTTATTAATTAGCAGAATTGAGGTTGGAATAAAACTATTTTTAAATCGCAGGGTTCTAGTCTTGGGTACTCTGTAGCGCTTTTGAGAAGGCAGGAGTTCAAAATATTTTGCAAGCACATGTGTGTCATCACTCACAATCTGTCTAGCTCTGTCTCTCACACGGCATTCATACAAGTCATTCAGTTTTATTTGCTCACAGCCCACAATTTTGCCACATCTGGTTACAATCTTGTTTACTATGTTTTTGTTTTTAACAGTCAGGGCCCCCATACCAACAAACCAAGGAAAATGAAAGGACAGACTCAATAAAGCATCGTAGAAATTTTGTAAAACTTTTACATTTACTTTAAGACTCCTGAGTTTTTGAAGGAAAAAGATGCGTGAGTGGCATTTCCTATTTACAAGATCTGTATTAGCATCAAAATTTAGTTTATCATCAATAATAGTACCTAGATATTTGTATTGGTGTACACGCTCTACCTTTACACCATCAATGTAAAGATTTGGTATGGGCTGGGGGTCCCTGCGAAAATCAATCAACATTTCCTTAGTCTTTTCAACATTAAGGTCAAGACAGTTCTGTTTGCACCAGGAGGAGAACTCCTCAACTTGTTTAAAATACATGACATGGGAATTAGACAGATCTTCCAGAGCAGAGTCATCAGAATATTTGATTAACGTTAAGATCAGAGCCAGTGCAGTCATTTGTGTAAAGGGTGAAAAGGATGGGGACAGAACAGTGCCTTAGGGAGAACCAGTGGAAGTTGATCTTTGAGTGGATATGGCCTTTTGAAATCGAACAAACTGTGTCCGGTGTGTCAAAAAGCTCATTATCCAGAGAATTAGCCGAGGACAGACATCTATTGAGAGCAGTTTGAGAGCTAATAGATGGGGCTGAATGGTATTAAAGGGAGAAGAGAAGTCAATGAAAAGTATACGAACAAAAGAGTCAGTTTTTCTAGTGGGAATAAACATTATGCAGCAAGGTAATGGTAGCATCATTTGTGCTTCTGTTGGCTTTGTATGCAAATTGAAGAGGATCTAGATATGAAGAATAGAGAAAAGAAGCCGTTTGAGAACGATTCGTTCAAAACATTTCATTACTATTGGAGTGAGAGCTACTGGTCTATAGTCATTTAAAGATTTGGGGTGATTATTTTTTGGAACAGGACAAATTATTGATTTTTTCCAGAGACTTGGAACATGGCATGCTTTCAAAGACAGAGAAAACAAATCACTAAAAACATGACACAGCTGCTCTGCACAAGATTTTAAAAGCCGACCACAAATACCATCCACACACCACAGCCTTCCTCACATGCAATGCTTTAAATACTGATTTAACATCTGTAGCATGAACAGTAAAATCTTCATCATTTGAATTATTATCACAGACATTTTGTTGCAGGTTAGACAGAACAGATTGAAGCTCATGTTTGTGATCTTCACGCTCAAAGCGGCAATAGAAATCATTCAAGAGAATTACAGTAGTCTAAACATGAAAGAATGAGAGATGTGACAAGCTTGGAAGTTTGGAATATAATTCCTGTCCTGTAATGTCCTGTCATATAATATGATATAATATAATATAATGTCCTGTCCTATAATATAATATGCTATAATATAATATAATATAATATAATATAATATAATATGATATAATATAATACAATATAATATAATATAACACACATGCACATGTGTTATGTGTGTGTGAGAGAGAGAGAGTGGGGAGTGGGGGTGCACAGGTGAGTGTAACAGGTGTGACGGAACAAGATGTCAACAGGGCCAAAAAGCATAGAGTATGCATGAGTTTGCTGACATGTTATGTACAGCGGTTTGACCATGATGAGGAGACAAACAGTTTGACATCCTCCAAGTCTCGATGACCTCCTCACTGACGTTTCCTCCAGTGTCACAAGCTTGACATTCGTGACGTCACCATACCCTGAGTGGACTCCTTGTCCGTAATGGTTAAACCAGGTAAAATAAAGTATTGCCCATACAATCCTTCCTCGTCCTTGGCTAGTGTCAGGGGAGGGAGGAGGAAGAGGAGGAGGAGGGGGGCGGGGAGGGTACAAAAAAACCTTCAGTAACCGATTCCTCTTCATCGTTGGTGTTTCGAAACCTAAGAGTCATATCATGCACACACACACACACACACACACAGGAGGGTGGGTGGGTTTATCTCAACCAGCCTCCAACAGCCAGCCGTTGTGGGGACAGGAGGTATTCTCTATTTGCCTACCTGTTTCTACTCCGCGAGAAGCAGCATTCCACTTTGTCCTGGCAGTTTCCAGCAAAGCAACGGCCTTTGTTTAGCAACCACCTATGCCAAGTATTTTCAAAACCAGGGTCTCCGGTTTTGGAAGTGTTTACACGGGCCATATCCCTGAGCTTGACACAACACAACACCGGCCTTTGAAGGGCCAGGCCAGGGGCGGTGGTGGGGTCAGGGGGTAAGGGTAGGGGTGGGGGATGGGGTGGGCGGGGGGGGGGGGTGATGGGGGAGGGGTGGGATGGAGAGTGAGGGTGCTATCAGCGGGAGCAATCAGGCCGGGCTGAATGCCTGGGGTGATGGACTGATGTCGGTGCCTTATCAGTGCCCTCCCTATCCTCCACCACCACCACCACCACCACCACAGCGCCCGCACCACACCAGCCCCGGCAAAACCACACCTGTAAAGTGGTCGTCACTAACACCTCCAGCCAGCAACCCCCCCCCCCCCCCCACCCCCACCCCCTGTCCCCCTCCACCCCACCCCCAACCCCTCCTTTTTCCAATCTCTCTCCCATCTACTACCCCGGACTGGTAGAGGTCGTCCATGGAACCCGCTGGCCGTCCGCCCTCTCCGCCCTCCCTCCCTCCTTCCCTCCCTCCCTCCCTCCTTTCCTGTGGGATCAAAGCGGCGGAAGTCTAAGGTGCCTGCCTGTGTAAAGGTCGTGAAGAAACACACACAACAGAAAGGGCTAGTTGGTCCCACTGGGAGGGGGCGGGTGGGTAGTGTAGACGGAAACGAGTAGTACGAGTTGTGAAACGGGAAGACGGTGGGTCTTTCCGACAGACAAGAGAGCTGAAGATGTAGAAGTTTAGTACCTGTGATATACGGGTACGGGTAGCAGGAATGATCTTGGAGGAAGGATGTAGGAATTTTGAACAGGAGACAAAATAGCGACAGTGTGTTTCGGTTCATATCGTTCATAGCCCGACCAAATATGGAGGTTATATAAGAGGTGTGGCGTGCCATTTCAGCCATTAAAATTTTGGTGCGAGTTCCTGTTTAAAGTCGCCATTTTCTTGACTGCTGCTGCTGTGTTGGTATTGGTTCTGCTAGTAGATCTACTGCTGCCACGACCTCCATTCTAAGGAAAGAATTATTAGAAATTAATTTTAGTCTTGATTATTTTAGGCTCTAGGATCACCCAGTTGTATGAACAGACTAGAAATAAACAAAAGTAACCTAGATGTATGAATAAGTTAAAACTAAACAAACTAACCAACAGCAATTTTAAAAAATTATATATGATCTCTAAAGAAAAAATGAAAATGGGGTTTTTGCAAAATGTGGTATCTGCATTTCATAACATTATAGCCCTGTTTTGCTTTACATCATATTTTATCAAACATAATTTTTAAATATTTTGCCTAATACCATGCCTAATAACAGTGATCTATTTTGCATGACATTCGTCATTCCTGCCATTTTTGTCCTCATCAAACCTGAAGGGTTATAATTTCCCCAACACAAACAGCTGCTTATTGCGTCCCTTTGTACAAACCTTTACAAAGCTGATGACCTCCTTCCTTCCTCCACCTTTACCTTCACCTGTCCCCTAGTCTGGAAGACCGTTTGGGCACCACTGAAGATTTTGCAACCAGCTTCCTCCACTCTCTGTAGTATGTCATTCCATTCAAGGCCAGTCTATTATGTGATGTTGCCTTCCCATCCTTTTCTTTTGTCTAGATTCTAAGTGCAAAATCTGGAGAGAAGTTGATTACCTTGTGATAAGATAAATGTATATTCGAATGGAAGCTCGATCAATTTATTGGGAGTTTGATTTATTTTGCTTTGATTTGTTTCTATTTTATTTTGGGTAGTTTATTTGCTTGTTGTTGGTTTTTGTTTGTTTGTTGGTGGTGGTTTTTTGTTGTTATTTCGGGTTGTGTTTTTTTGGGGGGTCTTTTTTGTCATTGTGTGTGTTTGTTTGCTTGCTTGCTTGTTTGTTAAATTGTTTGTGTGTTCTTCTTTTCTTTATGGGGTGGGGTGGGGTGATTATTTTGTTTGTTTAGGAAAGCATTTCGCTTTATTGTCGACTCGCGCTTGGCCGAATAGGATAACGTTAACAGTTGATGGGAACTATTCAACTAGTTTTTCTTCAGTTTGGGTTCGTTTATGAATATAGACTTTAAATAAAAATCTGATAAATGAGTAAACACATACATATCACATAGGTGGATAAATAGATAAAAACACCCAACAATCGAGAGTCTCTGTTTTTATCTATGAATTATCATATGTTTATTAGGTTGGCTGGTCGCCCCCACCCCCACCCGGAGCTATGCCAGGAGTTCTTTCAATGTAAAAGCATTCCCATCTTCTGGAAATGCTCTGCTAGTTAGAAACTCTCTCTCTCTCTCTCTCTCTCTCTCTCTCTCTCTCTCTCTCTCTCTCTCTCTCTCTCTCTCTCTCTCTCACACACACACACACACACACACACACACACACACACACACACAAATATTTGCTAAAAAAAGAATATCTTCTACACCTAGATACCTACTGCTTTAGAGTTGCTGTGTCACAGGTGAGATGTAATGTTTTACCACTCAACAACAATGTATATCGATATAGTGCACAGAATCAGAAGAAACAATGTCCATTTTGTAAACCCAAAGTTGAAGATGAAAAGCATTTCCTTTATGAATGTTTTGTGTATAATGATTTAAGAATTAAATTTTTAAGGGATTGTGTTGATACACCTATGCATGATCTACTTAAAGCAGAAAACAGTAGCAAAAATCACTGCCTGTCGAGATATATATTCCATGCCATCAATAAGAGAAAAAGTTTGTTGTATTAGGATATTTACATCACAAACAAAGATACGGTTATCGTTTTGTTATGATTTTGAAAAACTATATGTATATTGATTTTATCCAGACATAAGGAAGGCACACTTAGATCAAAATAGTGAATTGTGTTTGATACATATGTATTTTTATGTATTTGTGCATTGTCTTCATTATTTCTTTCACTGAAAGTGAGCTTGATATTGTGTATGTTATCCGGTTTTTGCCCACTCTGTGGCATTGTCAATTTCTTCTACGCCAACCATGCATTATGGCCTAAGGCTGAGATACATTAAATTTCTGAGTTCTGAGTTCTGAGTTCTCTCTCTCACACACACACACACACACACACACACACACACACACTCGCTCTCTCTCTCTCTCTCTCTCTCTCTCTCTCTCTCTCTCTCTCTCTCTCTCTCTCTCTCGCTCTATCTCCTTTTCCAATCCATTTTCTTGCTATATTTTTGACATATTCTAATGAATGACATTTCGCCATTAGTGTTTTGCTCTGACGACCAGATAGGGAAACTGTAAACACTGGGATGACAGGGTGTCCATTCTGCAGCGTTATTTGCTGATCATATAGCATTTAGTTAGTATATCTTTTTCGTGCTGCGAAATGTCTGAGAGGTGTGTTACGCTTCTTTAAAATCTGTTCTTTTTCTGGGAGGGAGGGTAGGGTATCTGAAGATGAAAAATCAAGCGGAATGGCTGGCGTTGTCTGCACGGTCTGATCTCATTTACCTCAAGGAATGAAATACAGACATTGTCTTTTTTTAAAATTTTTTATTAGAGTTCCTTTTTGTCAGGCTGGCAATGTCTGGCATTTTAGGAAATTGGCGGGCGCTGATTTTGAACTTGAAGTTTCTGATAAGATTTTTTGTTGTTGTTTTTTGTTGTTGTTGTTGTTGTTGTTGTTGTTTGGGGTGGCGCGGTTGGGGTTTTTGTTTTTGTTGTTGCTGCTGTTGTTGTTTTTGCTTTTATTTGTTTTCTTGTTTTATTCTTTTAGCTCCTCGGCTAGAGCTCCAAGGTTCACCAATAGTGAGATGTTGCGTATGCGACCGTTTTTGCCCACCCTGAAGGTAGCCGCATTCCGACTTCGGGAATATATACTGGGTATGTTTTTTTCTCCTTAACCCATCGAACACTGACATGAACTACGGGATCTTTAACGTGCATGTGTTGATCTTCTGCATGTGAAATTACACGAAGAGAATCAAGACTCTGGCAGGTCTGCACTTGGAAGCCGACCTGGGAGACGGTAAAAATCCCAACCCCTAATTCATTAGGCGCCGCCGAGATTCGAGCCTACAACTTCATGGTCCCATGGGATTGAAGCCGAACGGTCGATCTTAACCACTAGGCTACAGTGTCCGTCTTGAAGTGAGTTATTGAAATGAGAGGGAGGCGACAACCCCGATATGACCTTTTCTGTCGGGGAGACTACAAACAACATGAAATGAAATGAAAAATGAATGGAGGGTGTGTGTGGGGGGGGGTGTGGGGGGGGGGGTGGGAAGGGGGTTAGCCAAGCGGTTAGAGCATCGAGCCTGGGATCTGACGGTGCGGGTTTGAGCCACTACCGAGGATACTAAAATTAAAATTCTCTCTCTCTCTCTCTCTCTCTCTCTCTCTCTCTCTCTCTCTCTCTCTCTCTCTCTCTCTCTCTCTCTCTCTCTCTCGCACACATACACACACACACACACACACACACACACACACACACACACAGAGGCCAACCAAAACAAAACACACAAAAAAACAAGAAAGGGAAAGGCAAGTGATTGCAATATTCCGTCAGGTGCGAGCGGGGGTAAGGGAAGATTAAGGAAATGACAGGTTATGAACAGCAGTTAGCGTTTGATCCAGGAAAGAGAAAGCGGAGAATGGTCGCTGGGCACACAGCACATGGGCACACAGGGCACCACCACCATGATGAATGTCCTGCCTGTCCTGTCCTGTCCTGTCCTGGCCTGGCCTGGCCTGGCCTGTACACAGACCCACACCATACCATATACCGCCTTTGATCCCTCCCCCTCCCCCCCCTACCCTATCTTACCCTCCTCCTCCTCCTCCTCCTCCTCTACCTTGGACTCCAAGGTCTGGAAGCTAAGTGCAGGGGGGATTTTTTAAATGAGCAGTTTTAATCTTGGGCTCTGAAAAGCGTCATCTGACAGCCGTTTGCTGGATCCACTCACCCCCTGATCGCCTCGTTGATAGGCAGCCAGCGAGGGGGGAGGGAGAGAGAGGGAGAGAGAGGGGGAGAGAGAGAGAGAGAGGGGGGGGATAGAGAGAGAGAGAGAGTGAGAGAAAGAGAGAGAGGAGAGAGGAGAGAGAGAGAGAGAGAGAGAGAGAGAGAGAGAGAGAGAGAGAGCAGAGAGAGAGAGAGTGAGAGAGAGAGAGGAGAGAGAGAGAGAGAGGAGAGAGAGGGGGGGGAGAGAGAGGGGGAGAGAGAGAGAGAGAGAGAGAGAGAGAGAGAGAGAGCGAGAGAGAGAGTGAGAGAGAATGAGAGAGAGAGAGTGAGCGAGAGAGAGAGAGCGAGAGAGAGAGAGAGAGAGAGCGAGAGAGAGAGAGCGTAACACTCTCAGGGAACTGGTGGTCGCCCGTACATAGGTGCGTACATAAGTACACCTGGGGTAGCGAGTGAGATCTACCCCACTGTGTAATGTACACCTGGATATGTAGAAAGATCTTAATTCTCTGGGAACACTGCCATTCAAAAGTGAGGGCGAACAAAATTCATGTGTTTAGCCTCATTTTTTTGTTGCTGCTGTTGCTGTTCACATTAAATACCTGTACGGACTCGTAGATTCAATTGTTATATAAAAATTGAACAACGTTCTGTTTTCTTTTTGCCTTTGTTTTATTTATAATTTTCTCAATTTTATATTTATATACATGAGAATACAAATCCTTTTTCAAGCGGTTAAACTAGATATTTTCCCCCACAGGGATGCCTGCCTGGGAGTCTGTCAGTATAAATAGCAACCCCACTTTCTGGAACTTCTGTGCTAGGAATTCCCTCTTTTCTATCCCTCTCTTTGTTTCTGTCATGTTTCTTTTTGTTCCTGTCACTTCCTTCTTGTCTGTTTTCTGCATGCATTTTTCATTCTCCTGCCTTTTTTTCCAAAAAGACTTAAAAAAACAACAAATTTCTTCCAAGCCGAAGTCGGATGCGCTGGGCCTGACTTGTCAGGCGCTTAACAGCAGCGCAATGCATTTTCGCTCCTATGACAAATAACAAAAGTTACTGCCTGAGCGTTCGACGACGACGACGACGACGGCGACAAAGAAGAAGAAGAAAGTAGATTTTTCTGTGGCTAAAGCAAAATGGGTAAGTCATTTTGTGTCCGCACATAAAACTGACTGAAGGGCTGCTGACACTTTGGGCATCGGACGTTTACCTGCATGGACTCCGTACCGAAGTAAAGCGAACACACACACACACACACACACACACACACACACACACACACACACCGAACCCCCCCTCCTCCCCCCCCCACCCCCCACACACACACTTCCTTCTGATATTAACGAGCAGCGCTGCTCTCCAGGTGCAATATTAGTTCTGTTTGCCAGTGTGCGAGCATTCTTATCAAGTTTGGAACTTACGACCTTCGCAACCTTTTAAATCCGAAGATAAGGGTCAATGCAGTTCTTTATGAGCCTGGAGACCAGCACAGTCAGTGAGCCAGATATTAAAAGTGGGGAAGGACGCCGCCTATAGAAAACACATGGTGGACGAGGTATGGATCTATCTGTTATCTATCTACCTGTCTGTCGATTTTTTTTATAGGGTGTGATGACGCGCTGATTAAAAAGAGAGGGTAGAGAGAGAATATGCACACATACGCACGCACGCACGCACGCACGGACAAGCAAGCAAGCGCGTCCACGCACACACACACACTGTACCATCTTGAAAAAAGCCCGACTTTACTTGACTTCACACACACACACACACACACACACACACACACACACACACACACACACACACACACACACACACACACACAACCAAACAAACAAACAAACAAAAAAAGCCTAGTAACCCCCACCCCCCACCCCACCCCACCCCCCAAAAAAAAATCAATCCAAATCACCAAAAACAATCACCAACCAATCAAGCAAAGGGAAGACAACACAACCTTGCTGAAATATGGATCCGCGGTCGCTCATTTTCCTTGCAAAAAAAAAAAATCATACCGCACTCGTTTTACCTTTACGTTCTTCTAAACAACAGGTATTTCGGATTTGGTCTGGAGATGAAACAACTGCGATGTTTTCAGGCAGGACACAGAAAACAGCCAAGCACCACATTTTTTCTTCTATATAGATGTGATTTGAAATGTATGTTTAATTAACACAGCAACGGGATTTTCACATGCCGTTATTCTTTACTTCGTTCCTTGCCTAGAACCCTGAGGTTCACCAATGGTGACATTTTGCCTATACGACCGTTTTTCTTACCCACCATGAAGGTAACCACATTCCGACTTCGGGGATGTATATGTTGGGTGTATTCGTGTTTCCGTTATCCGCCGAACGCTAACGTGAATTACGGGATCTTTAATGTGCATATTTGATCTTCTTCCTCTGCATGTCTATATATACCCGAAGGAAGGTAAGGCACTGGCAGGTCTGCACTTAAAGTTGACGTGGGAGACCATACAAAATGTCCATCCTTCATGATTTATTCACCAGAATGCCATTGCCGAGATTCGAACCCAGGACTTCATAGAGCCATGAAAATGAAGCCAAACTGCCTTCCACTACTCGGCCATAGTGTCTGTGTCACGCCTTTATATTTATTTATTTAAGACTGAGGTTCCTGTTCACAGCAGCAACAGGCGGGGGACTGCTTAGGGTGAAGTGTCTGTGCCATGCCTTTATATTTATTAAAGACTGAGGTTCCTGTTCACAGCAGCATCAGGCGGGACTGCTTAGGGTGAAGTGTCTGCTGCCGTACCTGCAGGATGAAAGCTGTTCGGCTCTCAATATCATCTGTTGACAATCCCTCTTGCCTCACTACAACAAAACAAAACACAAAAAATGGAGAGAAAAAAGAAGAAAAAGTGTTGCTGTTGTGATTGATGAACACAGCAACTTGAACATAAGGACGAACAGGGGTGGGGCTCTGTGCGTGTGTGTGTGTGTGTGTGTGTGTGTGTGTGTGTGTGTGTGTGTGTGTGTGTGTGTGTGTGTGTGTGTGTGTGTGTGTGTGTGTGTGTGTGTGTGTGTTGCGCTCCTCTCTCTCTCTCTCTCTCTCTCTCTCTCTCTCTCTCTCTCTCTCTCTCTCTCTCTCTCTCTCTCTCTCTCTCTCTCTCACGATACTAAAGGTGATGATGGTAGCGATGGTTTAGATGTTGAAGGTGATAGTGGTAACAGTGACTATGATGGAGATGACAAAGATGAAGATGGTGACAATGATGTATGTAATGAAGATAATGATGATGAAGATGACGATCATGACCATGATGTAGATAATGAAGACGATACATCGTGACAATGATGATTATACAGGTTGAAGAAGATGATGGTAGCGTAGATGATGAAGATGATGTTGATAATGATGACGTAGAGAATGAAGGTAATGATGGTGATGTTGATATACTTGCTGCAGCTGCTGCTATATGTAATGAAGATGCCGATGATTATATAGATGCTGAAGAGGATGACGGGGATGGTGGTAACTAGAAGACGTTGGGTGTGATTCTCTATGCTGTATTCTGTATGAATTGGAAATGTGAGATGGATAAAAACGATTTCTGTAATCTCTACCACCCCCCTTTCCCAAATATGTTTTGTATAGTGGCCCAAGGCCGAAGTACAATAAAACTTTTCAGTGTTCAGTGTTCTCTCTCTCTCTCTCTCTCTCTCTCTCTCTCCCCTCTCTCTCTCTCTCTCTCTCTCTCTCTCTCTTCTCATGTGTTTTCGTGTGTCTGCGGTTTTTTTGTTTGTTTGTTTGCTTGCTCCTTTTATTTTTAGCGAGGAGGTGGTATGGGGGTGGGGAGGGGGGGTTGTTATTATTGTTTTGTGTTCTATTTTAAATA
>CM054134.1:105421588-105441588 GCA_028751875.1 Rapana venosa
GAGGAGAGAGGAGGAGAGGAGAGAAGAAGAAGAGAAGAAGAAGAAGAAGAAGAAAGAAGAAGAAGAAGAAGAAGAAGAAGAAGAAGAAGAAGAAAGAGAAAAGAAAAAGAAGAAGAGAAATGGAGGAGGAGGAGGAGGAGGGAGGAGAAGAAGAAGAAGAAGAAGAAGAAGAAAGAAGAAGAAGAAAAGAAGAAGAAGAAGAAGAAGAAGAAGAAGAGAGGAGAGGGAGAGAAGGAAAAGAAGAAGAGAAGAAGAAGAAAAGAAAAGAAAGAAAGAAAAGAAAGCAAGAGAAGAAAGAAGAAAGAAAAAAAGTGAACTTATATACCATAATCCTCTAGACATTAAAGTCGTTCGTTCGCTCGCCCGTTTGTTTGGCAAAGTGTCTGAGTGACACCCCCCCCCCCCCCCCCCTAAATTTTTGCTGTTTTATAATGTGAACTGGGTAATTTGCCTGAGTGTATATTGTGTTTGCACATATAAGTGGCTTATTTGTATAGTTTAAACATGTTTATTTCACTTTTAATTGTTTTGGTTAGGGTAAATTATCCTGAAAGTTTGTGAGATTGCACAAATGGCCAGCTTGACTCGTGCACAAGCATGTTAAACATTACGAAGTGTATTATTTAATGTTTCGTTTCCCTGTTCGTCGGCTAGAGCTCCGAGGCTCATCAATGGTGAGTTTTGTGTGTGCAATCGTTTGGTTTTTTTTCCTACACTATTAAAGTAGCCGCATCTCGACTCTGGAGATTTTGAAGGAACCTAAAAATCATCAGATCTCAATAGCACTTGCGGAAGATATAGGTGGGGTGGTAGAGGGGGGAGGGGGGGGGGGTCTTTTGTAACTATGAAATGTAAATAACTGAAATAACTGGGCTTTCAGGCCTAATCTAAGTGGAATGTGCATAATGTTTATCAGAAAACGAAATATTCCTCTTGCATTTTAAAAAAAATTTACTTGAGGTTAGTGGAAAGGATATCACGTAGTGGTTAGAATGAAGAATGAGAGAGGGAGTGAGAAACAATGACAATGACAAATTCTTTTTATTTCGATCACCCTTGTGCTTTTTTTTACATCCAGTCCCGGCCCTTAGAAATATATATGATAATAAAATAAAACAAACCCAATACCAATACACAGTAAACGGGAAAAAATACCCAGAGAGAGAGAGAACGGGAACTGGGCAAGAAGAGCTTATCCCCCCTCCCCTCACCCTCACTCCTCTCCCCTCCCCTCCCCTATCCTCCCTCCCGGCTCCTCACAACAACTTGTCCCTGGCCGTTCGTTCTGCATCTGAAATAATATGACAAGACCTTACATGCTCCTGCAAGAAAGGACGACAAGAACGCTTTGCATGGAAAGTGCGCGGGCAATGCAATGCATGCCTAGTAGGACTGCAACATGACAACGCCGACATCTAAAACGGCGCAGCCCCCGCTGACATTCCAGAGCAGGAAACAATTATCTCCCCTCAGCTCCACGAACAGCCTCAGGTTGCCTGCCCTTGTCGGAAAATTCCTTCCACCAGTGACGTAGCTAGCTAGCCAGCCAGAGACCAAGCGCCTCAATTTCCACCCAGGAACGGACAACAGGGATTCTGGCCAGAGCCAGAGCCAGAGCTAGAAAGCAGGCAAGGCAAGTCATAAACTGAAAAGTTGGGAATAAGGAGAGGAGAGGAGAGGAGAGGTTGGTAGAAGGAGGAGGCGACCCGAGGGCGGGGGAGAGGAGAGCAAGGCAGGCGGGAGGGCGAATTATGAAAATGGCACTGGGCTGGTTGTCCCTGATAAATGGCAAGGTGGGCGCCGGCTTTGAGGCCGGCCTGACAACTGTCTTCCGCCCAGTGCTTTCTGCCCTCTCGCGCTGATGAATAAAAGACAATGGTCTGTGAATATGTAATGAATATTTATACCTGCTTCACCCTACGCTGACCCCAGACTTGCCGACATGTCGGAAAAGGATGCCCGTAATTGCTTTTCTCTCTCTCCCTCTCTCTCTCTCTGTCTCCGTCCCTTTTCCTTCTGAAAGATGAATTTCTTATTTTGGGCCAGGTTACTTGAATTTCAGTTAGCTTGGTTTGTTTCTCTTCTTCTCCCCTCCCCCTTTCCCTCTCACCTCTTGCTCCACAAGACAGGTTTATTCTTTATATTTTTTCCGTTATTTACATTTTATTCCGTTCTTAATGTGGAACTAGCTTTAAGTATACATATAAAGATCGAATCACTTAAGCCTGGCGTAATACAAAACCTGTCTCTTCTCTTCCGATTCGATTCACAGCAAAATTAATGAGACAAGTGAGAGACAATATTTCATGTTATTCACTTGCAAATATTTTTCAACATAGTATTGACAAGTCTTTTTTCTTCTTTTTAGAAATTATTTGCTATTTGAGAATGTTCATCAACAAAATAATGTCCCTTTGTTACCTATTTGCAGTGGTTGTCTGCCGTTACACACTTACTACCTTTTCAAGATGTAAGACACAATTCTATCTGAAGATGTCTGTTCCAGTTCACGCACATCATTAATCATGCATTCCAAAACTTCGACTTTGTCTAAATTTATGCTTTTGAAATTTAAAGGAGGAGAAGAAAGAGGAGAAAAGGGTCGTGGTGATAATGATGATGATGATGATGGTGATGATGATGGTGATGATGGTGATGATGGTGGTGGTCCCCTTCCCTTCCCTGGGGCCAAAGCTAAAATAAAATCAATGTTTCAAACTACTACTACTAATAATAATAATAGTGTATGGAACTAAGGCAGCTAGAAGACTTGATATGAGGCGTTCCGTTTCACAACAACTGAAAGAGAGGTCCAAGGCACAGGTTAGCAAGAATGACCCTGCACTCGGTTCCTAAAGGTCAATGCCAGGGCACAGTACCAATTTTGTAGAAGTAGAGAGCAACAGAATATTAAAACGACATCAAAACGAAACCTAGTCAACAGCAATCCTCAGGAGAGCCATTAAAAGCCGGACAGTCTGTGCGTGTGCGCATTGCAAATGGCGGCGGCGTTTTAAGCCAGCCGCGATAGCATCTAAATGCTGATGATTCAACGAAATGCCCGCTGCCAATGTTTTAAAGGCTCGCTTGAGAGTAGCTGTAACAACGACGTCAGTGACCGTGTCATACACCAAGGTCTGTGTGTATGTTGCAAATATATGGTGTCATAAAGATCATTGAATATGACGCATCATCTTCTTCCAAGTCATAAAGGAACTAGCATGAACTTGTATCAGACCATACCTTGAATGGAGGCTGTATAGCATTAAGTTTTTTGGGTTGATTTTTTTCTGTCCTCTGTACTGACTGTTTTTCAGTACTATTCATTGCAGAGTGCTCAGGTTTGTCTGAGTAAAAAATTTGGTGTAACGCCCTGAAGTCCTTAGCTCTGATCTTGGCGGTGCCTGGATATCTCAGGATGCTTTTTTATTTGGTCTCCTGGGTCAAGGTGCGCTATGAACTGCCAGAATGCTCCCCATTTAACTCCTCGTGTTTGACTATGCAGAAGATGAAACGTACCTTTTTTTTCTTTCCTAGGCTAGACGTCCAAGTTTCACCAATGGTGAGATGTTTGCGTATGCGACTGTTTTTACCAACTACGAAGGTAGCTGCATTCCGACTTCGGAGATGTATGCTGACATGAGTTATGGTATCTTTAACGCTCATATTTTATCTCTTGCATGTATATATTTAATACACTAAGGGAATGAAGGCACTGGAAAATCTGCGCTTGAAGTTGACCTGGGATATCGCAAAAATTCCGACCTTTGATTTACAGGATGCCGCCGATATTCAAACCATGACTTCATGGAACCACGGGGTTGAAGTCGAGCAATATTTACCACACAGCTACAGCTACAGCGTCCGTCAACTACACCATTAAAACCCTTGCTAATGTCAAGTCAGTTTTCAGGGGCTTGTGTCATTACCAACGTAACCTGAGGTTTTACCAGCACTCTGAGTTGTGCATTGATCAATCATAATTATATCACGAGCATAACCAGTAAACACCCGAGGTTTTACCACCACACTGGGTTATGCATTAGTCAATCGTATATCAGGAACATAACCAATATATACCTTTACTTTTACCAGCATTCTGGGTTATGCACTGGTCATTCATAATGATTTTATTATATCACGAACATAACCAGTACACGACCACAGTTTAACCAGCACTCTCGGTTTTGCATAAGGATTTGGCAGAAGGATGCAGGGTATAATGCAGTATTCCACCACATTCAGAACAAATAATACAAACTGTCCTATCAACTCAGCTCAACTGTCTCCATCGCCGACGTCGTCGGTAGGAGCTCCACGCAATGCCACCAGGGTTCGCCATCTTTCTTTGTCTGCGCCGAGTTCTACGATCTCCTGTAACCCTCCCAGACCACTGATCTGAGTGATGTTGGCAATGTAGGATGTTGGTGGACTGCCTCTTTTCCTTCTGCCCTCAACCTTTCCTTGGAAAACTGTCGTTATCAGACGCCTATGTGTGTTTGTTTGCATGATCAACATCATATCATCTACATCTGCACTGATCAGTTTTAACCCAATTTTTATCTTTGCACTGAGGGTTCATCAAGAATGCTCTCATTTGTTCTTCTGTCTGACCACTTCATTCTTAGAAGTCGCCTGTAGAACCTCATTTCGGCTGTGTTTATTTTGTCTCTCTCCAATTTTTGTAGTGTCCAGACTTCTGATCCATACAGCCATAGAGGCCAGATTAGTGTTGTTACAGTTCTTGTTTTGATACATTTATGCACACCTCTGTCTTTCCAAATGTTGTTTAACCCAACCACCAATTTCTCGGCCTTACTGATTCTAGCCTTGACGTCTTACAGACAGGCGCCATTCTTCTCTTTTACAGAGCCTAAATTGTTGAAAATTTGTTAAATTTTATAAATCATTTTTTAAAAATGGCGACAAAAGCTAAGGACATGTGTATGACCTTGGTTTCCTTTAGACAGGAAGGTGACCCTGAGTATTCAAGAAATAAGGAACGTGCAAGGCAAAAATCTGACTTATCTATTTCCCTGTGGAATTAGGGCTGCAGTGCATCCCCCCCCCCCCCCCCCTCTCTCTCTTTTTGTGTTTTCCCCTTTTTGCCTGTGTCTGTGCTTCTCTACAAAAGTGGCTATTTCTACAGAATATTGCCTAGAAAAAAACTTTCTTGCTGCTGTGGATTCTTTCGCGTGATGAATTAAACGCAGTATGTATGTCATAAATTGTCATTGTACTTACAAGTTTTCTTTTCAGTAATAGTTTGTGTGGCGTACTGATTTAACAAAAAGGCTGTTTTTCTGCTATTGTTCTCTCTCTCTCTCTCTCTCTCTCTCTCTCTCTCTCTCTCTCTCTCTCTCTCTCTCTCTCTTCTCTCTTCTCTCTCTCTCTCTCTCTCTCTCTCTCTCTCTCTCTCTCTCTCTCTCTCTCTCTCTCTCTCTCTCAAGCCCAGGAACGAAAAAAAGAATAAAAGTTAAAAATGAAAGACAGTCAACTCGTAAAAGCCGCCATATTGTTGCTCAAGGGGGGATAATTACTGCAGGGTTCTGTACCGGTCGGGGAAAGCAGACTTAAGGAGGGGGGGGGGGGGGGGGGTGGCGTGAGGAGGGCAGAAAGAGGACACTAGTGAAGACACTGAGTCATCACGGTACAACACATCACGGTGAAAAGATTTAGCTTACACGCGCCAGGTACATCTTCAGGTATTAGCATCCGTTTCTTTTCAGTTTCTTAAACCTGCAGAGAACGGTGGCGCCCTGTAAACTTGTCAGACGTAGCCCTGGTTCAACACTCTGGGTGGAAAAGGGGCAAGTGTCACTCCTTCCCTTCGGTAACTGAGGACAACAGTCGTGCAGTCTGCCACTGGTGTTAGCTACTCTTCCCTTGTGTTGCGGTCCTATGTTACAAGAGTCAGAGTCTTCTTGTTGTTGTCGTTGTCTTTTTATTTTGTCACTTTTTTTTCCTGTCTTTGCAGAGTCTTGTTGTTTTCTCTATTTTTTTCACTTTTCTTCGTTTTGTTTCGGTCCTATGTTACAAGAGTCAGAGTCTTCTTGTTGTTTTCTTTATTTTTTCACTTTTTTTTCCTGTCTTTGCAGAGTCTTGTTGTTTTCTCTATTTTTTTCACTTTTCTTCGTTTTGTTTCGGTCCTATGTTACAAGAGTCAGAGTCTTGTTGTTGTTGTCTTTTTATTTTGTCACTTTTTTTTCCTGTCTTTGCAGAGTCTTGTTGTTTTCTTTATTTTTTCACTTTTTTTTCTATATATATATGTGTGTGTGTGTGTGTGTGTGTGTGTGTGTGTGTGTGTGTGTGTGTGTGTGTGTGTGTTGTGTGGTGTGTGTGTGTGTGATAGATAGATAGATAGATAGATAGATAGATAGATAGATAGATAGATAGATAGATAGATAGATAGATAGATAGATAGATAGATAGATAGATAGATAGATAGATAGATAGATAGATAGATAGATAGATAGATAGATAGATAGATAGATAGATAGATAGATAGATAGATAGATAGATATGTACAAAGGTTTTTGACAGTGCTTCAAACAGCCATAATAGATTGTAGATGGCAAGAGTGGGATTCGCATATCGAAGGAAGCGAAAGGTTTTCTTTCTTCAGACTTCTTAAAGTAAATCATTCGATTGAAGCATATCTCGTGATAAATATAAACCGGTTTGTTGGAAATGCATTAACTAAGTTTCTATTGATATTTCTAGGCACAGTCAAAGGTGTGGTCTATATCTCTTGCCGAGATAAGCTATGGAAGACGAAGTTTATTAATTTTTATATTATGTTTCTCTGCACAATATGACCTGAGGGGGAAAATACATTCTTCTAACAGAAAAAACCTATGTTTTATCGATTTGTTTTGCTCTTGATGTCATCAAAGCAGACTCTTTCATAGCCTCGCTATGTTTCTTCATAAATTTGTCAAATGATGAAGGTATTTGGTTGGGGGTAAAAGCGAACAGCCGACACCCACACAGTGTATAATCATAACCATATGTTGTGTGTATGTGTGTGATTGGATGGGTATGATGAATTATTCATGCTGCGCGTGATGGTTTGTAAATTACTACCCCCTTCCGACGGGGCTATGGCTTTGGAATAAATCCTCTCTCTCTTTCTCTTTTTATGGCCATCTGGAATAAAGACATACCCCCCCCCCCCTCTCTCTCTCTCTCTCTCTCTCTCTCTCTTCTCTCTCTCTCTCTCTGTCTGTCTCTGTCTCTTTGAAAAATAATTCCTGTTCATCTCCCTCTCTCTCTTTCTTCCTCTCTGTGACCTCAAAAGCTAGTAATCATTTCAGTGCATATTCTACCACAAATGGAAAAGGGGGACGGGAGAGAAAGAGGGAGCAAACCTTACTACTTAAACGCGGCGCCTCCCAAAAGTTATCTTTTCTGGGCTATCGCTATCAGTAAAAACAGCGTCGACTTTGAGAAAAGAAGGATACCTTTTTATGGGGATAGGGGGGGGGGGGGGGGGGGGGAGAGGTGGAGGGGAGGGGGTTAGATGGAATAGAGGGTGACGAGATGGAAAAATTAAGGTGGGGGGGGGGGGGGTGAGGAGGAGACAGAAGATGGAGGCAAAGTAGAAAAAGGGAGGGGGAGGGGGGGAGGGGGGGAGAAGCAGAGGCGACGTCGGCGGAAGAAAATGACTACAGAATCGGCAGAGCGAGAGAGCGAGACTCCGGCTTTGAGAGAGAGAAAAAAACAGAAAAAAAGAACAAAAAAACCCCAGAAAATATAAAGAAGGTCGGGCGGGAGGGGGGGGGGGGGGGGGGGGGGGGGTAAGGGATGCGTAAAAGAAAGAAAGAAAGAAAGAAAGTGGCGGAAATCGAAAGTGAGAAGACTTTCACTGCTATCCAGTGGTGGTGGGTTTTTTCTGTGCACATGATCTGTTTGTTAGGTGTCTGAGGGATTTCGTCCTGTCAGCCTGATCATCATGATCATGATGATGTTGTTGTTATCGGTGGTGTTACAGGATTTACATAGCTGTGTTTGGCACTCAGCTTGAAAAACAATGCAAATAGTGTGGCGATGATCATAATTATAAACCAGTCAGTAGGCTTGACCAGTAAGGTTGAGGATGTCATACTACCCTTTTCAGGAATAACACTTAAACATGTAGTGGTGTAATGATGAGGCACCAAATATTAAAATCGGTATGTGGATTTTAGGGGAAGGGGGAGGGTAGAAGGGGGAGTAGTGGAGAGATGCAAATTATCTTTTTTTTTTTCTTTCCTCGTGTAGAGCTCCAAGATTCACCAAAGGAGAGATTTTTGCGTACGCGAAGGTTTTTGGCCACCATTAAGGTAGCCGCTTTCTGACTTCGGGTATGCTGTCTAAAGACCACACCAGCATACGTGTGAATGCGTTTTTTAATTTTGTCATCTGCTCTTACCGGCATGAAATAAATCAAAGAATGAAAAGGGGGAAAAATTGGCTACTCTTCCGAAAGGAAGAATGGGCTTTTTAACATACGTGCGTTTGCACACGGGACCACGGTTTATAGTCTCATCCGAAAGACTTTCGTGGTGGTGGAGTCAGTACTAGTGTTGACTATGTATGGAATCACTGTATTAGTGTGACAGCATTTTGAAAAAAAACCTAGAATCACAATGTGAATGCGGTCGTGCAATGTGAAATACTAGAATCACAATGTGCATTAATCGGTAGTATTCTGCTGAACATTGGAATCACAATGTGAAAGTGATAGTGTTATGTGGAACAAAGGAATCACAATGTGAATGTGGCAGTATCACGCACAGTTCTGGATATCACAATGTGGATGTGGTTGTGTTAAGCGGAACACTGGAATCACGCTTTAAATGTGGCGGCATCATTATCAAATACTACTATCATCGTGTGAATCTGGTGGGTGTTATGCAGAACCAAAAAAAAAAAAACCCTCACCGTGTGGATGTTGAAGTGTTATGTAGAACCTACAATGGCAATGTGAATGTGGTGGGTGTTGTTCAGAGCAAAAAAACCCCACAGCGTTGATGTGGAAATGTTATGGAGAACCTCGAATCACAATGTGAATGTGGCGGTATCATACCACGGACTAGAATTATGATTTTAGACGTGGCCGTTGGTTAGCATAATTCCGACATGGCTGTGTACAACGTAAAACTAAAATCACAACGTGAATATGCTTGTGTTGTCATGATTGCAACGTGATCCTGGTGGCGTTAAATCAAACAACATAATCACTGTGAAGACGAAATGTAGTTGCCTCAATCATCAAAATTACGAATTGGCTGTGATGTTTGGGAAGAAAAACACAAACACACAAAAATCGGAAGAACAGTAATTCAAAAATGGTGGATGTTAAGACGGAAGCACAGTGGTTCAAAGATGGTGGACTTTGAGATGGAAACACAGAGATTTCGAAGATGGCGAACTATCAGTCAGCAACAAGGCGTTGTGGAAGTCAAAGCATCTCATTCCTCTTAACCTGAGACGTGTCGTTGTATGATGATGTTTCACAGTGCAAAGTTATGGTGCTCATGTTGCTATCGTTGTTGTTGGTGCTGCTCTTGTTGTTGTTGTTGTTGTTGTTGTTATTTTTATATTATTATTATTATTATTGTTATTGTTGTTGTTGTTGTTGTTGTTGTTGTCGTCGTCGTCGTTGTCAGTTGTGTCTGCTTCTGCTACAACTGTTTCTGCTCCCTTTGGTGCTGCTGCTCCTGCTTGCTCAGCTACTGCTAGTATTCCTTCAACTGCTGCTGCTGCTGTAACTGGCATTGCTCCAACCACTACTGCTTCTGTCACGCTGCTGCTGCTGCTGCTGCTGCTGCTGCTGCTGCTGCTGCTACTGGCATTGCTCCAACCACTACTGCTTCTGTCACCGCTGCTGCTGCTGTGCTGCCAGTGATAGTGATGATGATAATGATCATGATAACGACAGTGACGGCGACGACGACGACGACGACGACGACGATGATGATGATGATGATGATGATGATGATGATGATGATGACGGCAGCTCATGCTCACTGAATATGAAAACACACGTATGATGAATAAATGGAAGACCTGCCACTTCTGCACGGAAAAGGGAATAATAATAATAATAATAATAATAATAAATCATTATTATTATTATTATTACAGTCACTTTTATTTTTAAGAGACCCTTTTTTAATGTTCATCCACTGTTGCCTGCGCCTTGGAGTGAGTGATCTGAATAATGATAATTTATGTTTTAAAAGAAAGTTAATTGGAGATCCTCACTGCACATGTGGTAATGGAAACGAAACAGCGGAACATTATTTGTTATTCTGTCCCAGTTACCACGCAGTACGTGAAAATACTATTTTTTGTGTGTACAGCTGTCTAGAATTTACATCAAAAGTTGATTTTCTTTTCAAAGAGTGTAGCGATTTCCTAATAAATACAAATGTGCTAATACTTTAGACTGATTCACAAATTTATATCACATTCACATCGCCCGTAAATTAACTATTCAAACTTTTTTTTTTAAATATTGATACCTTTGATTAACAAGGTATGACATATTCTTGGACTGGACAGTGGTAATGAGGTTTGTTTCTATTACAATTACTTATGCAGTTTCTTATTGATAACTAGCGCAAAAACGACAGAAGCAATAAAGAATAATCGATTCTTCACCAGTGTCTTTTGTTCTTCTACTTCTATGAATATTTCCCTTTTTTTTCTTGATGTTCATTTGTTGTGTATTTCTTTCTTCTTTTGTTGTTGTTGTTGTTGTTGTTTAGTTGCTTGTTTTGGGTTATTCTTTCGAGCCAGAAGGCCCATAGAGCCGGAGCTTATCCCGGTTTCTGTAGCGTTAAGCGAACTGATGGTTTTTCACCACCCCTGTGACAGGACGCTAGTCTGTCGCCAGATACTTCCCCAGCAGAGCTGGTACCCACTTGTACACCTGGGTGGAGTGAGGAAAATAGGAGTAAAGTGTCTTTCCCAAGGACACAACACCGAGCCGAGCGGGGATCGAACCCGCGACCTCTGGATCACGAGTTGACCGCCTAAACCACTCGACCACGGTGCCTCCGTTTTGGGTTGGAGGGGTCTTTTTTTTTGGGGGGGGGAGGGGGTGCGGAGATGTCTTTTTTTACACTAAGTTTTTGTTTTTAATTGTCTTTAACTTTTTGTTGTATTCATTTGAACATGACCGCAACAAACATTAAGGAGGCGTTTAAAGGTTTTCACAGTGTGATCTAAAAATTATGTTTCAGAAGCCCTACTCCGTTGTTACGCCGATTTAATTATGCGTATTAGCTGCCATACTTGCCATTAGCACTCTACTTGTTATTGCTCACAATACGTGTATGTATATATTTTTTATATATTTTTGAATAAAGATATATTTAAACCAACGAGTGTCCTAATCAACAAAAGAAAGACAGACAGACAGACAGACAGACAGACAGACAGACGGACGGACAGACGGACAGACAGAAAAAAGAAAGAAAGAAAGAAAGAAAGAAAGAAAGAAAAAAGAAAAGAAAAGAAAAAGAAAGAAAAAGAAGAAACAAAGAAAGAAAGAAAGAATTTAACTTAGATATGTCAGGGGGGAAAATGAAATAAAGAAACAGTACCAATACAAATTTCGTTTACGCCACAAGCTTTAAAATGTTATTTAGAACACCTACAATTTGAAATAACTCAGCAGATCTAGAAAGGAAGAAAGAAGAAAGAAAGAAAGAAGAAAGAAAGAAAGAAAAGAAAGAAAGAAAGAAAAGAAAAAGAAAGAAAAAGAAAGAAAGAAAAGAAAAGAAAGAAAGAAAGAAAGAAAGAAAGAAAGAAAGAAAGAAACTTTTAAAACAAAATCTGGAAAGAAATGAAACGGACAAAAGGAAGGGAAAATTAAGAAATAAAGGTTAATGGGTGGTTTAACAAAAACAAGCAACTAGGTTAATGGGTGGTTTAACAAAAACAAGCAACTAGGTTAATGGGTGGTTTAACAAAAACAAGCAACTAGGTTAATGGGTGGTTTAACAAAAACAAGCAACTAGGTTAATGGGTGGTTTAACAAAAACAGGCAACTAGGTTAATGGGTGGTTTAACAAAAACAAGCAACTAGGTTAATGGGTGGTTTAACAAAAACAAGCAACTCAACAAAACAAAAGAACGAAAGAATAAATAAGAAACGAATGCATGTCATCAGCTGCACTGAGGATTTATGAATTATTTCTCCCTGTTTCTGTGAACATTTTATTTTATTTTTTTATTTCTTTTATATCGATGGTAATGGAATAAGCACTCATGTGCAATTTTTACATCCAGTCGCCGTGTGTATGCAGCTTTTGTAAATTTTGTCAGGTGTTCCCACTGGCACACAATGGCCTACTCTTTCGGAAAGGATCTCACGTGTGCGCAAGATGTTCTGCATGCGTTCGCACACGGGGCCTCGGTTAATAGTCTCATCCGAAGGATTTTTGGGGAGAGTGATGTCTGCACTGATGTTAAGTCCAGGGGGGAAATCCTCTAGGACTGGATTCGAACACGGGTCGTCAGATTGCGAGCGCAATGTTCTAACCACGAGGCTGTCTCGTCCCCCCTTGCTTGGCTTTAATATCCATTCATTTCTTCAGCTTGTACTAGCTTTTCAAAAACAGTTATTTGGAGTGGAGAGGGTTTGTTTTCTTCTTTTTTTTTGTCAGTAGGGAGTTAATTCGTTTGTTTGTTTTGTTGTTTTTGTGTTGTTTGTTGGATAGTTAGGGGATTTTGGGGAGCGTCTCTCTTCCTTAATCTTTCCTTCGTTCCTTTCCTTCTTCCTTTCTGTCTTTTTTGATACTCTGTTTTTGTTCTGTTTTCCTTTTCTTTATTTGCTTTTAGTTTTGTGTGTGTGGTAGTGTAGTGTAGTGTTGTGTAGAGTAGAACTTTTTAACCGGGAATTTTCTTTTTTAGAGAGGGAGAGGTGGTCGGAAAAAATCAGGCCGTTTGAAGCTTGTTTGCTTTTTAAAAAAAAAAATTAGGGGGTGGGGAGTGGCCGGTTTTGTTGTTTGGTTTGGGTTTGTTCTTTTTTTCTAAAGGGTGGGGAAGGACAAATCTTTTCCTTCCTTTAGTCCCTCCCCCTTCCCCCCCCCCCCCCCCCCCCCCCCTACCCAACTTCAATTTCTATTTTGTGGCAACTTTTGTAGGCACATGTTGTGTTGTGTTGGATGAAGTTTCACATGTTGTGTTGTGTTGGATGAAGTTTATCGCGCCCTTGGGTGAACAAGGCGGCCTATGGTGTCCATTGTTCTTGGGTTTTTACTGCAGTTGCTGATGTTGTCGTCCTCAGTTATTGCTCTGTTGTAAAGGCCTCATTTGCATACAGTGAGCGGAGCATCTCTGTCTCTCTCTGTCTGTCTGTCTGTCTGTCTCTCTCTCTCTCTGTCTCTCTCTCTGTCTCTCTCTCTCTCTCTCTCTCTCTCTCTCTCTCTGTCTCTGTCTCTCTTTTATTCAATTGGCGAAAGCTTATAAGCAATAAATCATTTGAATTCTCTCTGTCTCTGTCTCTTTCTGTCTGTCTGTCTGTCTGTCTGTCTGTCTGTCTGTCTGCCTGTCTGTCTCCCTCCCTCTCTCTCTCTCTCTCTCTCTCTCTCTCTCTCTCTCTCTCTCTCTCTCTCTCTCTCTCTCACTCTCTCATTCAGTTGGCGAAAGCTTATGCGATAAATCTGTTGAATTCTCTCTCTCTCTCTTCTCTCTCTCTCTCTCTCTCTCTCTCTCTCTCTCTGTCTGTCTGTCTGTCTGTCTCTCTCTCTCTCTCTCTCTCTCTCTGTCTCTCTCCCTCCTCCTCCTCCTTCTTCTTCTTCTTCATTTTTTTTTTATTCTTTAGCCTTTTAAAGAAGATTCTTTTCTTTTTCTTGTCACATAGTCAACCCACAACTTGTTTTGTGCGATATGAAATGACCAAAAGGCAACACAGCTTTCCTTTTTTCCTCTGTCTTTCAACACAGCTGACACCAAAAGGTGTTGTGCTTTTGACAAAGAATGAGCCTGTGATAATCAAGTTGTATCTATAAACAAAGGTCCCCATTGAGTGAACATAAAACTGAGGTATCATAGCAAGTAATTATTGTCGACACCTGTGGACAAGAGTATAGTTGTGTGATGAGCTTTTGATCCTTACGTCATCCTACATGCAGCAGGCAAGTCAGCCAGTCAATCAGCCAGCCAGTCAGCCAGTCAGTTAGTTAGTTAGCTAGTTAGTTAGCTAGTTAGTTGATTAGTTAGTTAGTTAGTTAGTTAGTTAGTTAGTTAGTTAGTTAGTTAGCTAGTTAGTTAGCTAGTTAGTTAGTTAGTCGGTCGGTCGGTCGGTCGGTTGGTCAGTGAGTGAGTGAGTGAGTCAGTGAGTGAGTGAGTCAGTGAGTCAGTCAGTGAGTTACTTACTTACTTACCTTGCATGCTCACTGGTTAGTTTAAGTACACTTACCTGAAAAAATTTGCTTGGCCAAAACAAGCTTCTTTAGCTTATTTATTTTTTCTTCTTTTTTGTCTTGTTTTGTTTGTTGGCGTTTGCCTTTGCTCGGGGTTATGGTTTGGTTTGGTTTGGTTTGGTGTGTGTCGAGCTAGCCACCCCCATTCTTTTCCCTTTTTTAATTTCTATGGGGTGGGGGTGGGTGGGGGTGAGGGGTGGTTATTTTGATTACAATCAGTTTTGCGGGATTAATGTTCGTCGTAAATATATTCGACATGGACAGAGAAATGCACAGCGGCCCGCACATTGTAGATAAAGGCTGGAAGTTTGCTTGCAGTGTGTCTGGATTTATCGTTTCTGTACTTGGTGGTGGTGCTGCCAGCACCAATCTCATGCACAATGCTTGTCTGGGTTTATTGGCGCTCTGATGTATGTGCATTGCAGGGTTGTTGTTGTTGTTGTTGTTGTTGTTGTTTTTCTTTTCTCATCTGCTCAGATTCGTTCCATCCTTTCAATGTCACTTGTTATCAAACATCACGGTAATTATTTGATAGTAACGGTGGTTATTTATAAGTATCCTTTGTTTTGAATGTTTGTGTGGGGTTTTTTGTTTGTTTGTGTTTTTGTTTGTTTGTTTGTTTGTTTTCTTGTTTGTTTGCTTGCTTGTGTGTGTGTGTGTTTTAATCTAATTGGTTAAATCAAATCAAATCCTGATGTTTATAGCTCCGCCGAGCACAGAAGCCATAATCAACAAACAATCTAATGTGTTTAGAAATGATTTGAATGTTATCATTCCTTCATTTTCTATCTATCTATCTACCTATCTATAATCTATCTGTATGTCTATCTTTCTGTCTATTTGTCTGTTTGTCTATCTATCTACATATCTAGTCTATCTATCTTTCGACAGATTGGCAAAAAAGAGAGAATACAGAATTTATCAGATCTATGTGAACTTTGTTTCCTTCGCACAAAAAATAATATAATCAATAAACCCTTTTTAGAAAACATTATGCATGTTACTGAACTTTAAAAAGAAAAAAGAAGAAAAAGATAACAACAATAGCAACAACAACAACAAAGCAAAGAGCGAACAGAGTAAAACACACAAAACCACGTAACAAACAGACACTACTATTATCGTCATTACTACTCTTTTTGTTATTGATAATAATAATTATTATTATATTATTATTATTATCATCATCATCATCATTATTATTATCATTATTATTATCATTATTGCTGTTGTTGTTGTTGTTCTTGTTCATCCATTATGCTAATTTCTATCAGGTGGACTTCACTTTTGTAATCGTGGCGCTAATTGCAGCGACAGCCAGAAAAGAGTCAAAATGGCAGTGACGCTGTACTGTTTGTTGGATTATCTCTACCATGTCATAACAAGTTAATTTTATTGAGAAAAAAATTGGAAGATTTCATTTCCTCGGTTTTGTTTTTAAATTGCTATGAAATCATTTTAAATACCTGTACATGCTTTTCTCCACAACAATTTTCTCAATCATAAAACAAAACAACAAACAAAAATTCAGAAAGTCTATGAACTATGTGTGTGTGTGCAAACTATAGGGAGAATTGGCAAAGGACCATTCTTGATGCCCCGTCTCACTTCATCTTTATGAAATATACTAATTTCCTAGATGGCAACGCGTAAGGTAACAGAGCTGCAAATAAAAATGAAGGAAGCAGACTGGCTTAACGAAAAGACCAAACGACAGTTGAATGTCTTGAATAACTGTTCTAAGTCCAAAGCGTGATATTATTTTATGTATATATTTTATTTATTTAGTTATTTATGTATATATATACTTTTTTTCTATTGATTTATTCATTCACTCATTTGTTTATCAGCTCGTAATTATGTTTAGTCAGCCAATTTTTTTTTTCATTATGTGTGTATTGGTTTAAATAGGTGTTAATTCAGAAAGAAACATTATCATATACAAATTGACGTTAAGAGCAACAACAACAAGTCAAGATCTTTTTCCGAGCTATAACAGAGAGAACATCAGACTAAAACAGTACTTTGGCAGCTAATCCAATCCAATCCTGTGGTTGATAGCTCCGCCCACCACAGAGGCCATGATAATAATCAGGGCTGCCACCTTGTCTGGCAGCTAGCCGACATGGAATCGTATGAAAATAATTATGATGTTTTTCTCTGCACTCTTCTAACTGTAACAAATGTACGAAACAAATTTCATGGTTTTGCTGCAACCACGATGACTTGTTTATTCAGTTGCCCGTCTGTCTGTGTGTCTGTGTGTCTGTGTGTCTGTCTGTCTGTCTGTCTGTCTGTCTGTCTGTCTGTCTGTCTCGACACCTAAACAATATAGATCTAGTAATCTATCTACCCATCTCTCTGCCTGCCTATCTACCTATTTTTATACGTAAATAAATCGTTTCTCTCTCTCTCTATGAGTGCATGCACGTACGTACGTACGTACGTACACACACGTGCCCTTGCACGCACGCACGCAACACACACACTCGCAAGCACGCGCGCGCGCGCACACACACACACACACACACACGCATACACGCACGCGCGCGCACACACACACACACACTTTAAGGGGGTGGGGGACAAAAGGTATACTGGACAACAAGTGGAGATAACCAAGTACAAACCTTTAATCATACCAAGAATAATTTCCAAAGTTTATTTTTAAAGCTCGGGAGGGAGGGGGTTTTGTAGTAAATTTAGAGAGGCGCTTTGACACTGTGATCAATTTATTGTCGTTGCCCAGTGTGGCCTATTGACAAAAAAAAAGGTGGGGGGGGGGGGGGGGTGTACACGTAACTTTCTTTTGTGAATACAAATAAACACAAAAGAAATTACATGACGCATTTGACGTAATGAAAAGAAAAAACTCTTCAGAAATGGATACGACTATAAGCTCTGCCGTCAACTCAGCTGCAAACTGATTACACAATAATAAGTCAAGACTAAACAGCAGGAAACAATAAACAACAAGCTGAAAATAATAACAAGAACATTCAAGAATGCTACATTCGACTATCCAATCAAATTGTATATAATAATTTCATTACGGATTCTTGCTGGAGATTACAGCAACATAAATATGTGTTTAGTTGTCACAAAATATTAAACTTATTTGGTGTTAAGCTGCGATTGTCGTAGCGTCTGTGCTTCTGCAATGAACTTTGCAACAGATTTGATCACAATGTCATCATCAGACGATACGACAGAAAAGATATCTTGTCTTTGAAAAGCTTCTGAATTGAAAAGACAACAGTTCAACTTATAATTATGGTATATTTTAAACCATTTACGTTCATACAATTTTATTTCTTAACCCGTTAAAGTTCACAGAAAGAGAGAGACAGACAGACAGACAGAGACATACAGAGAGACAGAGATAGAGACAGAGACAGAGACAGACAGACAGACAGACAGAGAAACTGCCACGCCAGCCAGCCACACACACACACACACACACACACACACACACACACACACACACACACACACACATGAGTTATAATCCACATAGACTAAAACAGAACAAAACAAACAAACAAACGTGTACCCAACTCTCTGAAGCTGAAGACAGGATTGACAAAGATGAACGAACTTGTCAGGCGGAAGAAGAGCAAGCAAATGACAGACAACACCAGGCAAAGGCCAAACAAACGTTATGTCACCAGAGCCTGTCATTTCATCCTGTTCCCTGACGTCTGTCTACCTGTATCACATTCTAACTTATTGAACTCGAACTTGAATGTTTTATTTATTGAGGGTATTTGGATAAGCCAGTGGCTTTTTTTTTTACACCAGGCCCTCATCAAAAGCCGGGAAAATAAACAAAAGGAAACAAGCAAATCAAATAATAAAGAACGTTAACATTTAAATATATAAAACAGATCGAGAGAGAGAGACAGACAGACAGACAGACAGAAGAGAGAGAGAGAGAGAGAGAGAGAGAGAGAGAGAGAGAGAGAGAGAGAGAGAGAGAACTCGAACTCGAATGATTTATTCACAAAAAGGCCATTGGCCCATACATGAAGGGGGTTGCCGAACTGCTTAGTATTTTGGTGGGGGTAAAAGCAATAGTGACGACAACATGTTACTGTATAACACAAAGTCAGCTACAAAAATATGACTTAGGATAACAATATCTCTCTTATTCTGAAAGCTTTTCACAAATATAAAGTGAGGCTGCGCACAACCTCAGGATGACTTGATGCCAGGAGTAAACAGTCTAAATAAATTAGGCTGTCTACTATATTTAACAGGGATGTAGTTCTGCCTAACATCCTCTAATACTGGACAGCACAACAGAAAATGTACTTCATCCTCCGGTGCTTGCTTACATAATGGGCATAGCAGCCTGAGGTCGTCAATATCATGTTGAGAGAGAGACAGAGACAGAGACAGGGAGAGAGAGCGAAAGATGGCCCCCCATGAAGGGGTGCTGTGAATATAATCGACATTTTAAAACATATCTCATAGGACACTTTTAGAAACAGAAGAATGATACTTTAACTACAAACAGTATTTCTAATTCTGAAAAGCCTTATGCAAATAAATAAATAAATTGCCAGTCGCTTAATATTAATGCATTCGTTAGTATACATAAGTATACAGAGAGACAGACAGACGGACAGACAGACAGATGATTTATAAAAAAAAAAAATATATTATATATATATATATATTTATAAACAGTGCATACATAAGCTTAATGTACAATTCATGGAGACAATTTATGTCCCTGAGACTTCTTGAGGGGTGTGTGTGTGTGTGTGTGTGTGTGTGTGTGTGTGTGTGTGTGTGTGTGTGTGTGTGTGTGTGTGTGTGTGTGTGTGTGTGTGTGTGCGCGTGCGTGTGTGTGTGTGTTGTGTGTGTGTGTGTGTGTGTGTGTGTGTGTGTGTGTGTGTGTGTTATATGCTAAATGGACTAGATATGCGTTCATACTATGAGTTATATATCTTCTACTTATATTCCTATTATTAACTTCCAGTTGCATAGTAACTTATTATTATGAAAGCTAGAGGTGTTTTTTCTTAAAAATTGTTATGATGTGTCTATAAAGTACAGGCAGCTTCTCCCATGAAATGACACATGCAAGCTTTCGTTCTCCTTCTTAGTCAGTCAGTCAGTCAGTTAGTTAGTTAGTTAGTTAGCTAGCTAGCTAGCTAGCTAGCTAGTTAGTTAGTTAGTCAGTCAGTCAGTCAGTTAGTTAGCTAGTCATTAAATTTTATTTGTTTATCTAGGTTTTTAAAAAATATATAGTGTTAAAGTTTTTTGGGGGTCCTATTTTCTCACTTGATCTTTTGTGAAACCTCTTTGTCTTTTTGTTATTTGTTGTTGTTTTTAATCTCTCTCTCTCTCTCTCTTCTCTCTCTCTCTCTCTCTCTCTCTCTCTCTCTCTCTCTCTCTCTCATTTTTTTCCCTGGATTTGTTTTGTTTGTGCTGTTTGTTTGTTGTTGTTGTTATGGTTTTGGGGGAGAGCTTGTTGATTTTCTTTAAAATTTTGTCCTCCTTTGTTTTCCTCTTTAGTGGTTTGTTCCTTCTTCCTTTCTCTCTTCGGTTTCTTTTCTTTTTCTTTTT
>CM054134.1:105451588-105456588 GCA_028751875.1 Rapana venosa
ACACACGGGGACAGGATGAGAAAAAGCACATGAGTGCTTATTCCATTATCCTCGATATAAAAGAATAAATAAAATATAAAATAATTTTTTTTTTTAAATCACACAGACAAAGCTGTCTGTTTGGCAAACGAAAAACAAAACAAAACAAAACAAAACAAAAACACGCTGACCTGCCATCTGATGAACGCACACAAAAAAAATACATATACATGCAAATAAAAACAGAACTAAACTATGCCAATGGATTTGAACTTGAATAACTGTGCTCTGAACTAAGTACGAGTATTAAGGACAAAGCTGTTGTTCAACGCGACTTCATCCCCTTGAGTAAGAGATCAAGACAGGAAACAAACAAACGGACTGACTGACTGATTAACTGATTGACTGGCAGGCAGACAAGCGAGCAGGCAACCAAGCAGGCAGGCAGGCAGGCAGACAGACATGCAGATAGATAGATAAGCAGGCTGACAGGCAAACAAAATTGGCACTGTTCGAAAAAAAATTTTTTAAATGTAACATAATAATGAATTAGAATAAACAAAATAACAAGAAAATTTATGACTTATTTGAAAGAAAAACAACACCCAGACTAAAACAAAGAATTTTTTCTGTAAAAGTACAATACTCAACACACACAAAATACATACAATAAAAAAAAAAACAGAAACAAAGTAAAAATTTAAAATTTAAAAAAAAAAACTTAGCAAGATCTTCGTCAAGTCTGCGCAGCTTGTTAGCGTGGAGGATTAATTAATTACTTAATCAGTCAATTAAGACAGGGAAAGGTCTAATCCTCAGTGAGACGGCTCACTGCTCTAAGCGTTCACCATGACACGTTAAGTAGCGCGCGCAAAACAATCAACTGAAGTAAAAAATATTTTTTAAAAATTAAAAAAAATTGAAGTTGAAAAATAAACCAAGAAAGAATTGTTTACAAAAAAAAACACACTCTACAGCCATAGAAGAGAAGAGACATGGAAGGAAGGGGAGAAGAAGGGTAGGTGTGAGAGGCACAGAGAGAGAGGGGGTGGGGAGAGAGAGAGAGAGAGAGAGAGAGAGAGAGAGGAGAGAGAGAGAGAGGGAGGATGAGGAGAGAGAGAGGAGAGAGAGAGAGAGAGAGAGAGAGAGAGAGAGAGAGAGAGAGAGAGAGAGAGAGAGAGAGAGAGGAGAGAGATGGAACGAAGGAGAGAAGAGGGGTAAGTGTGCAGGAGAGAGAGAGAGGGAGAGAGAGAAAGAGGAGAGAGAGAGAGAGAGAGAGAGAAGAGAGAGAGAGAGATGGGGGAGGGGGTGTAAAGGGGGAGAGAATCGTGCGTGTAAACAGTCATTACACCGAACATGACCTTAGGAAGATGAGCGTGACAAAAACAGTGGGACACACACAATTTGTAATGTTCAAGGAGCGGCCCGGCTAGCTAGTCTGGAAACAACAGTTTTAAAAAATAATTCAAATAGATTTTTTTTGAAAAACATGTTAAAAGGTGGGAATGAAGCTTCTGTTGTAAAGAAAGGGTATGTTTAGTAGAGTCGTCAATCTTGTTATCGCTGTCACTGCAGGGAACAGTTTTCGGGGTTGGTTTTTTTGGGGGGACGAAAAACAAATTAATTGGATTAGTTCTCTCTCTCTCTCTCTCTCTCTCTCTCTCTCTCTCTCTCTCTCTCTCTCTCTCTCTCTCTCTCTCTCTCTCTCTCTCTCTCTCTCTCTCTCTCTCTCTTCTGTGTGTGTGTGTGTGTGTGTGTGTGTGTGTGTGTGTGTGTGTGTGTGTGTGTGTGTGTGTGTGTGTGTGTGTGAGGAGGAGTGAGAGGAGAGAGAGGGAGAGATGGGAGAGAGAGAGAGAGAGAGAGAGAGACAACAGTTGACAGAATGTACATGAAATGGGGACGGGATAGCTCAGTGGTCGGAGCACTCGCTTTCCCCCAGCCAAGTTAAGCAGCGTCGAGCGTGGTTACCAGTTGGATGGGTGACCGTTTGCCCGCCTTGGCTTCAGTACAGTTCCCCCAGTTCACCCAGCTGTAAATGGGTACCTGCCCTCTTTAGGGTCAGGGAAGGTAAAGCAGCGAGGGAGAGGAGATGGGCGCCGCCCTCAATATGCTGGCCCTAGAGAAGTGAGGTCTCTGACACCTCGCTCCCCTACGACCTTATAGGTTATGGGACTCCTTTACCTTTTACCTTTTACATGAATAATTATCCCAATACATTGAACTGAGTACCAGAAGCCAGCCCACTGTGCCGGCACGGCAGCACAACTCTCTGTGCGACATTGGGACTGCTGTCCACAGGAAGAGCGCATCGCCATAATAATAATAATAATAATAATAATACATGGAATTTATAGAGCGCTATATCTTGCAATTACAAATCAGAGCGCTTCATTCAATCCGCTCCTACACATGCAACCAATAATGATTAACAATATTCTAACAAATTCAAATGTACACACACACACCCACACGCGCACACACACACACACACACACACACACACACAACACACACACACACACACACACACACACACACAGGCTGCACACTTCAGCAGGGTGATGGAATTTTGACTTTTAAAGACAGGGACAGATAATTATGAGATGAAACAATGAGCTGCCTCTACAACAGCGGCTTTTTTTTCTCTATACTTTTTTGCGTGGAACAACTGTCTTGTTGCTGTGGATTCCTTTACGTGCAGTAAAAGTACGGGCTTTTGGTTTATCGCCTTATTTTTTTTTCCGTTCCTCGGCTAGGGCTCTGAAGCTGACCAATGGCGAGATGCTGTCGTTGACCCGCCATTACGATAGCCGCATTCCAACTGCGGGACTGATGTATAAACACAACACACCAGTGTGCGTGTGGGTGTGTTTGTTTTTGTGTGCGTGTAAATGCTGCCATCTGTTCCCACCAACACAAAATAGCCTACTCTTCCGAAAAGCGGAACGGGTTTGAACGTGTGCGCAAGATGAACGTTCTGCATAGGTTTGTACACAGAGCCTGGGTTTGTAGTCTCATCCCAAGGACTTTTCGGGCGAGTGGAGTGGGGTGGGGTGGAGTGGCGTGGGGTGGGGTGGGGTGGAGTGGAGTGGAGTGGAGTGGTGTTAACTTTAGGGGCGTCTGGGTGGTAGCTCAAACCATGCCGTCAGATCAGGATCATATCTAACCACGCCGTCCCCCATCCTCCCGTACGAAAGACAAGCACCCAGACCACTACCTATAGTGACGAGGGTAGGGGAAAGGTGCGGCGAGCTGAGATTGGAATCGAACCTACGACCTCCCCCGCTTAGTAGATGGGTACGTAACCGCTAAACCACCTGTCCACAGAATGAAAATAATAATTCAGATCCCAGAGTTTTCTCAGACAAATCCGACCCAACCATAATAAATATGATTGTTTATAGCCTACCCACTACCCCCATTTCCTTTTTTTTTTCTTTTCTTTTTTTTAAGGGGGGTAGGGGTACTCCTTGATTTTAAGATTCTGTTAATTGTTCCAGATCTCTTCACATTCGTCAACGACAACACAAAAAACCCACAACAACAAAAATTGTTTTTTAAGTAAAACCGACAACGACGACAATGACGATAACAACATCAAAAAACATGACTTCATCATCATCAACAACAAGGACAAAATAACAACAACAACAATAACAACAACGACAAAGACAACAACAGCAAATATCACAGAAAACGACAAAGGAAAGAAAAGGGAAGTAGTTAAGGTCAGTAAAACACATTAGCTCACACATACTGTTTATACCAACACAGCGACGTTTGTTCAAGATTCAAAATTTTATTTCAAGAACCACCCCCACCCACCATGGGGTACATGAACTGGCACAAAACCACAACTTGCAGATGTGGGCGTGCCAAAATACAACACCAATTCGTTCCTCGGCTGGAACCGCGAAGTTCTTCACCAATGGTAAGATTTTTTACGTACGCGACGGCTTACCTACCATAGAGGTAGCTGCATTCCGACTTCGGGGACGATGTCTAAACACAGGACACCAGTGTGCGTGCGGTTTTGTGAACGTTGTGTCATCCTTTCCTACCGGCACAAACTAATGGCATTCTCTTCTTAAAGGCGGAACGGGGTTTTTAAACGTAAGTGTGCAAGAAATTCTCTGTGTGTTTTTCGCTCACAGGTGACCTCGGTTGAGAAATTCATCTGAGGGACTGTTCGGAGAAATAATAATAATAAGAATAATAATAAGAATAATAATGTATGGAATTTATATAGCGCTGAATCTTGTAAAGCAACAAATCAAAGCGCTCAGATGATTTTTTTTTTTTTTGCGTGTGTATGTAGGGTTTTTTTAATTTTGTCATCTGTTCCCACCGGCACACAATGGCCTACTCTTTCGAACAGCGGAACAGGACTTAACGTGTGCGCAAGATGTTCTGCATGCCTTCGCACACGGGGCCTCGGTTTATAGTCTCATCCGAAGGACTTAAGAGAAGTGGAGTCAGGGGGCGGGTGGGGGGGGGGACGGGGGAGGATGGGGGGAGGGGGGAGGGGGGGCACTGATGTTAGTGAACTCTAGGGTAAAAGTTCTCCTCGAAGGGGCGCCTAGGTGGTGGCTCGAACCCGGGCCGTCAGATCGCAAGCGCAACGTTGTAACCACTAGACTACCCTGTCCCTCCCTAGAGAGAGAAGGGTGGATGCTTTGCAAGGATTTTCCCCTTCCCTTGGGGCCACTGCACACAGCACAGACTTGACTATTTCTGGCTGCGTTTTCTGGGCAGCTTGGACCTTGCGGAGCCCGTCCCTTCTCCAGGGGTCAATGGGATCGTTGATATTTCTTTTATCTTATCATGGTAATGACACGTGAACAATACCAACAAAAGCAACAACACCACCAACAACAGCAGCAGCAGCAGCAAGAACAACAACAACAACAACAACAACATCATCATCATCATCATCATCATCATGATGATGATGATGATGATGATGATGATGATGATGATGATGATAATAATAATAATAATAATAATAATAATAACGGTGT
>CM054134.1:105461588-105479088 GCA_028751875.1 Rapana venosa
AGCAGACAGACGACAAAAATCACACTCGTTCCCCGTCGCCGAGGGGGTCTTAATTAATGAATGGCAAAGGCGGCATCGCCGGGCGCAAAAGAAACCTGGGCATTTTCATCTGGCTGAAATTACGATCGTTTCGCCAACGCTGTCAGGGGGGGTGCTAAGGAAGGCAGTTTACAGGTTTTGGGGGGAGACTTGAGTGGCCCGCTCACAGTTCCATGTGTGGTTTGCTGACAGATCAATGGGGAGAACAGTGACGGAGATGTGGGAGTGGCGGGGTGGGGAGGGGAGGAGGGGAGGGGGGTGGGGGAGCTGTGAGGCGGAGGGGAGGAGGGAGGGAGGTTCAGGTAAAAGGAGGTGTAGTACTTTCTTATAGGAGATGGGGGGGAGGGGGGGGGGGAAGCGTGGGGGGGGGGGGGAGGTGTTTGGAATCAAGAAGAAGACAAGTCATCTTTTAAGGTTCGCGTGAGAAAAATGGGACTATAATGTTTCATTTAGGGGGATGGGGTGGTGGGGGTGGGGGAGGGGGTGGCGGTGGAAAGAGGAGGAGGTGGGTGGTAGGTGGGGGGGTAGGTGGGGGTTGGGTGAGGGTAGGGGTGGAAGAGGGTACAAGGAGGGTGGGCTAGGGACTTAGGTAGCTTTCTAGCTTTGGTGTTTTTGTCTTATTTTTTGTCTTGTTGTCTTGTGTCTTGTCTGTCTGTCGTTGTCTGTTGTCTGTCTGTCTGTCGCTGTTGCTGATGTCTGTTGTACTGGCTGTCTGTCTGTCTGTCTCTCTACGATCTCTCTCTCTTCTCTCCTCTTCTTCTCTCTCTTGTCTCTCTTCTTTCTCTCTCTTCTCTCTCTCTCTCTTCTTCTCTCTCTCTTCTGTCTTCTTCTCTCTCTTCTCGTCTCTGTCTCTCTCTCTCTCTCTCTCTCTCTCTCTCTCTTCTCTCTCTCTCTCTCTCTCTCTCTCTCTCTCTCTCTCTCTCTCTCTCTCTCTCTCTGAGTGCCTAAGAACTGGCAGTTCGAAGGAGGCGAATGTCATGAAGTATACACAGAAAATGTTGGGTGTTTTTTTTTCCTAGAACAAGAAATTAAAAAAAGGAGAAATGCATATAACATTCGGAAAAAAGCAAAGGTCGATGAGAGACAGACAGACAGATAGATAGACAGACAGACAGACAGACAGATACAGACAGACAGACAGACAGACAGATAGATAGATAGATAGATAGATAGATAGATAAGATAGATAGATAGATAGATAGATAGATAGATAGATAGATAGATAGATAGATAGATAGATAGACAGATAGATAGATGAATGGATGGATGGATGGATGGATGGATGGATGGATGGATGGATGGATGGATGATGGATGGATGGATGGACAGACAGGTAGACAGACAGACAGACAGAACACACACGCGCGCGCGCGCGCGCACGCACACACACACACACACACACACACACACAGACAGATCTATACTTGGGAAGTAAAGGCGACATTTGCCACCTTTGTCAGGGAGAAAAGAACATAAAAAGCCAGTGAGCTTACTGTGTAGGTAGCATGGGCGCTAGAGAGAGAGAGAGAGAGAGAGAGAGAGAGAGAGAGAGAGAGAGAGAGAGAGAGAGAGAGAGAGAGAGAGAGAGAGAGAGAGAGAGAGAGAGAGAGAGAGAGAGAGGACAGAATGACAATGACAATGACAATGACAATTATTTATTTTTGATAAGCTTTACGCCCATTCACAAGGGGACAGAGGGATGGGGACTGGGCACAACACACATAAATTGAAAAAATTACAGTCAACAACAGCCCAAAATAGACAACATGGCATGGAAATCCACAACATGGATTTGTAATAATTGAATAGCATGAAAAAATATACCTGCAATACAAACTATCATCAATTCAATTGCTTATGTTTTCTGTTTATCCTAGACAACACTGTCTCTCATGAAACAACTTCATGCTGTCATCAATCATTACAGGAGTAACTAGGACACATCTCTACAAACAAATTGTTCTCCAGAAATCTGGCCAGTTGTTTTCATTTCTTTTAGAACACTGCGGAGATTGTCCATGTTATTTCTAAACTGGTCACGGATCTCTTTTAAGCGGTTAATAATATCCCTGGTCGTAATTTCTGATCTCTCACACATCTGCCCTTCCAGAGATTCACCTGAATATTCTGCCACACTCTCCACACATTCAGAACCAGATACACTCCCTTCTGCCTCCCTATCCACATTTTCTCTCTCACACACCTCTTCCACACTGACTTCTACACTCATTTCATGGCTGTCACATTCTTTCGCTCCATTCCCATTTTCACCACACAACTGATCCCTTTCTATATCCTCAAAGTTGACTGTCACTGTCTGTCTGTCTATGTCATGTTGTGTCAAGTCAATCTGCTGATTATCGTAATAGCTATTGGAAGATGGAGGGCAAGAGCCATACATAAACACATCAGTGGGAGCGTCACTCTCTGCACGGTTTGCAGCATACACTTGACTGGGCCGGGTGGGTAAAAATAAACGGGAGGGAGACGGAACCTGTTCCTTCACTTTTTCATCAGGTTTGCTCTGTGTGCTTCTGCTCGTTTTCTGTCACGGGATACCTGGCTAAAACATTTCTTGCGGTATGACCTTTGACCTGGGGTGACAGGAAAATGGCTGTCAGCTTTGCTTGTAAGTCTTAGAATAATAACAGTGTGATCACCTCTGCTGTCCACTTTGAAAGAGGATAGTGTCTGCTCTTGAAGTGCAGTGTTTAGCATACACTCCAACATCGCTGGGAGTCCATTGGCACGAAAAGGAGAAAACAACAACACTTCACACACAGCTCACACAAAACCGTCTTGCCGGTAGCCAAGCAAGGGAAGCCACTTGAGAGAGAGAGAGAGGAGAGAGAGAGAGAGAGAGAGAGAGGAGAGAGAGAGAGAGAGAGAGAGAGAAGAGGAGATGTGTGAGGGATGTGGGTGAGGGTGAGTGGTGTGTGTTGTGTGTGTGTGTGTGTGTGTGTGTGTGAGTGAGAGAGAGAGAACTCGAACTCGAACTCGAAAGTTACCAAAGTCATAATGCCCATGTCCTTGCACCCTCTCTCTTTCCATCAGAGAGAGTAACAGACAGACAGACGACAGAGTCAGAGACAAGAGACACAGACAGACAGAGAACAGAGACAGAGAACAGAGGCAGACAGAGAACAGAGGCAGACAGACAGAGACAGACAGACAAACAGAGACAGACAGACAGAGACAGACAGACAAAACGAACAAACGAACAAAATTTTATTTTCTGAAGGCAATAGAACAACTTTCCCCAAAATGTCATACAGTCCTCAAAGGGGGGGGGGGGGGGGGGGGGACAAAAAACAAGCATACAAAATATACAAATGAACAAAATACTCAAGCAAAGCCATTAATAATTATTCACAGTGAAAAAGTAATACGAGAGACAAACAGACAGAGAGAGAGAGACTGACAGAGACAGAAAGAAAGACAGACAAGCAGACAGAAAGTTAGCATTTTATTTTCTGAACAATGCTTTGATATTAGACTTTACATTTTGCACTACATAAATGTAAAAAGATGAAAACACTCATAGGAAGGACCGCTGTATCAAAAGACAGCTATGATCAGGTCGAGTGAATAGAAGATGGGTGTTAACGAACACATGACTGTCATGAAAATAAACAGAATTGACACATAACTGACTATCCCACAAATGGTAAGAAAATAAGATCTGTATTTGAGAAGAAAATAAAAACGTTGTGACTAGTGTGAAGAAAGCTTATATTATTAGTATATTTCACACAGGCACTAACACTATATTTTCCTCTTCAACTTTAGAAGAAGAAATAGAAAAAGGAAATCTGTTCAGTTTCTAATCATCTTTTGAAGCCAAAGGATATGGCTGTGAAGGAAGGTGGCAGGATGGTTAAGACGTTTGCCTGCCAACAAGTAAACTGTGAGGTTCTGGGTTCAATTCCCAGCCTCGCCCTTTCTTCCCAGTTTAACAAAAAAATCGAACTGAATGTCAAAGTCCTTCGGATGAGACTATAAACCGAGGCCCCGTGTGCGAACGCATGCAGAACATCTTGCGCACACGTTAAATCCTGTTCCGCTGTTCGAAAGAGTAGGCCATAGTGTGCCGGTGGGAACAGATGACAAAATTTAAAAATCCTATACACACGCATAAAAAGTCATCTGAGCGCTTTGATTTGTTGCTTTACAAGATTCAGCGCTATATAAATTCAATGTATTATTATTATTATATTATTATTATATGCAGTAGGCTATACAAAATCAGAATGAGTGCAAATTCAGAATAATGCAAAATGTCTAAATGCTGCTGCTGCTGCTGCTGCTGCTGCTGCTGCTGCTGCTGCTGCTGATGATGATGATGATGATGATGATGATGATGATGATGTATGGAGTTTATATAGCGCTGAATCTTATGAGACAACAAATCAAAGACACGGCTACTAGACAATGTCAGATTTCTGCAGACTGGTAATCTATGATTGCGGATACTGACAGACGATTGTTGTGCTTTAAGGGGGTTTGTTTGTTTGTTGATGTTGGGGTTTTTTGTTTGTTTGTTGTTGTTTTGTTTTTTGTTTTTGTTTTTTGTTGTTGGGTTTTTTTTGGATGGGGGTTAAGGGGGATGTCAAATTAGCTATTGCAGGGAGGGTTTGCAAAATAAAACAATACAATCTATGACTAAACTGGGACGTCCTCTTTGAAATAATCTTCGGCTTTTTGCCTCCGTAAATGTTCTTTATTTGTGTGCTAGATGCAAAGCATCGTAACAATAATCGGATTGTTCGAAGGAGCTATCATTGTTCTTGTTGATAGACAAGCTAAAAGATCTTCCAAGGCAAGACAGAAAAAAAGGAAAAAAGGCAGACTACTTGCTTCTCTAACTGGCAACATGCTTTATATCTAACTTTTTAAAATTTTATTTCGAGGATAATGGAATAAGCACTCATGGACTTTTTTTTACATCCAAGCCCCGTGTGTAAGCGATTTTGTACATTTTTCATCCGTTCCAACCGGCACACAATGGCATACTCTTCGGGAAAGCAAAACAGGATTTAACGTGTGCGCAAGATGTTTTGCGTGCGTTTCACACGGAACCTCGGTTTGCAGTCTCATCCGAAGGACTTTTGGGGGGTAGTGAAGTCGGCACTGATCTTAACTCCAGAGGAAAAAAATAGCCTTGAACGGGATTCGAACCCGGGTCCGCAGATCACTAGCACAATGCGCAACGCCCTAACCACCAGGCTATGCCGTCCCTCTCACCTATCCCTATCATTATATGAGAGGAGCTAGTACAACGAGCGAAGGCTGGAACCAATCGAGGAGTCAAACAGTTTGGGTGTCATCGAATGCAGGCGTCACCCGTTTGACGGTACGGGGATATGAACAGATGAAGAATAGCTGTAATGTCAATACTGTTTGGATGGGTAGCATTTCACCATGCTCCTCCTATACTCCCAACCAGTCTGCTTCCTCTCTCTTTTCCGCTCTGTACTGCAGCGACGTCGACAAAAGGTTTTTCTCTGTCATTGTGGGAACAGTGCTAATGCTTGGTCTGCATCTGGTAGATGATTACTAGACTGCTATATTCCTGCAGGACACGATCAAAGAAAGTATAGGCGAAGGTGGGGGGGGGGGGGGGGGAGGCAGGGTGGTGGTGGTAGCATAACTCCCCTCCCCCCTCTCTCTTCAAGTAAAAACAAAAAGAAAGGAACAAAGCAAAAAGGGCATAGGATGGATGATGCAAAATATGATCAGATCTTAAGACACTCGACCTTGATGACAACATTCGGAACATAAACGCTTTCTGTTCTCCTTACCTACCTGCCCCAACTCTCTCCTTTCTAATTCGCTCCACTGGCTATTATATTATGACACCTACCCCCATCCCCCCCCTCCTCCTCCCCCCCCCCCCTACACATTTCCGCCTGGGCAGCTCACAGGTAGGTATGTCCATCATACAGGGCCGACAGGTGAGATGACAGACGAGGCGGCAAACAAAGAGGCGCGGGGAGCGAGGCTGACAGGGGCGACAGCAGTAGATCACTTCCCCTTGCCCCTCCTGCACGCCTCCACACCCCCAGCTGTGCGCCCGCTCCTCACCTCACCCGCCTCACCTCACCTCACCTCCCTCACCTCACCTCACCTCACCTCACCTTTCTGGAACTTATTTACTGCCTCAGGGCCTGGCTCCCTCTCCCCTGTCTTCTCCTCCCTTGTCAGCCTAACTGGCACTAACACCTTCCCCCCACCACCCCCCTCCGTGAGCAAAGACAAACCACCCCGCTAACAGCCCGTTCTACGGAGAGGGGGATGCACTTAATGGGGCTTTTAAAGACAGGGGCTGGCTGCCACGGCGTGCCATCATCACCGCAGTGCAGCATTCCTGACAAAGCCTCTTACAACCCCCAACGACACCTGCAACACTCGTTAGACGGGGAAACTTCAGCTATTTTCCCCAGCGATGATTGTACTTGTCCATGGCGGAAACAGGCGACAAAGAGACTGGAATTAGACTACTTCTCAGCTGTAATTAGCTCTGCGGCCGCGACAGGCTCTGCATAAAACTGTAGCCTGCAGAAAATGTGCCTGTGAAGGAGATGTGTGTAAAGTCAATCAGATCTGGTTAAAGGGGAGTAGGGGGCTTTGGTTACAGATATGAAATGGATATGTGGCCTTTGTGTGATGGGGGGAGAGAGACCAGGCGTTGATATGTTGGGCGATTCTTGACAGTAAATACATGACATAAACCAGCATCGTTAATGAAATGTTAAATGCATTGGAACGTTCTTCTGATTTGATGTTTGCGTGTAATTAAAAAGCTAAATTTGACCCTCTGTTCGTTTTGGTGAAAAATAAGCGACGGAATAATTGTGTATAGATATAAAGCTGAGATTTTGTGTTGAGATCAGGTGGGGTTTTTTATTTGTTGGTTGGTTGGTTGGCTTGTTTGTTTGTAAAGCTGAGACTTGTTGATAGCGATATCTTTTGTTTGTTTGTTCTTTCTTTGTTTGGTTTGTTTGTTTGTTTGTTTGTTTGTGTGTTTGTTTGTTTGTTTGTTTGTTTATATAGTTAAAGCTTAGACTTGTTAATAATGCTAGCCTCTGCTTGTTTTATTTGTGTGTTTGCTAGCTGGTTTTTGTCAATTTTTTGTTTGATTGGGGGGGGGGGGGTTGGGTTTTTGGTATTGTTTTGTTTTTGTTTTGTTTTGTTTTCTGCTTTTGCATGAGTTACCAGATTGCTAGAGGATATTTGTGAGGTTTTTTTTCTGTTTTCGACTTTTTTTTATACACACACATACATACACACACACACACACTTAGCAAACCAATTGCATTGAATACGTGCACAACAGGTAGCAGTCTTCACAAGAAATGTCTGAAATATTATGGAGAACCTGATAGTATGGTACTCCCTAACTTGATCAGGCGTTTGATACAGTGCGTCTGGTGGAATGGCCGGCACAGAACTACCTTCATTTCAGCTGACTAGAAAAAGTTCCAGCTTTTGATTGCGTCATTCTGGAATAGGATGATGTTATTGTCAAAAGGTGAAAACAAAAATGAAAGTGAGGGGAATGGTGGAGAGTACTTGTCCCATTTCCAGTGAACCAAGGAGTTAACCAAGGCCTTCAACAAAGGAGTTAACCAAAGCCTTCAACAAGGAAGTTAACCAAGGCCTTCAACAAGGAAGTTAACCAAGGTCCTCAACAAAGGAGTTAACCAAGGCCTTCAACAAAGGAGTTAACCAAAGCCTTCAACAAGGAAGTTAACCAAGGCCTTCAACAAAAGGAGTTAACCAAGGCCTTCAACAAGGAAGTTAACCAAGGCCTTCAACAAAAGGAGTTAACCAAGGCCTTCAACAAAAGGAGTTAACCAAGGCCTTCAACAAAGTAGTTCACCAAGGCTTTCAACAAGGAAGTTAACCAAGGCCTTCAACAAAAGGAGTTAACCAAGGCCTTCAACAAAAGGTGTTAACCAAGGCCTTCAACAAAGTAGTTCACCAAGGCTTTCAACAAAGTAGTTCACCAAGGCCTTCAACAAAGGTGTAAGGCAAGGATTCTAACAAAGGAGGAAGGCAAGGACTTGAACAAAGACGTTAGGCAGGGATTCTAACAAAGACGTTAGGCAATGATTCTAACAAAGACGATAGATAGTGATTCCAACAAAGCATAAGGCAAGCTCTTCAACAAAGGTGCTAGGCAAGGATTTCAAGAAAGGCGTTAAGCAAAGACTTCAACAAACGCGTGTACATTCAATGTCGCACTTGTGAGAAAAATCTTAAAGTTGTGTTTGCTCCAAGCACAAAATAATCTTCTTTTTTTTTATACCATCTAAAGTGAGTTTTTCATCGCAGACTGACCTTGGCATTGACAGCTCTAGCACTAGGGACTAGACATTCAGAGGAGAAGGAACCACTCAGCCAGGGCTGGCAGATGAACCAAGTCTTAGCAGAGAGATGCCATGGTTCAGCTTTCACCATCGCATGCTCCAGTCGGGATAGCTCAGTGGTCGGAGCACTCGCTTTCCCCCAGCCAAGTTAAGCAGCGTCGAGCGTGGTTACCACTTGGATGGGTGACCGTTTGCGCGCCTTGGCTTCAGTACAGTTCCCCCAGTTCACCCAGCTGTAAATGGGTACCTGCCCTCTTTAGGGTCAGGGAAGGTAAAGCAGCGAGGGAGAGGCGATGGGCGCCGCCCTCAATATGCTGGCCCTAGAGAAGTGAGGTATCTGACGCCTCGCTCCCCTACGACCTTATAGGTTATGGGACTCCTTTACCTTTTACCTTTATGTTCCAGTCCTCCAGCACCTCTTCTGGGTTAGCTTCTCTCCTCAGGAACAGTGTGATGCAAAGAACTGCAAAAGCCCCCATCCCAGCCCCTTTTGTTTCTGTTTTTGTTTCTGTTTTTGTTTTGGGGTTTTAGAGTTGTTGTTTTTGTCATGTTCTCTTTCCTATGTGTTAAATGCATGCTGCAGAAAGGTTGAGTCCTCGTCTCCTCCAGAAGACTGGCAAGCTGCCCCACCATTGACTGTCTGTCTTTTAAACAATGCAGCACGGAGTGTAACTCAAACCAAGGACCCCTCGTTCTCTAAAGAGTGCGTTCTCCCGTGTCTCTCATGTCAACATTCTGTGCGGCAGCATGAAGACAGAAACCTGGTGCTGCTGTGGCCGCGCTGTGAGTAGCAATGGCTACTCAGACACAGAGACGTTTCCTTCATGGCCATTGACTCATGAAACACAGAGAGAGAAACCTTGACAAGACCATGGCATTAAACACGCACAGAGCAAGTATCCCCATCACGTTGCCGCACCAGTGCCAGTTATCCATAGTATTGAGTCTGATCTGTTAGCTTGAAGAGTCCTATAAGAATGGTCAATTTTTCAAATAATCGATATGGATATGTGTTATGGGATCTGTATCATGGACAGTTGAACTTGTACGTGTATAAACACACAACAGATGTTAAGCTAATGCACTAAAATGTTTGCACATGTATTCATGTAGGAGATGGTTAAAGCTTCATCCTTATCACACCAGACACTCATCAATATTAAACTTCAATTGTACAGCCTCCCGGAAGGAGGGTCCAATGACAGCCACTTGACTTTCACTCCGCAAACAGCCATCATAAACTCTCTGCTGCAGACTTCACAGTGACGAACCAGTGGCAAGGATTTGACCCCCACACGTCGCACACAGTCTTCAACAATCTTTGCACCTGACTTGTTTTCTGCCAAAGAAAACGTGACCCACTTAGTTTTTAAGGTTGTTAACACTAACTTTTGCCCCGAGCAGATTATGTTTTAAATAACAGAAAAATAAATTTTTATGTTACTTTTCTGTCTTCTGCTTATCACAAACAGATGGTTTACCTTGCGTCAGTCCTTCCGGTAGCTGGCTTGTTCTGAAGGCCAAGCATCTCTGACAGTCTCGCCTGTCCCTGTTCACAGGGTGTCGCTAAGCCCGGCATCAGACACAGCTGTCACACGCCCTTTCTTCCTTTCTTCCCACCTGCCCGTTACAAACTACAGCACACGTTGTACAACAGCCAGCACAGAGATCTGGTTCAGGCCGAGACTTGCTCTGCAAAAGACAGCCACAAAGGCATAATGAGCACATACTTTGTTACATATCAACATTAAACAATAGGACGTTATTCAAGATTACACAAAGTACCCCCTCCCCCACCTCCCCAGCTTCTTGTGATGTTTTCATGTTCGTGCTTGTCCAGCGTTCTACTTGACTGATTATTTCAGGGCAAAGAGATTTTTTTGGTGGGACTACTGTTTTGGCCATTGGCTTTAAATCACTGGTCTTCTCGCTTCACTTCACTTCACTTCACTTCACTCCATGAGAGAAGCAGCTTGGAGACCTTTAGTTGTGGATCTTCCGCAGACAACGGTTCACTGGCCGTCTGCCATGTTTGGTCGATGCCTGGTCAAGAAGTAAGTGGATGAGGGTAAGGGCAGAGGTAATGGCAGCCAGCGCCATTAATTAATGCAAACAGAAATTAACGATCTTATCAAGAGCGAAGGCGGTGACACCTGGGCAGCATCAGTTCCGTGACCAGCAGCTTGTGGGTCATAAATCACATGCAGGCCGGGAAACATACACCAACTGTTGAGCCAGTGTCGTAAACAGCATACCTGGGACACTTTTTCTTTTGCCCTGTTAAATCGTTGGCGTCGGCAGCAGCTGTGGCTTGTGAAACTCATCTCCCGCCATGATTATTGGTGTCCCCTGCTGAATTCAACACATTAACTGTTTCCGCTTACTTGGCTGCTTTCCTTTTACTGTCTTCAACGATTTTATCATTAATTTGTAACAGATTACTCTTCTGAACATTTTAAAACAAGGTAGGGCTTGTAACAGGCTGCTGTTCAGTTCCTCACACACCTCTCGCTGCCATGCCGCTTGTCGGTTTCAATCATCAGGATCATGTTCACAATGGTGCTGAGCACAAAACACTTGACAGCAGTGAGGAAGGGAAAAATCCTACTATTAAAGTGGTTCACGGACAAAGAAATATTGCGTTTTGCTATCAAAACAGACTTTGGGTCGCGTTCTTTATAGAATCGGCAGAAAATGACTTTCTAGTCTTCAGGCCTGTTGCCATCATTGAAAGGCTGTTACTTTACTTTGTACTCAGCTACAGCAATAATTACAACAAATTTCCAGTTTGGGTTAGGTAAAACCAACAGAAATTGCTTCGACTACTTCATATTATATGCTGTTTATTCAAATCCATAATGACCATGGAGGCCACTTCAGGATATTGGCAATTCTCTATTGAAAATTACTTTTTTCTCCTCGTTCCTTGCCTAGAGCACGATGCGACCGTTGCTGCATTCTGACCTCAGGATGTCTGCCGGGTGTGTCCTGCTGCCGCAACCCACCCAGTGCTGACATGAACTGCAGGATCTTTAACGGGCATATCTGATCTCATGCGTGTGTCGTCTATATACATGAAGGGAATTAAGGCACTGGCAGGTCTGCACTTGAAGTTGACCTAGGAGATCGTAAAAATCCTCACCCTTAATTCACTAGACGCCGTAGAGATTCAAACTCACGATTTCATGGACCCGTGGGATTTAAATGGAACGGTCTTAACCCACTTGTTCAAATAGTTCGTCAAAATGTAAACTAAACAAAAGAGCAATATGCAAATCAACAGGTCCAGATTTACCATGGTTTCTAAAAGACCAATGATTGAGAAGTGTCTTCAAATAGAGATCACAAACACAGTGTACTGTGATATCAAAACAGGCTTTCTGTTGCAATCATTGCATATAGTGCAAACAGCTTGACTGTGCTTGGTCAAGATGGTCATCACAGCTAGATTTCGGCCAAGAGGACCCAAACAACGTTAATTCTTTTTCTCCCATGAAGAACTGAATTGTACTTAAAGGTATCAGCAGTAGATAGTGATACTAGTTGGCTTAGTGTCACAGAGATGTTCATACAAAAGTATCATACATAAACAAAAATATTCAATATCAGTATTGCTCATTAAAACTTTGCTCGCTGTACTAATCTTGATTTTAAGGAAAAAAATCCGAGATTTTCTTTGCTTTATCTTACATCCTGTGAGGGTCTCAGATGAGATTTTCTGGAACACATTTATTCAAAAATAAAGACATTACATCGTGAATTACATTCAATCAGAAAGCGACCTTTCACATGTATACCTAAGGGTCATATGAGCGGCTTAAGATAGATAGCATGGACTTGTAATAGCGTATAGATATAGCACTGAATCAAAGTTTTAAAAAATGAACAAGGAATTTGCACACATGGAAATGCAATTCACCGAATTTAGTGTAGGGATGATAATGGACCAAAACCTTAAGTTGTTATATCATAAACAAACTGACAAACGTTGACAAAACAAAAACAAGAACTTGAAGAATCATCAAGAATTTCCATGATGTACTTAATACACGATGTGTTTCCTTTTCAAATTTGCAACCACTGAACTTGCAGAACCATTGAAAAGAAGTAATGGGACGTAGGCACATATATATTCATCTATGCAAGACCTTGACTTCACAGGACCAACTAAGCTTCCATCCTTGATCTTTTCCCCTACTATCACCTATGAGAGGCTTAAGATAGATAGCATGGACTTGTAATAGCGTATAGATATAGCACTGTATCAAAGTAAAAAATGAACAAGGAATTTGCACACATGGTCATGCGATTCACCGAATTAGTGGATGGATGGATGATAATGGACCAAAATGAACTCACACCAGGCAAAGCAGAGATTGGAACCACAAAACATCACAGGTTCAGCGTGCGTTCTAACCACTTCAATAAAGTTTAGTTTTGCACATCTTGCTTTAAACATGCTGCTAAACGAAATGAGTCGAATACATTGTTTTTGGTATGGCATAAACTATTTGCTTGTTATGGCTCTCAATATGTATATGTATACTATTAATGTTTTCTGAATAAGGATTTTTTTTTTTAATATAAAAACAACAGCAGCAACAACATGCTTTCAAAGACTTCTGTTGTCTTCACTTTCCATGAAGCTGACGAAAGTGACTGAATATTCTGAGTACGTGTCAACGGTTACCAACAGAAGTTAAAATGCATGACTTGTCAGTCAGCTCATGACGTCATCAACACGTGGACCTCTTTGATATCATCCCCAACACCTGTGTCTTTTGTTTTCCATTCCCAGAAGGTGTGCTAGCTAGCTACCCAGTAAATCTTTCCGCCCATACCGTGCTTACCTCTGACCTGACACCAAGTGTCACTGTCACTTGACATCTAGCTTTTTTGATGGTCACAGTACACTGTCTACTTGTGGAGGTCAGTGTGCACCTGTCTCATTGCCCATACAGCAGACGACTGTTTACAGTCAGCTAGCACCTGAAGTCACTAGACCTGCTCTGAACAGTCAGCCGAAGGAACAACGGGCTTTTAAAAACGTAAACAATACATATACCCATATTTTCAAAATTCGACTAATAAAAAAGGGAGAAGTTTTAAAACACACACACATATATATATATATATATATATATATATATATATATATATATATATATATATATTTAACTAATGAAAACGGCGGGCTATCAAAAACGTAAACAGAACACCCCATAATATCATTAGAATTCAACTAATGAAAACAGCAGACTTTTAAAAACGCAAACAACACATGTAACCTCCTATCAAAATTAAACATCTGACACTTCTACATTCCTGGCGATACAAATGACATAAACTCAAAACTCTACGAAGTAAAAACAGTGTTACTACCCACCTCAATTCTCCTACTCAACAGGACACAGCAAAATTGAATCTGGAGAAGAGAGAGGAGAGAAGAGCTGAGAGAGAGAGAGAGAGGAGGAGAGAGAGAGAGTGGGGGGTGAGAAAAGAGAGAGAGAGAGAGAGAGAGAGAGAGGAAGAGAGAGAAGAGAAATTTTTTTATTGTAAGTTTTTAAGCCATTCACAAGGGGACAGCGGGAATGGGACTGGGCACAAAAACATCATTATTTAACTAAAATGGAAAAAAAAAAAAACAATTCACAACAGCCCAAACAACAATCATGGCATGGATTCCATATAATGGTTTAACAGCTGCAACAAAAACAAATACTATAATCTATGATAATTGTAATTTCTTTTTCTAACAAAGAGAGAAAATTGAACAATAAACACAGTTTATTGCTGTTAAACCTTTAGAAACCATTCAGGAGCACTCTACACGAGTAACTAATACATGCATTTTTCCAGGTTCTTTTTTTTTAATAAATTACGTCATGTAGAAAACCAGCTGTGACGTGGAAAAAACTGACCCTGGAAACGTCAGTAGGCTACAATGTGTAGTTAATGCTTTAGGCATTAAGCCCTTTCACCTGGCGACTGAGGGCCAGGGACGAAACAAACACTCCAGAAACTTTCAAACGACACATGCAAACACAACGATCATCATGGCATGGTTACCACATCATGGGATGACGCGCAACATAACACTCATATTCAGCAAAGGGATCACCAGCTGATTGTTACATCACCGATTTTTTTCACGCTGTTTTCATTCATCAATGGATCAGTCATGATACATCCCTGTTAGAATGTCCTGCATGCTGCTCTAGGTTTTGACAGGCAGAATTTTGGGCAAAGAAGTCTGTATTAGTGGTTTACCGTCGCTTTCTGATAATAGCCTTTCGTCCGTGGGGTCGGGATAGCTCAGTGGTCGGAGCACTCGCTTTCCCCCAGCCGAGTTAAGCAGCGTCGAGCGTGGTTCTCAGTTGGATGGGTGACCGTTTGCGCGCCTTGGCTTCAGTACAGTCCCCCAGTTCACCCAGCTGTAAATGGGCACCTGCCTCTTTAGGGTCAGGGAAGATAAAGCAGCGAGGGAGAGGAGATGGGTGCCGCCCTCAATACGCTGGCCCCTAGAGAAGTGAGGTCTGTGATGCCTTGCTCCTCCCCTCTACGACCTTTTAGGTTATGGGACACCTTTATCTTTACTGTTAGCGGAGAGAGAGAGAGAGAAAACTCGAACTCGAACTCGAAAGATTTATTCACAAAAGGCCATTGGCCCATACATGAACGGTGGTGGCCAAACTGCTTAGTATTTTAGTGAGAAAAATAAGTTACACAAAAAACCACATGTTATTGTATACCCACAACCACCACAATAAAAATCAGTTCCAAAAAATATGACAAGAAACCAAGATATCTCTTATTCTAAAGGCTTTACACAAATATAAAGCAAGGTTGCGCACAATCTCAGGGTGACTAGATGCCATGAGTAGACAGAATCTAAATAAATTAGGCTGTCTACTATACTTTACCGGAATATAATTCTGTCTTACATCTTCTAATGCTGGACAGCACAGCACAAAATGAGCTTCGTCTTCCACTGTTTGCTTACATGATGGGCATAGCAACCTGAGGTCATCATCATCATGTTCTATATATCTAAATTTATGAACATTTATGTCTGATAACCAAGTCTAAACTTAAACATAATTCTTTTCAAATGTATGTCCATATCAAGCTTTAGATAACGTTTGACATCGTGTGAACCTATAAATTGTCCGTACATTTGAAATCTTTCACTGTTTTGTATATGACCACTCCACTGCTGCCAACGGCAGTCAATCAGTCTTTGCCTGAAAACGTTGACAAACGAGAGAGAGAGAGAGAGAGAGAGAGAGAGAGAGAGAGAGAGAGAGAGAGAGAGAGAGAGAGAGAGAGAGAGAGAGAGAGAGAGAGAGAGAGAGAGAATATCAAGTAGAATAAGACAGCAATCTGTCGCCATCAGCACAAAGCTTGCATCAACACCGTCCCTACAAAAGAAACTATGCCCTTCCCCTAAGCGGCAGCTGTTGCACGTGGACGAAATCTCAAGTGTGACTGTCCATCACTTCTGCCAAATTAAACAAGCACATTAACACTTTCTGCCGGTACCATTCGCTTATTTTCGCTACATTTAACTGTTTAATCCTATCTCTGAATAAAGGCATCTTGGTTCGCTCAATCAGTTACTCTCTTCCACCCAAATGCTTTTTCTCTTTTTTTTTTAAACCTTTCTACTCGTTTTTGCTGGCTTGTTTATGCCAGTGTTATTGTATTGTATGGTATTGTGTTGTGTTGTATTGTGTTGTATTGTATTGTGTTGTGTTGAATACCACTTTAAGTCACGGCAGATTTCTCTGCGTGAAATTCGGGTGGCTCTTCCCAAGGAGAGCGTGTCGCCACAAGAGCAGCGCCACCTAATATTTTTTGTCCTTTTCTTGTCTGCAACTGTATTTGTTTCCCTATCAGACTGACTTTTTTTCTTTACAGAATTTTGCCAGGGAGAACTCCCTCGTTGCTGCGCGTTCTTTTACGTGCGCTAAATGTGTAACATCGGGGACTTGGGTTTATGGGCTCATCCAAAGACTAAAAGAACCTATATATGCGGCTTTCCACTTCATAAGTGAGCTAGTGTAATGTAGTGGGACCCAGAAGAGAACAAAAGCGTGTTGTCATTGAAAAAAAAAAATCGTTATGTGAGATGTTGGAGCACATTGTGTTTTGTGTGAATTTGGAGCACACCGTATTTTGTGTGGTGTTGGAGTTCTTTGTGTTTTGTGTGATGTTGGAGTTCTTTGTGTTTTGTTTGATGTTGGAGTTCTTTGTGTTTTGTGTGATGTTGGAGTACTTTGTGCTTTGTTTGATGTTGGAGCACACCGTGTTTTGTTTGATGTTGGAGTTCTTTGTGTTTTGTGTGATGTTGGAGCACATTGTGTTTTATTTGATGTTGGAGTTCTTTGTGTTTTGTGTGATGTTGGAGCACTTTGTGTTTTGTGTGATGTTGGAGCACAGTGTTTTGTTTGATGTTGGAGCTCTTTGTGTTTTGTTTCATGTTGGAGCACACTGTGTTTTGTTTGATGTTGGAGCACACTGTGTTTTGTGTGATGTTGGAGCATGTGTGTTTTGTGTGATGTTGGAGTACTTTGTGTTTTGTGTGATGTTGGAGTACTTTGTGTTTTGTGTGATGTTGGAGCATACTGTGTTTTGTTTGATGATGGAGCACACTGTGTTTTGTGTGATGTTGGAGCACACTGTGTTTTGTGTGATGTTGGAGCACACTGTGTTTTGTGTGATGTTGGAGCACAGTGTGTTTTATGTGATGTTGGAGCACAGTGTGTTTTGTGTGATGTTGGAGCACAGTGTGTTTTGTGTGATGTTGGAGCACACTGTGTTTTGTGTGATGTTGGAGCAACTTTGTTTTGCATGTGTGTGTGCGTTTTTGTGTACATGCGTTTGTGTGTGCGTGCGCGTGCGCGTTTGTGTGTGTGTGCATGTGTTTGTGTGTGTGCATGCGTGTTTGTGTGTGTGTGTGTGTGTGTGTGTGTGTGTGTGTGTGTGTGTGTGTGTGTGTGTGTGTGTGTGTGTGTGTGTGTGTGTGTGTGTGTGTGTGTGTGTGTGTGTGTGTGTTGGGGGCTCAATAAGTGCACTCTACGTATACT
>CM054134.1:105484088-105494088 GCA_028751875.1 Rapana venosa
TTTCCTCACAGAGCACCACTGCCATAGTTCAACCATATGTATCTGCATCACAACACTGCCATAGTTCAACCATATGTATCTGCATCACAACACTGCCATAGTTCAACCATATGTATCTGCATCACAACACTGCCATAGTTCAACCATATGTATCTGCATCACAACACTGCCATAGTTCAACCATATGTATCTGCATCACAACACTGCCATAGTTCAACCATATGTATCTGCATCACTACACTGCCATAGTTCAACCATATGTATAATAATAATAATATATGGAATTTATATAGCGCTGAATCTTGTAAAACAAACAAATCGAAGCGCTTGCACACAAATCATTTGCGCGCATACAACTTTCCTCAAATATAATAAATAACATATTTCAAATTTGCACCCGGTTACTGTGCCACACACACAACACACACACATACACACACACGGCGCGAGATGAGATGCTGTGAAAGAGAGACAGATTTGAGGGCAAAGTGTCAGAAGAAATAACGGTGTTTTGAGGCTGGATTTGAAGTTCAGTAGGTTTTGCGAAGTGAAAGAGGGAGTCTCCCAGGTGGACGACCAGAACAGAAGGCGACCACAGTGGTTGTTGAATCAGGTTTCAAAGCACAAGTATCTGCGTCACGAAGGAAACGGGATGAGTGTAACAGTGATGACAGCATACAAAGCATAAGATGTGCAGATTTGTATGACATTCGAAACAGGGGTATTATCTTATACTTCAGTCTTTGTGAGACTGACAGCCATAAGAGTTCCAGAAGAGTGATGTTCAGATTTTCTCTACGACCATCGAGCTGCAGAGTTTTGTATGCGTTGAAGAGAGTGGATGGATGATGCTGGTAGGCATATGTATCTGCATCACAACACTGCCATAGTTCAACCATATGTATCTGCATCACAACTTTGCTTGAGCTCCTATCTCCGTCTCTTTGTGAAGACCTCGGACGAACAAGAAGTGTTTTGGCCAGCGTGCTTCTTCACATTCAGCCCCTTCTGTCTGGAACACTTCGCTTCAGGATCTCCGTTATTACCATGGCCGATGAGATGGATGACATTAATATAACCCAGCATGCACCTGCTACCCGAAGAGGGATGGACTCCGCCAGGTTTAACTTTTTGACAACACACTGCTTGAATACTTCAGTGCAACGACCCAACAACTCCTCTATCAAAGATTAATGAGGGAGAAGGCAAGGCAAGGAGAGTAACTCGTCATGTTTGATTGTCTGCCGCTTGACCACCACTCTTTTGTAAGTAAAGACGTGATGAGCTTTGCATGAGAGAAGACCTATGCAGACATTGTGTACAAAGACAGCCAGACTTGAAAGGAATAGTTTTTGGTTCGAAAACTGGAAACCGCTCTCCCAAATTATTAAGATAACAACAACAACAACAACAACAACAAATCGTTGGAGCAGTACGATTGATCCATAGTACGATTGTTACAACTGCCATCGAAAAAGAGAAACTTGCCTCTCGTGGATAGATACTGTGTGCATGCAGGCATACATGCATTCACGTGTGTGTGTGTGTGTGTGTGTGTGTGTTTGTGTTTTTTGTCTCTCTCTCTCTCTCTCTCTCTCTCTCTCTCTCTCTCTCTCTCTCTCTCTCTCTCTCTCTCTCTCTCTTAATTTCAGTGCTTCAGCAATAATTACAGCTAAGTTCCAATTAGCTTAACATTTGTGACTAAACTAAAGTAGCATTTATATTATGTAAACTCCAGCATTTTGTGACACACCTAAAGAAACATTTATAATTGCGCTGTAGTCTCCAGCAAGAATATTTTTTGAAAGTTTCACATACAATTTCAATGGATGGTCTAATATAGCATTCTAGAATGGGTTTTTTTATATTATTTTAGTTATTGCTTATTGGTTCCTTTTGTTCATCCTTGTTATTACTTTGTGTTCAGTTTGAAAATGAGTTTACGTCAGAGCTTAAAGTCGTATCCGTTCATAGAGAGCTCATTTTGGGGTTTTTTGTTTTCATTACGTTAAATGCATCATGTGATTTTTCTTGTATTTATTTGTATTTAAAAAAGAAAGTCGTGTATAACCCCCCTTGTCAATAGGCCACTTTGGGCAATGACAATAAATTGGTCAAAGCGCCAAAGCGTCTCTGTCTCCCTCTCTGTATATGGCTTTTAAAATAAGAAATACTGTATGTGTTTGAGGTATCATTCTTCTGTTTCCAAAAGTTTCTTATGCAGTATGTTGTGGAATGTTGATTTATTCACACCACCCCTTCATAAAGGGCCAAAGCCTATATTGAATAAAACTTTCGCATTCTCTCTCTCTGTCTGTCTCTCTCTCTCTCTGTCTCTGTCTTTCTCTCTCTCTCTCTCTCTCTCGCTCTCTCTCTCTCTCTCTCTCTCTCTCTCTCCTCTCTCTCTCTCTCTCTCTCTCTCTCTCTCTCTCTCTTTCTCTCTCTCTCTCGAAATGAATTTCGTGGGACAAAACAACACACCGAAGAAGAAATACTTAGAAACAGAGATATTAACAAACCCGATGAAGAAAAAAAACAATGGGCAAAATGTACACGGTGTAGCCTACTCTGTCATTTCCAAACACAAAAAAGACAGATGTTCAGGGAGAGGAGAGTGGGGGGGGGGGGGGGTGGTACCGAAAAGAAAAAAAAAGAACACAACCAAAACTGAAAACAAGAACAAGACTACAAACTAAAGATATAAAAAAAAGGAAAAAGTCGAGAGAGAGGCAAGCAAATGATTGTTAATTATTTCCGGCGCTTTAGACAATGTCTGAGAGGCGGGCCAATTTCTTTCGGGGAGCGGACACTTCTCAGAACCCCCTCAAGTCCTTCCTCCTACCTTTCCACGACACCTCTTTTTTTGAGGAAAAGGTCTATTTAGAAAATCGGCTTGATGCCATTTGCCGGTCCTACCTTCCGGGCATGGAGAGAGAGAGTGAGTCTCTGCGCTTGATTCACACAGGAAAGAGAGAAAAAAGAAAAGAAGGGGGGGTGGGGGGTGGAGTGGGAGGAGGAAGAGGGAAGAAATGGGGGGTGCTAGATGACAGTCGACAGAAAAATGAACAAAGTGGAAAATGTTTTAGCAGCGTTTAGGCAGGGGACATAATAAGGGGGTGTTCAGGAGGGGAAGGACCAGTCTTAACACCAGAATGAAGCGAAATGTCGCGGACGGACTCTGCCTCTAGGTCAGGAGCTTCAGAAAGTCGCGTGGACGCGCACTGGCACTGACCGAGGCGTGTAGAGCTGAGGAAGACACGTGTGGCTGTATGTATGTGCACGCGCACGAAAACGAAATCGCGCAAAGTCGCGTGCAGCAGGTGTGCGCGTGCACACGTGTGTATGTGTGTGCGTACGCGTGCACTCTCTCTCTCTCTCTCTCTCTCTCTCTCTCTCTCTCTCTCTCCTCTCTCTCTCTCTCTCTCTCTCTCTCTCTCTCTTAGTTTTGACGATGATTTCCTATTTTAATGTTAAACAGATGTTTCAATACGTGAGAAGTGAAATCTTTTCAATTTCTGTCAAAAAACAAGGTATTGGCTCAGTATTGTCATCCAATGATGATATTGCGATTAAATCTGTTGCAAAGTTTATTGCAAAAGCACAGAAAAAGATATTGCAGAAGCACAGAAAGTGAGACAATGGCAGCTTTACAATAGTTAGTTGAACATGTTGTGACACATTGAAAGAAATACTTTTGCTGAAAAAGAAATCTCCAGGAAGGAAACGTTGTCTATTCCAAAGATACCGCTGAAAACTTCAAATGACGGCTAGGACAAGGTTCTGTGAATCAAAAAGCATTGTCCAGGGAGAAAAAATAGCTCACATTAGATATTACATTTATGCTTGGCAATGTGATAAAGCATTGTGTTTGTGAAATGATATAAAAAGCTGGAAAACAAATCTGTTGCTTCTTCTTCTCCCTCCTACTCTGTTAAAAGACATTGTGACACAATATTTCAGGTAAGTAAGTACGTCTTCAATCTTAACGTTTTACACTTCAAGTGATACCAGACGACCCTAAAATAGAAAACTGAATATGAGAGAGAGAGAGAGAGAGAGAGAGATCTACTCTGTGTGTGTGTGTGTGTGTGTGTGCGTGTGTGTGTGTGTGTGTGTGTGTGTGTGTGTGTGTGTGTGTGTGTGTGTGTGTGTGTGTGTGCGTGCGTGTGGGCGTCCCTGCATGCATGCGCGCTCATATGTGTAATAAATAGTACTAACAAAGGAAATAGTATTCTTAACAGGAACAGATCAAGAACAGAAATTCGAGAAAAAAAATTGGAAATTCAAAACTAACTTCAAAAACTACAATAAATGCCCTATAGGACTTAACAATAAACCCTTAGCAATGTCAATTGTTAACTTAACATTGTTCAAAATTTCTTCAATGGAATTATCAGAAAAGGCAGGGAGATGAGGTTTTAACTTCTCACATTCAAGTATGATATGGGTATTTGAAATATATTCACCACATAAGCATTTAACACCATTGCTGAATTTTGTCAAGAATGCATTTAATCTTATCCTGAAAAATAATGCCTTTAGTGTGTCTTTCTTTTACAGCATTTGTATGAATCTCTAAGCGATCAATGTATTCAACTACACTATTCCGAGTTGAATGTGAAAGCCGATAGTTTTGCTGATGCTTTTATATAAATTTGTTTAAGGATGCTTCTTCTAACAACCGATAAGCTTCTGCAATGGATAGAGGATATTTCAGGTATTGTACACTAAATTACTCCATTTTTATGTTGCTTTTCTGTGCCAAAACCTGAGTCTCTGCAAAAGGTACAGAAACCCAAAATGAAGAGTACAGAGATGGATACATCTGTTCCCTCCAGAAGCCGCACCATCAAACGAGAGAGAGAGAGAGAGAGAGAGAGAGAGAGAGAGAGAGAGAGAGAGAGAGAGAGAGAGAGAGAGAGAGAGAGAGAGAGAGAGAGAGAATGACAATGACAAAATCTTTTATTTCGAGGATAATGAATAAGCACTCATGTGCATTTTTTACATCCAGTCCCCGCCCGTAGGAATACATCTTAATAATAACCCAATACTTGTACTCTCACACAGTAGTAACAAAGGGAAATAACCCTTATTTAAAAAAATAAAAAAGAAAAGAAAACCCTAAAAACACCCTCACCCCCCAAAAAACCCAAAGGGAAATAACCCTTTTCAGAAAAAAAAACTCATAAAAGAAAACCCTAAAAACACCACCACCACCACCAAAAAAAAACAAAACCAGAACAAACAAATAAAGAAAAAACAAACCAAGAAAAAGAGAGAGAAACAAACAACAACAACAACAACAACAAAACCAAGAAGAGAGAGAGAGAGAGAGAGAGAGAGAGAGAGAGAGAGAGAGAGAGAGAGAGAGAGAGAGAGAGAGAGAGAGAATGTGTGTGGGTGCGTTGTTGCTTCTTTATAGGAGGTAATAGCCTTGTTAAACGTTTTCATTTCGTCACTGAGGGTCTTGCTGAGCATTCACATTACTGCCTGCCTGCCTGTCTGTCTGCTTGCCTGTCTGCCTATCTGTCTGCCTGCCTGTTGGCCTGCCTGTCTGTCTCCTTGCCCGTCTCCTCGACCCTACAAACCCCTCAACAAAGAAACCAAATACGCACGCTGCTTTTTTTTTTTTTTTACCCTTTTATCCCCTTTACTTTTCTTCCCCGGCTGGTCCTGTATTGCTCTGTGTTCGGACTCCTCCCTCCAAAAACATAAATGAATCAGTACCTGTATTCGGTGGTGGGCAGTTAAGATCGCTATCTGTCACCTCTCCCACGCCGCCTTCTGCCACTCTAGCCTATACAAACAGTTCCAGCTAACCTAACCTCTTCCACCCTTCACAGTTGTCATCATCAGCCCCATCTCTCAGTCAGTGAGGGTCCCCCCCGCCCCCCCCCCCCCCCACCCCCCTCCTCCCCCACTCGTCTAGTCTGCTCTGTCCACGTGTGGGAGGGGGGACAAGCATTCATTTAACTTGAGAGGCCTCCAGACTTTTATCTGAAGCTGTCGTGTTTTGGAGTGGGGTGGGTTGTTGTTTTTTTAAACTCTTCAAAAGAGGTTTTGGGATTGTTGATTTTTTCGCTACATATTTTTCAAAATGTTACCTTTTGTTCTCCCTTTCTCTCTGTACGTGCTTGCTTCTCTCTCTCTCTCTCTCTCTCTCTCTCTCTCTCTCTCTCTCTCTCTCTCTCTCTCTCTCTCTCTCTCCTCTCTCTCTCTCTCTCTCTCCTCTCTCTCTTCTCTCTCTCCGTCCTCTCTCTCTCTCTCTCTCTCTCTCTCTCTTTGAGTGCGTGTATGTGTGTGCATGTCTCTCTCTCTCTCTCCTCTTCTCTCTCTCTCTCTCTCTCTCTCTCTCTGAGTTCGTGTATGTGTGTATCTCTCTCTCTCTCTCTCTTTCTCTCCATCTCTCTCTCTCTCTCTCTCTCTCTCTCTCTCTCTCTTTGAGTGCTTGTATGTCTCTCTCTCTCTCTCTCTCTCTCTCTCTCTCTCTCTCTCTCTCTCTCTCTCTTTGAGTGTGTGTATGTGTGTGTATCTCTCTCTCTCTCTCTCACCTCTCTCTCTCCTCTCTCTCTCTCTCTCTCCCCTCTCTCTCTCTCTCTCTCCCCTCTCTCTCTCTCTCCTCTCTCTCTGTGGAAGAATGGATCGTTACAAAGAAACTATCAAGTAAGATGAATCTGTACCATACCATCTGTTTACAATAGCCATCGTTGTTTTCACGCAGCTGCAAATGCTATGCTACTCTCTTGTTTTTTAATATTCTGAAGAATGTTTTAGTGCCGTCTGGAAAAAAAATTGTCACACATATACACACAAGCACGCACGCACGCGCGCGCACAAAACACACCACACACACACACACACGCGCGCGCGCGCGAGAGAGAGACAGAGACAGAGAGACAGAGACAGACAGAGAGAGGGAGGGAGGGAGAGAGAGAAGGAGAGACAGACAGACAAATTAACAGTGAAACAAGCGAGACAAGGAAAGGCAAAGAGAAAGATTCCATTTGTCTGGGTGAGGGGGGGGGGGGGGTAAATAACTTTTTACTGTGACATATTTTATTTATTTATCTTGTCATTCTCCATGATGCAAAGAAGAAGAAGAACAACGACAACAACAAGTTCTTCAACAATAACAACATTAACAACAACAACAACAACACGGAGAAGAAGACGAACTTTTTCAACAAATGATAATAATAATGTGTGGTATTTTATAGCGCTGAATCTTGTAAAGCAAACAAATCACACAACAACAACAGTAACAGCAGCAACAACAACCACAACAGCAACAACAGCAACAACAACAACAAAACCCAGAACATAAAACACAAGAAGCAGTAAAACAGAAGAAGAAAATCTCCACATACCATCAGATAAGACTCCACAGGACAGGTGTTACATCCAATGCCTTTGAAAGAAAGAAAGAAAGAAAGAAGGAAGAAGAGAAGAAAGAAAGAAAGAAAGAAAGAAAGGAAGGAAGAAAGAAAGAAAGAAAGAGAAGGAAGAAAGAAAGAAAAGAAAAGAAGAAAGAAAGAAAAAAGAAGGAAGGAAGAAGGAAAAGAAAATAAAGAAAGGAAGGAAGAAGAAAGGAAGGAAGGAAAGAAAGAAAGAAAAAAAGAAGAAAGAAAAAAAGAATGGAAAGAAAAAAGGAGGAAAGAAAGAAAGAGAGAAAGAGAGAGAGAGAGAGAGAGAGAGAGAGAGAAGAGAGAGAGAGAGAGAGAGAGAGGAGAGAGAGGAGAGAGAGAGAGAGAGAGAAAGAAAAAAAGGAAGGAAGGAAGGGACAAAGAAAAGAAAAGGAAAAAGGAAAGAAAAAGGGGGAAGAAAGAAAGAGAAGGAAAGAAGAGAAAGAAGAGAGAAAGAAAGAAGAGAGAGAAAGAAAGAAAGAAAGAAAAAAGGAAGGAAAGAAGAAAGAAAAGAATGGAAGAAAGAAAGAAAGAAGAAAGGAAAAAAAAAGAAAGAAAGAAAGAAACGAAACGAAACGAAAACGAAAACAAAAGTAAACAAACAAAAAAGAAAGAAGAAAATAGGAGCAAGAACGATGAGAACATAAATGAAAGAAGAAGGCAGAAAAACTCCATAAACCATCCATAAAGACTGCACGCACAGGACAGGTGTTACAACCACTACAGAAGAAGAAGAAGAAGAAGAAAGAAGAAGAAGAAGAAAGAAGAAAAAGAAGAAGAAGAAAAAAAAGAAGAAGAAGAAGAAGAAGAAAAGAAGAGGAAGAGAAGAGGAAGAAAAAGAAGAAGAAGAAGAAGAAGAAGAAGAAAAGAAGAAGAAGAGAGGAGGAGGAGGTGGAGGAGGATGGAGGGAGGAGGAGGAGGAGAGGAGGAGGAGGAGGAGGAGAAGAAGAAGAGGAAGAAGAAGAAGAAAAAAGAAGAAAAAAAGAAGAAGAAGAAGAAGAAGAAGAAGAAGAAGAAGAAGAAGAAGAAGAAGAGAAGAAGAAGAAGAAGAAGAAAGAAAAAGAAGAAGAAGAAGAAGAAGAAGAAGAAGAAGAAGAAGAAGAAAAGAAGAAGAAGAAGAAGAAACAAAGAAAAGAAACAAAACAAAACAAGAAAACAAAAAGAAAAAGACCAAAAAGGGAAAAAAAAAATAAAAATCTAAAGAAGCAGAAAGACACAAAGAAAAACCTCCATAAAGCATGACAAAAGACTGCAACAGGAAAGGTGTTACCACCACCACTGCTCCCACCCCCCACCCCCCATTCCTCCTTCCCCTTCCTTTCCCACCAGTAGCAACGGCAGCAGGCTGTCATACAGACAGAGGGAGGCCAATGGACCCACTGAGGGACGGAGGGAGCTGTTCAATGGAAGGAGGGAGCTGTTCAATGGAAGGAGGGAGCTGTTCAATGGAAGGAGGGAGCTGTTCAATGGAAGGAGGGAGCTGTTCAATGGAAGGAGGGAGGTGTACATAGGGGGAGGGGGGGGGGTGGATGAAGAGTTCCTTCCTCCTCCATCTTGGGGGCAGCGATGGCGTCAGCACAGCAATGTCTGGCAAGCAGGTCCTGGAGATGGATGGTTGGGGGCTGACACTTGTCTGCCTGTCTGCCTGCCTGCCTGACCAATGCTGCCAATACTGCTGCCTCCTGCTGCCTCCTGCTGCCTCCTACTGCCTCCTCTATTGCCTCCTCTACTGCCTCCTCTACTGCCTCCTCTACTGCCTCCTCTATTGCCTCCTCTATTGCCTCCTCTACTGCCTCCTCTACTGCCTCCTCTGCTGCCTCCTCTGCTGCCTCATCTGCTGCCTCCTCTGCTGCCTCATCTGCTGCCTCCTCTACTGCCTCATCTGCTGCCTCCTCTACTGCCTCATCTGCTGCCTCTCTACTGCCTCCTTACTGCTCCTCTACTGCCTCATCCTTCTCTTGCTGCCTCCTCTACTGCCTCATCTAGTGCTCCTCTACTGCCTCCTCTACTGCCTCTTCTACTGCCTCCTCTACTGCCTCTCTACTGCCCCCTCAATTGCCTCCTCTACTGCCTCCTCTGCTGCTCCTCTACTGCCTCCTCTACTGCCTCCTCTGCTCCCTCCTCTACTGCCTCCTCTACTGCCTCCTCAACTGCCTCCTCTACTGCCTCCTCTACTGCCTCCTCAACTGCCTCCTCTACTGCCTCCTCTACTGCCTCCTCTACTGCCTCCTCAACTGCCTCCTCTACTGCCTCATCTACTGCCTCCTCTACTGCCTCCTCTACTGCCTCCTCTACTGCCTCCTCTACTGCCTCCTCTACTGCCTCCTGTCTCTCTGCTCCTGCAGGCGGGGATTAGAGCTACAGCAGTCCTCAGCAGACTGCGGGGATCAGGGGGCAGGCAGTGTGGGGGAATGGCACTAACTGCCTCCCCACCTCACCTCGCCCCCTGATGATGCTGATGCTGATGCTGGTGATGTTGGTGATGTTGGTGGTGGTGATGATGATTCTTTTTTTTTGTTTCTTCCGGGGTGGGGTGGGGGGGGGATTCTGTTTGTTTCTTCTTTCTCTTTACACTCCTCCTGTTTGTTCTGGTGTTT
>CM054134.1:105499088-105501588 GCA_028751875.1 Rapana venosa
GATTTTTTTTTTCTAATATTGATACTTGTTCTTCTAAGGCTTGGAGATTTCAAAGCTCGTCTTCTATCATTGCAGATTGCAGTGTGTGTGTGTGTGTGTGTGTGTGTGGTGTGTGTGTGTGTGTGTGTGAGTGTGCGTGCGTGCGTGCGTGCGTGCGTGCCTGTGTGTGTGTGTGTGTGTGTGTGTGTGAATGTGTGCATGCGTATTGCTAACTGAAAAAGACTGAAAGATTGACAGAGACAGTCAGCCAGACTAACAGACAGACAAAATTAATAGTCACAGACAGACAGACAGAAATTCTGCAATCATACTATATATTCATCAAGCTTTCATGTTGGCACATATGCGACACAGCACACACAAAATGAATAACGAGATCAATGTTCACATTCAGATTGATGACATTGTACCTCGTAGTAATTGTAGACAACACACACACTTCTTAGCGTTGTACGGCTCAAGGGAGACGATTTCTTTTCCTCAGTTGGCTTATCTCCCTTACCCTGCAAAGCAAGAAAACCAAACACACGGCAGACGAAGAAATGCGGAGGGAGAACGGGCAGTTAGATTGCTTTCCTATACAACGCTGATTGAATAAATGTATATTGAGCATTTTGTATTATTCATTTGATGGCTTTCTGTTACCTCGTTACCCCAGGTCATGAATGAATGAATACACTGTGCATATTTTTGGGATTGATTCGCACATACGAACGATACGTTGTGGAGAAGAGTGAAGCATGCTTGCTACTCAACTTTCGCCACGGGCAATACATCCTGCTTAATCTTCAATTATTTTAGCGCGCATTCATGGATGATAAGAAGAAGAACAAGAACAAGAACAAGAAGAAGGAGGAGGGGGAGGAGAAGAAGAAGGAGAGGAGGAGAAGGAGGAGGAAGAGGAGAAGAAGGAGAAGAAGAAGGAGGAGGAGAAGGACGACGACGACAACGACAACGAGAAGGAGGAGGAGGAGGAGGAGCAGAAGAAGAAGAAGAAGAAGAAGAAACACAACACAACCAACAACAACAACAACAAGTAGAAGAAAATCATGAAAAAAAGTTTTTATTTACAACTTCAAACCGAATGTACTTTAGTATGTGCGGGTGCGCGCGTGCACACACACGCGTTTTCTTTTTCATTCATTCTTTTGTTTTCAGACAGAATCTGTGATACTTTTACATTATGCGTGAGTAACAACAGCATAAACAAAGTCAGTATAGAATTAGATGTCTTTGTAATCGTAAATACTATTTAAAAAAATTTAAAAGCTGTTACGATACATTACAATGACCAAAGCATTGGTAAACGTTCCAATAACGAGATTTTTTTTTAATCCTTAAAAGAGAAAGACAGGTATCTTCTTCATTTGGCCTTACTGTCTTTCTTTGTAATAGTTTTTTCTTTTCCGTCTCCACCCCCCCCCCCCCCCCCCCCCACCCCCCATCCCCTTTCTTTTTTATTCCTCCTTTTTTTTTAAAGACAATTTTCTTTTCTTTCATTTCGTCTTACTTTTTCAACATTTTTTTCTATCTCCATCAATATAGTTTTACAAATATTTATTCTAGCGGGTCTTTATTTCTTTCTCTCTTTCTTTCTTTCAGTATTTATTCTTCTTTCCTCCTTTCTTTCTCTCTTTCTTTTTTCCAAGTTGTTGTAATTCAATATGTTAAAAACAAAAAAGTGTTGGGTTTCCTTTTTAAACTAAAACACCGAAACGAGTAATGGAGGCATGCAAAAATAGTCAATAATTTCTTTAAAGCAGCCCCAAGCATTTTTTCGGAACAAGTCTGTGGCAAAAACAACACCCCCCCGCCCCTCCCCCAAGAACGAAAAATATCGTATGAAAACAGACGACATCTGGTAGATAATGAACGTTACATTACATCTGGATCAGGTGGATCGGTGGTCTAGAGGTAACGCGCCTGTTTAGAAAGCGAAAAGTCCGGGTCTGAAGTGTGCGGCGGTTCGTACCCCGTTTGGACCCGAAACTTTTCCCCCATCCATTAGACCATGAGTAGTGGTCTGGGCGCTAGTCTTTCGGATGAGACGATAAACCGAGGTCCCGTGTGTTACACGTAATTATTTAGCGCACGTAAAAAACCCACGGCAACAAGAGAGTTGTCCCTGGCAAAATTCTTAGAAAAAAGCCACTCTGATAGGGAAACAAATACAGTTGCAGACAGGAAAAAGGAAAAAAATGGGTGGCGCTGCTCTTGTGGCGACGCGCTCTCCCCGGGGAGAGCAGCCCGAATTTCACGGAGAGAAATCTGCCGTGACTTAAAGTGGTATGAAATAAAATCTGAGCGCTTTGATTTGTTGCTTTACAAGATTCAGCGCTATATAAATTCCATACATTATTATTATTATTATTATTATTATTATTATTATCTTTCTCATGAAGACACCATCATTTTAATAAAGACAAAAGAGAATAGTAAACCATCTCTCCATATGAGTATTACCACACAAACTGCATAGAGTAATGGAAAGATGAATAAA
>CM054134.1:105506588-105509088 GCA_028751875.1 Rapana venosa
CTTGTGGCGACGCGCTCTCCCCGGGGTTAGAGCAGCCCGAATTTCACGCAGAGAAATCTGCCGTGACTTAAAGTGGTATGAATATAAATATAGTAAATATAAAATAAACAAAGTTAAGTGATTTACTGCAGGCTGCTCATGGAGCCTCAGCTACCACATTCTGGTTGGAAAAACGGGTCTGCATTCGCAACAATCTCAAGACTGGTGATGAACCTCGAAGCTGTAGCCGAGGAACGAAAACTACAAGACAACAGACACAACGAAAACAAACTGCCTTCCACTAAATTACATTATAAAAACAGTGTTTATTTTAAACATTCTACTGGCAAAAAGGCATGGCTCTGCTGTTAGACATATCTGTCTCCCCCCCCCCCCCCCCCCCCCCCCCCCCCCCCTCTCTCTCTCTCTCTCTCTCTCTCTCTCTCTCTCTCTCTCTCTCTCTCTCTTCCTTCCCTCACCCCTCTCTCTTTTCCCCTCACCCCCCCCTCTCCTTTCCTCACCCCCTCCTCTCCTCCCCCTCTCTCTCTCTCTCTCTCTCTTCTCTCTCTCTCTCTCTCTCTCTCTTCTCCTTCCTTCACCCTTCTCTCTTTCCCCCCACCCCTCTTCCTTCCCTCACCCCTCTCTCCTTCCCTCACCCCCTCTCTCTCTCACCTCTCCCCTCCACTCCGTCCCCACCACTCCCCCCCCCCCCCCCACTTCTGTCCTTCGCCCCATACCTCCAACCACCTGCCAGAATTACTATACCAAAAATCAAGAATAGTTTAAGAAAAGAACATATAATTATGATCAACTTAGAACCAAAACTCCATGGAGGACTAAGACAATCCAGCAGTATGAAAAGACATAGAAAAATATTTATTACTTTTTTCAAGTAAAACAAATCTTTATAGACAAAAAACCATTTTTCTAATAAAATACCTAGTAAGGTTTAAGAAAATAACGTGATTCTGATAAAATTCTCACTAAAATCACCAAGAATGGCTAAGACAATCTTCCGGTAAAATTCAGCCAAAATTCACATATCTTGTAGTGCCACATTGTTCTGATAAAATACCTAGCAGAAATACCCACCAAAATACAGTGTAAAAGTCATTTTTATTTCATGGTAGATACAACAAAAAAGTTTCGCATACGCAAAATCTCACCATTGGTAAACCTGGAAGTTCTAGCCGAGGAACAGAACAGGAAGGAGGGCAAACAAAGAAACACATAAACAAAAAGAAACCACCAAGTAAAGACAAAGAAACTAATAAATCACTGCAGTAATCAATGCATGACTGCGTCTGAACATTTCTTTTTTTGTTGTTTTTTTTTGTTATTGCTGTAGCGGAAGAACAAACCATTTTCTTTTTTCTAAAAAATTTTTTAGAAAGAACAGAAAAGAAAAGAAGAAAAAAGAAAAAAAAAAGAAAACAGATTTATTTACATGCATCTTTCTCGGTAACAATAGCATTAACAACTTGTTTTGAATACTGGAAACTGTCACGACTAATTCCATCTTCACTGGCACACACACATACACCACACACACACACACACACACACACACCACACACCACACACACAAACAACAGCAAAACAAAACAAAAAACAAAAAAACCAGCATTTTAAACAGAAGAATATTACGCAGACACGATGTGGATGTGACACCCAAGAAAAAAAAAAAACATGCTAACTGTCTGAACAGCAAGGCACGTGGAGCCATGCTGTCTGAACTAGTGACTCCAAAAACCAGTTATACAGTTGTACAGTTAGCAGCAAGCAGAATGTCGTATGGACCCCATTACTTTTTGTAAGGCATGAAACAAGGAGTCTACGGGCTTCTGTCCCATGGGCCTAATTCGTCACCAAGTTGACGCGGAACATAGGGGTGGAGCGTAAGGTTCGTGCATTTATGACGTAGGTGTCACTGTGGGATGACGTCAGCCTGACGGTTTTATGGCTCTTTATAAAAAAATGTCAAAAAGTGCCAAACGGGCTGATGTTGATATGGGATAGGGTATTTAATTATGGATTTTGTATTGTTGTGTTTCTTCTTGTTGTTCTTCTTCTTCTTCTCCTCTTCCTTCTCTTGAATATGTTTAATGGAAGAGAGAGAGAGAGAGAGAGAGAGAGAGAGGAGAAGAGAGAGAGAGAGAGAGAGAGAGAGAGAAGAGAGAGTGAGGAGAGAGAGAGAACAGAGACAGAGACAGGGAGAGAGAGAGAGAGAGAGAGAGAGAGAGGAGAAGAGAGAAGAGAGACAGAGACAGAGAGAAACAGAGACAGAGAACAGGGAGAGAGAAGAGAGAGAGGAGAGAGAGAGAGACAATGACAATGACAATGACAAATTCTTTTATAAGCACTCATGTGCTTTTTTACATCCAGTCCCGCCTGTAGGGATACATCTTAATAATAACCCAACACTTATACAATCTCACAGTAGAAACATGGGGAAATAACCCTTTTCAAAACAACCCCCCCCCCCTTCCCCACCAAAAGCAAACAAATAAGAGAAAACACT
>CM054134.1:105516588-105571263 GCA_028751875.1 Rapana venosa
CTGGTTTTACTTTATTTTGCTCAGTTTTTCGACTGTTTTCTTCCCCCTATATAAACTCAAACACTGACACATCACTTTCTATTGCCCCTCCCCAACTCCCCCCATCCCCAGCCCCCACCACCCCAAAAAAGAGATTAAAAAAAACAATGTTTGGCAACAATAAAAAGAAAATCCCAAACCAAACAAAACAAAACAACAAAACCCCCACTAAACATTTTTTTTAACCCTTGACCTGGACTCAATTCATGCGAATTTTCCAAACTTCGGTAGGATTTTTGTGTTTTTTTAAACACAATAACCCCATATTCTTAATCTTCTTCTTCTTCTTCTTCTTCTTCTACTACTGCTGCTGCTGCTGCTGCTGCTGCTGCTGCTGCTACTGTTACTGCTACTGTTACTTTTGTACTACCTCCATTGAAGCTGTCAAAACTTGATTACTATTTATCGCCACCGCCACTACTATCCCCAGTGCAGCCGATGCCGTCACTGCCACCACCACAACAACAACAACCACCTCTACTTAACCCTTTACCATTCGCATTTCTTACAGAGAAACTCTCTGTAGTATTCGGAAATGTACGCTGTTTTTTCAGAGAATAAGGTACCTCAAGTACACATAGTCCTGTACAGTTACTATTGTTCGCAGAGCAGTCATATTTGGCCAAAGTATCCATATGGTGTCATACTTTGTTCTGCATCCCAAGATGTGTGTCCTACCTACATGTGTCGTGCTGCTGTCCTCTCTTTGTCACCAAATACAGGTAACATTGCAGTGACATCATGCTGTTAGTCTACAACTACCCTCTAACATGCGCAATATAGGTATGTGATTAAAAAAAATAATATGTGTGGTCCTGCCTGAATGTGTCCTCCATCGAATCCAATCGAACATTCACACGTCACAAAATTACTGTCACCAAGTCTACACTTCCTCAGTGGAAAGTATTCAAACATATTGAAAACGACGTTGACTAATGCGCGTATATACATTATTTACAAATATATGCTGACGCCTACTATTTACAGACACTAGTGTGTCCTTCACCAATAGCTAGCTACATGGCTGTCACAATGCAGGTGTCACAGCCAGTGTCGCGTCCAGGTGTGTTGGCGTGTTTCTCAGGTGAAAATACTGATTAATTTTAAGAAATCTGGTTTTCATCATAATATTACTGATCCGTGACTCAGAAAATGTCAATTCAGTAGACCAGTAGAGATGAAGCCTCGGCAAACGCTTGATCCCCATCATGATCAAAACTGACAGGTAAGCCCAAATTTCATCAGGTGTTGTTTCTGTCCGTAATGGATCTATGACTAAGCCTTTCACAGCGATCTTTTGCCTGGCATAATTGTTAGTTTCATCTGCTACAATTTGAAAAAAATGTTGGGGCACAAACAAAACAAAGTAATCTAAGAGCTTGGCATTCAGTGGGAGAGTTTGTGCCGGCCCAGTCGGCAGCGTGAAGTCTTGCACTGAGCAAGGCACTTGTGCCTGCGCCATGTCGTCTGCTATGAAGCCAAGGAATGTTATCCTCAGCATCACTTTCCGACTCACTACCTTCTCCTATTTCATCTCTTTCTTCTACATCTACTTCAACATCGGATTCAACATTTTATTCTCTTTCGAACTGTTCCACTTGAGCCAAAATAGCTTCAATTTCCACATCAGTATATTCCTCCCAAATTGTATGCTCAATCTTTGCTGCCATTTTTAGCTACAAGAAAGCGTGGGAAAGACAAAGCCAGTCACTGGCCAATTTCTTGTGAAAGGGAGGCTGTGTAGCACTGAATTTGGGGTCCATTCCTTCCTTAGTTTATGCTGACCTCAGTGGAATGTTCATTCATGGTGTGCCTGTACTAGGTAGAGCTTAGTGCATGAGGGAAAATCCCCACTAGGCTGAAATGACGTCCGGCGGGCTGCGGCGGGTATAAATAGATGCGGGTGTGCGGGCAGCGGCGGGCTACGGCGGGTAAAAATGGGAAAGGGTTTTTAAACCACCACCACTACTTATACCACCCGACTGCTTATCTTACTGTGACGAGAGAAGAAAATTTTAATGTCCCAGAAAAAGTGTGCGCGAGGGAAGGGAAACAACCAAATATACCATTTTATCCTCCTTTCTCTCCCTTGATTTAACTTCTGACGGGTCGGTTACACAGGGCGCTGAATTTCTGTTCAGCCTGCGTCTCTTAGACAAGTTGAACCTGGCGGAGCCCATCCCTCTCCAGATACAGAATGCATGCCAGGTATGTTTACGTTTCCGTAGCCCACTGAACGCTGACAGGAATTACGGGATCTTCAAAGTTGTATTTGATTTTGTGCATGCGGAATTTAAAGGTAGGGAATTACGACACCGCCAGATCTGCACGCTTGAATGACGCAGGAATTCACAACAGTCTCCACGTTTACTTCACCAGACGTCACATACCGAGATTAGAACCCACGACTTCATAATTAAAACACACATATTTTCTACCTGAGACTTTCCCTCATATCTGTCCCTAATTTTCAACAGCACCCTTCACCTCCTAAGTGTGTTTGCAAGTGTGTGTTTGTGTGCGTACGTGCGTGCGCACGTATGGATTTGAAATATGTTGTTCATTATGTTTATGGAGAGTTGCATACGTGTAAATGATTTGAGTGCAAGCGCTTCGATTTGTTTTTACATGATTCAGCGCTATATAAATTCCATATTATTATTATTATTATAGCCACAGGGGTGGAAATCAAACGTTCTATCCACTCATCCACACACACACACACACACACACACACACACACACACACACACACACACACACACACACAACAACAACAACAACAACAACACAACAAAGTCTCTCTGACAGATGACAAAATGTACAAAACCGCATACACACGGGGACTGAATGTAAAAAGCACATGAGTGCTTATTCCATTGTCCTCGATATAAAAGAATAAATAAATAAATAACTCTCTCTCTCTCTCTCTCTCTCTCTCTCTCTCTCTCTCTCTCTCTCTCTCTCTCTCTCTCTCTCCTCTCGCTCTCTCATTCTTCTCTTTCCTGATTCTTTTTCACAAGAAATATTTTTGGCATTAAAATTATAATTATAGGCTCCTTCATAGAGTATAACTACAAGTTAGGATACGTGCATACTATGGCGGCATTGCATTTGCTCACTATGCATGTTTCAAGAAGCAGATTTTGATATGGAACAAACCCCCCATTTGGTGAAGCTCCAAGCATTGGCTATCTTTCTAACTGATGATGGTGCACACATTTTGCGAGCATACAACACGCTAACCAAAGGTCTTGTGTAAGAATGAACGCAGTACATCTTGAGTAATGATTTTTTTTTTTAAAAGAAGAAAAAAAGAAAGAAACCCGCTCCGCCTTTCGGAAGAGTAGATCATTGCGCGCCGGTAGGAACTGATGACAACATGATAACACATATGCCTACTCGCGACGTGTTTCAATCGCCTACACCGCACATAATAATAATAATAATAATAATAATGAAATGATAATAATGATAATTAATGGAATTTATACAGCGCTATATCTTGCAAAAAGAAATCAAAGCGCTTGCATTCAACACACCCATACATACAACAACAAAAAATTAACAGAGGTTAACAAATTCAAATGTACATACACGCGCGTGCACGCGCACGCGCGCGCGCGCGCACACACACACACACACACACACACACACACACACACACACACACACACACAAAGATTATACACTTTGGCAGGGTGATGGGATTTGGGCTGTTTAAGGCAGGGACAGATTTGAGATGAAACAAGAGGGGGAAAATCAGATTTGGAATAAATATGTCTTGAGGCTGGATTTAAAAGTGTCATAAGTAGGCTTTTGGCGAAAGGAGAGAGGGAGGTCATTCCAGATCACTGGACCAGAAACAGAGAAAGAGCGACGGCCAACAGTGGATTGATTGAATCTAGGTGTTCTTAACCACAGGTGTCTGCAGCAGAGCGGAGGGAACGAGGAGAGTATAGGTGAAGACAGTCGCAGAGGTAGGAGGGAGCTGTTTTGTGGAGACATTTGTAACATCGAGCTAGGTCAGCCTTGGATCCCGTTTGGGCCCGAAACTTTTCCACCCATCCATTAGACACATGAGTGGTGGTCTGGGCGCTAGTCTTTCCGATGAGACGATAAACCGAGGTCCCGTGTGTTACACAAAATTATTCAGCGCACGTAAAAGAACCCACGGCAACAACAGAGTTGTCCCTGGCAAATTCTTAGAAAAAAAGCCACTCTGATAGGGAAACAAGTACCGTTGCAGACCCCAAAAAAAGGTGGCGCTGCTCCTGTGGCGACGCGCTCTCCCAGGGGAGAGCAGCCCGAATATCACGCAGAGAAATCTGCGTGACATAAGGTGGTATAAATAAAATAAATAAATGAAATAAATGAAAAACAACCAAAAGGAAGTAATGATTTAAAGAAACCTGATAATACTCCACATAGACCAGACACACCTGATCATACTCCACATAGACCAGTCACACCTGATCATACTCCACATAGACCAGACACACCTGATAATACTCCACATAGACCAGACACACCTGATCATACTCCACATAGACCAGACACACCTGATCATACTCCACATAGACCAGACACACCTGATCATACTCCACATAGACCAGACACACCTGATAATACTCCACATAGACCAGACTCTGAGGTATCAGGATGACGGGGAACACCAGAGCCAGCAGAAGCAGGACTGTGCCACACACCAGCCACCGTCGCCGCCGACAGCACTCGCTTCTGCTCAACAACAACAACAACACACACATACATATACATACACACGCACGAACGCGCGCGCGCACACACACACACACACACACACACACACACACAGCACAACACAACACAACACAGCAGAACACATACATGCATAACACACACAGACACACACAATCAGATCAACAACAACAACTTAAACCCATATCAATTGGCACACTTAAAAAATACAATGTGAACACATTTACAGGCGTCCTCTAACCATACATTTTTACACATATTAGTTTGTGTATTGTTATGCAGTCTTTATTCATTAAATTGTGCACTCTACCATAAATTCAACACATACTAGTTTACAACCGTAAATACAGCTTTAACACATTCTAATTGACAGCAGTAAAGCTTGTCATTACCCACTGGTTCCTGCCACAAAATACAGCTTGTAACACACACTGATGGCCCTGCAAACTAATCTGTACGCCCACGAGATGAGCTGGAAAGGACTTGCCACTATTTCTCCCAAACACATCTGACGGTGTAAAAAAGCGAACGAGAGAAGAAGACATACACTAATTGACAGCAGTGGAGGAAATAAGAATTCAGTATATTTGCTCTTCCTTTCTTATGACCATATTCGTCGTAACAAAATATCTAACTATGATACATTTACAGAGATGAAGTTGTTGATGTAGATATTTACTACTCTAGTATTGTGTATACATTTATGCTTAATCACACATCAGTCATACTTACATAGTCTCCCAGGTACTGCTGTCTTCGTGAATGAAAATGTCCAGGTCTTCTACATCCGAGATGGATCCAGCTTTGGGAAAGAAGAAGAAGAAGGCAGTGTTAAAACTCATTTATTCTCTCCCTTTTCAGTGCTTGCACAGTCATGAACATATTCATAGTACCACTGAGCAGAGAAAAGAATGACAAATTCAACTTTATCAAGGGCAGAAAAGGATGCTTTTGATGATATGAAGAGAGAGTATAACTCTGTATACTCATCTCTGTTGTTGTTGGGTTTTTTTAACTTTGGCTACCATACAACACTGAAAATAAGCACAATAATCATATTCCTGTAGCAAGCCTGGCGTGTTTTTGAATAAGGAAACTTCTGGAAATCATAGATGAACTTCGCGTTGGGAGAAAGTATCATAAACGATACTTGTCAACACAATTTAGCAGCAGAGGCTTTTTGTAAGTTCATCAAGTGGTAGAACACCTGCGTCTCTGTAGGTTCCCAAATCGCATGAATGGGCTGGGACTTCCAGTACAAGTCTATAAGCTTATCTAGAGTGTGTAACTTTCTTTTTAGTAAGTGTTGGGGGCACTGAAGGAATGTTTTGTGCATGTCAGCCTGGAACGAACAAGAGAGGACGATAGTGGTATCAGTGATTTATTATCCTCTCCCAAGTGTTGGTAACTAACAGTCTTCAGAAAACACAAACTTTTCCCAGATTTGTTTAGTATGGTTTTTGATATGACTGTTCCAGGATAGTTTTGGAGTAAAATAGGCACCACGAAACCTTAACAGCTTGTGTTAATTTTAGCACAGCACCGTCAACAGTGAATTCGGGTACCTTGTCTGTATCATAACCTAAGCCAAAGAGTATCAAATTAGGTTTTGCCTGATAATAATGTCAAACCATTTTCTAAGATTCAAACCCACGACTTCATGCACCCACGAGATTGAAATCAAGGGGTCTTAACTACTCGGCTATCGCCTAGAGTCAGTCACATGCTGGATCAGAGGAGACACCAGTGAATATCTCGGAAGTGACTGACAAGCAGTGCGGGGTCTCTTTGGTAACCTCACTGTATCCACATTGACAGTTGTCTCTTGACTGCAGGTCGTGTGGATGCGACAGAAGGAGCAACAGTGCGGGTGTGTAGATGTTAAGGTGTTCCCATGTGCATAACCTACTTGATTGGGGAGCGAGGGGTCAGAGACCTGGGCTTCTCTCGAGGTTAGCATATTGAGGGCGCGGCAATCTCCTCTCCCTCGTTGTTTTACCTTCCCTTATCCTGAAGAGGGTAGGTACAAATTTACAGCTGGGTGAACAGAGGGACTGTACTGAAACCAAGGCACACGAACGGTCAAGGAAGGAAGGAAGAAAGAAGGGAAGGAAGAAATAAAGGCAGGAACAGGAAGCAGCGGAAAGAAAGATAATATAAAACAAAGATAATAAAAGAAAGGTAAAAAGCAACTATCACCATCAGAGCTAACCACCAAGTGTATACTACTGTATTTCAGTCACACCCCAAGTACACACAGGAGGTCTGGACACTTGATTCACCTTCAAGATTGAAATCGCTGTTGTGATCCTGGATAGCGCTGGAATGAGCATCAGTCCTTTTCTGGATGTCTGAGGTCCTGCTGAACGTACTGGTGTCCACCTCTCTCTCCTCTCCACTCGCTATGGCCATCTGAAATTGGTACATACATACCCGTTCTTGTGGATTACACGTTCTTCATCGTACAGAGGTGTTTTTTCTTTCTTTTTCTTTTATTATTTTATATCGAGGATAATAGAATAAGCACTTATGTGTTTTTTTACATCCAGTCCCCGTGTGTATGCGGTTTTGTACATTCTGTCATCTGTTCCCACCGGCACACAATGGCCTACTCTTACGAAAAGCGGAACAGGATTTAGCGTGTTCTGCGTGCGTTCGCACACGGGACCTCGGTTTATAGTCTATTCCGAATGAATGTGTGAGTAGAGAGAAGGTAGCAATAAAAATGGGAAGTGAGAATAGTTGGTTTAAAGAAATGTTTATTCATCAGAAAATAGTGGGTGAAAAGGCAAGTGGGTTTCTGGTTGGTTGGTTGGCTAGTTGGCTGTTTGCTTACTTGCTCGGTTGCTTGATTGCTTTGATGATTTATTTTATTGTATTTTTATTCTGTGTGCTTGCTCGGTTACTTACAATGAAAGAATCACGCCTTGTCGACGAACGGTTAAAAGTGTCCTGAAAAAAGGCAAGGAAATCATTTCAAAATGAGCGAACACATCGGGTTTCATAATTAACAAATGCAAAGGGAAATATGAAACAATACTTTGTCTACTTACTTTTTAAAAAATTAAAACTACATAATAGAATACTGCCCAGGTTCACTTCTTATTGGTAGTTTTGCCTTTTGATAATATCAATAACCAAAAATTGATGTGAAGTTACAGGTGGAAGTATTATATTGGAAGCGATTTCACTTGAAGCTGTTCTCACGAAATAAAGCAAACCATGAATAAAACTACCATTTCCTTTAGCAACGACATAAAACTACCACTTCTTTGAACAATGACATAAATCCGTTTCATTTAACAAATACATTAAACTACATTTTCCTTTAACAAATACATGGTTGTTTTTTTAAAAGTTACTCTTGTAAAGGTCTTCATCTTCTTAGGACCTTCTTGGGAAAAGCCTATTTTACTCAATCAAAACAAGCTACAGTCATTTCAACCTTGTCGGGATTATTGGAGTTTCGATCCCTGCGTGCTCGAAGTAGAAAAAAAAAGCAAAATAAAACAAAAAACCAAGAAAGAAACAAAACCTCATCGAAATTTTTTTTAATTTTAAAACTGCTATCTACGACTGGAACTAGCCTCCCCTGCATTTAGTATAGGGGTTTGGCTGGTTGGTTGTTTTTTTTAACCGGAAGCACAAGACAAACGAAACTCATATCCGGTTGTTGTGGGGGGGTTTGGTTTTTACTGGAACACAACAAATAGATATAAAACAAACACAATGTAAAATCTGTCGTTTTCAGCTACTTGCCATTTCCACGAGGACTTCATGCGGGCCACTGCCGTCCTGTGGACTGCTCCTTCTGAGGCTGTAGGCAGCCTCCAGCTCCAGCTCCTGCTCCTGCTCCAGCCCTGTGTCTGGAACCTGCCCCTGCAGTACCAGAACCATCTGACGAGCAACGCGACTCTGCTTTGTGGAAACCTCTGCATGTGCGTCAGAGAATGAAGGTGGTCTCTCTGCGTTTTCGGCGTCGGTTATGGCTGACTGCTCGTCTGTTTCTGTTTCATCCGGAGAGGTCTGTTTGTCTGTATCTTCCCCATTGAGTGAAGGCGGCTCGTCTGTCTTTGCTTCTGTTGTCGAAAGATGCTCATCTGTGTCCTCTGTTGAACATGCCACAAACATCAGCATTTGGGTTTGAACAGAATGTTATTGAAGAAAAGGGGAGTCACTAAAACGCATTCGTCACCTTGACAGGACAACAAGTAGACCTACAAATGTCCTGTCATGCATACTCACATCGTGACACGTTGACTAATTCAAACACCTTTCAGAACTAATGCTTAAGTCCACTGAACACCGCCAAAGAGACCCAGCAGCAGCAGCTCGTTAAGTAATTTGACAAATGTAGATGAAAGACAATCAGTTGAATGCTGCAAACCACCAGCTAACAAGTCAACAGTTATTACAGACTGGAAAGGTCGCGCGTTGGAATCCCATGAGTAGTATAGGGATTTTTACAGACTCCGGCCACCTCTTAACCAGGGTAAGTTTGCTATGGGCGTAATGGGAAGACTGGGACCACACAGGCGAGCTTCATCCACTCTATGGATGCGATTTTGAGTGTCACTCAAATTAACTGACCAACACTGCATGTGTTTGTATCCCTCAGGCCTGGTTGATACTTGGATATATCATGACAGGAAGCGTAGAGTACAGCCCTGTCAAGTAGTCTCAAAGTACATGCACTTCAATAGCTGCATCATTATATCATCCTCATCATCACTGATCATCATGCAATAAAAAATATTTTGTCTGATTCGGTGGCTCCGGTCGCTCTGGTCTCATTGTGACCTCAATTTCGATTTCCCGCATTGGCTTCAGTTCAGTCCCCCAGTTCACCCAGCTGTAAATGGGTACCTGCCCTCTTTAGGGTCAGGGAAGGTAAAGCAGCGAGGGAGAGGAGATGGGCGCCGCCCTCAATATGCTGGCCCCTTGAGAAGTTGAGACCTCTGATGCCTCACTCCCCTATGACCACATAGGTTATGGGACACCTTTACCTTTTTTTTTACAATACAATACAATACAGAACAGTACAAGGCAAGGCAATACATTATGAAACAAAACAATACAACACAGTACAATACTATACAATACAATACAATATAACACAACACGACAATACAATACATCCCTCCGTCAGTCATCTTGCAGATGAATGCAACCAACAAACTGACCATTAGATACAGGACTGAAGTCGTCTGGCTCTGTAGAAGGCATATCGTGGATTGGAAGCTTCTCTTCTCGTGTGGCTTCTGCTGCCTCTTCAGGGCCTCTTTCGTCTGCAGGGGTGATAACTAACGTAGCAGTAAAATGGCCGCCATCTGCTTCTTCCGAACTGCTTCCGCTATTGTCTAAATCATCATTTTCAGCCACTTCTCCATTGTTCGGGGGTTTGTCTGTCTTTTCATCCATTTCTGAGTGAAGAGAAAATAAAATTGAGTTTTTGTGTACGTGTTTTGATTTAGTTTAGATTGGTGTGGGGGGGTTATTGGCTTTTGTCTTTTACCCTTTTTCTGAATCTCTCTCTCTCTCTCTCTCTCTCTCTCTCTCTCTCTCTCTCTCTCTCTCTCTCACACACACACACACACACACACACACACACACATATATATATATATATATATATATATATATATATATATATATATATATATATATATATATATATATATTAAACTCGTATCCACGGTCCTGGTCAGACGTGTTTATCAAAAGCTCTCAAATATAATCGATGTTTTCTGTTCATTTCAAAGATTCCACGTCAGTATTTCTCAACATGGGAGGTTCAACAAACCAGTACAGAGCAGCAGTCAGAAGTTGATTTTGATGGAAACTCTGCATAAAAGAGCGAAAAATGCAGCAAGACGAGTCAAAGAGAGAAGACTGCAGGCTGTTATGAGAATGTTAGCAGCCATCTCTGTGCTGTCTCATCTACTGCCGGGGGAAGTGGAAAGCATCCAGGGCCCAGCACTGAAGCGCTGATGGAAAAGTGGTTTGAACGCTCCGATGACTGTCTGACACATACTGAAAACTGGCTTGCTGATATTTCGAGAGATGTAAGAGACATGAGTTTTGGTTTTTAGAATGCTAAAAGAGGAATAAATGAGACGTGGACAGTAATAAGTTGTTGATGAAGTAAGAGAGAGAGAGAGGGGGGGTGGAGAGAGAGAGAGAGAGAGAAGAGAGAGAGAGAGAGAGAGAGAGAGAGAGAGAGAGAGAGAGAGAGAGAGAGAGAGAGAGAGCTCTTTATCATTGAGAAGATTGCTGGACTGAATTACTACAAGGTGAAAGTGAGAAGGACACTGAGGGTGTAACATTATAGGCCCAAATCTGGCAGAAAAGTATGTTGAGAGGGAAACACTGGAGTAACCACACGAACCAAAGACAAAGGTATCTGCTGTGGCAAGCCAGGAGAAGCTGAGGTCTGAAAAAGAAGACAGTAATGTCAGAGATGAAGATATTCCATGGATAACGAACTTCTGAAACTAAGTGGAATCAATTCAGGCGAATCTCTGGAGGACGTTAATATGGGACCAGGACACTCTGATCAGCAGAGGGAAGAACTCAAGATGTTCGTGAATGACTGTGCTGACCACTTCACTGAAATCCCAGGAACTACAGGACTGGTTGAGCACCAAATAAAACTGACAGCCTCTGCTCCAGTTAGGTCACAAACACACACACACACACACACACACACACACCACTCACGTGCGCGCGTGGATGGTAGGAATGAGGCTAAGGGTAAATATGATCCATTGTGAGCAGTCCGCGGGGAAACACACAAACCAACTAAAACTAGATCTACATCTGTATAATGTAATTCCCGACCAATCATTTTGCATCAATTTAGGGAAAATCGAGCTCAATATCTAGCCTGTCCAAAACGACATCGAACGTATGCCTATGCATTAGGCACGTGAAAGGAACTAGGCCTAGCCAATAAATTGTCTTTTACTTTTTAAAATAGCAATAATATTGCTGTTGGACCTTACAATTCCAAAGGCAGATTTTTGCAGATGGTCAGTCTGGGCAGACGCATATGCGACCGTAAGGTAGTTTGGGGGGGGGGGGGGGGGGGGGGGGGGGGGAGTCCCTCTTTACCACGTTATTGGGATAGAGCAAAATGTACTTTTCATCGGTTGTTATCACCAGTCATATGTATGCCTGCAGAAAACCTGAACACCCGTTGTTAGGCCAGCCCAGAGTTGTTTTAGTCAACCGGAATTAGGCTAGCTATAGGGGACGGGATAGCTCAGTGGTCGGAGCACTCGCTTTCCCCCAGCCAAGTTAAGCAGCGTCGAGCGTGGTTACCACTTGGATGGGTGACCGTTTGCGCGCCTTGGCTTCAGTACAGTTCCCCCAGTTCACCCAGCTGTAAATGGGTACCTGTCCTCTTTAGGGTCAGGGAAGGTAAAGCAGCGAGGGAGAGGAGATGGGCGCCGCCCTCAATACGCTGGCCCTAGAAAAGTGAGGCCTCTGACGCCTCGCTCCCCTACGACCTTATAGGTTATGGGATACCTTTACCTTTACCTTACCTATAGGTTGGCTCTCAGGCCTATCTTATGGCATAGGCCTAGTCGCAACGTCAACACCAAAGCGCTGGTCAGGTTTTAGGGGGGACACGATAGCTCAGTGGTCGGAGCACTCGCTTTCCCCCAGCCAAGTTAAGCAGCGTCGAGCGTGGTTACCAGTTGGATGGGTGACTGTTTGGCTTCAGTACAGTTCCCCAAGTTCACCCAGCTGTAAATGGGTACCTGCCCTCTTTAGGGTCAGGGAAGGTAAAGCAGCGAGGGAGAGGAGATGGGCGCCGCCCTCAGTATGCTGTCCCCAGAGAAGTGAGGTCTCTGACGCCTCGCTCCCCTACGACCTTATAGGTTATGAGACTCCTTTACCCTCCTTACCTAAAATCGGTCGATTTTTACATCAACACATCCTAATTTACGTGTACTGTTACACATGAAAGGTAAGCAACATAATCCAGATAACTTCCTGGGCATCTCTTTTATGAGGAGGCGCGCGCATATACCTACACATACACGAGGGCAAACACGCACGTATGCACACATTATACATGCAGTATATACATACATACATACATACATGCGCACACTGCACATTTGAATGGTGTCAAATTGTTGGCCATAATCCTTGCAAATTTGAACCACGAACTGTGTACTGTGGTTTAGTTATACCAAAATACCACACACCAAACCACAAGCAAAAATCGAAATTATTCAGTCACTGGTACACTCACGTATAGTAGCCGTCCGAGAAAGATGGCAATAAAGAACCTACTTTCTACTTGTTTTCACAACATGATTAAAAAACGAGCCATTTTTTTCTGAAATAAAAGCAATGTGCTTACCTTTTCGACAAAGATGTAGATGCGCAAATAGGTAGAACGTATTCAATATTGTCCTAAATAGTCCTCGTGTCCTTTATGGCCCTGAGTTGAGAAATTGCGAGCTGTCTGTGTATTTGCCCAAAGAGAGTGGTGGTAGGCTACTACGAAGCATGGAGTCTAGGTCGTGAAGGGCTTTAGTGTGACATCCTGAGAACATCCTGTTGTGCAGCAGTGGTGACTGGATCTTCCTATCAGGCTTGACAGTCTGTGTGTGTAGACCAGTCAAATTGGCAGTCTGTGTGTGTAGACCAGTCAAATGGCAGTCTGTGTGTGTAGGCCAGTCAAATTGGCGGTCTATGTGTGTGTACGCCAATGATTTTGGCAAACTCCACTGGAACAGGGTTACATTTTGTGTTCCAGGATGTACTTTGCAGAAGAAACTAGGGATGGCTTTTCTTTGCAAGTTGCGGTGTGCAAAAGAAATCTGTTTGATGCGGACTGAATCGTAAAATAATGTAGATCAATGTAGGCTTGCTGATGTAGTAAATAATAACCAAGTGTAACCATTTTATATGAGACGATTGTCCGTTAGTACATTCAGTTGCATTCTGGCACCTCACACACACACACACACACACACACACACACACACACACACACACACACACACACACACACACACACACACACACACACACCACACACATTCGTCTAATAATCACTGAGTGAACAGACGTAAAATCGAAGACAACAACAACACACACACACACACACAAACACGCACACACACACACACACACACACACACACACACACACACACACACACAGGCACGCACACACACACACACACACACACACACACACACACACACACACACACACACACACACACACCACTACCACCACCACCACCACCACCAACACCACCACCACCACCACCATAAACACTGTATCTTCTATTTACAATTTTGGCAACTTCTACCTCTCTACACTTCCTACTGCAAAGGTCACTCAATTCATCAATCAATCAAACTGAATTTGGTGACACACAATCATTTATCCAATTTTAGTGCAATACATAACACAACACATCTTTCTGGCACTTGACATTTGATTTGCCAACGAGGAACTCCCTGAAGTCGGAGTATAGCTGCCCTTAGGGTAAAATGTTTGAAAAGTCATAAGGCAAACTTCTCGTTCATTGTGCACTTGCAGTCCCACAGAGATTCCAAGCGATCTCCTCACTGGCTCCCTGTCTCACAAAGAGTGAAATAAATAACTATAAGACTTGTTCCTTCTGCTTACAAATGTCTCCACAAAGCTGCACCCTCATATCTCTGTAACTATCTTCACCTGTATACTTCTTGCTCCGTCCATTCTGCTGCTGATGCCCTATGCTTTCAAACGCCAGATTCAAACAATCTACTGTTGGCCGTCACTCGTTCTCTGCTTCTGGTCCATCCATCTGGAATGAACTCCCTCTCTCACTTTGCCAAAAAGCCTACATTTGATACTTTCAAATCCGGACTCAAGACACACTTGCTTCCGACCTATGACCTTCCCCTATAGTTGCATCTCTAACCTGTTCCTGCTTTCAATAGACATCTTCATCTCCATCACCATGCTTCTGTGTGTGTGTGTGTGTGTGATATCTTCAGTTTAACGTCTATTCACATTTAGTGATTTTAGACGGGAAAAATCCAACAAGAAAAAGCAAACGATAACTGAAAAATGTCAGATTATAGTACTGAATAAAAACCAACTTTAACATACTACAAAAACTGAGATATCGGACTTTTTATCAACCCTAACACAATATCCAACAGTAACGATGGTTCAGACAGAATCTGATCCATTGACAAACTAGGTACAGCAGGTAAAAATGCTTTTAAATGTCCACAATCAAAAACAACATGACTATTTGAGATCTTCTCCCCACAAATGCAGTTTACATCTTTCACATATTTTGTCCTGAAAGCATTTAGCTTAAACCTGTACATGAGGGATAACATATTTCTACGATTATACCAACCACATACTTTGTTAGAAATAAAAGCATTTTGAAAATCAATCACATTGCTTGTACAGCTATTGCCAGACTCATTTATCTTTTTTCTGAAATGCTTCCAGCAAGCATTTTGTAGCAATTTGTATCCCTCATGCAGAGATAAGGCAACATTTATTTCACAGGAAGCATTTTTATACCTCGCTCCATATTTTGCAAGGCTGTCAACTTTTTCATTAAAATATATACCAGTGTGTGAGGGAACCCAACAGAAAGTAACAGTACTACCTCTTAAAATCAAAAAGTGTATCAGATGCCTGATTTCAATGATAAGGTCTTTTCTTACTCTACAAGTAGAATTTTTTAAAGCATGTAAAACCGATTTCGAATCAACACACATAAGTATGTTGAAAATGTCTTTTGGAAAGTCAAGAACATAGTACAGTGCCAACAGTATAGCAGTTAGTTCAGCTGTAAATATAGATTTATTTTTTCCCAGGTTGACAGATCGTTCAACTTTCAATGATGGAATAACGAAAGCCGCACCAGCTTCATCAGTATTTAGAACGGACCCATCAGTATAGATTTTTAAATGATCAGGATAAGTGGTTTGAATATGTTCTTTTACTAATGATGTAAGAATGTTAACATTTTCAACTTTTCTTACAGAAGAATAATTAATATCAAAATGAGCTTTAAGCAGTTCCCAAGGTGGGTAGGGAGCTGACTGTACTTCTGACTTTGCTAATTCCTTTGGATTAAGTTCTGAATGTTTAAAAAGGGGGGAAGTGTAAGTACTAATTGTAGTAAGTGAGCTGATAGTTCTTGCTCTTTTTGGAAAGTGAATGTCAGACTTTATCTGGACTTCATTTTCAACGTTGCTGTCATTTGTAGTATTTCTTACGACATATTTTGCCACAGCAAGTTGTCGATATTCATTTAAAGGTAGAACACCTATTTCCTTATATGTACCTAGAGTTGAGGCGTGAGCTGGTACACCTAAAGCAAGTCGAAATGCTTTACAATCAAGACTCTGGATTTTCTGAAGCAAATAATTTGGAGCACTGAAAAATACTTCTTGTCCATAAGACAGTCTTGATCTCACTAGGGACAAGGACAGATGCTTTAATACAGTAACATCTTGCCCCCATGGCTGTTTACTGGTAACTTTTAAGAAGTTAAGAACTTTCTTAGCTTTAGTTGCCATATATTCAATATGTTGATTCCACGTTAACTTAGAAGTGAGGTATACACCTAAGAATTTCACTGCTTGTTTGTATTCTAAAGTTTCTCCATTTATTCGAAAATTAGGTAGATCTTGTGGGTCAGCACCGTTATTAAAGAGTACAAGGTTGGTTTTTTCAGGGGAAAGTGAAAGACCATTCTCAAAAAGATAACCACTAAGTTTGTCAATTTCTCTTTGATATACTTTTTGATAAAATGTTACCTGCCTTTTGGGTGTTTTCTTTTTCATTGTAACATCCATCCACAAGCATATATCGTCAGCATATTGCGCAAGAACAACACTGTTAGATAAAAGTCTAGGAAGATCATGCAGTAAAATGTTGAATAGATAAGGTGATATTACTGAACCTTGTGGGATACCCATGTCTGGTGATCGTAGAGAGGAATAACAATTCCCAACTTTAGCTTGAATGATTCTTCCTGACAGAAAGCTTTTAATATAGAAGTAAATACTGCCAGAAAGGCCAATAGATTTCAGTTTATAAAGCAATCTCTTATGCCACACATGATCATATGCCTTATGTACGTCAAAAATGTGGCAAGTACATTCTTTCTGCGAGCAAACTGATATTTAACTTGAGTGGTAAGTTTAACTAAATGATCAACTGTAGATCTACCCTTACGAAAACCTGCCTGATTTACAGGTATAATTTTATTTTTGTCACAAAAATATGTCAGTCTGTTTAATATTATTTTTTCCATCACCTTCCCTGTATGGGAAGTTAATGCAATTGGTCTATAGTTATTCTTATCGCTCATGGTCTTTCCTTGCTTTAATACTGGTATCAAAATAGAATGTTTCCACGATTGAGGTATAATTCCATGAATCCAGCAGCATTGAAAAAGGTCTAACAACAGAATTAACCACTCATTAGGGAGATGCCTTAGTAGTTCATTAGATATTGAATCTTTACCCACTGATGTTTTTTTAGTGGGCAGAGATAAGATTACATCTCTTACTTCTTGCAACGTAATAGGGGCATTCACATAGTGTGTATTATTGCATTCTGGATCTAAATATTCATCTTTTTGTACCTCAGTTTCTCTAAAAGTTTTAGATTTATCTGAAAGGTTCCGAGTACTCATAGAATCAGAAAACATGTTTACAAAAATTTCAGCTTTTTCTGAATCAGAAAGAACTTCTTTTTCCTGTATTTTGATTGGATAATTCTGTAAACAAACCCCATTTTTCATGTCATTGAAATTTTTCCACACCTTTTTTAGGTCTGTGTATTTGGAAACGTCTTTTGTACAGAAGCTACTCCAAAACTGGTGCTTAGCTTGTGCTATAACACTGTTGCATGAAGAGTTTGCTCTTTTCATCAATAGATGATTTTTTTTATTGCGTTCTTTTATATAGTTTTTATATTTTTCTTTTTTCTCATTTACAGCTTTCTGACAAGAATCATTCCACCATATATTACCTGAATGTTTGTTGGATTTTAAAGATGAAAATTTTGGAATTGAACCATCAGCAGCTTGTAAAATGATATCTGTAAATTTTTGGTAAAAAATGTCGACATCATTATCTTTAATGCTTTCTGTATTTACTGCAGTTAAAAGGGCATTAAATTTATTCCAGTCAGCAAGATCATAATTATATTTTGGGATAACATCTTTATCATTACTACATCCACAAGAGTGGTCATTAAGGGTTATCACAATTGGTAAGTGATCACTCCCTAAAGTGTTGGTGTGTGTTTCCCATTTACATTTTGGAGCCAGCACAGGAGAAATGAAAGATAAATCAATGGCACTTGCCCTATGACTAGCAATATCTGGAATTCTGGTTACACTACCATCATTTAATAAATAAAGGCAAGAATCTACTATATTTTCAACAAATCTCTTGCTAGTTACTGACGTGCTACCTCTATCCCAAAAAGGAGAGTGCGCATTAAAGTCTCCAACGACTATCCACTTTTTATTTGAATCTTGCAATGTGTGAATCCATTCAGTATTTTCCTCATTTGGACCTTTTAGGGAGATATACAGAAACAACATTTATGAGATGATTATTGACTTTTACTTTTGCTGCACAGGAATATAGATTCAATACAGAAGATGGTGCTGGTGATTTACATGAACTATACTCCAATTTTTCACGGATGTATATGGCGGTTTTTATCTTTTCTGTATCACTCATAACGCTTTCATGAATTGGCGGATGATAAAAGTTTGCCAGTATTGGCAAGTTGTTTCGACTAACATTCAATGACTGTAAAACTAATATTTGGTAACTTACAGTGGAAAGATGATGAATAAGATAGTGCAGATTAGTCATTACTGATCTGCAGTTCCACTGCAATATCTTATCAGGACATTGTTGTACCATATTGATATTGAGAGTATGATAAGAAAGAACTCAAGTGAATAAATAAATAAATAAATAGATAAATAAATAAATGAATACCAAAAAATTCAAGATAGCTGAGCTACAACTATTACCAATAGACTAGATCTAAGCAATAGAAGAGACGATCAGAAAGTCAGAGCCAGAATTGATCGCAGATCCACATGGATGACACTAATTAAAACTCTAAAACAGTTTCGTTTCTCAGCTCATAAAATGTTCAGTACCATTCTCCTAAATATCCATACATATTCCACCAGGGGCCCCTGTCTCCACCTGGAGGTAAGACTCTGGAGAACGCTGGAAAGTGTGTGTGTGTGTGTGTGCGTGCGTGCGTGCGTGCGTGTGTGTGTGTGTGGTCTTCAGTTTTACCTTTCTTCGCAAAAAGTGATATCAGACAAAATGCATGGATACATGTATGCATGTGTTTATGTGCATGTAAGTGTGAATCGTGCATGTGCTCAAGCACATTATATTTGTATCTATGTCTATTAATGTATACGTAAGTGTACCTGTGCTTCGGTGTGTGTGTGTGTGTGTGTGTGTGTGTGTGTGTGTGTGTGTGTGTGTGTGTGTGTGTGTGTGTGTGTGTGTGTGTGGTGTGGGGAGAGAGAGAGTGTGTGTGTGTGTGCGTGCGTGTGTGTGTGTGTGTGTGTGTGTGTGTGGTGTGTGTGTGTGTGTGTGTGTGTGTGTGTGTGTGTGTGTGTGTGTGTGTGTGTGTTGTGTGTGTCAATGAGATACCTACGTGCACAGACTAATCTTATACTCCTAAAAGAAGGCGGTGAGGGCAATTTGGGGAACAGCGTAATGTAACTAATGTCAGTACCAGTAATTGAATCGAATATGATCATATAACAAATGTAACAGCAAAAACATATGCAATCAAAAATGATAAAATAGCATTATTGGTATAACAAAAAGGTCAACCACAACTTGTATAAACTAAAGGATAGAGGGGGATTCATAATCCTGAATCAAAACCTGGTCTTAAAAATTTATATTGTAACATTTATTTTTATTTATTTATTTTTATTTTATTCTTTTATATCGAGGATAATGGAATAAGAACTTATGTGCTTTTTAACGTCTAGTCCCCGTGTGTATGTGGTTTTTAAAAATTGTCATCTGGCACACAATGGCCTACTCTTACGAAAAGCGGAACAGGATTTTAACGTGTGGGCAAGATGTTCTGCGTGCGTTCGCACACGGGGCTTCGGTTTATAGTCTCATCCGAAAGACTTTTGGAGGAGAGGAGAAGCACGGCACTAGCTACAGGAAAGTAGCCTAGCAATGGGACGCCCCTTCAATGCAATACCAGTTTCGCACAACAATCTGCCATAGTTTTAAACCTTGTTCAAAGCCTCGTGATGAATGACAGGCAAATACTGTTTTAAAAACTGGACACTCAAAAAGAATATGAATGTTGGATATTGTTCCACCACACATACAGTATATTTTTCTCTCAAATTAATGTTGTCCGTGTGTGTGCGTGTGTGTGTGTGTGTGTGTGTGTGTGCGTGCGTGCGTGCGTGCGTGCGTGCGTGTGTGTGTGTGTGTGTGTGTGTGTGTATCCCAAATCTGTTAATCTTGTGTGAACGGTTGTACGTTTGTGAATGTTATGAATGCAAGTGCTTTGATTCAAGATTCAGCGCTATACAAATTCCATATATGATGATGATGATGATGATGATGATGGTGATGGTGATGATGATGATGATGATGCATCATCATCATCATCGTCATCGTCATCTTTATTGAGGCGGAGTGCATCTGGGTTACCCCCAGGGTACACATATCAAAGGAGAAAAGCCCGCGGCTGATTCAAACAACAACAACAACAACAACAATACATCATTAATTTAGAACCAAAACATACAGTACGTACATTGACAGACATTGACTAATAAGCTGACAACTTTTAACGTGCCTAAACAGAGACAATAAACTACAGCAGCTGGCGGCTGGTAATCATGAGTTCACCATTATAACAAGATTATGTTTATTCATTTCAGTTCCAATTGTAATGGCATAATCAATGTCTTTCCTGGTATTGGGCTATCGTTGTCGAATTTGGTGGGATGGGGGGGGGGGGGGGGGGGGGAGGTAGCCAGTTGCGCATTTTCTACATTATTCTGCTTTTTGGTGGATGAATAAACAGCTTCTGCTTTTACTGTGGTTTCAATCATTTATTGTCATTAAAATTCACGTAATTTCCATATACATATCAAACAATCCATTAGAGGCTATAACTCGTTTACAAAGAAACTCTGGAGCAGACAGTATGAAATGCCTTTGTAGAATGCTGTTCACTGAAGAAAAGAAAGAAAGAAAACCTTGGTCAAACGGTTTCTCAGTTTCTTGAATGAACAATTCTGAAAAATAAAAATTGTTTAAAATTGTTCATTCAAGAAACTCAGAAATCGTTTGGCCAAGGTTTTCGTTGTTGTTGTTTGTAGGGTTTTTTTCAGTGAACAGCATTCTACAAAGACGTTTCATACTGTCCGCTCCAGCGTTTCCTTGTGAACGAGTTATAGCCTCTAATTCATAAGTCTCCGCTGGGACTTCGATATAACCTCAACATAGCTCAAGGCCTTCGTGTGCTTCCATATTCTCATTCTTTTGACAGATCTTATGTAACTGATCTTATGTTCTGGTCAGGTCAGTCAGAGAAGTTCTCTGTTACTGCTACTGGTATCCATGTAACCCAGTACAACCTGTCGCATGTGGGGGAGGAAACCCCAATAGAAAAATAACAACCCAAAACATATGGAGACTTGGAGAGAAGATTGGCGCCACCAAGGAATATCCTAAGCCCACAGAAAAAATATGAAAGACAAATGCAAAGCCAATATGATACCGGATCGGTCGAGGCCCGGGTTACCAACGACCGCGCTTTCCATTGATCAACACCAGGGTGGAAGTGACAAGTCAGCTACTGGAGTTAAAACATTACTTAAGCTCCCTAGAGAACAAATCACCATTGGTACATGGAACGTCCGTACACTCTACCAGTGCGGAAAATCAAAGAACTAGAGTATGAGCTTAGCCGCTATAAATGGGACATTATTGGACTAGGAGAAGTGAGATGGACAGGATTTGGTGAGACATTGACTGAAGAAGGCAACAAGATCTGGTACAGTGGCCAAGAGAAACATCACCAACATGGAGTGGCATTTATTATCAGAAAGGAAGTAGTGGGGTGCATTATCAGCTGTACACCGGCTTCCAGCAGGATTATCAGCATCCGGGTGTCGGCCAAGCCCAAGAACATCACCATCATACAAATCTATGCACCATCATCTGACCATGCAGATGAAGAAGTAGAAGAATTTTACAAAGATCTTGAAGAGACCATTATGAAAATACCCAAGAAGGACATCATCATCATCCAAGGGGATTTTAACGCCAAAGTAGGTCCTGACTCTTACAACCAATGGGCGGAACAGTTGTTCAGTTTGGAACTGGAGAGACCAACGACAGGGGACTACGTCTGCTGGAGTTTGCCTGCTGGAGTGGCGGAAGTCAAAAACCGAAATCAACAAACAGCTTTTCCGAAAACAAATAAACAAAGTCAAACTCTTAATCCATTCAGCAAAGACAGACTACTACTCTTCCCAAGTTCTCTGTGCTACATCCATAAAATCTCTTTTTTCCCTCACCTCAAATCTCCTTGGATCTGCAAAAACAACTCCTCTGCCTAACACCCACAGCCTGTCTGAACTTCCATCCATATTTTCTGCCTTCTTCTCAGACAAAGTTCGAAACATACGCTCCAGACTGAATCAGACTCAATTCCAGCCTGCGCCTCCTGATCCCCAGTTCACTGGCACTCCTCTCTTTTCCTTCCATCCCACAAGTGAAAAAGAAATCATGACAATTTTGAAGGAAATGACTATAAAATCATGCGCCCTTTGATCCCATACCTGCTCCTGTTTTCTCAAAATGCCTTCCACAACTTGTACCTATTATCACTAAAATAGTAAACTCATCTCTTGTGTCAGAAATTTTCCATCAGCTCTTAAAACAGCAATAGTCACACCTCTACTGAAAAAAGCACGACCTCGATCCAACATTCTGAAGAATTATAGGCCTGTCTCAAACTTACCCTTTGTCTCTAAAGTACTAGAAAAAGTCTTTCCCTCAAACAGCTCAACAGTCACCTTCATTCCAATGATCTCCTTCCCACTTTTCAATCTGCCTATCGCCCCAACCACAGCACCGAAACCACCCTAGTCCACACTTTAGATACACTTCTACTTGCTTCTCATGCAGGAAAAATCTCCCTCCTCACTCTTCTTGACTTATCTGCAGCCTTTGATACCATAGATCACTCAATTCTTCTTTCTCGCCTCCAAAATACGTTTGGTATTAACGGCACATCCCTCACCTGGTTTACTTCATACCTCACAGACAGGTTCCAGAAAGTTGTTGTAAACAAAATTCAATCAAAACCTGTCATAATGGAATGTGGAGTCCCGCAGGGATCAGTCCTGGGCCCTGTTCTCTTTACTCTCTACACTGCTCCACTCTCACATATAATAAACAACCACCATATTGATCATCATTTCTATGCGGATGATACTCAGCTTCAGTGCAGTTATACTGTTGAAAACTTGCCTTCCCTCCTGACAAATATGTCCTACTGCCTTCAAGACATTCAAAACTGGATGACTCAGAACAAGTTACAACTTAATGCTGATAAAACCGAAGCCATTCTCATAGGGACCCAACATAAACTTTCCTCTATCGCAAAAACTTCAATAGAATTCGGCAATACGTCAGTTCCTTTGTCCAACTCTGTGAAGTATTTAGGAGTAGTTCTTGACAACACACTCTCTATGAAAAAATTCATCACCCAGACCTGCCAGTCTTGCTACTATCAATTACGGGCATAAGCGGGATTCGCAAGTATCTGTCCACTGATGCAACTTCCAAGCTCGTCACATCTCTCATTCTTTCACGTTTAGACTACTGTAATTCTCTTTTGGCTGGCCTACCAGCATCATCTATCCACTCTCTTCAACGCATACAAACTCTGCAGCTCGACTGGTCCTAAGAAAGAAAAATCTGAACACATCACTCCTCTTCTGCGATCTCTTCACTGGCTGCCTGTCTCAAAAAGACTGGAGTATAAAATCAATAACCTCTGTTTCAATGTCTCCACAAATCTGCACCCCCTTATCTCTGTAACTGTCTTCATCTGTACACCCCAAATCCCGTTCCCTTCTTTTCAGGCCCGCAGATACTTTGTGCTTTCAAACACCCAGATTCAAACAAACCACTGTTGACCGTCGCTCCTTCTCTGTTTCTGGTCCATCCACCTGGAATGACCTCCCTCTTTCGCTTCGCCAAAAGCCTTCACTTGATACCTTCAAATCCAGCCTCAAAACACACTTATTTCCTACCTGAGACTTTCCCCCCAAATATCTGTCCCTAATTTTCAACAGCATCTTTCACCTTCTAAGTGTTGTTCCGAGTGTGTGTGTGGGGTGTTGTGTGTGTGTTGTGTGTGTGTGTGTGTGTGTGTGTGTGTGTGTGTGTGTGTGTGTGTGTGTGTGTGTGTGTGTGTGTGTGTGTGTGTGTGTTGTGTGTGAAGTCAAGTCAAGTCAAGTCAAGTCAAGTCAAATTTTTATTTCCAGATGATACATTGAATAAGCAATGCATTTGCTTTTTTTCATCAAGCCATCTATCTAAGAACATATTTCTTAATGGTTATACTGAAATACTACATTATTGCAACCTTTACCAATAAATTGAACCAGTAAAAAGAGGAAAATCGATAAGAAAATACACTGGAAAATACAAATTACACATATATTCATACACACGTACAAACATACTCATACACACCTGCACACATACTCATACACACCTGCGTGCGTGCTCACACACACACACACACACACACACACACACACACACACCACACACACACACACACACACACACACACACACACAAAAGGTATCAAGTGAACAATTCAGGACACAAAGGAATAAAGTGAATTCCATTAAACGCAGATCAAAGTGTAATTACTTTCAGCAGTTGTTAATAACCACTAGTGACTCTCGCCAGATTTGGAAAGCCATCAATACATTATGTAATAACCATGTTTCAAAAAGTCAACAGTTCATAGGACATATCAACTGATGAATTAAACAGCCATTTTTCAAATGTAGCAAATAAAGTTATAACATGTGACAAGTCAAACGAAAATGATCTTCATTACCTACAACAATATATTAACTCAAAACATATTAACTTTCCATTTAATCTCCAGCCAATGACACCCTTTGATGTATTAGAAAGCATAAAAATGCAAACGAATTCTAGAACACGTGATCTAGACAAGTTAGATGCTCGGATTATAAAACTCGCTAGTCCGGTTATTGTTGAAACACTGACATATCTATACAACTTGTGTATTGAGAAAAGATGTTTTCCTCTCAAGTTTAAAAAGGCGAAAGGTATACCTGTCCATAAATCAGGTGACTGCTCTTCTCCTTCAAATTACAGGCCAATTTCAATTCTCTCTATACTATCTAAACCCATTGAAAAACACATACAAACATCCCTAAATTCTTACTTTATAAAAAACAATCTATTGCACAAGGATCAATCAGGGTTTCGTAAAAACTATCCATGCCACACTGCTCTAACTCAGCTCACTGACAGTCTCCTACACAATATAAATGACAATAAGTTTACTGGCCTCCTCTTTGTTGACTTTGACAAAGCATTTGATGTGACCAACCACTCTTTGTTATTGCGTAAATTAGAATTGTACAAACTGCCACCTGAAGTTATCCAACTACTAGAAAATTTTCTGTCCAATAGGCAGCAGCTTGTATCTGTAAATAACCAAGCATCAGAACTACTACCCATTAGACATGGGGTACCACAAGACTCAGTATTGGGACCACTCTTGTTTTCAGTCTATGTAAATGATTTACCCTGTTTTATTAAATGTAACTGTGAAAGGTTTGCTGACGATACCACTCTCTTTTGTAGTGATTCAGACTCCAGCAGATTAACTCGCAAACTTCAATACAGTATTGACAGATTGATTATTTTGACTCAATTAAACCACATGTCCTTAAATGCACAAAAAACAAAGTGTATGTACGTATCAGCAAGACAGAAAAGGCAAAAAATGAATGATAGGTTTCAACCTCTGTTGTTGGATAACGGAATAGTTGAAGAAGTTGACTCACATAAAATATTAGGTGTTACCATTGACAAAAATATGACTTGGACTGTTCACATAATGTCACTAGGTAAACGCCTAGCTCACAGGCTACTTCAATTATCCAAAATAAAACACTTTCTAAATAATCATTCTCGAAAACTATTTTTTTGCGGTCACATTCTACCAATCATTGACTATGCGTCAACTATTTGGGATACCTGCAGTGGAACGAACTTGAAATTCATTCATCGTTTATATAAAAGAGCAGTAAAACTTGTATTGTTAAAAACAAGCACCCTGACAATTGAGGATTATAAGCAAATAAATGTCCTGACATTTCGAAACCGACTTTCATTCAATAAATCTGTGTTTATGCAAAAAATTGTTAATCAAAATGCACCTCCCAGATTACCAAAGCTTTCAAAGTTAACCAACATAGACACAACCATTTGCTAAGATTTCCAAGACCCCGAAATAACCTATATAAAATCGAGCCTTCTTGTATTCAGGCAGTGACCTATGGAATAAACTCCCCCAAAATTTGAAATGTATTAAAAGCAAAAATCAGTATAAAACACATCTAAAAAGATATTTCATGAATAAAAGTACAGAATACGACTTGTAACTTAAGAGAGTGATTTAAGTGTCACTGACGTTATTCTTGTCATTAAAATCAGATATGACCCAAGTTTTCATATTCATATAGAGTACATGTGTAAACATTGATCTATATATTATGGGTTGATATGATATCAACCCCAGCACGCTTTGAATCTGGTGTGTGTTTGTGTGTGTGTGTGTGTGTGGTGTGTGTGTGTGTGTGGTGTGTGTGGTGTGTGTGTGTGTGTGTGTGTACAAGTGTGTGTGTGTGTGTGTACAAGTGTGTGTGTGGTGTGTGTGTGTGTGTGTACAAGTGTGTGAGTGTGTGTGTGTTGTGTAATTGGTTCGGTTTTGGTTTTTTATTTTCTTGCTGTTTTGGCCTTTTTATGTTCTTTTGTATTACACATAAATATGCTGATTTATTTAGTTTTGTCACTGTTAGTTTTCTGGTTCATGGTACTAGATGAGCTAAATTGGCATTGCTGACGTTACTACTGCTGGGTGGATTTACATTGCCTGAATTTATTCTTTGATCGAAGGATTAACGTTGCTCTGCCTCAAACCAAAAAGCACATGTACATGTGTGTATATGACCCGGGGAAAGGGAGGGAATGGATGTCTTTGTTATACTTCTTTGCTCTGAATACAATAGCTGTTGGTTATTCTTGTTTTTCTTATAATTTTATGAGTATATTATGTGGTGAAGGGGATATGGGTGAGGATGTGTATGTGTATGTGTATGTGTATGTAGTGTTTAAATGATACATCAGTTTCCTCTGTTTATATCCATTTGGTTGTTGTTGTTGTTGTTGTTGGTAGTGGTGGGGGTGGGGTTCTGGTTTATTTTGCCTTTTGTTTGTTTTGGGTTTAGGGTGGTTTTCTTGGGGAGGGGGGGGATATTTTGGACTCTTTTTCTCGTCTTTTGTTAGTTCTATATTGTTCTTCATTTGTCCTGGCTGTTATTCTTGTCCTATGTTAGTTATTGTCGCTGTTGTTGTTGTGTATGTATATTTGTGTTTGTTTGATTGTTTATTTCCTTGTTGTGGTTGTTCTTGTTGATTCATTTTGTTGTTGTTTTTATTCAGTTGTTTGTATGGTTGAGGTTTGTGTGTATATGTGTGTGTGAGGGGGGGGGGGGGGGAAGCAGTTGGTGTGGGTTTTTTTGGGGTTTTTTATTCTGTTTTGTCTTCTTTGTTTTGGTTTGGTTTTTCTTTGTTGCTTGTTTGTTTGTGTTATGACGGATATTTTTTCAAGATTTTTGAATTATTTGAATTGTATGGTCTCATATTTTTCTGGGGTTTTTGTTTTGTTTTAATTCCATATATGCATATGTTATTGGTTTTTTGGTTTGATTTGTATAGTTTACCATAGATCAGGTTTTTTATTCTATGTCTGCATATACATTATCTTTTTTTTCTCGCTTTTTTTTTCTTTCTTTAGATAGATGGCTTGATGAAAAAAACCAAATGCACTGCTTATTCAATGTACCATCTGAAAATAAAAGTTTGACTTGACTTGACACACACACACACACACACACATTTTTTGCCAAAAATATACAATGTATATGCGGTGACAAATTTTCTAATGTTCATGTTCTGTATCAATGTCATGGTTTAAAAACGTTTTTACCATCATTTCAAGATAAGTCTCTGCAGGAAGTTTTAACCAATCCAGAGTTATTATGTGAGATAGCCTTGTCTCTGTTGCAATCCCCAGTATTCTCTTTTTTGTAAAGTATGGTCGTGGGAATCTACATTTTGCTTGTTTCACAGCTGCCGTTACAAGTAGTTCAAAATTGTTTGTTTTCCAACATTAGAGTATTTTTCAATTGTTGTGGGTTTTTGTTAAATTTGAAGTTCTATGCCATGTTTTTGCAACATACTATTTATATAGATTGGAATATCTTTAATGTGCATTCATACCAACACGTATCTATTCTACTTAAAGCCCTTATCTCATTATGCCCCCCCCCCCCCCCCCCCCCCCCCCCCCCACCCCAAATCCCCCCCTGCCTCCATCGTCTAATATCACTTTAAGTGAACAGACCGTAAAATTGAAGACACACACACACACACACACACAACACACACACACACACACACACACACACACACACACTTACTTAAATAAAGAACGTTTTAAGAATTTTTAAAAAGTCATAAAACGTCAGGACAAGCAAATTACTTCACCTACTATATCATCCATTCTTTTACGTTTATACTTTAGATAATAAAAAGGTACAGGAACAAGACGTTAGAAAATACTAGGCATTCATTTCGTCGTTACTGACAATATTGTTTGCAATGACATCCCTCCTCTCCTCCTCCACCCACGCAAACGTGTGCTCATATGTGCTCATACTCTTCAAATATCGCTTTTTAAATATAATATATTCACACAATAACTATCAAGCAAGGAAAAATAGTCAAATAAGACAATGATAATGATAACTATAATAGAGATACAATAATAACAACAATCACCCATCACCATGAGACAACAATATAACAAATAATCCCCATCACCATGAGACAACAACATAACGACAATAACAGAAAAGCATTGGAAAGGATGGGGGGGGGGGGGGGTGGAGTATCAAAGGGGAAGGGGTAAAAACACATTCAATCAAATAGAAAAATAATAAAGAAACAATATTATTCAAACAAGTAAAACTCCTATACAATACAAAAATCAAAAGCCCATAATCAACTGGACTATCAAACTAAATCAATATCGCTTAAAATAGTACTAATGATCTCATCTCTAACTGCAGCAAGAACAACATCCACGATAAAACCTCTTGATTTGGACAAGAGAAAAGGTATGAGGAGAGGAGAGGAGAGGAGAGAAGAAGAGAGGAGAGGAGAGAGAGAGAGAGATGTGTGTGTGTGTGTGTGTGTGTGTGTGTGTGGTGGTGTGTGTGTGTGTGTGTGTGTGTGTGGGGTGTGTGTGTGTGTGTTGTGTGTGTGTGTGTTGGTGTGTGTGTGCGTGTGTGTGCGTGCATGCGTGCATACATGCGCGCGCATGGTTTTGAAATCTGTTGTTCATTATGTTTAAGGAGAGTTGCGTGCCTGTAAATGATTGAGAGCAAGTGCTTCGATTTGTTTGTTTTTTACCACATTCAGCGCTATATAAATTCCATATATTATTATTATTGCACCCACAGACTTACCATTGCCAATACCCTCTATCCCCACAAGCAGTCAATGAGGACAACCTGGCATGCGCCAAACGGCAAGATCCATAACCAAATAGATTTTATCTTAACACCACGGCGCTTCAAATCCAGCATCAACAGAGCCAGAACAAGAACCTACCCTGGAGCTGACATAGGCAGCGACCACGACCTTGTGCTGCTGGTATTCAAAATGAAGCTGAAGAAAAACAAACAGCCTGCAAACCCACGTATCAAATTTGACGTGGACAAACTGAAAGATCCAGATGTCGAGGAGATCTTCCAAGCTAAGCTTGGCGGACGTTTTGCGGCATTAACCCTCCTGGACAATGACATCAATGACCTCACCAACAACTTTAATGAGGCAGTCCGAGAAACAGCAGAGGAGGTACTCGGTCGTCAGAGGAATAAACACCAGCCATGGACTACCAATGACATCTTGGACCTCTGCGATACAAGAAGAGCACTGAAACCAACCAGGTCTTCCAACCTAAGAATACCGGGAGGCCAACAATCTTGTGAAGAAGTCAATGTTAAAGGCCAGAGAGAAGTGGATCAGTGATCAATGTGATGAGATCGAAAAAGCATGAAAGTGGGCAACAGTAAAAAGGCATTACGACCCCCTGAAGAAACTCACAAAACCACTTCAAACCAAATCATCAGTCATTGAAGACAGCTCCGGAAACCTCCTCACAGAAAGCTCAGCTGCATTGAACAGGTGGTCTGAGTATTGTCAAGAACTGTACAACTACCCAATACAACCTGACAAGAGCATAATAGAAGAGAAAGCAGCAACATCAAGAGCACCCTCGCCATTACCTATACTGAGGGAAGAAGTGGAAGAAGCCATCCGCAGCTTACCAGTAGGAAAGTCCCCAGGAGCAGACAACATACCAGCAGAGCTGCTCAAGCATGGTGGCGAAACAGTCATCACACATGTTACAGCTATCTGTCAGAAGAATTGGGAGACAAAACAGTGGCCAACAGAATGGACACAATCACTCATCATACCCCTACTCAAAAAGGGGAATTTACGCCAATGCCCAAACTATAGAACAATCAGCCTCATCAGCCACGCCAGCAAGATCATGCTCAAAGTTATTTTGAATCGACTAAAGAAGGAGGCAGAAGAACACCTTGCAGAGGAACAAGCTGGGTTTAGGGCAGGCAGGAGCACACTCGAACAGATTTTTAACTGCCACATCCTGATGGAAAAACATCTTCAACATCAGAGAGACCTGTTCCACAACTTCATCGACTTCAAGAAGGCTTTCGACAGAGTATGGCACAGAGGCCTGTGGCAGGTCCTCAGAATGTTTGGCATTGAAGAAGGACTAGTGCAAACCCCTCAAGCACTAAACAACACTGCAAGCAGTGCAGTCCTTCTGAACAATCAGGTCGGAGACTACTTCAAAACCACAGTTGGGGTCCGACAAGGATGCCTGTTATCTCCAGTCCTGTTTAACCTGTTCTTGGAAAACATGAGAGAGACCCTCCATGACTTCCACTCTACCATCTCCATTGGCGGCAGACCCCTCAACAACTTGCGGTTTGCCGATGACATTGACCTCATGGGCGGAAGTAACACAGAGCTGCAAGATCTTACGACCAGACTTGAGAACAGGGCTGGAGCATATGGGATGGAGGTGAGCTCGGAGAAAAGTAAAGTACTTGTGAACAGCACGAGCAACGCCACTGCTAAAATTTACATGAACGGCCAACAACTGGAGGAGGTAGACGCTTTTAAATACCTTGGCGCTACACTCACAAAGGACGGGCGATCGACGACAGAAATCAAAGTCAGAATAGCCATGGCAACATCCTCCATGACAAAACTCACCACCATATGAAAAAGTAAAGAGATCAGTTTCCCAATCAAACTAAAGCTCTACAAAGCCCTAATTCAGACTATCCTGCTGTACGGAAGTGAAACCTGGACATTGACTGCTGAAACAGCAAAGCGAATCCAGTCATTGGAAACAAAATGCCATAGAAAACTACTGGGCATATCCTGGAGAGAACGAAAGACCAACGAATTTGTCAAGAGTCAAATAACACGGCTGGCAGGTCCACAGGAACCCCTTCTCACCATCGTCAAGAAGAAAAAGCTGACATGGTTCGGCCACGTCACCCGCCACAACACTCTGCCAAAAACAGTACTGCAGGGAACACTCGAAGGTGGCAGAAAGAGGGGAAGACAGAACAAGTCATGGATGGACAACATCAGAGAATGGACCAGGATGAATGACTCGGCACTACTGCGCAGAGCCGAGGACCGAGATGGATGGAGGAGGCTTACCACGGCATCGTCTTTCGTGTCTCCCCCACGACCGCCAAGGTCACGGGTCTGATGATGATGATGATGATGTAACTGTCCTCGTCTGTCGACCTATTCAACATTACATAAAAAATTGTGCGTACAGAAGAGTTTAAAACAAAAAGAAAATCGTCTTTAAACGCTCAGACAGCAATTTTTGTAGTTTGTCATGTAAGCGAAAATGCGTTGAGCTGCCGTTAGACTCCTGACAAGTCAGGCCCAGGCATCCGACTTTGGCATGTGAGAGAATTGTTATCTTTTAAGTCTTTCTTGAAAACTGTGGGGACGGGATAGCTCAGTGGTCGGAGCACTCGCTTTCCCCCAGCCAAGTTAAGCAGCGTCGAGCGTGGTTACCAGTTGGATGGGTGACCGTTTGCGCGCCTTGGCTTCAGTACAGTTCCCCCAGTTCACCCAGCTGTAAATGGGTACCTGCCCTCTTTAGGGTCAGGGAAGGTAAAGCAGCGAGGGAGAGGAGATGGGCGCCGCCCTCAATATGCTGGCCCTAGAGAAGTGAGGTCTCTGACGCCTCGCTCCCCTACGACCTTATAGGTTATGGGACTCCTTTACCTTTACCTTGAAAAAAAAGAAAAAAGGCAGGAGAGTGGACCAAGAAGACAGAAAAATAGAGAAGAAGGAGGTGACAGGGAAAAAAGGAACAAGGCAGAAACAGAAAAGAGGGAATTCGTAGCACATATTGTTTGTTTTATTTATTTGTATTGTTCCCTTTAAATCTTCTTCTTCATGTGCCCAGGTCTGTTGCAGACATCGGCGATCGCTGATGTTCCTTTAAATACACGATGTAAAATGGATAATATTCCTTTTCAACTTCTCTGTCTTTTAAACTTTATCTCCTTGTCTGTTGCGTCAGCACTGCTTACATATCAATTTATTATTATATGTATGTATGTGTGTGTGTGTGTGAAGGGGGAACGGTGCTGGGGTTTTTTGTTGTTTTTTATGTGGGTTTTTTTTCATTTGTTTGTTTGTTGTTTTTTGTTTGTTTGTTTGGGAGGGTGTTTTGTCTGCTTTTTTGTTGTTGTGGGGGGTTTTGTTTGTTTGTTTGTTTGGGGTGGGGAGGGTTGTGGGGTATATTTTGTCTTTTGCTCGTCTGGGGTTGTTTGTTTATTTGTTTGTTTGTTTTTTCTTTTTCTCTTTTTCTTTAAAAAAAAAGTTTTTTCCCTTTGCTTCTTCTGCTTGAAAGTATTTATTTTATTTATATCACTTTAAGTCACGTCAGATTTCTCTGCGTGAAATTCGGGCTGCTCTCCCCGGGGAGAGCGCGTCGCCACAGAGCAGCGCCACCCATTTTTTTCTGTCTACAACTGCATTTGTTTCCCTATCAGAGTGGCTTTTTTCTACAGAATTTTGCCAGGGACAACCCTCTTGTTGCCGTTGGGATTTTTACGTGCGCTAAATAATTTTTGTGTAACACACGGGACCTCGGTTTATCGTCTCATCCGAAAGACTAGCGCCCAGACCACCACTCAAGGTCTAGTGGATGGGGAAAAATGTTCGGGTCCAAACGGGATGAGTACTGAGTGCATTTTTAAATGTGACCCCACGGGCGGGGACTGGATGTAAAAAAGCACATGAGTACTTATTCATTATCCTGGAAAAAAAGAATTTGTTTCTATTACTTACAATGTGTAGATGTTCTTTTTATGACTTTATTGTTTTTTTCCCCCTCTTTATTATGTGAGTGTATGGGTATTGCTCTTATTTTATTATCATGACATTCAATTTGCATGAGTATAATTAAAAAGTGTTTGTGTTGATCGTGTGCTATGTGAGTATTACATATTTAGTATTATCCCTGAAACACACCCCCCACCCCACCCCCCCCCCACCCCACACACACACACGCACTCACACACACACACACACACACACACACACACACACACACAACACTCACTCACTCACTCACTCACCCATATTCTCTCCCTCAATGACTGTATAGGTTTAGATTTCTTCTTGTTTTATTTCTTGTTTTTATTGGGGTGGATGTATGGGTATAAAATTTTTATTTAATTATCATGACATTATATTTGAAACGAGTATAATCTAAAATGAGTGTTGATGGGATCGCATACTGTTTTGGGAATTATATTTGGATATTATCTCTGAAATACACACACACACACACACACACACACACACACACACACACACACACACACACACACACACACACACACACACGCACACACACACACACACACACTCTCTCTCTCTCTCTCTCTCTCTCTCTCTCTCTCTCTCTCTCTCTCTCTCTGTCTCTGTCTCTCTCTCTCACCTTTTATCGTCTTGCTTATAGTTATAGTATATCCTGATGAAGGATACATATTTTTATATTTTCAATACTTTATTGGACTTGCCTCTGTACTTAAATTTTTAATGAGTGCCCTATTCCAATATCTTATAATTATGTGTAACAAGTATGTATGCCATTTGACAATGTGTAGATGTTTATCTTTATGACTTATCAAGTTTGGTTGTGTTATTTTCTTGGCTCTGTTGTTGTTCTTGTTCTTGTTGTTGTTTGTCTGTTTTTCTCTTTTTTATCATCCTTTGTTGGTTTTGTTTTTCCTTCTCTTTTGTTTCTTTGTTTTGGTTAGGGTTTTTTGGGGGGTGGGGTATTTTTAGGGTTTTCTTTTATTTGCTTGCTTTGGGGGGGGGGGGGGGTAGCTGTTTTGAAAAGGGTTATTTCCCTTTGTTTTTATTGTGAGATTGTATAAGTATTGGGTTATTATTATTAAGATGTATCCCTAACGGGCGGTGACTGGATGTAAAAAAGCACATGTGTGCTTTTTCATTATCCTCGAAATAAAAGAATTTGTCATTTGTCATTTGTCATTATCAGAGGATGTTTCGTTTCGTTTTTCTGTTCTCCCATGACGAATTTGGTTATTTGTCGGATTAGTGTGAAAAGACAATATGTTACGCATGCGCTCTTCAATCCGAAGCTACATAGGCCTACTTCCTTTCCACATGAATCCTAGCCTAACCCGTGGAGGTTTCATAGCCTGTACATTCGTTCGTCAGCCGACAGACCCATTGTTCACAGTTCCTGGAGAGTGACATTTTATTAATGTAAGTGCTCATTACTGTCTTCTGTTTAATCGATTATTGACTTTAAATATTATTCAATTCCGAAAATAAAGTAATAGGATTTCAAACGTGATATATTAGTGCCTGTGAATCATGCTATATAAAATCAGTTCTTGCTTCAGTTTGCATCATTGTGATCATTAATTTTCAAGTGGACCACATGGTCGTTGAGTATAACGTACACAGTCTGTATACAAAGCACAGTTTTTAACTTGGCTGGAGTAAGTAACAAATACGGTTTATAGTTTGAGCTTAGATTCGCTATTAAATAATTACAGGAAGCCATTTTCGTTGAGCTTATTCAAGTTATTGGAATCGGCCTACTGTTGATAAAATAAACTCTTCAAATTGTTGATCAATATAATTCATAGATTTCAATTCATTGAGACACAGTTCTCTGAATTTTGCTGGGTTTTTGTTTTTTTATTTGCTTGCTAGTTTGTTTTTATTCCCTGGCTAGAGCACAGAGCACCTTTTGTGATTTTTTATACATCATTACATGCCACTGGTTTTTCCTCATCCATTTGGCATTTGGGGATTTGATCAACTGATCAGTTCATACAGTTGAGAACTAAATCTACCAATTTTGGTAGGAGAGTTGGAAGGTAGATCTCCCTGCTCTTTCCTTTTTTCAGCTGTTATGGGTTCTTTTGACATGCACAAGTTCATAAGCACATGGGACCCACTGGATTATCACTATAGTATATCAGGATCTCCTAAAAAAAAATATTTTTTTTAAAAAAGCAACCTTGATTTTCAGCTTAATTTTCCAGTCAAACTGGGAAGAAGGATCAAGGCTGCAAATCAAACCGGGAACCTCACTGTTTACTTGGTCAGTAGTTATTGTAAGGTGAATGTCTACACCATCTTCTTGCCACTTTTGATTAAGTAAACTTTGCTATGATAATATTTATCATTCTCTCCTGAGTTACAACAGCGTTTCAATTTTCATAATTATTCAGCACATGTTTGTGATTGCTTTGGGCATAGGTATTAAAAAAGAAAAGAAAAATAGGCACCAATCAAAGGTTTCTTATAGTATTTACTGTTAAAACAAAAGTGTTATATATATTATAGTCTTATACTTTTATTTTATTTTAGTGTATTAACTATTAATACTAAACTGTTTGGAATGGACCCCCAGCAAAATGCCAGTCTGACATTTTTAAAAGGCTAAAACTGTAAAAGTAAAACTTGTTTTAATGTCAAATGAAGTCAGCAGAAATGTGGTATATCAGAAGAATTATGAGAATATCATGGACTGAAAAGAAGTCAAACGAAGAAGTAATAGAAATGGCCGGGTACAAAAGATTCCTACTCAAAACCATCAGAAAAAGACAACTACAATTTTTTGGGCACATAAACAGAGCTGATGGAATAGAAAAGCAAATATTGTGTGGAAAGATTTGTGGTACCAAAGACAGAGGAAGACAACGAACAAAATACACAGACAGTCTGAATAGCTACGCAACGAGGAAAGAATCCCCCAACAATGAACTCATCAGGAGAACTGACAACAGAGAGGAATGGAAGGCCATGATCGCCGATGTCTGCAACAGACCTGGCACATGAAGAAGAAGAAGTCAGCCAAATGCTAAAAATGAAATGGCCAAAATTGTTAAAACCTGACATTTGTGACTTTTGTTGTAATTTTGTCATTCAGGCATTGGTGTAACTTACAATAATAGTCAATAATTTACAAATATAAATTCAGTGTAAAAACTGAAAAGGACATGTTGTGATGTACTTGCTGACCAAGAATCATATCACCACAACTGAAATTGATATTGCTATAGAAGTGCACATTGTAGAATATCTTCTTTGTTTTTCAGCAAGAACTCTGAGGTTCAATTCAATGTTACTGTGTTCCATTTAGTGAGGCTATAAATCCCACCATCATTATTACTCTGACATTTTTCTTTTCTTCCATAATTCCCTTGGGAGTTGTTGGAGCACGGCATAAATTCATGTGTCATGCATTGATCAACTATGAGTATCATCCTTAATGTCAGAATGTCACATTTATTTTAAGAAAAGGAGTTTGACGTTAGGGTTGATACATGACACTGCTGTGCACATTTTGTTTGAATGCACAGTACTATTCTTCAAGACTCTGAGGTAGAAGTTCAAACAAACTTTATCATACTCATAGCATGCGGGCAAGTGAATTTGTTGCAAGGGATCATGCACAAATCATGGAAGGATGTCACTGGGTCAAAACGCGCAAAGGTTGATCCAAAGATAGAAAAAGTTCTCTCTTCCAGTATGGCATCTGGTAATAAGAATGGAACTCTTGGCCTTTCAGGCTTTTGATCAAGATTCAAACTTTGTGCCAGTAAGCATTCGAATTCTGAATTTCACAATGATGTTGACTACCTAGTTTTTACATTTCTTTGAATTATCTGCCTGATTGTCATTGTTACGAGTGTAGTCAATACATAATTGTGTGTGTGGGTGGGTGCGTGGGTGTGTGAAATAAGTCTGTGTTCTAGTCAACTGTCTTAAAACATTGAATTCATATATTGGTGTATGGTGTGGGTGTGCGTGGGCGTGTTCGCACACACACGTACGTGCGTGTGTACGTGCTGCGTATATGCGTGCGTAAAAATAAGTTTTTATGTCTTCTAGTCAATGGGTTTAAAATTGTGTTCACAATTGATGTGTGTGCGTGCGGGCGTTTGCGTGTGTGTGCGCATGCGCGCGTGTGTGTGGTGTGTGTGTGTGTTCATGACATTTTATTTGAAAACCAATATGAAATATAGCTTTTGTGCCTTTGATATATTTGATCTGTATCAATCTGCCTGTCAGTATTGTAATTGCCCTTCATGGGATGATTAAAGTGTTTTTGACTTTGACTTTGACTTTGACTCCTACCTACTGAATTAGCCAGGCCCCCATTGTCAATCGTAATGATGTAAAAAAAAAAAAACATTTTAAATTAGTTGAAGATTTCCTGCCGGTTGCTGAGGAAGTGATTGGAGCTGGATCCAATTAAAGATCCCATGTATTCTATTCTATTGGTGATCCTTTCAGACAGGACATGTTGCCAGGTCTCATAACATGGCGTGGATCGGTGGTCTAGAAGTGATGTGTCCGTCTAGAAAGCGAAAAGTCTGGGTCGGAAGTGTGTGGTGGTTAAAATCACGTTTGGACCCGAAACTTTTCCCCCATCCATTAGATCGTGAGTGGTGGTCTGGGTGCTAGTCTTTCGGATGAGACGATAAACCGAGGTCCAGTATGTTACACATAATTATTTAGCACATGTAAAAGAACCCACGGCAACAAGAGAGTTGTCCCTGGCAAACTTCTGTTGAAAAAGCCACTCTCATGGGGAAACAAACACAGTTGCAGACAGGAAAAAGGAAAAAAAACTGGGTGGCGCTGCTCTTGTGGCGACGTGCTCTCCCTGGGGAGAGCAGCCCAAATTTCATGCAGAGAAATCTGCCGTGACTTAAACTAAAGAGGAATAAATAAAATAAAATAATTTTAAACGGTAAAGGTGTCCTATAACCTTTAAGGTCATAGGGGAGCGAGGCGTCAGAGACCTCACTTCTCTAGGGTCCAGCAAATTGTTAAGGGCGGTGCCCATCTCTCCATTGCTGCTTTACCTTCCCTGTTCCTAAAGAGGCAGGTACCCATTTGCAGCTGGGTGAACTGGAGGACTGTACTGAAGCCAAGGTGCGCAAATGATCACCCATCCAAGTGGTAACCACGCTTGATCCTGCTTAACCTTAGCTGGGGGAAAGCAAGTGATCTGACCACTGAGCTGCCCCAGTGAATTATCAGAAATATTCACTGTTATTGAGCTCAAGTATATTATAGCTTATACTTCATAAAAATCAAATTAGAAACTCTCACTGACTGACTCAGTGACAGAGATGTTGAACTTGAAGTCTTGTGTATTGAACATTAATGTTAAAGAATAGAAAGCTGCATTATTGATAAGTAAGAGAATAATTATTGTCTGTTTGAATTAAAGTTACACAACAGTTCTAATGTAACTGTGAAAAAACAATTGTCTTATTCACCTTATAAAGTTGCCTTCTTGCTTGCTCCTTGTGATTGTTTGCATTGCTATGATTTGAATTACTTGGTGTTCATTAGAGATTGCTCATGAACTGAGTGATGTGATCGTTTGCATTGTTGTTCAGTATTGGTGTTAAGTATTCAGGATTGCTCATGAACTGAAATAGAGTGTTATTTTTCATGTGATCTACAGAAGCAGAAGCCAATAGTTTTAAGTCATGGCACAGGAAAATGGTGATGGACCAAGCCCTTTGGAGAAAAGAATCATCCGTCAGGTTGAGGTAATGACTAATGTCTTGTCAACCATTAATTCAAAATTTTAAGGTGGAGGGGCATGGAGCTTTTTTTTGGGGGGGAACAATAAAACATGTTTTCTGACAAAGCCATTAACAAATTTTAGTCACAAAGAACTTGAAAGAAGATTCTGACTTGCAGCATACTCACTGGTTGGGAGGTATTATTCTGTCACATTATTTGTGTGTTTTTGTTGACTATTGTTGCAGTTGTTTTGTTTAGTTCAACCTTTTTTTTTCATTAATTCAAATAAAGGCTTACCTGATTAAACCATGGTTCTTGCTGGCTAAGTGACTGTGATGGAATGGATTTAAGCAGTGAGAATAATCACAACACTGCTAGACAGTATTGATAGATCTCAAGTTCTCAGATTTGTTTCACAGGCGAGACCATAAGAATAACAAAGCAGAATTCCCACAAAAAAGCATTGATACATGTGCTAATAAGTGGTTTGCACCAATTTTTATATCATGGTATAAACATGTTTTGCGCCTAGGGCCAGAGTCTGGTCACTATAAAGTTCAGTGACATTTGATATAATGCACAATAACTTGAATAAGTTATGTTGCAGCTTTATTTTTTTTGGTGCTATGTTGTCAAATTAGTTTTGTCACACTGATGAAAAATACTCCATCCTTTCTCTCTCTCTCTCTCTCTCTCTCGCTCTCGCTCTCGCTCACTCTCTCGCTCTTTGTGAAAAATCTAAAAATTTACAAGAAGAAGTTTTTTTTTAAATATATGTTCACTTCTCCAGTGCTTTTTTTCTTCTTGTTATGTTTGTTTATTAATATTGTTGACAGAATATTAGAGTGTGCTAACAGTAGTTTTAGTGTTTTCTGCTTTTTGTTTCAGTACTACTTTGGTGACATAAATCTGCCAAGGGACAAATTCTTACTGGAGAAAACCCGTGAAAATGATGGATGTATCCTTTTAAATATGATGTGATATTGATAGGAAAAGTATGTCACTAGATTTGTCATGCTCAGTACTCATGTAAGAGCTCATGGCATTACAGACTTTTATAGAACTTGCAATTTCTGTTGTAAAAATCCAGTCTTATGTGTCACAGGCAAAGAAAGAAAATTTACAAGCAGTAGGAGAGGTGGGAGGGGGAAGAATATTCCTGATGCTGTGCTCACATAAGAGCTCATGGCATTACTGACTGTTATAGAACTAGCAATTTCTGTTGTAAAAATCCAGTCTTATGTGTCACAGGCAAAGGAAAAAAATGTACAAGCAGTAGGGGGGGAATATTCCTGATGCTGTGCTGTCATATCATGTCATTACATTATAACCTGAATTTCATACAGAAAGGTAGATCAGTTGTGTATGTTACGCTAACTGTTCAAGAACTTGAAGAAGAAAAAGCAAACTTAAGTTCTCCTTAAAAGTTTTGTGAGTATTTAAAAAAAGGATTCCGTTTGCATTTTATTTCATTTGATTTTGGTTAGTATAGTTAGATTTTTGTGTGGTGGATTGAAGTGCTTCCTTAACAGAATTTCAGGGGTGGACATGGAAATTATGCTGAAGTTCAACAGACTGAAGTCAATTTCAGATAACAATGAGACCATCTGCAAGGCCCTGCAGAAGGCAACTTCTGGTCTCATTGAGGTATGTTTTGTTTAAAAAATAAGAAAAAGATTATTATAGAAGTAGAGACCCTCTGTTTGTGGCCTTACCTTGTTTAATTGAGAAAACTCCTGATGAAATTCTGAAAGTTTTTAGTTTATGACGTCGGCTATATTGCTAATGAAAAATCTAAAGGATTACTTTTAGATTTACCTGATCATTGCTGTTGTCAACACTGAATCTTTTGCTACAGTACGCTCCAATCATTCGAAATTTAGACAGGGTGAATGTGTTATAATTTAAGCACCTTTATGCTTAACACCTTGCTACAAAGTGCAGTGAAGCTTGATTTTTCTGTCTTGTCTATGTAGCATGTGTTGTTCTTTTTTTTTTCTCTTTCACTGCTACCTGCAGATTCATTCATCTCTGTGTTTCTATTGAGTAAAGAAAAGTGAGTTCACAAGGAAGCATGCCTCTGGATTTGTGTGTTTGTTTTAAGAAACATGGAAAGAGTCATTCTTTTCAAATTTTAAGAAGAGCAGTTATTTTTTCACGATCAAAACAACCCAATTTCTGGAATGTGTGTGGTGTGTTGCAATGGCAGGTGCATGAGGACATGACAAAAATCAGACGCAATCAAGAAAAACCTTTGCCAGACAACTCAAAAGAAAGGAAGGATGATGTCCTTGCAAGATCTGTGTATGTTGTAAGTATATACAATTTTGGATAGTTGTGGTGATAAGAAATATTTTATTAAAATAATAGATTTGTGTGTGTGTTGAATTAACTTTATTTAGGTCATAGTCAGAAGACAGTTTAAGAGTTATCATAGTAGGTGATAAACTGTATCAAAGCTGATTCAGTCATCAGATCTGTGTTGTGACCAGAGTGTTGTTTTCTGTTCTTGTCTTCATGATTGTTCATTTATGTTGGGAGAAAGGAGAGGGGAGTAGGGTGGATGGGAATGTTGTTACTTAAATGTATTAGTCTTTGTTTAGTTTTGAGTGTTGTGATTGTGTTTGATGAGATTGATAGTATTTTTTTTTATATTGAAGCAGTACATAATATATAGTATCTATGAAGAAGTTGCCATTCAATGGTTAAAACAAAACAAAACCATTCTTAAGCATAAGCCCCTTTTTTTACAACAACACCCAAAAAAAGTATGCAAAGGTTGTTGTGTTGGCTTCTATATTTGTTAGCATATTATCTTACTGACAGTAACAAACTAAGGAATAGCAAACATGGTCTGTTACCATGTGGTGTGTTGAAATGAATGCCTTTGCACAGTCTGATAGTCTTATTTTTCTTCTTTTTTTCCTCCTACCAGAAAGGATTCCCAGTTGAGAGCACGTTGGATGTTCTCATGGATTTTTTTGAGCAGTATGGCAAGATCGACAACATCCTCATGCGCCGCAACAAACCAAAGAAAGACTTCAAGGGCAGCGTTTTTGTCACCTTTAACAATGCAGATGATGAAAACAAATTTTTGGCCATTGAAGGACTCAAATACGAAGAAAACGAGCTGATCAAAATGAAAAAGTGAGTATAAGAATAATCAACAAGAAGCTGTTATAACCGAAAGGCAAAATCAAAGTGAACAAGAAATATGCTGCACATACCAATTATTCATTGTCGGTAAATACTGTCCATCTGAGCATAGCTGGTTCATTCCTTGGAACTACTTTTTAAAAACTGTTGTTGTATTTTCTGAAGTCTGCAAGGGCTTGCTGTGTGGATGTGAAATAGGGCATCATGACAAACTGACAGAAGCTGTGACTGAATTAAGTTGCTCTTTCAGCCAGTTTTGTTAGCTGCATGAGGGATGCTCTACCTGAGTGGTTCTGATCGTTTGACTTCAATCTTGTGGATCCATGAAGTCCTCAGTTTGAACCCTGGTGGCATCTTGTGAAATAATTGTGGGGATTTTTACGACCTCCCAGGTCAACTTCAAGTGTAGACATACCAGTGCTTTAATTCCCTATGTGTATATTACAGATCCCGTAATTCATGTCAGTGTTCAGTGGGATATGGATACACGAAAATACCTAGTGTGCAACTTGTACAATGAAATGAGCTGCTCTGAAATTGGAATGTGTTGGCTAAGGCCAGCCCGCAGACCTGAAAAGTCACAAGCACAGAAGACCAGACACTAAGCACCTCTCCCAGTAAGGGAATGCAAAGAGGGAGTTAGCTGCACAAGGCTTCTGACTGCATTGTCTATATTTCTGACCAGTCAAAATCTAACTGTAACACGACTGCAACTTCTCCATGCAGTATTGGTTGTACAGTGCCGGTTGGAATCTTCAGTTTGTCCCTTTTTCCCCCCAGATATCTTTATGATCATATATTTTGGTCATGATTTAAAATATTTTGCTAACAGTGCATAACTTCCATAATATTTCTTCTATATAACGGAATTTTTTGTGACTGCTTGTACGTTTTTGTACCTTGCTGTACATTTTTGTACCTTGCTCACAACTGCCACTAATGGAGCCAACTGGTGCAATGTTTGTCACTGCAGTGCCTCTACGACCCCGGAGGGGGTTAGGGGAGCAGATGAGATGATGAGGGAGTATATGATAACATGAAAATACATAATTGCTCTGTACTTTTTTGACCATGTTTCTTTTATCAAACTTTATGGATTTCAGTTGCTGTAGTGTGGAGGAGGGTAAGGCTCTCTGCCTTGGGGGGGGGGGGGGGGGGATCCCTCTGCCTTCAAGTTTTTGGCCACCTCAAAGTTTTGGTGACTAACTGACGACTATTTTTTTAATTTCACTTTGAAAACATCCCACCCCTCTTTTTCATCCCTTTATTTATTTATTTTTTGTGAATTTTTTTTAGGATAATGGAATAAGCACTCATGTGCTTTTTTACATCCAGTCCCCATGTGTATACAGTTTTATCAATTTTGTCATCCATTCCCACCAGCACACAATTACCTACTCTTCTGAAAAGTGGAACAGGATTTGGCGTGTGCGCAAGATGTTCTGCGTGCATTCGCACATGGGACCACGGTTTTTAGTCTCATCTGAAGGACTTTTGGGGGGGAGTGGAGTTGGCTTTGATGTTAACTCCAGAGGAAAAATCCTCTTAAACGAGATTCGAACCTGGGTCAGCAGATCATGAGCGCAATGCGTATCACTCTAACCACCAGGCTATCCCGTCCCCCTTAAGAGAGAGTGAGCGTGTGTGTGTGTGTGTGTTACCAGGACCCACGTATTAAAACTGTCCTGATGTTGATTTGTGTGTGTTGCAGACAGGAGTATTTCAACATGAAAAATGAAGAGGAAAAACAAAAGAGAAATCCTAACCGGCAAAATGAGAAAAAGTAAGCAAACTACTTTGTTTATGTGGATTGTTTCAGTGAGTATTCAGGGTTTGAATTGTTTTAGTTAACAGTACCATCAATGTTGTTTTTGAAGAACATCATCATCAGTGATTCACCGTCATGAATCATTTTGCTGCATATGTTTACACTTGGGTGGAAAATGAAGTAATTTTTTTTGAATGTGTAAACCCAAACTGTTGACATTAAGAATATGATTAAGTCATGCAGCTCATGTGTATTTCATGTAGACGTATTACTGTCTATTTTACAAAATTCAGATCTGATAATAGTCAAGTCAAAGTGATCTTTATTGAGGGTAAAATATTAAGTTCACACAAATTTTTTTCATCCTGCCCTCACCCCAAAAATCAAGAAAATTGACATACAAAAGCATTCCCCAAAAAATGTTAATATATGTTGAAAAGAACAAAAATAAATGAGGAATTTTTTTAGTCTTTCAGATGAGACAATAAACTGAGGTCCCATGTGTTACATAAAATTATTTTGCGCACATAAAAGAACCCACAGCAACAAGAGAGTTGTCCCTGGCAAATTATGTATAAAATAGCCACTCCGGTAGGGAGACAATTACAGTTGCAGACAGGGGAAGGGGGTTTGGGGGAATGGGTGGCACTGCTTTTGTGGTGACGCGCTCTTCCCGTGGAGAGCAGCCCGAGTTTCACACAGAGAAATCTGTCATGTTTAAAGTGGTATGAAAATGGAAAAAAAAAATTAAAATGAAAAAGAAAGAAATGAAGAAATTAAAACAAGTACATGAAAAGGACTGGGGGTTAACATGAAATAATACAGGAAACTTGATGTGTATAGAAGTGGAAGCTTGTAAGAATACAGTTTGTGTATTTTGTTTTGTTGTTGTTGGGAAGAATGGTAGGTGAGATTGCTGTGTGTTCTATCAGTATTGATTTCTTTGCTTTCAGGAAAGCTGAAGAAAAAGAAGAAGATGCCGAAAAGGTAATGATTTATCCTTGTCTTCAGTATCTCCATTGAATGTGTATGTGTGTTTATATCAGTATTAGCTGCATTGAAATGAGAGGAGGAAAAGCATACTTTTTGTGTTTGTAACAGAAATAGTTCACATTATTATTATATAGAATAATATATGTCTGGTGCCAAAAACTAGCTCTTTCAGTGCCTCGCTCTGACCATGTACTGTGATGTAAAACTTGTCTATTTCTCATTTTGCCACTTTCTGCAGTCTACCATTTCAATGTGCAATAACTTTTTTATAGAAGTGTCCGATTTCCAATCTGCTTCCTGTATTGAATAGCGCATTTATTTCCAGTTAATAACATTTTAACATTTAAAAGTTGGCTTCTGGTGCAGTGTGACTCATGTGGTGGTGTGTCGCAATTTCGATATTTTGAATGTGGTTGAATCCAACAGCACATGAACCTGTGTGCAAGCATGTTACTGTTTTTATTTTTAAAAATATTTTAAAATTTCTTGATGGAAAGAAGCTGCAAGGAAAATTGATGTCCAGGTCATGACAGTTGGGGTTTTTTCTGTCCAGGAGCCCTTCTAGGCACACAAAAATAGTATGTAAAAAAAGAGATATCATGGAGCACCACAGGGATCTGTGTAAGTGCTGTATTTTGATCAGGACATAAAGATTCTGAATCTTGCTTCAGATTTTTGTCAGAAAGTCATAATATTTTAAAACTAATGTGATGAGAAATTTTTCAGTTTTTGTCATTTTTATAAGTCCTTTCTTGTCCTTTCATGTTTACAGATTCTCCCAATTCATGCTCAGAGCTTTTAGTGCGGGTTGGCTGGTTGGTCGAGTTGCTGTTGCGGTTTGTTTTATAATTTTGTGAAGTGGTTAAAGTCAAATCTAGCTGTAAAATCAAGAAACACAGACTGTGAGTTAGGATAAGGGAAATGAATCGGCCGAGCCATTTAAAAAAACCTGCAAAAAGCTCCAAAATCTCTAGGTGTTAATAGTTATGTTTTGAATAACCCTGTTCTGACAGCATTTCAAAAGAAGTTCTGAATATGTTGCATGCAAAAATGTGATAGAAGTACAGTAAAAGGGAAGTAATCACCAAGTTCTAGTCTTTCAGGTTGTTATTGTTGAGGCTGTTGTTTTAACTGTCTTGACCCCATTACGACCGCAGCCGACAGTAACGGCAGCCGCCGCTAGATTCCAATACAACCACAGCCGACAGTGGGTGCTGCCCACGTGGGCAGTACTTTTCCATCACACACAGATCTCGTGGTTTTCACACTATGTCTCTGAAACTTGGTGGGGCGATGCAGGGAGTGTTAGAGAGGGTGCCAGTGATAAATTTAGACCACTAACATGCGTGTAGTGGGGAGGGAAGGAAGAAATAACAGCCACCGACTGGAATGATTTTCAATTGTAGCAGAGTGGCGAAAAAAATGGCATCTTCTTTGGTAGCAGATGATTCATCTGATTAGCGAGACAATGAATTGAATGTTATTGTCTTGGAAGTAGAAACATTTGAACGATAATTGTTGAGTGAGTCCGATATCAAATGCTTATGAGGAAGAGGAGGAAAGAAATGTTGCAGTTAGGGAGAAGATTTAGCCGGAAAATAACGTGCTACATGACACATTCGTGACCTGTGCTACACACACTGACTGTGGAGAAATTTGACCTCCCGGCTGGTCCGCGACATCGACTGTTTTCTCATTATTACCACACTTTTGCTTTGAAACTGCAATGGCAGAAACTAACAGATATGCTGATAACGAAAAATGAAGAAGGAAAAAAAAATAGGTCTCCGGTTTGCCAAGGTTCGACAGGTGACAGCAGTGGGTACACCCCCTTTACATCCACAATTTGTGCTTTCTGTGATGTGATGTGACCCTGTGCCATCACTACGACTACTTTAGAGACTACCAAGATTAAAATTTTGTAGGATTACAGAAGTTCTGTGTTGTTTCGAATTTGTCACACCTGTGCGGTGACACTGGTGGACAGTGTGACAGTCATGTACAATAATAGTTTTTAATACACTTCTGTACACTTAACAAACATGTGGTAGCACATGCAGATCTATATGAACTGCAATATAAAGGTCATATGTTGATTGAATACTTGTTTTCAAAAGAGAAAAAGAGTTAAACAAAACTTCTGTCAGACATACCATAAAACAAGTGTTATGGGGACATTGTGTGATATATCCTTGAAGTACTATTGCACATAACCATTGGTAAACACATCAGCTGGGTATCAGTTCCTTATTCAACACTAAGGTGCATGAACTATTGTCAAATCCATGCAGGATTTGCTGTTCTATCATATACACCATACTTTTACTTGTGATTGGTGACAAATAAGGTGACAATGACAAGACATCTGGTGACCAGACACATAAACTTGCATCTAAGTGCAAGTACAAAGACATAACTAGCTTATGACAAAATTTCAGCTTGATAGCTTGTCATGTACACACACAATTGTCTTAGGAGTAAAGTAAGTCAGTTGGGGGTAGAAAACCTTCAAAGAAATCAAAATCTACAGGCAGCTTAGCTCTGTAGAATCCAACAAGTGGGTTAAAGATTTCTTTAGTAATAACTGTATATCATCCTATCTCAGAGGTTGAAATCATATGTTTTGACAGTATACAGCCTGGGATTATGTAGATGCTTATACACATGATATGTAACCAATGACTGTGAAGGTTGTGACTGTGCAGAGAGTGGAAGAGCAGATGACAAAAGGGGCCGTGCTGTTCATGAGAGGTCTGCCCAAGGAAACGTCTGTTGAAGACATCAAGTCATACCTCACGGATTTTGGGAATGTCGCTTGGGTGGAGTTTGCCAAAGGAGATGAAAAGGTGACTGTTGCTTACTGTCCCTATTCTCTGTATCTGTCTGTCTCTCCCTCTCTCTCTCTCTATTTCAGGTGTACACAAATACACTTGCACACAGAACATGTATTCATATTGCCTGTGCATATAAACTATTAACCCTAGTAGCGCTGAATATGCAGCAACAAGCCTCACTTCTATTGGCTGAATTAACATTGGCTAGCATTGTTTTGGAGGAGGGTGGGCTCAAACAACCCTTGATATTGATATATATAACTGAATTAAATGTGTTAAGCTATATATCACTGGAAAGAACAGATAATATGCTTTTAAATGAGTGTAATTTTATAATAATGTGTAGTGATTATGATTATGTAAAAAAAAATCGTGTGCGCACTACTGATCACTGTTCCATCGTCAGGGCCCCAGATCGATTTTAACACGATAAGCAAAGTTCTTGCGGTGCATAAATGTCATGATTAGGTGAACACTATTTCTTGACATTAGTTTTCAAAAAATAAGGAGTTTGTATCGCTTTAACGGTCACCAAATACTCGGAAAAGTTCAGCGAAAGGATCAACGCCATCGTGACCGTCATGGCGGAATGTGCGAAGTGGTGGCTTTCTATGACGAAAATACAAAGATCGCTTGATTTCATGTGATGCAAAGTATTCAGCAGCATAGCGATTTGACTCAACAACAGTTATTTCGAAGCCTCGTTGCGTCAAAATAAAGTAAAACAATCTGTGACGTCGAAATCGCCGAGTAGCGAAGAAGTCCATCCAGCAAAAACTAGCACCGCTCAATTCAGTCCGATCGTGATCGATTTTAACCAAGTTTTTCAAAAATATTCCACTATCCTTACCTCATCATCTCTCTTATTGTTTATTTCAACCAAATCCAGCATCTAAAACTCCTCCTCGCTGTCAATATTGTAAAAAAGCTCGAAAAACGCTTGAAGAAATTCTAGTGCAAACACTGGCCACCATTTTTGTTGAAGACGATCTCGGCTGGTCCGAAAAAAATTAAAAATACACTCTTAACCAATCAGATTCTTCGTTGCTTGTGTGTGTCAAACGACCTTCACCCCTTTCTGCGGGCCTACAACGGCCTTAACATTCATTGGCTGACCTTTGAAAGCGAAAGTAAGCTTTCAACTATGACCACCCACGTCATCCCGGAATATTCCGGGATCCGCCACACAGCCTAGACCCGCGGTTCCCGGAATATTCCGGGAACCGCGCTACTAGGGTTAATCCATGTTAATTGAAGATCGTATCAACAGAGGGGGGGGGGGGGGGGGGGGGGGGGGGTGATATATTTAACTTTACTTTCTGTTTTGTTGTGCATTTCTGCCTGAGCTGTCTTGATTTCTGCCACATACCCTCTGTGTTTCTTGGTGAAGTCACTGTCAGATTCTGACATGAATTATGGTTTCAAGAGATCCTAAAGTTTTGGGGTGGGGTTTTTTTTGAGTAAACAAACAGAAAAATTATCATTTTAAAGTCTTTTTTAAGTAAACACCTTTTCATACACATATGTGTAAGGCATCAAAATTATTGAACTCTGTGAAAGAAAAAATTAAATGGGTGATTCAACATTATCATGAAGTGGATTGTATTCTAAACTAAATGTAAAACCAAATAGGAAAAGTTTGAAACTGGTCTCTTTGATATAGGGGCAAGAGTTGGATCGATTTGTTTTTTGAGCTTCAAATCAGGATAAGTTATCTGTTTTGTTGGGTTTTTTTAAGCTTTCCCAAGAAAACCAGTAGATCAATTTAAACTGACCCCATAGAGGCACACATTGTACAAGGGGAGGTAAAAGGCTTGCAGTTGACTTTCTGCCTTGGTAAATTTGTGGTTTGTGTTCTTAGTCCCATGTAGACCATCTTGCGAGTAAGGGTGAGGGAAAAGGGGCTCACCACACTGTGTGCAGCTTTATGTATTGTTTGCACATATTGAGATTCAGATATTATTCTGATTTTGTAGGGGGGGGGCTTTTTTCAATTTTATTTTTTTAATTTTGAGTATAATGCAATAAGCACTCATGTGCTTTTTCACAGACAGTCCCCATAGGTTTGCGGCTTTGTAAATTCTGTTATCCAGGTTGTTGGGGATAGTTTCATGTCTGGTTTGCATCTACCAAGGCCTATCCCAATGTTCGATTCTTAAAATGAATTGTTTTGTCCATCTGACAGTAGCTGATGAGATGATCACTTTGTCTCTCTCTCTCTCTCTCTCACTCTCACTCTCACTCTCTCTCTCTCACTCAAAATTATTGTAGAAAAGCACACCTAGAGATCAGTGGGAGGGAGGGGGGTGTAGTTTTTACTTTAGGTTGGTGGGAGAACAGGCAAAGGGAAGGAGTTCTCACACATATTCGCAGTGAAAAGAAGGGTGAGTGTTCAGGATGGGGTGTGTTGTTTCAGGCGTTGGTGCGTTTCAGCGAGGGAGAGGCCCAGGCTGCACTGGACAAGGCCAAGGAAGCTGGTGACGGAAAAGCTGTGATGAACGGGTCTGAGCTGGAGCTGAGGGTGGTAGAGGGTGAGGATATGGTCTGTCTTTCTGTGCTCATGTACATGTTTACAGCCTTAGTTGAAGAACATTTATATCATTTACTGAAGAAAGAAATTCTGGGAGAGCTAGGCAGCAGGAGACCAAGATGTATTGCAGTGCAATTTAAAATATGGAGATTTCACTCAAAATTTTGACATGGGCACAGATTGCAGATATTACTGTGGCTTTTCAACATTATTGTTTGTTGTTGTGTCTGAGTTAATTCTCTGTAAATTTACTCTTCTGTGTAGATCACCTTACATAAACATTTGATATCTCAGTCATTGTGTTGCCACTGAAAACACACAAACAAAAGTATCAGTGCCTTCATTTCAAGCCATCCAAATCTCATTTCCAACAAACCAATCTCAGCTTTTGATGACAACAATCTGAGGCGAGAGAAGAATAATCTCTTTGTTTTGTTTTTAGGTAGGGGTTTGAAGAGGAGGAGGGGGGGGGGGGGGGGGGGGGGGCGGAGTATTTATTTGTATTTTTGGTACATACATTTTTTTTCATGCAGCATCATACATTACTCACTTCATTTTTGTCTTTTCCTGAAAGAGAAGAACATTTTGTAGCAGAGGAAGCACTTGATATTTTGTTCATATATACCCAAAGTTGGATTCCTCTGTGTATACCACACACACAAAAGAACCTTTATGGATAATAAAGTATTGGAAAAATATGTGTTTAAGTAAATGGACAGATTGACCTCATCACAAGAAACATCTCTGCAGCGATATTAGTTAAAGGTCTTGAGGATAAATTTTCTTGGTTGACAGACCAAATTTTATGAACAACTTGTTTGCAGGGGAGGAGGAAAAAGAGTATTGGCGCAAGATGTTCAAAGATATTGCAGACTGGAAACAGAACAAAAAGACCAGAAACTTCCAGAGCAGAAAGAGGAAGTTTGGAGGCCGCAAGCAGGTGAGTACATTTTTTTTCCCCCAAGGATAATGGAATAAACACTCGTGCTTTTTTTCATCCGTCACATTTGCACATGGCGTTTGCCAGATTTATCATTTGTGCATAACATGCTTTATGTGTAGAGCCAATGTGGTATTTTTTAGACTTATGAATGGAGAGAGTTTGTCTAGGAAAAAAATCATTCAATCTTTTCAGCTGAGCTGTTCAGTTTTAATACCTTTGACTTATTTTTTTGAGCGGTAAGCTGAAATATTAGCAGAACATTAATTTCTCTGTCTCTATAAAGTATTTGAATTGAATTGAGAACTTCAAGCACATTTTGTTTCATGCTCAGTATTCCTGTGAACTGAAATATTAGTGGAACAAGCACACATAATATTTTTCTTTGGAATATTCTGTATCCCAAGCATTAATTATCATCCAACAAAGGACAGTTGTCTCTGATTCGGTGGCCCCAGGTTCTTTAGTCCCGTGTGGCCTCAGTTTTGGACTCCTGTGCACTTCCATGCCTGTAGCAAGTTGGTGTCAAAATCTTCGGTCGGGGATTCATGGGGTGGGATCGTATGGATTTTGTGGTGGTCACCATCCCAGGAGGGTTCTAACTCAGTCAACTCCACAACTAAGCTGTTCACTAGGTGGATAAGTAGGTGGTGTCCTGTATATGTATGTACAGAACAGGCAGCACAGAAGTAACTCTGCAGCAGTGCAGGGCCCTTCTAGTTGGTGGCCTTAAAAGCAGCCTGACATTGATGCTCCCCATACATTTCTTACCCTTAAGATACAGCATGACAAGCCTGAGCATGGTTATTGTGGAGACATAGAGATGAGTGGTATGGGAACAGTAAAAAAAAAAAAAAAAAAAACATTGAGGAGGTAGTGATAATAATGATGTATGGAATTTGTATAGCACTAAATCTTGTGAAGCTAACAAATCAAAGCGTTTGATGGGAAAGCGAAAAACAAAGCAAAAAACCCCCTCAGTTTTAAATAAGATAGTAATACTATTTTGTAATGAAAATGAACAGCTCTAAATATACACAAACAAAAATAATGATATTGAACCTAACAGGAGAAATAGCTAGCATGATATGAAGCAAGGGAAGTAACCACTGTGCTGGAAGTCAACACTGTTGATTAAAAATGTGGGGAAGTTCAGGGGTGGTTGGATGAAAGGGGTGAGGATCATTTGCATTATTTTTCTCCTTCTGTTTTGCTTTTGTTTCATTTAGGTTGTGTTATATTGTGTGGGGTTTAAAGTGCATTTTGAAGTTTTGGAGTATCATTAGTAACTAGTATGGGCATCACTGGTCTGAAGTTCTCTACTTTTCTGCCCGTTCAGGGAAAAAAAAGGTTGTGGTGTTGTTATCCTTGTAAGGCCTATGTACTAAAGAATTGATTGGTGTCAGACTTTGCTTTCAGGGTGTGTGTTTAGTGCAAAACATGAGCAAGTTGTTCACATCTCTATTAGCATCATTCTGACATTATAGTCATGTTGTATAGATTACAGTTTGGGAAATCTGAAAAATGAAAGTATTTTAATCCTGATTTTTTTCCTTCTGTTAACAGGGCAACAAAGGAGATAGTGGTAAGTCTCTCTCTCTCTATCTCTCTCTCTCCCTCTCGCTCTCTCTCCCTCCCTCTCCAACTCTCCCCTCTCTCCTCACTGCTCTCCTGTCCTCCCCTCCTTTCCTCTTTTCTATGTCTCCCTCTTTCTCTGTAAGTATGTGCATGTTTGTCTTCCTGTTTTGGTTTTATTTATTCTTTGAAAATTTAACCTTGACTGTGAAACGAAAAAAGATAATTTGATGTGATTCAGGTCATCAGTAAAAAATGTAACAGATGCATGACTGACATTGTTGGATTTTTAAAGAAATTAGGAGGTGCTGGTTTTGAACTTGAAAGGAATGTTACTGGAGCCACTGAGACTGAACGAGAGGACAGCATTGATGTGGCTTTCAGGGTCAGGGCTCAGCAAGCAAATCCAGCATAACTCAGTCAAGGGCCTAGTGCCGGTACTAAAATTAGCTTACTCCTTCCTGTCAACCCCACGTCCCGCCCTTTTCTTCCCTCCCCCCCCCCATCCACCTCCCAGTTTTCTGCACTGTTACATGAAGGAAGGAAGGCATGAAGCTGCCAAGTCCCAAGTGTGATCAGTTCCTGTTACAGTAGTTAGCTCAGGCTGGGATGGGATGGATGCATGTCATAGCAGCAGCTGAGAGTAGCAGAAAGTGGGGGAATTGACAGCCATGAGTAGGGCTATAAAGGATATGACATTAAATGAAAAGGTCTGCAACAGTTCCAGCACAGGATTTTGACATGGGATGGATCAAAACTCCCTGAGCAGTTTGTGTCATAGACTAACACAGCTACTGTGCATTGTGTAAACTTCAGCCGTCCATATATTCTCAGCCATATCTTGCTTTAGACATTGATTGAGGAAACAAACCAGTTGATGGACTTCTGGTAAGTTTTGCAATAACTGTCAAATCTGTATAGTGCGCAGGTTCAGTATTCCCAATAACATCGCTTGGGACTTGAAGAAAAAGAAAAGAGTAAAACTAAACCAACCAACCAACCAAACACTTATGAGACAAGAAGAGGAACCTAGTGTTTGAAAATCAGCCAGTCATCAGCTGCCAAAGTTGAAGTATATCGCAATAAAAAGAGCTCCATTATATCATTTGTTACATATGACAAAAGAAATTTGAAGCAGCTGCATTATGTTGATGCAGCATGTGCAATAAAGGGCACTGTCAATAAAGCCTTAGAACTGTCTTAATGGTCTTGAGTTATGTGTGTATAAAGCAATCAATATTGGCAATGATACCAAAGATATTACTGTTTTGTCAGTAGAAGTGCAGATTAACAGTCGGTTGTAATCAATTGAGAACTGTGTGGGTCTATTTGTGTGACACTTTATTATTTGAGTCAAGTAACCTTTTCTGTGGCATGGAGTATTTGTACCATCAGATGTCTTGTGGAGCCTCTAAAATCATAGAGTGAGGGTTTTGGTGGATATGTAAAAATATTGTGCA
>CM054134.1:105571763-105579263 GCA_028751875.1 Rapana venosa
TTTGGGTTCCCTCCCCCTCTTCAAATTGACATCATTATATGCACGAGGAAGGACATCTGTATGAATGCAGAACTAAAGAGACCCACCATACATATTATTATTATTAAAGAAAAACAAACACTGGTTTCTGTGTGTGTGTGTGTGTGTGTGTGTGTGTGTGTGAAGTCAAACACAAATTCAAAATAAAATTTTCCAGATGGGACATTAAATAAGCAATGCATTTTTCATCAAACCATCAGTACATCATGATGATGATGATGATGATGATAAAAAATAAATTTTAATCCTTATGAAAAAATAGAGTATATATCTTTTTAAATCACACACACACACACACACACACACACACACACACACCACAGACAGACAGACAAGAGAGAGAGAGAGAGAGAGAGAGAGAGAGAGAGAGAGAGAGAGAGAGAGAGCTTTATGAATCAAGCGCAAGCACGTTCGTATTGTTACCATATCATCCCTGTGATAAAACAAAGCCAACCAAACACTTGGATCATGGCATTCCTTCACTTCGATCATGGCGTTCCTACACTTCACTGAAAATGGCCGGTCTATCAGTCCTGGGTGTTGGTAGGCTTATCTGTACACGTGCTACCTAGGCCCACAGAATGTAATTTTTGTCCTGACTTGTTGTTTTTTCCAACCAGAAATGTTGTCTTCAGTCAGACGGACCCAACGTGCCTGTGTTCCTTCTTTATAGCAACGCATCACATGTTGTGTAGTTTGACTAGTTTGGTTGAAATACAGAGTGATGTGGGTACCATTCTTTTTGTCGATGTTAGACCTAAATACGTACGCGCGCGCGCACACACACACACACACACACACACACGAAATCGCCCTGGAAATTCGCCATACTCACAGGCGGCAAAGGAAGATAATTAAGCAGTGTGTGACAAAGGAAGATAATTAAGCAGTGTGTGTGTGTGTGTGTGTGTGCGTGCGTGCGTGCGTGCGTGCGTGTGTGTGTGTGTGTGTGTGTGTGTGTGCAATTGTCTAGGCACGACAGCTGTGTGTACGCTGTTTTTAATTTGGTTTTCTGTTGGTCATCTGTTCCTACCAGCACGGAATGACCTCCTCTGTCGAAATGTGGAACAGGTTTTTTAACCTATGCGCAAGATGATCTGCCTCGGTTTATAGTTTCATCCGAAGGACTTTTGGGGGAGTGGAGTCAGTACTGACGTTAACACCAGGGTAAAATCCCCTAAAAGAAGTGTCTCTGTCGTGGTTCGATCCCGAGGCGTCAAATAACGAGTGCAAGACTCTTACCACTAGGCTCTCCCCCCCCCCCCCCCCCCCCCCCCCCCCCCCCCCCCCCCCCCCCCCGATTGCTATGATGATTTCGCTTAATTGATTGATTAGGGATTTGTTGTAATGTTACTGCTACATTTTTTTTGGTGATGATTAAAGCATGGTTTCCGGAGTGCATTATTATTTAATTATTCGTAGTACACCGGGATGAAGCAGCGGTGGCGGCGGGGGAGGGGGGGGGTTGAGTCATGAAGAATAATAGAACAATATAGAGAACGCCTCCTTATGTAAATTGCTGGACACAGGAATGCGTTGTGATCTCCTACCTCCTCTTCTGCTCAACCAGTGGACAAATACCACTCATAGATCACATTCTTCCAGTTCAAGTATGTCATCGAGATCAGCAGTCCCTTGACCAACGTGGTCATCGGGTGGACAGGCAGGAAGTGATAGTCGACATTATTTTCTTCAGGATGGTCTGTTTGCAGCCTTTCGCAGCAACAGCACAGCCAAGTCAAGACCGGTCCTGTCTTTGATATTTGTTCTGCATCATCCAGTTCTTCATCTGTCTGTCTGCCCCTGCCTCTTCCTCCCTCAAGTGTCCCCTGTCTTGGCAAGAGAGTTATGACGTGTGACATGACCAGACCATGCCAGCTTCCTCCTCTTTACAACAGCCAGAAGAGAGGGGTTGTTCCTGTGGCCCAGCTTTCATGACTACCTCTTACCAACACTGACTCGTTGGTTCTGTGGTTCCACCAGAACATGTGTAGAAGCTTTCTGAATGATTCCGTTTCGAAGGGTGGGATTTTCTTTACCAGTTCTGCAGTCTAGGTCCAGCTTTCACCCCTGTTCAGCAGTTAGGAAATGATCAGTGGTCCAAAGGGCTTAAACGCTGTTGTGAAGTTACTTTTTTTTGCTTTTCCAAAATCCCTCTCAACTTTGCCATGACCAATGTTGTAAGGGCTAGTCTGACCTTGACTTCAGCTGCTGAGCGGCCATATTTGGTCAGCATGGAGCCAAGATATCTGAAGGAGTCTGCTTCTCAGGTTGTTGATCATTTATGACGATGCTAACTGTAACATCACTGGTGCTGTTTACCATGACCTCGCTCATCTCTGCACTGATCTCCACACCATAAATGCTAGCTCATTAAATTTTTTGTAACCTGTGTGTAAGTGCTTGAAGATTGTTGTTTTTTGTCTCCTAGGAGGTCAATGTCATCAAAAAGTATTGGATTGCAAATGGATCTACCACCAAAAGATACAGCTTCTAAGATACAGACTGTTGTCTGCCATAAGAGCGAACATGCCTTGCGCTGCTGTTAAGCGCCGGGTAAGTCAGGCCCAGAGCTAGCACATCGGACTTCGGCATAGGAGAGAATTGTTATCTTAAAAGTTTTTCTGGGGGGTGGAGACAGGTAAATGGACTATGAAGGCAGAAAATAGACAAGAAGGGGATGACATGAAGAAAAGGAACAAGACAGAAACAAAGAGAGGGGTAGAAAAGAGGGAATTCCTAGCACAGATTTCCCAGAAGGTGGGGATGATGTTTATACTGACAGACCCCCCCCCCCCCCCCCCCCCCCCCCCCCCATATCCACAGGATTGATGATGGACAAGATTAAAGACGCCACCTTGTAACCCCCCACCCCCACCCCACCCCCCACCCCTACTTGGAACTAGCAAATTTCACATCATTCCAATCTAATGATAAACTTTCAGTCTTTGCATAAATGAGGCAACCCGGAGACATGAGATGTTCAGGAAATTCCATTATACGCACAGGTGGAGAAGAATCACGCAGTAAATTATCTTCGGTAAAAGTCTATCAAAAATTGCCTGGAGAAAAGCTACAAAAGCAGATGAGCCTATAGAGTTTTCTATGTGCACATTTCATTCTCTTTTTTTCTTTATTTTTTTTTTAGATCAGATTTCAGTTTTTCGTGTCAGCAACTACAAAGTAATATAATCACATACATAGTCTCGGGGATACTGAAAAGGGAATTGTTGTTGTCCTACCACTATTGTGTTGGACATGAATAATTGAGCATGCATGATTCTCTCTCTCTTTCTCTCTCTCTCTCTCTCTCTCCCCTCTCTCTCTCTCTTCTCCCTATCTATCTATCTCTCTCTCTCTCTCTCTCTCTCTCTCTCTCTCTCTCTCTCTCTCTCTCTTTCTCGCGCATTTCATGTCATTAACCCCATTACCGTTTTTAGATGGACGCCAATAACCATCCCAAATGAAGGAGGAGGTTGCAGGGATGAGGGGTTGTTTAACCACACTGCCACATCGAGGACAGGATCATTTTGTGTCAGAGTGAATAATTTTTTTTATGACTCATAAAAAAAAATAACCCAAAGAACAATGAAACGACACCAGAGGGGGAAAAGAAAACCAACTCTCCCCTTATTTAAAACAAACAAGAAAAAAACCTGTAGGATGTGACTAACGTTCAGTGTCAATATGCACCTTACATGTTGTGTATCAACTGTGCATGTAAAGGGGGAGACAGACTAGGCTCACGAACCCCTACGACAGGACAGTCAGGGCGAAACAGATCCTAAAGGGATCGTCAGTCACAGTAAACGTAAGTTTTAAGGGGCTTGAGACATCAGGTTCAAGCAGACCCTTGGGAATAGGTCATGTTGTATCTCAAACAGATAATAATAATAATAATAATAATAATGTATGGAACTTATATAGCCCTGAATCTTGTAAAGCAACAAATCAAAGCGCTCAGATGACTTTTTTTTTTTTTTTAAATCGAGGATAATGGAATAAGCACTCATGTGCTTTATTTTTTACATCCAGTCCCCGTGTGTATGCGGTTTTGTAAATTTTGTGATCTGTTCCCACCAGCACACAATGGCCTACTCTTTCGAAAAGCGGAACAGAATTTAACGTGTGTGCAAGATGTTCTGCATGCGTTCGCACACGGGCCTCGGTTTATAGTCTCATCCGAAGGACTTTTCAGATGGGACAGATGGGACGTATTCTTCAGCCAATCCACACTCAGTTTGAAGTTTAGCGTTACATTGTCAGTGTGTGTGTGTGTGTGTGTGTGTGTGTGTGTGTGTGTGTGTGTGTGTGTGTGTGTGTGTGTGTGTGTGTGTGGTGTGTGTGTGTGTGTGTGTGTGTGTGTGTGTGTGTGTGCCTTGTTGAATGTGAATGAAGCCTCAGAACATACAGCCACTGTCACTCTATGTAGGCCTACCTGTCAACTGTTTTGTGCAGCAGTTTGTCTTTTTTATTGACAGGTCAGACCCTGCAGATTGGAAGTCTGAACAGCAAGGTCGAAAGGGATAGCGTGTTTAGGGACTTTAAGAGAGATTAGTATGAGCCATAGTGAGAAAAAGGGTCAGCTTGAGATGAATACTTTGACAGCTGCAACAAGATGGACAGTGACACAACACTTCTCAACCTTATTTTGCTAATACACTGTCCTTTTCAACCTAGCGTTCAGACGAACCGTGCAAACCCGTTCCTTCGGACCTATCAGTATGAAAAGGCCCGAGTGCCAAACAAAATGTTTGAAAGGTGTGCAAAGTAAAGGCTGCTTCAAGCCCAGAAGCTTCAGTCACAAACACAAGGCACATATGCTTCTTTATACAAAATGACCCAAAGCTTCAAACTGAGCATTGATTGGCTGGAGGATGCCAGTTGTCCGTTTGAGATAGAAAGGTTGGGTTGCACAGATAGGTTGAACAGTTGGGCTGCGCAGTTGAGTTTAACAGCTGGGTTGAACCTGACGCCTCAAACCCCATGAGGCTTATATTTAGGTTGGCAGACCATCCAGAGGGGATTTGTTTCACTTATTCTGGAGGCTAGTCAATCAGCCCCCTGTACAGCTCAGACTGGCCGTTCAGACCTGCCAGTGTGGAAAGGACGAATTGCCCCACAAAACGGTGGAAAGGTAAGGCGAAGGTCGTTTCGAATCGTGAGGTTTCAATCTCATGCACAAAGCACACCCTCAGACACTCAAAGGGGCCATAAGCTTCAATCTGAGTTTTGGTTTGCTGGGAAAATGCGAACCTCTGTTTGGGACACAACACAATCTATTTTGAGTAATCAGGTTGAACCTGACACCCCAGGCTGCTTGAGACGTACATTTATGTGACAAATATGCTGTTTCAGACCTGCCTGTCTTGACCATCCTACTCGTGCCGTTGTAGAGCCTTGTCTGTCGCCCCCTTAACAGGCAAACTGACAAACCACACTACTGTGCAAGCCAGTACTGGAGGATGACACATGCCTTGTGTTTGTAATCTTTGTGTAACACACTTCAATAGCTGAAGCCATTGTGTGCGAATTTGGACACAGAAACAATGCCGCATTGTCAACGTTTCTCCTTCTCCTCCAATGAAGTGGAGTTTCGTGCCCACCCATAGTCCTGTCATCCCAATCTGGGTAAGTAGTACAGGACGTAGGGATGGCTGGGAGCCAAGAGAGAGAGAGAGAGAGGGATGGGGGGGAAGCTATTTTCAACAAACAGTCAGAAACAAAAACAATAACATACAAGTGAAACCCATCTCAGGAGTTGATTTGTTTGTTTGTTTTTACTAGCCGGTTTATCGTCCCACACATTAACCTTGCAAAACAATTCAGTAAAACTGTGAGAGGGCCAGGGAAGTGTCAACACAACACTACTATATTTGTTGTTGTTGTTGTTTTCAACATGCAGGACTGTGGGACCCATGATGTGCTAAGGGAGCATCAAAACATTTTCCTTCTTTGCAAAATATTCACAAACAAACCCAACCTTGATCTCCGAGATCTGTTTATTTATTCATTTATTTATTTATTTTATTCTTTTTTTCCGAGGATAATGGGAATAAGCGCTCATGTGCTTTTTTTCATCCAGTCCCCGTGTGTTTGCAATGTTGTCAATTTTGTCATCCGCTTCCACCGGCACACAATGGCCTACTCTTCCGAAAGGCGAAACGGGTTTTAAGGAGTGCGTAAGATGTTCTGCGTGCGTTCGCACATGGGACCTCGGTTTATAGTCTCATCCCAAAGATTTTTGGGGAGAGTGGAGTCGGCACTGATGTTAACTCCAGAGGAAAAATCCTCTTGAAAGAGAATCAAACCCGGGTCAGCAGATCACGAATACATCACTCTAATCACCAGGCTACCCCGTCAAAGCAGGAATAGGGGTGCTTAATTAAAGTAACATTCATTCATTGGTTACTGAAAATGGATGAGAATGAGAAGAAATAATGACCAAGTTGAATTTGAGGAATACTTAAAATGTCAAGCCATTTTGACAGACACTAAGGTTGTTTATGCTTTTTAAGGGGACGAATGGGTCTGCCAGGCGCAGGAAGTACAGTAAAGATGGTATGTCTAAATTCCTTGGCAAACCAATTAGCCAAGTGTACATAAGCATGTAATCTTCTTCTTCGTCGTCGTAGAACGCTCAGACAGCAACTACTGTTGTCTCATATGAGTGTAAACGCGCTGTGCTGCCGTTAAGCGCCTGACAAGTCAGGCCCAGCGCATCCAACTTCGGCGTGAGAGAAAATAGTTATCTTTTGTCTTTCTGGAGAAAAAAAGCAGGAAAATGGACTAAGAAGGCAAAAAAAAAAAAATACACAAGAAAGAAATGACAGGAAGAAGAGGAACAAGGCAGAAACGAAGAGAATGATTTTTTTTTTAAAAGAGGGAATTCCTAGCACGGAATTTCCAGAAGGTGGAGGTGCTATTTATACTGACAGGCACCCGGCTTCCCCACAGGGCAAAATGGAACTCAACAACATGACTTTGCAGAGCACCCCCGGATTCCGCCAGACATATACAGGGCCGGGTAGTATGACTGAACCTTTACTCTATGGGTACAGCACGGCTGATGACTTCCCCACACTCTGTCTATGGATCAATCCTCTCCTTCTCTTCCTTAAGTCCTATAGAAGTCACTGGGGCAAGGTATTCAGTTGGAGGGCTTTAGGTGGGAGCTCTTGAGCCAGATGAACCTGGCCAGGCCTGTCTCTCTCCATCAGCCCTGGGGGATGCCGGGGGAGGGGGGGGGGGGGGGGGGGGGCTCTTTCAGTATGAACAGCATGGATTCCCACCTTCTGGAAATTCTGTGCTAGAAATTTCCCCTTTTCTACCACTCTTTTGTTTCTGTCTTTTTCATCCACCTTCCTCTCTTGTTAATTTTTTTTTAATTTCCCAGTTCCAGGGGTAGGGGGTGTTAGGGGATGGGGACAAATATTGAGCAGCGTCAATGGCTTATTATTA
>CM054134.1:105581763-105584263 GCA_028751875.1 Rapana venosa
ACTCACACAGTAAACGGGGGAAACAATACCCACACACACAAAAAAAAACCTACCAAAGCCACCGAAAAAAGAGAGAGAGAGAGAGGAGAGAGAGAGAGAGAGAGAGAGAGAGAGAGAGAGAGAGAGAGAAGAGAGAGAGAGAGAGAGAGAGAGGAAAAAAGCAACAACAAATAATAAAAGAAAGCAAACCAGAACAAAACAAAAAAACACGGAAACAACAGAGAGAGAGAGAGAGAGAGAGAGAGAGAGAGAGAGAGAGAGAGAGAGAGAGAGAGAGAGAGGAGAGAAGAGAGAGAGAGAAGAGAGAGAGAGAGAGAGAGAGAGAGAGAGAGAGAGAGAGAGAGAGGAGCGGGACGAGGAGGATATTCGATTTGTAGGGACAGAACCAGAACCTTGGCAAACCTTCCAACCGACGGATGCAGCTTGGCGTGTGCGGCAAAGACTTGGTCTTCCAGCCCCTCTCAGATCAGCCGGAACGAAAAGCCAAACCAGAGCTGGGAAAGCCCATCGAGGTCAGTGATATCATGGGAGATGGACATCGTCTGTACAGAACACTCCCTTGTGAATGTGTGGCAACGCAGGACTGCCCCGAGCAGTTCAGAGCTTTGATAGTTGATTCTATGTGCCCGAATCAACAGTCTTTTTTTTTTTTAACTGCACACGCTGGGCAAGATCTTGGACAGTACATCTCAGAAAACGCTCTTCAAGGTAGTTCTTTGGGGGGTGGGATGTGGAGGAGATCTTTGCCGCAGTGACACTGTTACAGACAACCACTGTTGTCTACACTGCCTGTTCTCCAATGTCTAGAATGGGGTTGTCCCATCCACCACTTTATTTTCCAATTCCTGGAACAGACGGTAGTGAGGTCGGGAGGGGGGGGGGGGGGGGGGGGGGGGGGGGGGGGGTCTATATCTAAAATTTGTGCCAAGATTTTGAACGCGTTGTTTGCGTTGCCCAGCATTCTCACATAATTCCAAGGTTCTCCAGGTGTTGCAGGAATATGACGAAACTTGCAAGTCAGTTATCAAAACTCTCAAAAAAGAGGGAAGTATGTCTAAGATTCATAGATAAAATACTTCGCATGTACACCGTTTATGCGTGTGTGTACATGGATACTGAAACTAAGAATTTCTGAACTAAAGTCGAAGCATTTTGAACTTTTGCCGAGTCTGTGAGGTGTTCTGCCAGAATAAAAAGAGGACGCTCACAGTGTCAAAACATCCCATTCTATTGTAAAGTCTAGCAGCATACACTGACTTAGTCTTCTTACAACAAGAATAATGTACGAAGGAAGAGGAATTGTATATTAAAAATACAAGATATTGCCCTCCCTATTACGTATATATTTTTTCTTAACATATGTGTTCTTTTCTTTTTTGCTTTCTCTCTTTCTTACCATTTCCACGGTTATAAGAAAATGTACTTCTTTTTGTGTGTGTTGATATCCGAGTCTTCGTATGAAGATATAAGAAAGATATAATAATAATAATAATAATAATAATAATAATAATATATGGAATTTATATAGCGCTGAATCTTGTAGAAAACAAACAAATCGAAGCGCTTGCACTCAATCATTTACAGGCGTGCAACTCTCCTTAAACATAATGAGCAACAGATTTCAAATCCATGCGCGCGCACTACGCAAGATATAAAGATATAAGAAACCGAACGATTGTGCCCCCATGACTTTGTTCTAAGCGAAGTGTACTGTGGTCGTATCTCTTGATGGAGCAGGCAGGCAGGCAGGGGTGGGGGGGCAGGATGAACCGCCTACAAGCGTTTGTATCTACACTGGCTATGTCTTCCGGGTGCTACCACTTGCTCCGCATTGTTTGCTCTTTCCTTGTTTAATTCTTCCCCCCCCCCCCTCCTCCCCCCTCCTTCTCTCTCTCCCTTCCTCCCTCTCCCCCTCCATCCCTCCCTCTCCGCCCCCCCCCCCCCTCTCTCCCTCTCGCGCTATCTCTCTCTCTGCTCCTTCTCTCTCCCTCCACATGTATTTCACAGCCAGAAGAACACTTGACTTGCAACAGTAATGCTGGATGTTCTGTTCCGAGATGTGCCTGTGCTAGGTAACAAGTGGGCAAAAGCCTATTGAGGCACTTCTCACAGAGTATTTTCTCCATTGCATTTTGTTCTTTTTTCTTCTTTTTTTTTTTCTCTTTTCGTGGCCGGGGTGATCTCTCAAAGCCAACAGTGTCTTTTAGAGTGTGCCTCTGGATTTTTTTCCCCCTCTGTTTTCGTTGTTGTTGTTGTTATGGGTAAGTGTTTGCTGTTTTGTTTTACATTAGTTTTATTGTGGGGTGGGGTTTTTTTTCCATTTCATTCGTGGATAGATACAATTCCATAGCTAACAGTGTCTTTAGCGTGTGCCTGTGATTAGTTAGGGCTTAACGTCCGTCCTCCAGGGCTCACCCCATGTGGGACATTTCTGGATCATTTTCTGGAAACTAGATTTTTTTTTTCTTTTTTGCTGTTGTTGATGTTGTTGTTGTTGTTG
>CM054134.1:105586763-105591763 GCA_028751875.1 Rapana venosa
CTTGCGAATCGCGCTTATGCGCCGTAATTGATAGTAGCAAGACTGGCAGGTCTGGGTGATGAATTTTTTCATAGAGAGTGTGTTGTCAAGAACTACTCCTAAATACTTCACAGAGTTGGACAAAGGAACTGACGTATTGCCGAATTCTATTGAAGTTTTTGCGATAGAGGAAAGTTTATGTTGGGTCCCTATAAGCATGGCTTCAGTTTTATCGGCATTAAGTTGTAACTTGTTCTGAGTCATCCAGTTTTGAATGTCTTGAAGGCAGTAGGACATATTTGTCAGGAGGGAAGGCAAGTTTTCAACAGTATCACTGCACTGAAGCTGAGTATCATCGGCATAGAAATGATGATCAATATGGTGGTTGTATATTATATGGAGCAGTGTAGAGAGTAAAGAGAACAGGGCCCAGGACTGATCCCTGCGGGACTCCACATTCCATTTTGACAGGTTTTGATTGAATTTTGTTTACAATAACTTTCTGGAACCTGTCTGTGAGGTATGAAGTAAACCAGGTGAGGGCTGTGCCGTTAATACCAAACGTATTTTGGAGGCGAGAAAGAAGAATTGAGTGATCAAAGGCTGCAGATAAGTCAAGAAGAGTGAGGAGGGAGATTTTTCCTGCATGAGAAGCAAGTAGAAGTGTATCTAAAGTGTGGACTAGGGTGGTTTCGGTGCTGTGGTTGGGGCGATAGGCAGATTGAAAAGTGGGAAGGAGATCACTGGAATGAAGGTGACTGTTGAGCTGTTTGAGAACGACTTTTTCTAGTACTTTAGAGACAAAGGGTAAGTTTGAGACAGGCCTATAATTCTTCAGAATGTTGGGATCGAGGTCGTGCTTATACACACATTGTGTGCTATAGAGTGGTAATTGATTTTACTCCTATCTTCACCCTTCCACCCCTATACCCCTATCAAGCAATCACCACCACCACCACCACCACCCCCACCCCACCCCACCCCGTCTCTCTTTTCTTCCTATCTTCACCATTCTTGTACACATTGATACATTCCTCACAAAACCAACTTCAATAGATGTATTCAAGATACAATTCATGGCCCTCCATGGATGGCTTACGAATTTGCCACCTAAATACAAACCATGTAGTCAAGAAAATCGACGATATAACAAGACTTCACAAACCAAGGCAAACCATTTCATATACTAGGGCTTTCCGAGTCAAGACTTTCAGAACACATAACCAACACTGACATTTTCATTACAGGATATAAAATCGTGGGAAAAGATCCGCAAAAGCCCAAAGAAACAGGTATCTTAATCTATATTAGTGAGTCTGTAACGTTCAAACGTCTTTTCCAATTTGAACATTATGAAGTAGAATCCATCTGGATCGAAGTAGCTATAAAAGGTGCACCACCTATTATGGGGAGGGGATAGCTCAGTGGTCGAAGCACTCGCTTTCCCCCAGCCAATTTGAGCAGCATGGAGCGTGGCTACCACTTGGATGGGTGACCGTTTGCGCGCCTTGGCTTCAGTACAGTCCCTCAGTTCACCCAGCTGTAAATGGGTACCTGTCCTCTTTAGGGTCAGGGAAGGTAAAGCAGCGAGGGAGAGGAGATGGGCGCCGCCCTCAATATGCTGGCCCCTAGAGAAGTGAAGTCTCTGACGCCTCGCTCCCCTACGACCTTATAGGTGGTGGGACACATTTACCTTACCACCTATTATAATCGGATTCTGCTACAAAAATCCAACAGAAAGAAAAATTTGGCTAGACAAGTTTGACTCCATAATGAATGTAGTCCTCTTAGAATCTAGGGAAATTATCTTACGAGGTGATTTCAATTTTGACCTAGCAAAAGTAAACAATCAATGGACCCAAGTTATGAACTCATTCAATCTTCACCAATTAGCTACTTTACCCAAAAGAGTCACATCAAATTCTAACACAATTATTGATCACATCTACGTATCAGACCCTACAAACATCATAGAAACGTGTGTCCCTGTATATAACTGCAGCGATCACTACCCAGTCTGTACCACATGGTCAAAAAAAGGAACAAAAATACCTAAACCTGGCCATAAAACTATAACCTATCGTTCTTTTGCAAACATTAATGAACAGCTTTTCTTACTAGATTTGAGCAGTTCCATGCTCTCGGAAACATTCAATATTACTGATCCAGACCTGGCCATTGAGTTCTGGATAAAAGTCTTTACTGAAATCTATAACAAACATGCCCCATTAAAAACCATAAGGATCAATCATGTCCCCAAACCGCCTTGGTTTACAAAGGAACTAGAAGAAGCATGTTATCTTAGAGATTTCTTAAAAGAACATAAATATTATGAGGAGTCAAAAAAATTGAGAAATGCCATTAACTCACAAAAACGGCGAGAAAAAAGGAATATTTCCAAGATCTACTATCATCCAATCAAAATTCAAAGACTGTATAGAAGGCAATCAATCAAATAGCAAATAATCAATCGTCTTCCAAATGTAATGTAATCAAAGATAGTTATGCTGAAAAACTTAACAATCGCTTCATTAATATTTCTTCTAACATAATTAACAATGATAACTCGAAGTCCAATGATCTCAATGAACTAAAACAATCCTGCCAAGAAAAGCATATTCCATCAAAACTCCACATACCATTCATATCTGTTTCTGAGGTCTATAATTATCTGATTCACCTCAAACAATCAAGAACGCGTGGTCTTGATGGAATAGATGGAAGAATACTGAAACTCTCAGCTCCAGTTATTACAGACACTCTGACACATATCTATAACCTTTGTCTTGATGAGAACTATTTCCCCAACACCTTCAAAACTGCAAAGGTGATTCCGATCCACAAGTCTGGAGACACTTCCGATCCCTCAAACTATAGGCCAATCTCTATTATATCTTACCTTTCAAAACCCTTGGAAAAACATATGAATAAACACCTAGTCCATCATATAGATATTAACAACTTACTTCACCCAAATCAGTCCGGATTTAGAAAAAAAAAATCACTTGTGCCATACGGCATTGACTAGTCTTGTAGACAATTGGCTGTCAAACATTAATAACAATAAATTTTGTGGAGTATTATTTATAAATTTCAAAAAAGCATTTGACACAATTGACCACAGACTTCTCATTAAAAAGCTAGACCTATATAATCTCTCTACAAAATACTTTAGAACTTCTTGCTTCTTATCTTACAAACAGGCAACAATGTGTCTCAACAGCTACGTCCACATCCACACTAAAACCCATTCATTATGGAGTACCACAGGGATCCATCTTAGGACCAGTTCTCTTTTCATTATACATAAATGACCTTCCTCTCCATATCAAATCCAAATGCGAACTTTTTGCTGATGACACAACCATACATACAAGCCATACAGACATTAACTCTCTTGCAAAGACATTACAAAAAAGCACTGATGATCTTGTCAACTGGACTGAGCTAAACCACATGTCTATACACCCCCAAAAAACAAAATGCATGCTTATCATTACCAGACAAAAGCGACAAAATCTATCTCATAAACTTTCTCCAATCCATATTAAAAAGGAAGCAATCGAACAAACCTCTAACCACAAAGTTCTAGGAGTAACAATTGATGAAAATCTCAGCTGGTACCATCATATATTTCATCTGTGAAAATACATGTCTCAAAGAGTATACCAACTGACAAAAATCAAACATTTTCTTGACTTTCAGTCAACAAAACTATTCTTTCAAGCTCATATACAATCTTCAATAGATTACGCTTCAACCCTGTGGGATTCTGCTAGTGCAAACACTATGAAACATTACTAAGTCTCCCCGGGGAGAGCAGCCCGATTTTCACGCAGAGAAATCTCGTGACTTAAAGTGGTATAAAATAAAAATTAAAATAAAATAAATGTGCTCTTAAACTGGCCCTTCTGAAGAAGACAACCTTACTAGAAGTGGATAATACTCAGTTAAATATTCTTCCCCTACACCAAAGACTAAGATTTAACAAAGGCCTCATGATGTTAAAGATAATGACAGGAACTTTTCCCTCATCCTTAAAAGACAAGTTCCCGATGAATCATTCCAGAAATACTGAAAAGCCGAGTGTCCCAATCCCAATAATAGGTTTGTTCAAATCTAGCTTACTTTACTCAGGCCCTGTGCTTGGAACTCCCTTCCTAATTCATTTAGACAACACCAATCAAAATCTTCAAAAGTCATTTTTTCATCCACTTGATGCATCAAAAATAAAAATCCACACTTGATCTGTTGGAGACAAAGTAAAATTAATATGTCCTCCCTTACATTATACCAAATTATCCTCTCTCTCTCTCTCTCTCTCTCTCTCTCTCTCTCTCTCTCTCTCTCTCTCTCTCTCTCTCTCTCTGTCTCTGTCTCTCTGTATGAGTCTGAATGTTTTACTTGTACCTCGCTTTTGTGTTATTGCAAACTGACTTCTAGAAATAAATTTCACTATCCTACATCTTTATCATGACTCTAGGATGATCTTAACATGTACAAAGTTAAATCACAGTGAGTGCTAATGGTGATAGTGTTGATGAATTGAAAATTTTATGCAATATCATATGGATTCAAAATGTACTGTGTTCTCCCTCTCTCTCCTCTCTCTCTCTCTCTCTCTCTCTCTCTCTCTCTCTCTCTCTCTCTCTCTCTCTCTCTTCTCTCTCTCTCTCTCTCTTCTTTTTATAACGGTTAGAATGTAGTGCCATATCTGTAATGTCAAAGATAGTGTTGGGGGTGGGTGGGGGGGGGGGGGGATAGGCTAGTGGTTAGAGCGTTGCACTCCTGATCTGCTGACCCGGGATCGAGCCACCACGGAGGCGCCTGTTTTAGGGATTTTCCCCCGGAAATTAACACCAGTGCTGACTCCTCTCCCCCAAAATTAACATCAGTACTGACTCCTCTCCCCCAAAATTAACACCAGTACTGACTCCTCTCCCCCCAAAATTAACACCAGTACTGACTCCTCTCCCCCCAAAATTAACATCAGTACTGACTCCTCTCCCCCAAAATTAACA
>CM054134.1:105596763-105616763 GCA_028751875.1 Rapana venosa
CTATTTATCTAATTGGCTGGCTGTCACACACACACACACACATACACACACACACATGTGCACACATTGAGAGAAACTAACTGACAGGCAGGCAGGCAGGCTGGCAGATAGATAGATAGATAGATAGATAGACAGACAGACAGAGAGATAGATAGATAGATAGATAGATAGATAGATAGATAGATGTTAACACCTGTTCCGCTTTTCCAAAGAGTAGGCCATTATGTGCTGGTGGGAAAGGATGACCAAATTTACAAAACAGCGCACACACCGCGACTGGATTTAAAAGGTTGTGTACGATGGTGGGAACAGACGAGAAAATTGACAAAACCGCATACACGCAGGGACTGGATGTTTTTTGTTTTTTTTAAAAGCACATGAGTGCTTATTGTATTATCGTCGAAATAGAATTAAAGATTAAGAACACCAATAAGAAATACAAAAAATAACATGAATGTCACAGAAGACAATGCATCAACTAACTCTCTCTCTCTCTCTCTCTCTCTCTCTCTCTCTCTCTCTCGCGCGCGCGCGCGCGCGCGCGCGCCACACACACACACACACACAACACATATGTGTGTGTGTGTAGATAACACACAAACACTTGCCACATTCTCAGTATTGTTTCAGCTTCTACCAATTGTTGCTGAATACTGAAAAATAGTGTGCAGTCCAGAAAATGGGGCACACACACACCCACACCCACACGCACGCACCACGCACGCACACACCACACACACACACACACACACACACACACACACACACATACGCACACATTCCGTCTAATATCACAGCTTGTAAAGAGATGTTAAATGAAACTGAAAACACATACGCGAGCGCGCGCGCGAACACACACACACACACAGCTGTTTTTACAGCTGAACTGATTGCTATTCTCATGGCTTTGAATTTTATTTTAGATCATCCATACTGTTTCTTTCACATATTACTTTGTGTGGATTCAAAATCAGTTTTATATGCCTTAAAGTCAATAACTTATAAGCAATCTACTAAACTTATACTAAATATCAAATACTTTATAAATCTTCTGTGCTTAAGAGGAATTCATGTTTCCTTTTGCTGGATTCCTTCACATATAGGATTATTTTCTAATGAGTGGGCTGATCGGGCTGCGAAGAAAGGTGCACGTAATGAAAAGGAGCCTACCGTACTGCATGTTCCTCTATCCATTGCAGAGGGTTATCAGTTGTTAGAAGAAGCTTCCTTAAATAAATTCATTGAAAAGCATCGGCAAATCAAGCGGCTTTTACATTCAACTCCGAGTGGGAAGAACGTAATTGAATGCATTGATCACTTAGAGATTCATACAAATGCTATCAAAGAAATACAACTCAAGTCATTGTTTTTCAGGATAAGATTAAATGCATTCACAACAAAATTCAGCAAGGATGTTAAATGCTTATGTGGTGAATATATTTCAAATACCCATATCATACTTGAATGTGAGAATTTAAAAACTTATCTCCCTGCCTTTTCTGAGAATACCATTGACGAAGTTTTGAACAATGTAAAGCTAACGTTTGACATTGCTAAAGGTTTATTGTTAAGTCCTATATGGCATTTATTGTAGTTGTAGTTCTGTTTGAATTTCTTTTCCTTTTTTCCTTCTTTTTCTATTTAAAAAAAAATGTTGTTCTTGATCTGTTTATGTTAAGAATACTATTTGTGTATTTCCCTTGTTATTACTCTTTATTACACACACACACACACACACACACACACACACACACACACACACACACTCGCACGCACCACACAGAGTAGATCTATCTATCTATCTATCTATCTATCTATCTATCTATCTATCTATCCATCTCTTTCATTCAGTCTCCTATTTTAGGGCCGTCTGGTATCACTTAAAGTGGAAAGACGTTAAAATTGAAGACTTACTTACACACACATACAACACTCCAACGTGCTGGCGCATTCTCTCTCTCTCTCTCTCTCTCTCTCTCTCTCTCTCTCTCTCTCTCTCCTCTCTCTCTCTCCTCTCTCTCTCTCTCTCTCTCTTTGATGCACGTTTGATGACAAATTTTTGGTTAGTATGGAAACATAACGAGTCGTGTGTGATAAAACTTTTATTTGTATTTTTGTTTCTACTTGTGTATTGTGGCCCAGTGGCCGATGTACATTAAACAAGTTCCGAGTTATCTCTCTCTCTCTCTCTCTCTCTCTCTCTCTCTCTCTCTCTCTTTCTCACGGCAGGTCGGGGTGAGCTCCCTTGGATAGTGGCAGGAGAAGAATATTTTGCTCTGTCAGTTTTCCACTTCAAACTGTAATAAGTTGAGCACCATGCCTGTTGTTGGACTGCCAACAGCTTTGGAAGTCACCATAGGTGCCCTGCTACAAGACCATCACCTCACGTCATGGAAAATCTGTGGAGAAGGCGACAACACAACGGTTGTACTTCGGCTGAAGACTGGCTCTGAACACCAAGCAAACATGGCGAGTCAGCAAACACCTTCCACCTGCCTGCGATTCCGTAGAAAACCTCCCAGTCATCTGAACAGAGATAGAAGGCGGCTAGAAGAAAGAAGACAGACAGAGGAGAGGAGACAGAGGGAGGAGAACAGAAAGGCAGAGGGGAGGAGACAGACAGCAACAAGGCAAGAAATTCAGGCAAGTGAAGTTTTCGCCTCAAAAAATACACATGGCTTGTTTATGCCTACGCCTCAGTTAACCAGCGCTGTCTCACATGTCAACACGCCCCTGTCTCCAAACAACACACCGCTGCACGTGCTGTCTTCTGCACGTGAATTCCACCCTACGCCACGTGAAGCTACCGAGCTAGAAGCAGACCCAGTTCCTGACCAGCAGTGTGACATGGGCCTGGCTGACAATGTGTCTACATCATCCCAGACTACTGGGAACAACGATGGTGACAGCATTATACAGAAAGCTGAGGAGACTGGCTGCAGTGTGGAGCTGATCAGAGACTATGTAGCTGAGTTAACAGATAGATTCCTGCAGAGAAGACTCAGAAACACCTCTAGAAACCGTGATTTTAGCCATGTGCTTGTTTCTGAGGACAAACCAGAGTTTTTATTTGTGAAAGTGATGACATGGTGTTTGAGTTTAAGTGGACAGAAGATTCCAGTGAACAAGCTGATTTCTTCTGGTTTGTAAAAAGAGACACCAAGCACATGTCTGAGGAGGAAGGACCATCACCTCCAGGCTGCAGCTGTGGACACCTGCTGATCGCAAGCGATTCAAAGAAAGGATTGATGCTGGACTGGACATGCTAAAAGTGGTCATGGACACTGTCAGATTCTTACTGGGATAACTGATTGTGATTATGATAGGCTTTTGAATGTGTGTGTGTGTGTGTGTGTGTGCGTGTGTGTCTGTGTGTGTTTGCATGCGTGTCTGTGTGTGTGCATGCGCGCACGTGTGTGTGTGTGTGTGTGTGCGCGTGATCGCGCGCGTGCATGGTGTGCACAAGGGTGCAGGTGTGTGAGTGCATGTGTGTGTGTGAGAGAGAGCAAGTGAGAGATAGAGGGTGAGAGAGAGAAGGATCGGAGAGAGGGAGAGAGAGAGAGGGGGAGAGAGAGAGAGCAAGCGAGCGGAACTTGCCGAACAGCTACGTATGCACACCATGCCATGTGTTTGTAAAAGGAAACAGAGCGAGCCAGTGAGCCTACCTACCAGACTGAAGACATTGCGTGACATGGAATCATCATCATCATCATCATCATCAGTCCCGTGACCTTGGCGGTCGTGGAGGAGACACGAAAGACGATGCCGTGGTAAGCCTCCTCCATCCATCACGGTCCTCGGCTCTGCGCAGTAGTGCCGAGTCATTCATCCTGGTCCATTCTCTGATGTTGTCCATCCATGACTTGTTCTGTCTTCCCCTCTTTCTGCCACCTTCGAGTGTTCCCTGCAGTACTGTTTTTGGCAGAGTGTTGTGGCGGGTGACGTGGCCGAACCATGTCAGCTTTTTCTTCTTGACGATGGTGAGAAGGGGTTCCTGTGGACCTGCCAGCCGTGTTATTTGACTCTTGACAAATTCATTGGTCTTTCGTTCTCTCCAGGATATGCCCAGCAGTTTTCTATGGCATTTTGTTTCAAATGACTGGATTCGCTTTGATGTTTCAGCAGTCAATGTCCAGGTTTCACTTCCGTACAGCAGGATAGTCTGAATTAGGGCTTTGTAGAGCTTTAGTTTGATTGGGAAACTGATCTCTTTACTTTTCCATATGGTGGTGAGTTTTGTCATGGAAGATGTTGCCATGGCTATTCTGACTTTGATTTCTGTTTCGATCGCCCGTCCTTTGTGAGTGTAGCGCCAAGGTATTTAAAAGCGTCTACCTCCTCCAGTTGTTGGCCGTTTATGTAAATTTTAGCAGTGGCGTTGCTCGTGCTGTTCACAAGTACTTTACTTTTCTCCGAGCTCACCTCCATCCCATATGCTCCAGCTCTGTTTTTTCAAGTCTGGTCGTAAGACCTTGCAGCTCTGTGTTACTTCCGCCCATGAGGTCAATGTCATGGGCCCAAACCACAATTTTGAGGGTCGCCGGAATGGAGATGGTAGAGTGGAAGTCATGGAGGTCTCTCTCATAATGTTTTCCAAGAACAGATTAAACAGGACTGGAGATATCAGGCATCCTTGTCCGACCCCAACTGTGGTTTTGAAGTAGTCTCCGACCTGATTGTTCAGAAGGACTACACTGCTTGCGGTGTTGTATAGTGCTTGAATGGTTTGCACTAGTCCTTCTTCAATGCCAAACATTCTGAGGACCTGCCACAGGCCTCTGTACCATACTCTGTCGAAAGCCTTCTTGAAGTCAATGAAGTTGTGGAACAGGTCTCTCTGATGTTGAAGATGTTTTTCCATCAGGATGTGGCAGTTAAAAATCTGTTTGATTGTGCTCCTGCCTGCCCTGCACCCAGCTTGTTCCTCTGCAAGGTGTTCTTCTGCCTCCATCTTGAGTGATTCAAAATAACTTTGAGCATGATCTTGCTGGCGTGGCTGATGAGGCTGACTGTTCTATAGTTTGGGCATTGGCGTAAATTCCCCTTCTTGGGCAGGGGTATGATGAGTGATTGTGTTCATTCTGTTGGCCACTGTTTTGTCTCCCAAATCTTCTGACAGATAGCTGTAACATGTGTGATGACTGTTTCGCCACCATGCTTGAGCAGCTCTGTTGGTATGTTGTCTGCTCCTGGGGACTTTCCTACTGGTAAACTGCGGATGGCTTCTTCCACTTCTTCCCTCAGTATAGGTAATGGCGAGGGTACCCTTGATGTTGCTGCTTCCTCTTCTATTATGCTCTTGTCAGGTTGGATTGGGTAGTTGACATGGAAACCTTGTCACAAATCAAATCCTGTCAATGACTGTTACAGCAAATGTGTATATGTTGATGCCTTTTCAAATGGGGCTATTGCCTTTCTTGAATAAAATATCGTTATTGTTATCTCTCTCTCTCTCTCTCTCTCTCTCTCTCTCTCCCTCTCTCCTCTCTCTCCTCTCTCTCTCTCTCTCTCATCTCTCTCTCTCCCTCTCTCTCTCCCCACACACACACACACACACACGTGCTTCGGTTTGAGTTTGGGCATTGGATCCACTGACCTGCTTTGCCTGGAAAACCCCTGAAGTTGTCGCTGCCTCTTTCAGCTCTTGGATGGTCATTTCCAAGTAAGAAATTTTGGTGCACAAGGAAGAGATGATGTTGGCCATTTCTGCTAGTTTGTCATCAACATCTCTGCTTTTCCCGTTTGGTGAACACTGACTTCCAGTTGACCATGAGCTACAGCCCGGTTCTACTGACTGTGTTTTGAAGAGAGTGTCAGGTTTTCTTGTCAGGGATGTTTGGCTGACCGGCTTGCAGTCGGCTACTTAACTTGACAGCAAAAAGTCCCACAAAACAGGAAAATCGACTAATATTAACTTTATTTCATCAAAAATGAATAAAACATCGAATCTGACAGTAACCAAAATGGAACACACAAAAACAAATGACGTCAAAGTTGCTTCAAGAACGTCAGCAAACCAACTTGCCTAACTTCATCTTCTGGGTCCAGTCCTGCTGGCCAATAAATTTCAAAACTGGCAAGTTCCAGAAATCCAGATCTGCCTGTGGCATTGGTCATTCATGATTCCGTGATGAGTGGTGTGCAGCCCACAGATTAGGACGCTCATACGGGATCAAAGTCTTCACCCGCAAGGCACACACTATTGAAGACATCAACAACACTGTCGAATCGGCAATTTCCAGAATGAACCGCCCACAGGAGGCAATATTCATCCATTGTGGAATCAATGATTTGAAAACAAAGGACACTGCAACAGCTTCTAAAGCCCTTCTGTTAAAAGCAAAAAATCGCTCTGGACCACAACCCAATAGCAAAGTGTTTAAAGCAAAATACACCAACAAAGATAGAACACTTATAAATCGAAACGATCTGTTCAACCTATCCTTACAGATGATCTTTACGAAACACCACCATAATCCACCGTGGCCCACAACAACCTCGACCCACCAGGTGTTCCTGAGAAGATGGAATCCACCCACCAAGAGAGGAAGCAGTGCCCTTGCTGGGACGTTGGCCGGACCTTGGATCTCTTCTGGAATCGCCTCGAAGAATACAGGAGACAAGGCACCATGACTTCCCGACAAGCTGAACACTCTGTTCTACCCTGACCACAGCTCTACCTGAATCGGATCCAGCTGAACCCCTTGGACCGCTCTAACTGTTTTAAACATAATGAAAACACCCCCCCCTCCCCCCCCCCCCCCCCCCCCCCCACCCCACACACACACAGGCATACCCACACACATACATACACACACAGACACACGTGAGCATGCAAGTACGTACGCCCAAACCAACCACAGGCATCAAAGAATCCCTCTATCCATATCAAAGCCATTAGGATGATGGGTTAACGTCAAAGGGGGGGGGGGGGGGGGGATAGAACATTGTAACCTTATGTAATTTCGGGGGAAACTCAACTTATCGATTATAAGGAATGTTTCCCTTCAAGTTGGCCCAAGTATTATCTACATTCCCTTTAAAGTCCTTTTGATTAGACTAGTAACAGAGGCCACATATGCAGAGTAGGCATGTTTCAAGCTCAAAGTCCATCCTACTTTTATAAATGAAAAGGCCAGCCATGGCTGATGGAATTGATGACACAAGCATGTCCAGCATGCTCTTCACTACCTGTAATGGAATGGGTTCCACAATGTCAATGTGCCCAAGACATACTGTTCATAAAATTCAGGTCACTGCACCATAACGATCTAAAGGTCTTAGGGAGGTCCTAAAGTCATTTGAATATTATTGCATAACTCTGACTTCCTAGAGATCGACTTGTTTTTGTTGTACTCTTCCGTGTCATTTGAAGACGAACAAACTTTTTGATTTTACCCCTTTGTTTAGGGCCTAGACTATTGTTAGTTTTTCCTCTCTTGAGATTTGTACTATAACGCACGCACGCACAACACACACACACACACACACACACACACACTGGATTACATTCTTGTTTAACCTGAGAGTTGTTTGTACTTTTAAATCCCTGTTATATCGTATTAGTACTTGTACAAAGTTACATTAGTTGCTTGTTGTTGGGGGTTTTTTGTTTGGTTTTTTTCTCTTTATAATGATAAAAACTTGTTCCTTTAAAATTTTGCAGTGGAACTGTAGATCTGTGTCAACAAATCTACCGTATTTGATTCAGCATCTTGCATCGTTCAGATCTGAGGTTTTAGTCTTACAGTCTTTAAACATTACTAAAAACAGACTACCCAATTTGAAAAATTACTATTATCCGCCAATCCATGAAGTAGTTGCAAACGATGCTGAAAAAATTCGGGCTGCTATTTATGTGCATAAAGGAATAGAGTATAATGTATGTACCTCCCCAGTTCCAACAAATGTACCAAATCTACACTCTTGTGCTGCATGCTAAAACTCACCAAATCTATGAATCTAAACGTCGTTTCTGTATATTTACCTAAAGGCCCCAATGAGAGCAACACAGAATGGTTGCGAACATTGCCAGAATCTAATAATAAATGGTTAATATGTGGGGATTTCAATGCACACTCCCCCTTCTGGGATAAAGACTGTACATCAGTAACCAGTAATCGGTTTATTGAAAACATTATTGACTCTTGTCTTTTTCTACTTAATGATGGCAATGTTACAAGAGTCCCAGATGTTTCGAATCAAAGACCTAGCGCTTTAGATCTGTCTTTCATTTCTCCATCCCTTGTTCATAACTGTAACTGGGAAATAGATGGTGATACTTTAGGAAGTGACCATTTTCCAATTGCTATCACTCTTAATAATGATTCTTTAGAATATGACATGGAAAAAGGTGTTATACCAAAGTATGATTATCGTTATGCTGACTGGAATAAGTTTAAAGATATTTTGACACAGATAAATTGTGAAAGTATTAAAAGTAATGATATTGATATTTTTTATGCCAATTTTAAAAAAGTTTGTACTGCAAGCAGCTGATAGTTCTATCCCTAAGTATTCACCCATGAAGTCGAAAAAGCATTCGGGGAAATATATGGTGGAATCCTGCCTGTCAAAAAGTTGTGAAAGACAAGAAAGCTGCCTATAAAGTATATTTAAGAAATAAAACGTCAGAAAATCATTTTCTTATGAAAAAGGCAAAATTACTTTGTGATAAAACCGTTGAACAAAGCAAACGTCAATTTTGGTCTTCCTTTTGCTTTCAAGAAGTTAACACTTGTAACGATCTGAAAAAGGTGTGGAATAAATTTAAAGATATGAAAAGTGGGTTTAGGCTTCCAAACTGTCCAATTAAGATTAAAGACAAGAAACTTCCAACTAATTCAGAGAAAGCTGAAACGTTCATAGAAATGTTTACAGACACAATGAGTGATAAAATTCTTGCAGAAAAATGCAAAGTGTACAGAGATAAAGAGGAACAAAAAGATATGTATAAAGACCCTGTGGGAGAAAATAATCATTACGTCAATGCTCCCCTAACAATGCAAGAGCTTAAAGATGCTCTCCTATCTCTTGGAACAAAAAGAACATCCATTGGTATTGATGCTATTTGAAATGAATTGTTAAAACAGTTGCCAGAAAATTGATAATGTTATTGCTAGAATTATTCCAATGCTGCTGGTCTCAGGGGGTCATTCCAAGCATATGGAAACATTCCATTTTAGTGCCAGTCCCAAAGCAGGGTAAATCTAAAAGTGATAAAAACAGTTACAGACCTATGGCATTAACCTCTCACACAGGAAAACTTATGGAAAAAGTAATTTTAAACCGACTAATACATTACTGCGATAAAAACAAAATAATCCCTATCAGTCAGGCAGGTTTTCAAAAAGGTAGATCCACAGCAGATCATCTGATTAAACTCAGCACACAGATTAAACATCAATTTGCTTGTAGGAAAAATTTGCTTGCCACCTTTTTTGATATAAAGAAAGCATATGATCAGGTCTGGCATAAACGACTACTATATAAATTAAAAACTATTGGCTTATCTGGTAATTTTTATCATTATATTAAAGCATTTCTCTCAGAAAGATGCATACAGGCCAAAGTGGAAATTCCTATTCTACTTTAGGATTTCCAACAATGGGTATTCCACAGGGATCAGTCATCGCTCCACATCTTTTCAATATTCTTCTTTATGATCTTCCTAAGTGTCTTTCCAGTAATGCCATCCATGTCCAGTACGCTGATGACATTTGTATGTGGATGAAAGTTACAATGAAAAAGAAAACACAAAAGAGGCATCTAAACTACATAAAAATATGTATCAGCTTGAGCTAAACAAACTTAATGACTACATTTTTTTAAATGGTCTTTCACTATCTCCTGAAAAGACTAGTCTCGTACTTTTCAATAATGGAGCTAACACACCAGTTCTACCTGTTTTCCAATTAGATGGGAAAGTTTTGGAATATAAAACTTTGGTGAAGTTTTTAGGGGTACATTTTACGTCTACACTAAGTTGGAATCATCACATTGACTATTTAAATACTAAGGCTCGGAAAAGTCTTAACCTCCTGAAAGTTATTAGTAAACAAGTGTGGGCTCATGATGTAGCTGTTTTTAAACACCTGGCATTATCCTTAGTACGTTCCAGACTCATTTATGGCCAGGAAGCATTTTTCAGTGCTCCAAAGTATTTATTACAGAAAATGACAAGACTAGACTGCAAGGCTTTCCGATTAGCTCGGGGGGGGGGGGGGGGGGGGGGGGGGGGTACCTTTTCATGCATCATCTGTGGGTACCTACAAGGAAATAGGAATTTTGCCATTAGACAAATATCGACAACTGGCTGTGGCTAAATATCTCTCACGTTGTTCAACACAAGAAACCAATGTGGACAACGAAATTAGTATAAGATCCGACGTCAACTTTCCTAAAAGAGCACATTCTATTCGCTCAGTCACCACAGCTAGAACCTATACTTCTCAATTATTTGATAAAGCAGAAATATTTCCCACAAAACTAGCTAAATCAAATATTCACTCCTCCCTTGTCCCCCATGGGAACTTAAGAGAGCTAATTTTGACGTAAATTATTCCTCTTTAACTAAAAAAGGTAATGAAAATATCCTTAGCACATCAGTAAAAGAATATACACAAACTACATATCCAAATCATTTAAAAATCTATACAGATGGTTACCTTTTGAACAACAATGAGGCGGGTGCAGCTTTTGTCATTCCATCTTTGAAAGTAGAGAGATCATTTTCTATTGGGAAAAATCGATCTATATTTACAGCTGAATTATCTGCTATTTTGATGGCTTTATATTATCTTCTAGATTTTCCTAAAGACATATTTCAAACGCTTTTCTGTGTTGATTCCAGGTCAGTCTTACTTGCTCTGAGAAACTTCAGTTCAAAAGTGAGACAAGATCTCATAATTGAAATTAGTCATCTAATTCATTTTCTGATGATACGAGGCACTGGTGTTACCTTTTGCTGGATACCCTCGCACTGTGGTATCTACTTTAATGAAAAACTTGACAGAATAGCAAAAGGTGGAGCTGAACATAGGGATGGGTCTTGCAGCATAAGTGTTCCTCTATCCATCCACGAGGGCTATAACATGTTACAAAATGCATGTTGGAAACACTTTAAAAAGAAGCTACAAGGTACCAGTTATTCCTGGAGTGATGATGTAACCCATGTATTATCTTTTGATAAGATCAAATGTCGTAATTTACATGAATATAGAAATGCTGTATCTATTATCTACAGGTTTAAGCTCAATGCTTTTAAAACTAAATTTTCAAAAAAAGCAACATGTATCTGTGGCGAAAATCTTACCAATGATCATATTCTTTTAGATGCAGAGATCTGAAAAACGTTTTACCTGCCTTCCCAGTCCGTAGCTTACAGCAAATTCTACAAGACATTCCATTAATGAAACAAATTGTTTTGTCATTAAGTCATACTCCAATTTTCAGACTCCTTTAATATGAGGATAGCTTCTAGTTATATGAATTGCAACGTTGATATTTTAACTGTTCATTTTTTCTATTCAGAATTCTTGTTTATGCTTTTTTTCCATAATATTTGTTTATTGCCATTGATAATTTATGTGCATACCCCTCTCCCTCAAAACACACACACACACACACACACACTTTCCTGTCTGATATCACTATTTAGTGGAAGGACGTGAAACTGAAGAACTACTACTACTACACACACACGCCCGCGGATGTGTGTTTGTGCTCGCCAGACATCAAGTATGCGCCCACTTCAGCACTTTGTGTCATAGTTAACATACGCACGTAGCAAAAACGGAACACTCGATTGTTGCTGGTTTTTTGGTGGGGAGGGGGTTGCCTTGCCAAAGAGTAACATGGCTGCCTTGATGTGCTTGACGATCATGGAAAAGTTGAAAGAGGGTGAGTGATGTATCATTGCAGATTTTCCATTGTGTGTGTGTTTATTTTTTATTTATTTTATTTTATTCTTTTATATCGAGGATAATGAAATAAGCACTTATGTGCTTTTTTACATTAAGTCCCCGTGTGTATGCGGTTTTGTAAATTTTGTCATCTGTTCCCACCGGCATACAATGGCCTACTCTTACGAAAAGCGGAACATGATTTAACGTGTGCGCAAGATGTTCTGCGTGCGTTCGCACACGGGGCCTCGGTTTATAGTCTCATCCGAAGGACATTTGGGGAGAGTGGAGTCGGCACTGATGTTAACTCCAGGGGGAAATATTCCCCTTGAACGGGAATCGAACCCGGGTCGTCAGATTGCCAGCGCAATGTTCTAACAACTAGGCTATGTGATTATCAAAGATTCATTATCAACACATTTTATTTATTTTATTTGGCAGAACTGAGAATGTGGCAACAATAGATTCATTATCAAAGGCTGTGTGTGTGTGTGTGTGTGTGTGTGTGTGTGTGTGTGTGTGTGTGTGTGTGTGTGTGTTCAGTCTGTCTGTCTGTCTGTCTGTGTGCCTCTGGGTGCGTCTCTTTCTTTGAGTTCGTGTTCCTGTTCAATAGTTTTTGGCCTTTGTTTCTGTTCAGCGTGATTTATCATTGAGAAAAAAATGTTGGTGTTGTTTGTTTTTTGGTTTGTTCTTTGTTGTTGTTGTTGTTGTTTTTCATTTTCTTTTTTATAGAAATAATGTATTATTCTTGTGAATGCGATTGCCACTTCTAAATTATGGAAAAAATGTCTGGCTGTAAGGTACCACTAAGGGTGGAGCTTTTGATATTCATGGAAAGCTGTATGCGTGTAAATGTTTTGAGTGTAAGCCTTCACTTTTTGTTTTGTTTTACAAGATTCTGTGCTATGTAAATTCCATATTATTATTATTATTATTAAGCTTTTGGGCTCATCCAGGAGCCGAAACTCCAGTCAGGTCAGGCCAAAGGCATGGCTCTTACTCAAAAATGTCTAAAATGATGTCATTGAAAGAGAGCATTTTCTGGAGGAGGTTTTCTTTCTCTCTAAAATATGAATCTTTGATAATCATTTTCAAAACGATGGACAAGTTGTATCTGGTGACCTGCATTGGTTTTCCGCCACTACTATTTCCTCATTAATAGATCTCTCTTTTTTTCTGAATAATAAATGTATGTACTAGATGTTGATTGTTCACTGCTGCTTTGCATGATTGTATTCATCACAGTTTCAAAATGCGTTTTCGACTTAACTGTATGGCATTTAGGGATTGTTCATCGGCAGCCTGTAGAATAAAACTAGTTACGTCAGTTCACATACCATCTATAGCATAAGTACTTACGTTATCTCTTTTACAAAGAAGCAAGAATGCTTTAATTTTTCCCCCAATCAGCCTGCTTGTAATCAGATTTATATTTTTGGACTTTATCTGTTAAAACATCACACTGATGTCTTGTTTTGATAAAGATTAATATAATACGTAAATGATCACTTCCCAGAGTATCTTTATGACTTGCCCAAGTGCACTCAGTAACAAGTACATTTGGTATTAGAATATAGATCTATAGCTGACACTTTATGGCTTGATACATCTGGAATTTCCCGTTGAATTGTCACTGTACTGCTTAATAAAGCGCTTTGATTTGTTGCTTTACAAGATTCAGCGCTATATAAATTGCATACATTATTATTATTATTATTATATTATTAACACAAATCTACAACGATTTCTACAAATCTGTTGCACAATCATTATCCCTAAATGGTGCATGAGCGAGATTCGAACCCAGGTCAGCAGATCACGAGCACATCAGTCTATGCATATAGGCTATCCCGTCCAACAACAACAACAACAACAACAACAACAACAACAACAGCTAGATAAACTACCAGGTTATTACTACCCTCCTGTTCATCAAAAGGTAAAAGGTCTGAAAAAGATAAGTGCAGCAAATACTATTGTTAATGTTATCATCATCATCATCATCATCATCATTATTATTATTATTATTCGTCGTCATCGTCGTCGTCGTCGTCATCATCATTCATCATCATCATCATCATCATCATTATTATTATGTTGTTGTTGTTGTTGTTGTTGTTGTTGTTATTATTATTATTGTTATTATTGTTATTATTATTATTTTCGTCGTCATCATCATCGTCGTCATCATCATTATTACATATCCCTTATAAACTATAGTGTTAGATCCCCACCCATAACGGATAAATGTTCCAGATGTGCAGCAAACGCGTTTATATCATGTGCAGCAGCGAGTGTCAAGTTAAATGTCGAGCTGATTCTGAATATCCTGTCTGTTTATTTGCCTAAAGGACCAAATGATCTTAATACAGAGTAGACTCATACTCTCAAAGAAAGCAACAACAACAAAATGACTTACTGGTGAAGATTTCAGGTCCCGTGTGCAAAGGCATGCAGAACATCTTGCGCACACGTTAAAACCCTTTCCGCTTTTCGGAAGAGTAGGCCATTGTGTGGCGGTGGGAACGGATGACAACATTTACAAAACTGCATACACATGAGGACTGGATGTAAAAAAAAAAATTTTTTTAAAGCACACGAGTGCTTATTCCATTATCCTCGAAATAAATAAATAAATAAATAACTGAGAGATTGTAGACTGAGAGTTTGGCAATATTATTCTTTGCAAGGTGTTGTATCAAACAATAAGCTAGATGTGTGGAGGTAGATTTTGTATTCTACTGCATTACTTTAACTACTTTGGCATTTCTAGAGGGCTTGATGACGAGGGGAGAGAAAGAGAGAGACAGCGACAGAGACACAGAGACAGACAGACAGACAGAGTCAGAGACACAGAGAGAGAGGGAGCAAAACAGAAATCACCACCACTAACACCCCCCCCACCACCACCACCACCACACACACACTCACACACACACACACACACACACACACACACACACACACACACACACACACACACACACACACAACAACAACAACACAACAAACAACAACAACAACAACACAACAACAACAACAAAAAAGGCTTTGGTTGTGGAAGAAGTGAACAGAAAATAAAACAAACCCTAACAACATATTAGGCACTGGGTAATGATAGAAGCCAGCTGCCCCCAGAAAGTCAGCTACAAAAATATGACTTAGGATACATCGAGAGAGAGAGAGAGAGAGAGAGAGAGAGAGAGAGAGAGAGAGAGAGAGAGAGAGAGAGGAGAGAGAGAGAGAGAGAGAGAGAACTCGAATGATTTATTCACAAAAGGCCACTGGCCCATACATGAAGGGGGTTGCCGAACTGCTTAGTATTTTGGTGGGGGTAAAAGCAATAGTAAAGACTAAATGTAACTGTATAACAAAAAGTCAGCTACAAAAATAGGACTTAGGATAACATCGAAGAGAGAGAGAGAGAGAGAGAGAGAGGAGAGAGAGAGAGAGAGATGTATGTATGTATGTATGTATGCGGTGGCTATATATGAACACGGACAATACTGTGTAGGTCACACCCACAATCAAAAGGGCGTATAGAAAAAACAAAACGTGCCACTCTCTTTGAAACAGTTCACAGTTACCATTGTTTTCTTTGTGCGCGCGCGCGCGCGTGTGTGTGTGTGTGTGCGTGCGTGCGTGCGTGCGTGTGTTTACCATTCACCTCTTACTTTGTGTGGTGTGTGTGTGCGTGCGTTGCGCGCGCGTGCGTGCGTGCGTGTGTCTGTTACCATTCACCTCTTACTTTATTTTCTGTGTGTGTGTTGGGTGGGTGTTTTTGTGTGTGTGTGTGTGTGTGGGGTGTGTGTGTGTGTGTGTGTGGTGTTTTGTGTTTTGGGGGGACAAATCATCAAAAGGTCGTCTTGAAAAGAAATAAAACGTACCAGTACCAGGGCTTAACATTCACTGTTTGCTTTTCATCTTTGCTTTCAACTCTTCATCGTTCTCTCTCTCTCTCTCTCTCTCTCTCTCTCTCTCTCTCTCTCTCTCTTCCCCTCTCTCTCCCCCTCTCTCTCTCTCTCTCTCTCTCTTATCTCTCTCTTTTCTCTTTTCTGTCTCTCTCTCTCTCTCTTTCTCTTGTCTCTGTCTCTCCCTCTCTCTCTGTCTGTCTGTCTCTCGCTCATCGCCAACTGTGTAGCCACAAACATCTTCATGTCCTCCATTGATGTCTCTCTCTGGTCAGCCTGCCTGTCCTGCTTCTTCTCCATTCTCTTCATGCAAGTCTGTATGGCCACCATGCCCTTCAGGAGCTCCTGCATTTTGTAGGGCAGGAACATGTTGAAATTTTGGAGAATGGATGTTGATTAACTGTTTTAATGTTTAATTTGGAGAATGGGTGTTGATTTTTAATGTTGAAATTTTGGAGAATGGATGTTGATTAACTGTTTAAAGGTTTAATTTGGAGAATGGATGTTGATTAACTGTTTAATGTTGACATTTTGGAGAATGGATGTTGATTAACTGTTTTAATGTTTAATTTGGAGAATGGGTGTTGATTAACTGTTTAATGTTGACATTTTGGAGAATGGATGTTGATTAACTGTTTTAATTGTTTATTTGGAGAATGGATGTTGATTAACTGTTTAATGTTGACTTTTTGGGAGAATGGATGTTGATTAACTGTTTTAATTTTAATTTGGAGAATGGATGTTGATTAATGTTTAATGTTGACATTTTGGAGAATGGATGTTGTTTTAACTGTTTTTTTTTTTTTTTTTTTTTTTTTTTTTTTTTTTTTTTTTTTTTTTTTTTTTTTTTTTTTTTTTGTTTTTGGAAATGATGTGTAATGTTTATGTACTTTTGGTGTTTAAACTGTTATGTTAATTAATATTTTTATTTAAGTTTTTGGGTATTTAAAAATTTATTGGAAAAGGGTTCAAACTGTTAATGTGTTTGGAGAAGATTTTAAAGTTATTTTTTAAATGATTTGATAACTTTAAGTGAAATTGGGAAGGGTTTTCGTTTATTTTTTAAATGTTTTTCTGTTATTAATTTGGGAGAATGTGTGTTACTGTTTTAAGTTTAATTTAAGGGTGTAAACTTATGTTGATTTGGAGATGGAGTTGATAACTGTTTAGTTGACATTTGGATTGATGTGATTTTTTTTGTTAAATTGAGAAGATGTTTTAAAATGTTTGTTTATTTTTTTTTTTTTTTTTTTTTTTTTTTTTTTTTTTTTTTTTTTTTTTTTTTTTTTTTTTTTTTTTTTTTTTTTTTTTTTTTTTTTTTTTTTTTTTTTTTTTTTTTTTTTTTTTTTTTTTTTTTTTTTTTTTTTTTTTTTTTTTTTTTTTTTTTTTTTTTTTTTTTTTTTTTTTTTTTTTTTTTTTTTTTTTTTTTTTTTTTTTTTTTTTTTTTTTTTTTTTTTTTTTTTTTTTTTTTTTTTTTTTTTTTTTTTTTTTTTTTTTTTTTTTTTTTAAAAAAAAAAAAAAAAAAAAAAAAAAAAAAAAAAAAAAAAAAAAAAAAAAAAAAAAAAAAAAAAAAAAAAAAAAAAAAAAAAAAAAAAAAAAAAAAAAAAAAAAAAAAAAAAAAAAAAAAAAAAAAAAAAAAAAAAAAAAAAAAAAAAAAAAAAAAAAAAAAAAAAAAAAAAAAAAAAAAAAAAAAAAAAAAAAAAAAAAAAAAAAAAAAAAAAAAAAAAAAAAAAAAAAAAAAAAAAAAAAAAAAAAAAAAAAAAAAAAAAAAAAAAAAAAAAAAAAAAAAAAAAAAAAAAAAAAAAAAAAAAAAAAAAAAAAAAAAAAAAAAAAAAAAAAAAAAAAAAAAAAAAAAAAAAAAAAAAAAAAAAAAAAAAAAAAAAAAAAAAAAAAAAAAAAAAAAAAAAAAAAAAAAAAAAAAAAAAAAAAAAAAAAAAAAAAAAAAAAAAAAAAAAAAAAAAAAAAAAAAAAAAAAAAAAAAAAAAAAAAAAAAAAAAAAAAAAAAAAAAAAAAAAAAAAAAAAAAAAAAAAAAAAAAAAAAAAAAAAAAAAAAAAAAAAAAAAAAAAAAAAAAAAAAAAAAAAAAAAAAAAAAAAAAAAAAAAAAAAAAAAAAAAAAAAAAAAAAAAAAAAAAAAAAAAAAAAAAAAAAAGGGGTTTGAAAAGAAGAAGGAAAGGAAAAGGGAAAAGGTGTTTTTTTTCACCCTTTGTTTTTCAACTCTTCATCGTTCTCTTCTCTCTCCATCTCACTTCTTCTACCTCATTAATCTCTCTCTCGCCCCTGTCTATCTCTCTCTCTCCTCTCTCCATCTCTCCTCTCACTCCTCTAACATCTTCGTCTCTCTGTCATCTCTTTTCTCTTCTCTGCTTCTTTTGTCCTCCCTCTCTCTGTTGTCTGTCTCTCGCTCATAGCCAACTGTTAGCCACAAACATTTTACATGTCCTCCTTTGATGTCTCTCTCTGGCAGCCTTGCCTGCCTGCTTCTTCCCATTCCCTTTAAAAACATGCAAGTCTGTAGGCCACCATGCCCTTCAGGAGCTCCTGCATTTTGAAAGGGAAAGGAACAGTTAAAAATTTTGGAGAATGGATGTTGATTAACTTTTTAAATGTTTAAATTTGGAGAAGGGGGTTTTGATTTTAATGTGAAATTTGGAGAATGGATGTTGATTAACTGTTAAAGGTTTAATTTGGAGAATGGATGTGATAACGTTTAATGTTGACATTTTGGAGAAGGGATGTGATTAACTGTTTAATGTTAATTGGGAGAATGGGTGTTGTTTAACTGTTTAATGTTAAAACATTTGGAGAAGGGAAATGTTATTAACTGTTTTAATTTTAATTTGAGAATGGATGTTGATTAACTGTTAAAATGTTGAAAATTTGGAGAATGGATGTTGATTAACGTTTAATGTTTAAATTTGGAGAATGGATGTGATTAACTGTTTAATGTTGACATTTTGGAGAATGGATGTTGATTAACTGTTTAATGTTTAATTTGGAGAATGGATGTTGATTAACTGTTTAATGTTGAAATTTGGGAGAATGGATGTTGATTAACTGTTTTAATGTTTAATTTGGAGAATGGATGTTGATTAACTGTTTAATGTTGACATTTTGGAGAATGGATGTTGATTAACTGTTTAATGTTGAAATTTGGGAGAATGGATGTTGATTAACTGTTTTAATGTTTAATTTGGAGAATGGGTGTTCATTAACTGTTTAATGTTGAAATTTTGGAGAATGGATGTTGATTAACTGTTATAATGTTTAATTTGGAGAATGGATGTTGATTAACTGTTTAATGTTGACATTTTGGAGAATGGATGTTGATTAACTGTTTTAATGTTTAATTTGGAGAATGGATGTTGATTAACTGTTTAATGTTGAAATTTTGGAGAATGGATGTTGATTAACTGTTTTAATGTTTAATTTGGAGAATGGGTGTTCATTAACTGTTTAATGTTGACATTTTGGAGAATGGATGTTGATTAACTGTTTAATGTTTAATTTGGAGAATGGATGTTGATTAACTGTTTAATGTTGAAATTTGGGAGAATGGATGTTGATTAACTGTTTTAGTGTTTAATTTGGAGAATGGATGTTGATTAACTGTTTAATGTTGACATTTTGGAGAATGGATGTTGATTAACTGTTTTAATGTTTAATTTGGAGAGTGGGTGTTGATTAACTGTTTAATGTTGAAATTTTGGAGAATGGATGTTGATTAACTGTTTAATGTTGACATTTTGGAGAATGGATGTTGATTAACTGTTTAATGTTGAAATTTTGGAGAATGGATGTTGATTAACTGTTTTAGTGTTTAATTTGGAGAATGGATGTTGATTAACTGTTTAATGTTTAATTTGGAGAATGGATGTTGATTAACTGTTTAATGTTGACATTTTGGAGAATGGATGTTGCTTAACTGCTTAATGTTGAAATTTTGGAGAATGGATGTTGATTAACTGTTTTAGTGTTTAATTTGGAGAATGGATGTTGATTAACTGTTTAATGTTTAATTTGGAGAATGGATGTTGATTAACTGTTTAATGTTGACATTTTGGAGAATGAATGTTGATTAACTGTTTTAATGTTTAATTTGGAGAATGGATGTTGCTTAACTGTTTAATGTTGAAATTTTGGAGAATGGGTGTTGATTAACTGTTTAATGTTTAATTTGGAGAATGG
>CM054134.1:105621763-105651763 GCA_028751875.1 Rapana venosa
CACAACACCGAGCCGAGCGAGGATCGAACCCGCGACCTCTGGATCACGAGCTGACCGCCTAAACTACTCGACCACGGTGCCTCCCACTATGACTATAAGCAAGACGATAAAAGGTGAGAGAGACAGAGAGTGTTGTGTGTGTGTGTGTGTGTGTGTGTATTTCAGAGACAATATCCAATATATAATTCCCAAAACAGTATGCGATCCCATCAACACTCATTTTAGATTATACTCGTTTCAAATTATATGTCATGATAATGAAATAGATTTAATACCCATACATCCACACAATCAAAACAAGAAGAAATCTAAACCTATACAGTCATTGAGGGAGAGAATGTGGGTGAGTGAGTGAGTGAGTGTGTGTGTGTATGTGTGTGTGTGTGTGGGGGGGGGGGGGGGGGGGGGGGGTTTCAGGGATAATACTAAATATGTAATACTCACATAGCACACGATCAACACAAACACTTTTTAATTATACTCATGCAAATTGAATATCATGATAATAAAATAAGTGCAATACCCATACACTCACATAATGAAGAGGGGTAAAAAGCCAATAAAGTCATAAAAATAACATCTACACATTGTAAGTAATAGAAATAAATTCTTTTTTTCCAGGATAATGAATAAGTACTCATGTGCTTTTTTACTTCCAGTCCCCGCCCGTGGGGTCACATTTAAAAATGCACTCAGTACTCATACTTTCAGCAGAAGAAGCAAAGGGAAAAAAACTTTTTTTTAAAAGAAAAAGAGAGAAAAAGAAAAAAACAAACAAACAAACAACCCCAGACGAGCAAAAGACAAAATATATCCCAGAACCTCTCCCCCCCCCCCCCCCCAAAAAAAAAAGCAAGCAAACAAACAAACCAAAAAAAACAACAACAAAAACACAAACAACAAACCAACAACAACAAAAAGCAGACAAAAACACCCTCCCAAACAAACAAACAAAAAACAAGAAAAAACAACAACAAACAAACAAATGAGAAAAAAAAACATTTTAAAAAAAACCACCCCAAAAAACAGCAACCGTTCCCCCCTTCACACACACACACACACACACACACACACACACACACACACACGCTATTTGAAAAGTATGAGCGCATAAAAAGCACACGTTTGCTGGGTGGAGGAGGAGAGGAGGGAGGTCATTGAAGGTAATATTTCAGTAATGACGAATGCCTAGTATTTTCTAACGTTTTATTCCTGTATCTTTTTTATTATCTAAAGTATAAACGTGAAAAAATGGATGAAACAGTAAGTGAAGTAATTTGTGTGTCCTGACGTTCTATGATTTTCTTTTTTTAATTCTTAAAACATTTTTTATTTAAATGTGTGTGTGGACGTGAGCGCGCACGCGCTCAGGTGTGCATGAGTATGTGTGTGCGTGTATATGTATATGTGGTAATTTGTATTTTCAATGTATTTCCTTATCGATTTTTTCCTTTTTTTTTTTTTTTTTTTTTTTTTTTTTTTTTACTGGTTTAATTTAATGGTAAACGATGCAATAATGTAGTGTCTTAGTATAATCATTACGAAATTTGTTCTTAGATAGATAGCTTGATGAAAAAAAGCAAATGCATTGCTTATTCAATGTACCATCTGGAAATAAAATTTTGACTTGACTTGACTTGACTTGACACACACACACACACACACACACACCAAAACAAAACAAACAAACAAACGAAAAACCCAAACAAATCAACAACAAAAAACAAAGTAACAACTACAGCAACAACAACAGAGAGAGAGAGAGAGAGAGAGAGAGAGAGAGAGAGAGAGAGAGAGAGAGAGAGAGAGAGAGAGAGAGAGAGAGAGAGAGAGAGTAAGCCAAACTTATAGATCATAAAATTGAACACCTTCATATTGTAGAATAGTACACATAGTTGTTACACGTGATAATAAGATATTAAAATAGGAAATTAACTGAGAGAGAGAGAGAGAGAGAGAGAGGGTGGGGATTGGAAGACACACACACACAGACACACACACACACGCAAAGAGAAAAAGACAAACAAAAGACAAAGAGATGATGATGATGATGACAAGAATGATAGCTAGGAGCATCATCATCATCATCATCATCTCCCCCTCCTCCTTCCTCCCTCCTCCTCCCACCCTCTCCTCTCTCTCTCTCCTCTCCCCCCCCCCCCCCCCCCCCCCCTTCCTTTTGCCAGTCCTGAATAAATCTGGGATGACTTCCATTTTATATCTGCACCTTGCCTTTCAGGTAGGGGACTACAACGTACGTTCACATTTATGGTATGCACGTGAGCGTGTGCGCGCATCTGCTTTTAGTCCGCCTGCTGAGAGAGATAAAAGTCGTAGCAGTAAACTCTTGAGGGCCCAAATACTAGTAAGCACAAAGGTAAGGGGCTGTTCTGGTAGGTCCCCCCCCCCCCCCAAAAAAAAGTATTACACTGGGGGATTAGCAGATATAGACACAGAGGGAGGGAGAAAGAGGAGAGAGGGGGAGGGGGGAGGAAGGGAGAGAGAGAGGGGGGGAGAGGGGGAGGAAGACAGGGAGAAGGAGAGAGAGGGGGAGGGAAGGAGGGAGGGAGAGAGAGAGACAATGACAATGACAAATTCTTTTATTTCGAGGATAATGAATACGCACATATGTGCCTTTTTACATCCAGTCCCCGCCCGTTAGGGATACATCTTAATAATAATAGCCCAATACTTATACAGTCTCACAATAAAAACAAGGGGAAATAACCCTTTTCAAAACAGCTCCCCCCCCCCAACAACCACCCCCCCCCCCCCCTAAAGCAAGCAAATAAAAGAAAACCCTAAAATACCCACCCCCCACCCCCACCCCCCAAAAAAGCCCTAACCAAAACAAACAAACAAAAGAGAAAGAAAAACCAAACCAACAGAAGAAGATAAAAGAGAAAAAAACAGACAAACAACAACAACAGGAACAACAACAGAGCCAAGAAAAATAACACAACCAAACTTAATAAGTCATAAAGAGAGAGAGAGAGAGAGAGAGAGAGAGAGAGAGAGAGAGAGAGAGAGAGAGAGAGAGAGAGGAGAGACAATCGCTGACTGTTCTCTGCCACTATGTGATTAAAAGGAGTCCCATTAGAGTTTCTTGAATATATATGATCGGTCATGCACGCGATAAAAGCGCTGGACGTAGGTATCAACTTTCACAATCGGCTGGGGCAGCTGAATGAAAAATGTACTTTGCATACGGGAAACAATTCTCAATACTGACAGACAGATTACGGGGGAATTTTAAAACAGCCTGATAACATATTCTGTGTGTGTCCTCAATTTTACGTCTGTTCACTTAAAGTGATATTAGACGATAACATCTTCTGTAGGAATTATCATATGCATAAGATAATGCCCAAGATAACGAGACGAACCAGAATAGACCAAGACTAAAGTACCCCCTGGAGTGGTGTGATACACTACTACGTGCAGTCAGCGCAGAGCAGGGCAGGTGGCAGGAGACGTCTGCCTTCCTTCCTTCAACGATGGGACGTGTTGCATGGGGCTGAAGAAGCATCGGCGTGGTGGTGTTGAATGTGTTAGCGTCGGCTGCTCGCCTCATCGATTTTTGCCCTCGCTCCCGTTGCCTTGGTGACCTGGCAGGCAGCGAGGAAGAGGACGGACGGCACTGCCACAATCACAGCCGTTGAACTCTCAGGAATTGTGTTCCCGGTCGGAGTTTGTTTTGGGTTGGGTTTTTTTCCATCCTCCCCGATGCTATCATTGCCCATGTGTTCTGATACAGATCGTACTCCGAAATTGATATAACCTGACACTTCATTATGTGAGCCTTTCATTCAGCCCAGCCGGTGCCATTGGTTTGTTGTTGTGTTACCATCAGCCTTTGTGATCAACCAACAACAGGAAGCCAGCAGCTTTCTCACAGCTTTCCTTCGCCTGACTGTGTCCCGAGCTCTGTGTGGTGCTTGTTGAATAGGAACACTCGTCTACGGTGTCAGGTATGATGTGTGCACATTTCTGTGACCAGTATTTTGTGATGCGCTCTTCTTTGTTGCGCTGTTTTCCAAACAACCTCACTTCAGTCCCGTTGGTATCAAGGTAACTTCCGTGTAGCAAACCTATGTTCTGACGCGTTATGTCTCAATAGCCTACTTTGTCACAATTGTGCCGGGGTGGGTGGTGTAGGGGTGGGGTCGGGTGGGGGTTGTCGATGGGCTCTGTCACAAGTGTAACAAATCACGTTGTCAACAATGTCGCAAATTGTTCACTTAGCACTTTGCCTCCCCAGTGTCAAAAAAACAAAACACGATTTAAGATCAACACAAGTTCCATAAAAATGTACTATTTCAGCCTTTAATATGTTCCAATTACATATTTGTGAAGTTTCTAGACTGGGTGAAAGTGCGTTGGCATGCTTTGTCACAAGTTTTCAGCATGTACTATATAATGTGAGGCACTGAAGAGTTATGTAATTAAGCGTGTCAACGTGCTTTGTCACAATCTCAAACTCAAATCAAACAGATGAATAAAATAACAAAAGCGCCTTCAAAGTTGTTGGTTTTTTGTTTGTTTTTTCATAGACTAGGTTTCCTACTAGCATTGCAGTCTGTTTTTATAGTAAGTAGCTTACCACTGCAAAGTGTGAGATACTTAAGAGTTGTAACAGAACACGTCATCGCACTTTGTCACATTCTAAACCTCAAAACAAACTCTCTCGCAATATAAGAGAGCAGAGCATGCAAACTTCTTATTTTCCTTTTTTTCCACTTTTTTTTAGCATTATTTTTCTTACAGAAAGCGCTTTACCTGCTGCCATCAGTCAGCAAATGTCTTAATTCTGAACAGCATCTTGTGCACGCGTTAAAACCCGTTCCGCTTTTCGGAAGAGTAGGCCATGGTGTGCCGGTGGGAACGGATGACAAAATTTACAAAACTGCATACACACGGGGATTGGATGCAAGAAAGCACATGAGTATTTATTCCATTATCCTCGAAATAAAAGAATTGACAAATGATTTAATGAAATAAATACATAGCTTTTTCATTGCCAAACGTGAGATACTGAAGAGTTGTGACAAAGCACATCAACATACCGTGTCACAAAATGGAAGTGAAGTTTATATCCACGAAGAAGAAAACAACAGCAGAGTACACAACTGTTCTGTGTGTCTTTCTTTCCGACACCAAGCCATGTCCTGTCCTGACTTGCCGTCACCATCATCAGCATGTACATCTTGTGTGTCGTTGCTCGGCTAGAGCTCCGAGGTTCACCAATGGTTGAGAGTTTGGCGTATGCGACTCTTTTCCCTCTACCACTTAGGTAGCCGTACTTCGACTCTGAAGATGGTGTCTAAACACAACACCTGTGTGCATGCGGATCTTTCAAAATGTCATCCGTTGCTACCGGCACGAAAAGGCCTACTTTTCCGAAAGGCGGAACGGGTTTTTAACGGGTGCACAAAAACGTTCTGCGAGCATTCGCACACGAGGCCTCAGTACAATTATAGTCTCAGCCCAAGGACTTTGACGCTGAGTTCGATTGTTCTCGTCAAACTGGGAAGAAAGGGCAAGGCTGGGAATCGAACCCAGAACCTCCCGGTTTACTTGTTAGGCAGGTGAACGTCTTAACCGTCTTAGTACCTCTTTTAATACTACACAGTTTTATCATGACCAAGTGTGAGGTACTGAAGAGTTTGTAGATTTTCTGAAGCTGAAATCAGAAACTCGACAAAAACGTTGGAACTTTTAAAATGCTGAAGTAGTAATGCATAATATTCAACTTATGTTGATTTCAATTGTGTTGTGTGTTTGTGTTTGGTTTGTTTGTGTGGTTGTTGTTGTTGTTTTTTTGGGGGGTGTGGGGTTTTTTTAGGGGGGGGGGGGGGCGTTGTTGTTTTATTGTTTGTTTTGTTTTGTTTTACACTGGGGAGACCTGTAATGGGCTTTGTTACAATTTGTTGAAGGGGTCAACGCGCTTTATCGCAATTGTGACAAAGTGCGTCGACCACTCCCCACCCCACCCCCCATCCACCCCCCTTCGACACACACACACACACACACACACACCCCACCCCACCCCCCTCCACACACACACACAACACTCACACACCCCCACCCCACCCCACCCCACCCACCACCACCCTCCTCCCAGCTGGGCCAAACGCGCTATGCCACAAAACAATGGAGACAAAACGCGTTGTGAGATGGGGAGGCCCGTCAATACAATACAACCAGTCCTAGGCCTAGCAAGCCTACAGGGAAAAGTTGAGAGGAAGAAACTGCTGCTCTAACTACCTAACTAACCATCTTTGGTCAGGAATACATCTCCTTGACTCAAGTTACTGAGAAAGTCAAGACGAAGGATTTGTTTCTTTCCCAAGTCATGTCTGGTTAGTATGGCGTATACTGCACTTAGATCCTTCGAGGTTGTTTCAGAAACTCCTGTTGTAACAGTTCGTATTGTAACAGTTCGTATCCATGTTGGAGTTCTTTAGTGGTTTAGGTAACTTAGCTTAGCTCAGTGGTTTGAGCGTAGTACTTATCATTTGGGAAAAACGATGTGAAATTTCAGTAATGTACAGCATTTTTTTTGGTTTTCTTGTTGTTGTTGTTGTTTTTGTTTATTTGCTTGTGTGGGGTTTTTTTGGTGGTTTTTGTTGATGGTGGTGGTGGTGGTGGTGGTGGTTCCTCGGCTAGAACTGCAGGGTTCACCTGTGGTGAGATTTTGCGTATGCGATCTTTTTCGCCCACCGTGAAGTAGTGGCATTCCGATTTCGAGGAAAGTAGTTTACGTAACTCGGCCCAGTGGTTAGAGCATGGGGCTGGCTCATCATTTGGGAAAAAGTGAGGGCGCAAGTTCGAACCTTTGCTGACCGATGATTTGAAACGTCACAGGTACAAAACCAAGTCACACAGGTACAAAACCAAGTCACACAGGTACAAAACCATGTCGCACAGGTACAAAACCAAGTCAGAGGTAAAAAACCAAGTCCAACATTGTCTCTTAGCCTGATCTACAAGAAGGTTACAGCGATTTTTTGGTTGTTGCTAATTTCTGTTTAACATTAGTCTTTTGATGTTCTACAAGAGGTAAGCATACTGTTCTTGTAAGAGCTAATAACGCATTGAAAAGCGAGAGATAACTTGATGTTCTAAGTCTATGCTTTTTGCAATTAGCGAAGCGAGACGACTTGAGTGTTTACTGTCTATGCTTTGCAATAAGCCGAGAGATAACCTGAGTGCTTTAACTGTCTATGCTTTGCAATTTATTTAGCAAGCGTCTTGGGGCGCTAAAAAACCACATCTTGTTCATATGTAAGCCATGAGCGCACTAAAGAAGTGGCTAAAGCTATAAGGGATTTTGTATCTTGTCCCCGGGGTGCTTACACACAATTTTTTAGAAAATTTAAACTCTCTCTTGCTTTATTTAGTATTTAGTTGATATGATTACACCAAGACAATTTAGTAGTCAGAAGAACGCCCATAAATTTAACATGTTGGGTGTGTAGTATTTCAATGTCATCTGGAGTAAAAGAAGGAAGTTTCCCAGGGTCATAACCTGAATTAAAGAGCATTTGTTTATTTTCAAGAAACAAACTAATCCCATTCGCTGTCATAATGGCTTTTTTTAAATTTCTGTATGATTTGATTCAGATCTGTTCTTTAGATCAGCTTTTAGTTTTTGTTTTTTCTCTTTTTTTTCTTTTTTACAGTTATTATTATTATTATTATTCCACCATACATTGCCAATATTTTTATGAGATGTTATTCCTTTACATTTAGGAATAGAATCATTGGCTGTGGATAAAATATCCTTTGTAAAAATTGCATATAGACTATCAATATACTGGCTATCCATATCTGGTATGTTATATGATAGAAGATTTGTATTCCCCCCAAAATCCCAAATAGCACGTTTATAATTATATCTAGTCACCTACAATGATATACTTCTTGCCATGATTTTCCTGTAGTGTTCGAAGCCATTCGGTGTTAACATCAGTCGGCCCTTGAGGCAAATAAACAGACACTCTCCTAAGATTTCGTTTGTGTGTGTGTGTGTGTGTGTGTGTGTGTGTGTGTGTGTGTGTGTGTGTGTGTGTTTGTTGTGTGTGTTTGTGTGTGTGTGTGTGAAAGTCAAAGTCAAAGTCAAACTTTTATTTTCAGATGGTACATTGCATAAGCAGTGCATTTGCTTTTTTCATCAAGCCATCTATCTAAAGAAAAAAAGAGAGAGAAAAGATCATATATATGCAGACATAGAATAAATAAACCTAATCAATGATAAACCATACAAATCAAACAAGAAAAGACAATAACATATGCACACATGGAATTAAAAACAAAACAAAAAACCCTGAACAGTATTAAAGTTGTGTGTGCGTGCGTGCGTGCGTGCTGTGCGTGCGTGCGTGCGTGCGTGTGTGTGTGTGTGTGTGTGTGTGTGTGTGTGTGTGTGTGTGTGTGTGTGTGTGTGTGTGGTGTGTGTGTGGCGTGCGTGGTGTGGGTGTGTGTGTGTTCTGTTTCTTTGTTTCTTTTTTGTTTTTGTTTTTGTTTCGTTTGTTTGCTTTGAATTACCGTAACACAAATTCTGTTGCTGTCTCGTCCCTCAGCCGAACAGATCGTGCTTGTAAGGAGCTTAGAACTGCGCCACAAGAATGACATCCTCATAAGTATTGGAAGAAACAGAGGCCTATGAATAATGATGGAGTCTTGCACACGACCTTTCCTGCCTTCTTGTTCGATGACTTTGTTGACAGTAGTACAAGATAGAAAGAAGTGTGTGCCTGTGTACTGGCACACTGATGGGCTGGCTGCCTGTACCCTAACTATTGATTGCGTTGTGTCTACACAACTCTCTCTCTCTCTCTCTCTCTCTCTCTCTCTCTCTCTCTCTCTCTCTCTCTCTCTCTCTCTCTCTCTCTCTCTCTCTCTCTCTCTCGCTCCGGGGACGGGATAGCCTGTTGGTTAGAGTGATGTATTCGTGATCTGCTGACCTGGGTTCGGTTCTCGTTCAAGAGGATTTTTTTCCTCTGGAGTTAACATCAGTGCCGATTCCACTCTCCCCAAAAAGTCCTTCGGATGAGACTATAAACCGAGGTTCCGTGTGCGAATGCACGCAGATCTGATAATAATAATAATAATAATAATAATAATAATGTATGGAATTTATATAGCGCTGAATGTTGTAAAGCAACAAATCAAAGCGCTCATCTTGCGCACACGTTAAAACCCGTTTCGCTTTTTGGAAGAGTAGGCCAGGCCATTGTGTGCCAGTGGGAAATGATGACAAAATTTACAAAACTGCATACACACGGGGACTGGATGAAAAAGACACATGGGTGCTTATTCCATTATCCTCGAAATAAAAGAATAAAATAAATAAAATATCTCTCCTCTCTCTCTCTCTCTCTCTCTCTCTCTCTCTCTCTCTCTCTCTCTCTCCTCTCTTCTCTCTCTCTCTCTCTCTCTCTCTCTCTCTCTCTCTCCTCCCCCCCACCCTCCCCTTTCAGAGACTGTTTGATAAAACTTCGTCTTGGCTTACTACCAATTAATGGATCATTTTTCAAAAGAACTTTTAGGAAAAATATGGACTACAAGTGTAAGCTGTCTAATGTATTGGAAGATGAGGATCATTTTCTGAAGAGCTGCATTCTTTATACTGATTTAAGACATAGATATTTGGACTCTAGTAACCAACCATATGTGAATTTGCCGATTTATGGTTTGGTTTCTTTCATTCGCAATCTCAGCTTTTATCTTTTCAATGCTTTGAAAGTACGACAGGAGTCTGTTGAACATTTGGAGAATGGGCAGTGAGAAACTGTTTAATGTACAAAAATTTTAAGTAGATCATTTTGTCTCATTTTTGGGTAGTCCCATTATCACATGAGTTATGTTTTGGCAGTGACCATACATGTCATGTTTTGTTTTGGCTTCGTTTTGATATGTTCGGTTTGATCCCATTCTTGGTGGCCTGAGGAATAAATTCTGTTCATTGTTCTCTCTCTCTCTCTCTCTCTCTCTCTCTCTCTCTCTCTCTCTCTCTCCTCTCTCTCTCTCTCTCTCTCTCTCTCTCTCTCTCTCTCTCTCTATCTATCTATCTATCTATCTATCTCTATCTATCTATCTATCTCTCTAATTTGAATGATTCATTTCATTGCTGTTGTCATTAGCTTGTTTGTTGACTCATTGGTTTACTCTTGTTTGTTTTCACTTTTTCCCCATAAGGGCCTGGTGTAAAGAAGCCTCTGGCTTATCCAATTACTCTCATTATAATATTCGAGTTCGAGTTCGAGTTTCTCTCTCTCTCTCTCTCTCTCTCTCTCTCTCTCTCTCTCTCTCTCTCTCTCTCTCTCTCTCTCTCTGCTCGCTCTCTCTCTCTCTCATCCTCACTCACTCTCTCTCTCTCTCTCTCTCTCTCTCTCTCTCTCTCTCCTCTCTCTCTCTCGCTCTCTCTCTCTCTCTCTCTCTCTTCTTTTCCAAAAGAAGAAGAAGAGAGAGGAAAAACAAGAGGCTTTTAACACTTTCTCCGATGCAAAATGAAGCCAGCAGGTAAAAAAAAAACTGTCTAAAAGATTGATAGCTCTAATCGTTTTGAAATCGTATCGACTTCATTCCATTCGGATTTACCGGTTATTCGTGTTTCACTGTATGAGCAAAAAAAAGAACATGGTTTTATTTTCCCCACTCCTTTGGCTAACGATTTTGTTGTTGTTGTTGTTGTTGTTGTTGTTGTTTTGGTTGGTTGTTGGTTTTCTGGGAGGTGGGTTGTTTTTTGTGTTGTTGTTGTTGTTGTGTTGTTGTTGTTGTTTTTTGGGGGGCTCGTTTCTTGGCTAGAGCTTTGAGGTCCACTAACGGTGAGATTGTTGCGTATGCGAGCGGTTTTCCTCACCATTAAGGTAGCCGCATTCCGACTTCAGGGAAGAGTGAATAAATGGCATGCTTGTTCATCTCTCTCTCTCTCTCTCTCTCTCTCTCTCTCTCCTCTCTCTCTCTCTCTCTCTCTCTCTCTCTCTCTCTCTCTCTCTCTCTCGTATGTTCGTATATTCATGTGCAAGTGAAAGTGAAGTGGGCATAGAAAAAATAGTTCCTACGGAAAGAAAATTAGGCTACACATGGACGAATGAATAAATAATTGAATGAATGAATGAATGAATGAATGATGACGACGACAATGACAATGACAACGACAGCGACATTAAAGATGATAATTGTATTACATTTTGTGTTGTATTAGTAAGAGGTTTTCTGGTTTGCTTGTTTTGTTGTTGTTGCTGTTTGTTTCGTTTTGCTGTTTATGATGCTGTTTTGGAGTTCTTGTTGTTGTTGTTGTTGTTTGTTGGGTTATGGGGGGGGTTGTTGTTTGTTTGTTTTTTTTGGTTGTTGTTGTTTGTTTTTAGGGGGCTATAGTCAAAGCATATTTTACTTCCTAAGATGCAGACGACCCTTTGCGTACACCACAATCACCTCATTTGTCACCGTCCATGTGTGTGAGTGAGTGTGTGAATATTTGTGTGTGTATGTGTGTTTCTGGTGTGTATATGTGTGTGTGTATGTGTGTTTGTGTGTGTGTATATGTGTGTGTATTTGTGAGTGTGTTGTGAGTGTATGCTTCTGCGTCTGTCATACTCTGTGTCTGTGCCTGCATACCCTTTGCCTGTGCCTGTCGTTCTGTTTCTGTGCCTGTCGTTGCTCTGTTTCTGTGCCTGTACATTCTCTGTTTCTGTGCCTGTCATTGCTCTGTTTCTGTGCCTGTACATTCTCTGTTTCTGTGCCTGTACATTCTCTGTTTCTCTACCTGTCCATTCTCTGTTTCTGTGCCTGTCCATTCTCTGTTTCTGTGCCTGTCCATTCTCTGTTTCTGTGCCTGTCATTGCTCTGTTTCTGTGCCTGTCCATTCTCTGTTTCTGTGCCTGTCATTCTCTGTTTCTGTGCCTGTCGTTGCTCTGTTTCTGTGCCTGTCGTTGCTCTGTTTCTGTGCCTGTCGTTGCTCTGTTTCTGTGCCTGTCATTCTCTGTTTCTGTGCCTGTCGTTGCTCTGTTTCTGTGCCTGTCCATTCTCTGTTTCTGTGCCTGTCATTCTCTGTTTCTGTGCCTGTCATTCTCTGTTTCTGTGCCTGTCATTCTCTGTTTCTGTGCCTGTCATTCTCTGTTTCTGTGCCGTGTCATTCTCTGTTTCTGTGCCTGTCATTTCTGTTTCTGTGTCTTAGTCACTCGTTTCTGTGCCTAAGTCGGCTGCTTTCTAGACCCATGCTACCAGGATTTTGTTTCTGATTTCATTAACATCCTGTTTCTGTGCTAATAATTCTGCTGTTTTTCAACAGCAGACCAGAAGGTCGGATAGAAGGGATGTTTGGTTTTTAATTATTTCATTAAGTCACTGACATGTTTCACTGCTAGAGTGTCGGAGCTGCTATTACACCCATCACCCATAAGTTGTTTGCATGATGAAACATCGTTGACATCTATATAAATTTAGGGACTGTTTCAATGTCAGATTGGGTCGGTGATGGGACTGTGTTGGTTTTGTTTCGGGGGTAGGTAGTGTGTTGCACGTGGGGGGGGTGGTGTGTTGTGGTGAAGGTGAGATATAGCAGATACGCTAAGGTTTTGCATGAATGTGGTAGCATCTGATGATTAATGGGTTTTGTGTTGTGTGTGCGCTGTGGTGTTGTGTGTGTGTGTGTGTTGTTGTGTTTGGGGGGGGGTGGTAGTGTCTCGTGTGTGTGTGTGTGTGTGTGTGTGTGTGTGTTGGTTGGTGTGTGATGTTGTGTGTGTGTGTTGTTGTGTTTTGGGTGGCTTAAGTTACCTCGTGTGTGTGTTGTGTGTGTTGTTGTTGTGTGGTGTTGTGTGTGTGTTTTGTGTGTGTGGTGTATGTTATGTGTTGTTGTGTAGTTGTTGTGTTTTTTTGGGGTTATACCTCGTGTGTGTGTGTGTGTGTGTGTGTGTGTGTTGTGTGTGTTGTGTGTGGTGTGTGTGTGTAATGTGTGTGTGTTTTTGTGTTTTGTTGTTGTAGGGTTGTTGTTTTTTGGGGGGCTTAAGTTTCCTCGTGTGTATGTGTTGTTGTTGTGTTTTAATTCTTTTATATCCAGGATAATGGAATAAGCACTTATCTGCTTTTTTACATCCAGTCCCCGTGTTTATGTGGATTTGTGAATTTTGTCATCTGTTCCCACCGGCACACAATGGTCTACTCTTCCGAAAAGCGGAACAGGATTTAACGTGTGCGCAAGATATTCTGCGTGCGTTCGCACACGGGGCCTCGGTTTATAGTCTCATCCGAAGGAATTTTGGGGGAGAGTGGAGTCTGCCCTGATGTTAACTCCAGGGGAAAATATCCCTCTTGAACGGGAATCGAACTCGGGTCGTCAGATTGCGAGCGCAATGATCTAACCACTAGGCTATCCCGTCCCCCGTTAGAGCCTTTGAGCTCGTAACCTGACCACCCGAGTTCCAGTCACCATCGAGGCTCCTGGTCGAGAGGACGTTTTTTCCCTTGGAGTCAACAACATCACTGCCGACTCCACTTCCCCGAAAGTCCTCCAGATTTGCCACACGTGCAGAACATCTTGCTCACACGTAGAAACATGCGTCACACCTTTCGAAAAGTAGGCCAGTGTGTGCCGGTAGGAGGGGATGACAACAATGTGAAAGTGCACTTGGTGTCGTGTTTACAGAAGTCTCATTCCCCAAGTCGGAATGCGTTACCTTCATGGTAGGTCAGAACGGTGGCATACGCAAAATGTCACCGCTGGTGAACCTCGCTGCTCTACCCGGGGCAACGGTGGGTGGGTGGTGGTGGGGGGGGGGGGGGGGGGGGGAGACACTGAATAGGATGAAATCTGATGAAAACTTCGTCCTCTCACTGTCAGTTTTGAACAGAAGCGCTGGCTGTGAAGTTGTTGAAACTGCACCTGCTAATCGGCGTTTTACAAACATGCGTGTTTCAAACCTGGAGACAAATGTTGTTGACACCATATGTTGCCTTTTTTTCTTAAAACATCGAGGATTAGTAAGAGTCTGCTGGCTATGTGATGAAGATTCGTTTAAGCGTTGTTTATTCAATACACACGCATTATAAAGCAGGGGAAAGGTATCAAGCTACAGCTTATTTTAAGCCCCCACCCCACCCCATGGTAAATTTACATCCTTGTTTATGCAGACAACGTGACTTTTAAAATCATGCATTCATAAAATCACGTTTTCACACATACAAGTACAATTACACGAAGAGGAACAACAACATACAATACAAAATTGAAGCAGACCAGAAACGTAATGAAAAATACTCCAAACACGCCAGGAAGCGATTGCTAAGCCTAAGGGGACAATCTTTGTTTGATAGGGCAGCCCAGCATCACAGGAGAAGGAGCACTCTGTCACAGAGAGAACTGTTTACATTACTTGTTGTTTTGTTTTCTAAAGCCGTTTGGATTCATCGATAAAATCATGGATTGTTTTGATAATGTTATTCTCAAAACTTAGCTGTCTGTCGCCAAATCATAAAGTATTCTAAGTTCTTTTGATCCGGTTTCAGGGTATCGATTGTTTAATGGCGATCAGGGTTTTTGTAAATGTGGACAGTAAAAACAAGAAATGTTCAGCTGTTTCTATGAGATGACCACAAGCACAAGAGGGATCGTTTAATAAATGTCTTTTTTTTCTAAATCAGAGTTGAGATTACTCATCTCAAGTCTAAGTCTGCAGTGAATGATGTGCTGTTTTCTTTTTCCATCATAAAAAATAGTTCGGAGCTCTTACGTCCCCATCAGAAAGAAAATCTTGAGTTTATGTTAGCTTGTACGTGCTCTGGTAATTCGTTCCATAATCCAGTGAAGAAGTTTCGTAGGCATAAACATGAAATGGTGAGATTATAGTCGCTGTGATTATTCCTGTCAGTATTTCGTCAGACTAGCTGTAACTTAGTGCATTGTGTCACCATGACCATGTCTTGTTTTGTCAGTGCTCTGATCTGTGTGGGAGTTACGCGTTCAACTGAGTGTTTCTTTTTTGTGTCAGAATATTGTGGCTACTCCCTAAATCTGCAGATCTATGATAGTAGCACGTTTCGTAAGCTATGCCTTTCCTTCCTTGTGTTGTCGGACTGTTGTGGCTGACATGATTTGTACCTGTCTGTGCAGAGATGCTAAGATGGCGACGACGATGGAAGCAGTGGGTCTGTCTCCTGGTCCTGATGGTTGTGGCCATGTTCGTTCTGCAGCGCACCAACATGGTGAATGACCTGTCTGACCTTCGCCCCCTCGCCTTTCACCCCGGCCCTGGTCATTCGGGCTTTCACGGTGTAGAGAAGCGGGGTCAGTCCAGGCCGGTCATCACACTCTACGACCCCTTTTCCAGGGACCACGGGGACAGGGTGGGCCTCAGGGCTTTCCACGAGTACGACTGTGTTCGTGCCATGGAAGGCTTCCCCGTGCCTGTCAGCGACAAGCCCTCCTCCCCCGCTAGCCCGGCGTCGGACCTTGCCTTGTCCCAGCGGCTGGACGACTGCCGCCTGTTCGTAGAACGCTACGGTTACAACCGTTACCCGCCGGTGACGGAAGAGGAGAGCAGGTTCCCTTTAGCCTTCAGCATCCTGCTGTACAAAGAGGTGTGGCAGCTTCATCTGCTGCTGCGAGCCATCTACAGACCGCACAACTCCTACTGCCTGCATGTGGACGGCCACGCTGCCCCCGCTGTGCTGGAGGCCACCCGCCGTCTGGCCGCCTGTCTGCCCAACGTCTTCCTGGCCTCGCGGCGAGAGAACATCACCTACTCCGGCTTCTCGCGCCTGCAGGCCGACCTCGACTGTATGCAGGACCTCCTGCGGCCGTCGTCCGCTCAGCCTGTGGCCTGGCGCTACCTCCTCAACCTCCCCAGCCAGAACTTCCCCCTCAAGACCAACCTGGAGCTGGTGAAGATCCTCACCATCTACAACGGCGCCAACGATATCGAGGGCATCACCAGCAGCAACCGCATGCTCAAACACCGCTTTACTTTCAAGCACGTGTACCGGAAAAAGGAGGGCCACGCGGACCGTCTGCGTGTAGTGAGAACAGACACAAAGCACGAGGCTGCCCCCCACAACGTCACCGTGGTCAAGGGCAGTGCCTACGGCGTGTTCTCCAGGCAGTTCGTGCAGTACGTGCTGCAGGACAGGCGCGCCCAGGACCTGCTGGACTGGTGCCGCGCGGTGGACAGTCCTGACGAGTACTACTGGGCCACCCTGAACCACAACCCTCATCTGCAGGCGCCTGGCGGCTACACGGGTAAGTCTGGCCATCACCTAGTCCCGTCCCTGACATGGTTAAAAAGGTAAAGGTAAAGGAGTCCCATAACCTATAAGGTCGTAGGGGAGCGAGGCGTCAGAGACCTCACTTCTCTAGGGCCAGCATATTGAGGGCGGCGCCCATCTCCTCTCCCTCGCTGCTTTACCTTCCCTGACCCTAAAGAGGGCAGGTACCCATTTACAGCTGGGTGAACTGGGGGAACTGTACTGAAGCCAAGGCGCGCAAACGGTCACCCATCCAACTGGTAACCACGCTCGACGCTGCTTAACTTGGCTGGGGGAAAGCGAGTGCTCCGACCACTGAGCTATCCCCCCCCCCCCCCCCCCCCCCCATATCACCTAGCCCCGTCCCCTGACATGGTTACCTCAGACAAATTGCAGACTACCTACCTACGTAGGAAGTGAAATAAACGGGTGTATACATACTGAACTCTGGCGAGTATACTTTAAAGTCTAATATCACTTTGAGGGAACAGACATAAATAAAATCGAAGCAACAACAACAACTTTTTTTTTTCAAAGGAAGGGGGGAGGGGGGGGGGAGATAGACAGAGAGAGAACTGAATTTTAGCCACAATACACACAGTGGGCGGGGCAACAAGGCAAGTGAGGAAAATGGAATCCAAAATGTTGATCGTCACAATTCACATCTAAGCCAACTCTCCTGTTGCATCACACCAAGTATATCATCTATATAAACAAAACAATAAGACAATAAATCGTGACAACAGAATGTGGTGGAGTCAATGAATATAAGATAATCAATAGAACAGCATGTTAAGCCGCCATGATTTTCATTGGTAACAAAGAGTACACAAACAACACAGAGAAATAGAGACAGAGAGAGAAGAGACAGAAAGACAGAGAGACAGAGACAGAGAGAGAGAGGGGAGAGAGAGAGAGAGAGAGAGAGTGGAGAGAGGATGAGGAGAGTGTGTGTGTGTGTGTGTGTGTGTGTGTGTGTGTGTGTCTTTTATTCTGAGGATAATGGAATAAGCACTCTTTTGGGATTTTTTACATCCAGTCCCCGTGTGTGGACAGTTTTGTCAATTTTGTCGTCCGTTCCCATCGGCACACAATAGCCTACTCTTCCGAAAAGTGGAACAGGTGTTAACACGTGCACAAGTTGTTTTGCTATCGTTCACACGCGTGATCTTGGTTTACAGTCTCGTCCGAAGGATTTCTGGGGGGAGGGGAGTCGGCGCTGATGTTAACTCGGGGAGGGGGGGGGGGGGGGATAGACAGACAGACAGACAGAGACAAAGAGAGAGAGAGAGTGTGTGTGTGTGCGTGCGTGCGTGCGTGCGTGCGTGCGTGCGTGCGTGCGTGCGTGTTGTGTGTGTGTGTGGTGTGTGTGTGTGTGTGTGTGTGTGTGGAACGCTTGCAGCAAAGTTGACTTGCATTTCTTTTTGCTGAATGGAATGGGTTTTTTAGTGTGACATGTTTCATCATAATGATTGATATAGGTATGATTGTATGACATCTGTATGACATTTTTGCATTGGTATGTGTGCTCTGTGTGTGCATGCGCGCGCGCGCGCGTTTGTGTGTGTGAGAGAGAGAGAGAGGCGGGTTTCATTTTTGATTACTGCATAGTAAATTGTTGCTCTCTCTCTATTTCTTTTCTCTCTTTTCTTTTATTATCCTACCTCCCCCTTCCTCACCCCCCCCCCTTCCCTCTCTCTCTCTCTCTCTCTCTCTCTCTCTCTCTCTCTCTCTCTCTCTCTCTCTCTCTCTCTCTCTCTCCCATCCTCTCTCGTTTTTGTTTTTGTTTTTTTCTTTGCCTTTGAATGCTAACTGTCTGGTTTTATCATATTATTCCATTCTTGATGAGAACCTAACTAAATCATAGTAGTACAGAACAAATTATGAATTGTCTGAATACAGTTTATGTAATGACAAATACAGGAATGTAATATGATTGATACACTAATAAGAATACCAAAATATAAAGGGGGAAAACTCTGATTACTACATCTTCTGAAGCTGTTCTCAAAAATAAATCTGTCGACATTTCATTACAAGATAGGAGTATGTTTCTGTGGTTTGTAGTATCCACTTAGTGTTTGATCTTATTTAACTGGTAGGTTTTGGAGGCAATTTTCTTTGTTACATTATGTATATGTACAGACCAAGACAAATTATTATCGATGGTTATCCCCAAAATTTTATGACTAGAAACTTCTTCAATTTTGACACTGTTGACGTAAATAAAAGGCTAGCTTATGTTAAGATTTTGACGTTTTTGTCTTGTTGATAACAGCATAAATTTTGTTTTACCTGGATGAAGGGACATGTGGTTCATTTGTGTCTAGTTGACAATTATGTTTATATTCTCTTGTAAACTTTTACATACATAGAGAGGGTTTTTGTGGCTAGTATAAAGAGTTGTATCATCTGCAAATAGTTCATTTTGTATAGTTAAACTCAAAGGCAGGTCATTTATATACAGAAGAAACAACAAGGGACCAAGTAATGATCCCTGTGGAACACCAAACCTGTTAAGAAGAAAACTTGAAGAAGTGTTGTTTAGATGTACCTTTTGCTGTCTCTCAGATAAGAATGACAAAATAAGTGTGAGGGTAGTAGGAGATAGTTTGTAGACTGCAAGCTTTCGTAGAAGTCTGCGGTCTATAATATCAAAGGCTTTAGCAAAATAACAAAGAGTATACATGTAAACTCCTTTTTATTCACAGAGAGAGAGACAGAGAGAGAGAGACAGAGAGAGAGAGAGAAAGGATCATACATCCAAAACATGACACTGAGGAAAACAATGTCGGCATCACCGTCACCATAACTGTGGGAAAGCAAACACTGTCAGATCTCAGCGAGAAGATCGAACACGTTTGTCAGCAAAGACTACTCTGCCGGTGCTGCCCAGCTGTCACTCCTAGGCAGTTCTGTGTTGATGACAACATACCCCCAACTGGGCGAAGCTCGGGTCTCTCGAATGCTTCAGTGGCAAAGCACGAAGCGAGAAAAGTTCTCTCAACCAGTTGCAAATACAAAAATCTTTAAAATCTCATATGGGCGAGAAATCCATGTGGGTAATCCAAGCAAGCATAGCTAAAATCAATCAACAAGTAAACACACAATAGTGTATATCAGTATCACAGTCCTAGGCAACCATTTACCCCACTGTAATATATTTTTCATCCACTTATGGACACGTGCATAAAAACACGCAATCATGGGCGCAGGCGCGCACGCGCGCACACACACACACACAACACACACACACACCACACACACACACAACACACACACACACACACACACACACACACCACTACGCTAAAAAACAGAGAAATGATACTATCTTGGTAAACATCATTCAATATTTACAGCTGAACTCATTGCAATCCTTATGGCTCTTAATTATACTCTTGATTTTGTATTTCCCATCATTCCTATCTTACTTTGTGTAGATTCTAAGTCGGTACTATATGCTATCAAATCCCCAAATTCCAAGAAAGTTTCCAGAATCATTTTTGAAATTAAATATGTCATACACCTTTTAAGTTTTAGAGGTATTTCTGTCTCCTTTTGTTGGGTACCTTCGCACGTTGGAGTTTTTGCAAATGAGTGGGCTGACAGAGCTGCAAAAAGGGGGAAAGACATCATTTGGAATCAATAGAACTACATGTTCCATTATCTCTACAGGAGGGATATCGTTTATTAGAACAAATGTCGTGGAGTAAGTGGAGAGAATCAGATCAATTCAAGGAACGATCTTTAAAGAATTGCCTGACTAATAGCCTTATTTCATGTTACATGACTCCTTCTCAAACACATTTAAGTATCACAACCACGAGAAGAGTTAATGTACTATATTTTAGAATAAAATTAAATGCATTTATAACAAAATGTTTATAAAAATGTCAGGTGCCTCTGTGGGGAACATATTTCCAACACTCACACATATTTGAGTGTCCAATTGTAAAACCTTTTTTACCCACATTTTGTGAGCAGTCTGTGGAAACTGCATTTAAAAAAAATAAATAATGAGCCTTTGCCATTGTTAAATGTCTATTGCACAGCCCATTAGAGTATTTGTTGTAGCCACTTTATAGTTGTTTCTTGTTAACAATTTGTTGAATTTAAATTTTTACTCATGTTTAAGATCCCCCCCCCCCCTTTTAATTGCATTAAAATACCAGCACACATGTTACCTAACCGATCTTTTCTCTGTCCATTCCCCTCTCTGTTTTAACTTCCACTACATTTTCCACATCCCTCGTCTAATATCACTAAGAGTGAACAGACGTTAAATTGAAGAGAACAACAACACCTACGCGTGTGTACACACGCACACACACACATAAACATGAGTTATTGTGACATTTTGTATAATGAAATTTACAATGCAGAACATTAACATAAAAAGAGGGGGGGGGGGGGTAAAGGAAAAAAATTTAAATGAAAAGAACAGTTTAAAAAGAATGGAGGGGACTGCACTCTTCTTATCGTCTACACCTGACCAAATCTCTCTCTCTCTCTCTCTCTCTCTCTCCTCTCTTCTCTCTCCTCCTTCTCTCCTCTCTCTCTCTCTTGTAACCACACGGTTGCCCCCTGTGAAGCCACACACACACAATTATGATTCTTACCAATTTGTGGGCACGTCAGTAACTTATATTTTGTAACTGACCTTCGTGGGATGATTCAAGTATTTTGGGGCTTGACATAATAATTATATCCCCCTCAAAACATCTCCTGTTGCATTTCCTTATACTTCCATTGCGTTCATTCTTTGCTTATCGTTTTGGTGAGGGGATATTGTATAGCGTTTTTTACATAACTCATGCCTCTCCACCATTCAAAAGAATTACCTGCCTCTGAATAAAAATAATCTTGAAAATGTTCGATGTTGAGGTTTTAAGCGTAGGGGGCCTCCAATTCCCCCCCTTTGTAGTGTTTACACAGTCTCAGAAACTTAGGCTGAAACCCACAGAGAGGTCAAAGGTAAGCAAGGTGATGTTCCCCCAAATGATGGATCCCTCCCCCCTCCCCACTCCTTCCCCTGTATCGTGTTTCAAATCTTCATCATCAGTGGCGGATTGAAGACTGAAGTGAAAGAAAGCACATCTATTGTCTTTCAAAACAGAAGAAGCCAACGACTACTGTTATGATGGAAGCAGTAGTTGAGTCAATGAGAGCCTTTCGCGGGAAGGGGGGGTGGGGGAAGGGGGGGGTCGTTAAGTGCATTATTGGCATCCATCAGTGTCGGAAGACTATGAAGTTGTGTTCTAGGTGTTCATTCTGGTAGAGCGTCAGATGTCGCTGGCCAGTCCCACACGGGAACAACAGACAGTCCCTATGGCAGAGAGCACAGATGAAGTCTTGACACTGGTCGGTCTGCCTGGGCTTACAGTCGTTAAGTGGTGTTTGTCATAAAGTGGTCAGGCTTGACAGAAATCAGATTTGCACCCCCACCCCCCTCTCTGAAAACTTCCTGTGGAAAGCTTCCTCTACCGTATTTGGAAAATGACCGGATGCCAAAGCAAGGTCAAAGCTGTTTTGGGGGTTGTTGTTTTTTAGTCTACTAACAGTTCAAATTCATTTAAAGTCTTTTCACACAAGTTGTGATATTTGACGGTTCTACTGCCAGTGCACTGTATACGATGAATATAAATCAGTCCTGAACTGAATGTATTTTCTTTTATTTGTATTTGTTCCTTTTGTTCACTTCACCTTCTCCCTCCTTTTTGTCTATTTGCTACCTTTTTGGTCCAGTCTGGAGGCACCGTGGTCGAGTGGTTTAGGCGGTCAACTCGTGATCCAGAGGTCGCGGGCTTCGATCCCCGCTCGGCTCGGTGTTGTGTCCTTGGGAAAGACACTTTACTCTTATTTTCCTCACTCCACCCAGGTGTACAAGTGGGTACCAGCTCTGCTGGGGAAGTATCTGGCGACAGACTAGCGTCCTGTCACAGGGGTGGTGAAAAACCATCAGTTCGCTTAACGCTACAGAAACCGGGATAAGCTCCGGCTCTATGGGCCTTCTGGCTCGAAAGAACATACTTGGTCCAGTCTACTGCCTTTTTCCCCAAACAGTTTCTCCCACGCCGAAGTCAGATGTGCTGGGTCTGACTTGTCAGGCGTTTAACAGCAGCGCAACGTTTTTGTTTCTCATATGACAGGCAACAATAGTTGCTGTCTGAGTGTTCGAGAAGGAAGAAGAACGTACTGCCCGCCTTTTAGCGCTTTCTTTTCTTAGTTCCCGGTGATTGCTGGCTGCCATATGTCCAACACTTGTATGGTACGGTAATATTGATATTGTCACAAACAAATGTCACTAAATGTCGAATGTGTCTTAATAATCAATGCCTTTCAGCTCATGTGTGTACTTCACTGTTCAATCAATCAGTCATGATGTTTATAGACCCGCCGACCACGAAGGAATGTCAGTGTTTGTTGTGACTCATTTTCAGTGATCATGAATTTTGTTATAACTAGTATGTGTGTTATACAACAACAATAATTTTAAAACAAAAACACAATAAAACAAACACAAAAAACTGACTAAAACTAGTTCAAACATTACACTTAGAAAAAAAAGTTTTATGAGAAGAGAAACTGGTTGATTCAAGTTTCTAAACATGTATGTGTGTGCTGGTTTTAAGCACCCCCCTCCCCTAACAAAAGAAAAAGAATGTCTTGCTCGTGTACATGTGAATCTTTTCACTCACACACACACACACACACACATATTCAAGCAGGGTGGACGTGTGTGTTTTAGCTCCTGATTTTAAAAAAATCTTGATAAAGCGAATGCATATTCATGTGTAAAGAAGTGACATTTGAAGACGTGTTTGTGGGAAACATACCAGTGGTAATTTTTACCCCCCAAAATGGGGAAAATATTCTTTTTTCTCAAAATTGCAGCCAGTCAAAACAAACTTCTCGACCATTTTCCAAGCAGCCTAGAAATAGTTTTCAAAGTTTTCCCTTCGATAGAACGTACATTTGATACACGAGGTTTTGGTTGCTAGCTGGTTTCAACAGCTTGTGTGGAACAGCTTGTCTAAACAAACTGGTAGAAAAAGTAGGGCTCATCATGGACGGTGCATGGTTTTCTGTTCCCGGGTATACTCTAGTTCGTTTATGAGCTTGGCACCTGATCGAATTGGTTACGGTGCTGTGGCTTACCGAAAAACAGTTTGGTCGGAAGGGTAAGCAATCATTGCCTTTCACTCCTAAACCGTTTATAAGAAAACAGGAGGGGGGAAAAGAAAAACCATTGTGTTAAGCAAACGTAAATATGTGGAGTGTGGGCAAAGACAGGAAAAAGGCGTCTTCAGTCGTTCTGGTGAAGAAAGGGGATTAGATAGACTGTAGAGGAAAGGTAGAGAACAGGAGTTGAATGAACATCAGTGACATCCACAATACCGTGCTGACCACAGTGAGTGAGACGCTCGCTGCCTTTAAAGGGAATCCACCATCTCAGTACAGGGATGGACGTTCTGTCATCAAGCAGGTAGTGCCTGCCCTGGCCAAAGCGATTGTTGTTGCTGTTGCTGTTGCTGTTGCTGTGACGGAGGCCATGAGGGGAGTGTTGAAGTCTGTGACAGACAGCCCAGCTACAGGGCCTCTTCTCTGCCAACAGTCAGGGAACGTCGGCTGCTTGCTGCAGTCTCACGGTTAATGTAGGAAAACGAGCGTCTGCAGCAGTACTGTGGGCAGGAGAGAGTCTCTCTGTAGATACCGCATCAAGACTGAAGCATGGGGGACTGCAGAGCAGGTTGAAAAGAAAGTGCTGAAAGTGTTCACCTGATGCTGAAGTGGGCATCGCTGCTGATGACCTGATAGCTGATGAGCTGACTGCTGATGAACTGATACCTGATGACGTGACTGCTGATGACCTCACTACTGATGACCTGATAGCTGATGACCTGACTGCTGACAACCTGACTGCTGATGACCTCACTACAGATAACTTGACTGCTGATGGCCTGACTGCTGATGACTTGACTACTGATGACCTCACTGCTGATGACCTCACTGCTGATGACCTCACTGCTGATGACCTCACTACTGTTGATGACCTCACTACTACTGATGACCTCACTACTGATACACGCAAACTTTTCATTCAGTGTACAATTTCAATCTTACAGTAATTCCCAGGTGGGATGAGTGAGTCAGAGTGCACATTCTGGGTAATCCCCAGAGTGTAAAGCTGGGGAACGCACAACAATAACAGCATAAATATCGCTGCTTCCTGACGTTCTTGGTCGCTGACTTTATGCCATGATTAAGTCATAGCCCTGATAAGCCTCTACCATTGGCGAGATTAGAAGCATCTTGAATGGGCGAGTCAGTAAGTGAATGAATAAGTGATTGATTGATTGACTGATTGATCCATCGATGAAAACAGGAAAGAGGAAATTGTGCTTTAGTAGCAAAAACGTCTTTGCCCATCTAAGCATCGGCTTGTATCCCCTCTTTCATCTCAGCTGGATTATGTCCTCTTTATCTCCTCATTGTCTCTACGCTTTTCCTTTTTTTTTAGGTTGTTTTTTTTGTGCATGTTCCTCACAGAGGCCGATATTTTCTATCTCTGATATGGATTATGTAAGTTTAAAAAAATCTGATTATATTGATAATATGCCATCCATATTTCCCACACGTGCGCCATCTTATTAAAATGTTGGTGTTGCTTTCTTCGGTTGGTTTTTCTGTTTTTGGGTGGGTTGGTGTGTGTGTGTGTTGTGTGTGTGGGGGGGGGGGGGGGGGGTGAAGGGGGGTTCCCCTCGAAAGATTAGGTGTACGGCAAAACAGCTGTCTCGCTTTGCTTCACTGTGTTTCTAGGGAGTTTCTGTCGTAAAGTTCATGACTTAAATATCCCGGAATCCTAAAATGTTAGGGTGAGAATGAAAACCTCGACGTTCACTCAAACTCCGACGCTTTACCCCTCCTCCCCCCCCCCCCCCCCCCCACACACACACGCCTTCCTCACTCCCCCCCCCCCACCCCCCTCACCACCCCTCCACCCTCACCACCCTCTTTTTTTTTTCTAATGGCATGGCATGAACAATCGGATTTCGAATTCGAACAACGTGTATGCCCTTATTCAACTCACCGCGGGTCATGCACATGATTGTTTCACATTATCTGGCTTCCCCCACCTCCCCTTCCCTGCCCCTTTTCACCATTTTTTCCTTTACTATGTGCTGGCTTGCGTGTGCGCTTTCGCACGTACACTGAAACATGTGTACGTCCATGTTCACGCGCGCACACGCACGCACATAATTATAGGATTGTATTCAAGTGAATGTGCAGGGGGTGGGGTCCTTTAAAATCACAAAAGTGAAAAGACATTGAATAAAAGATTAATTCATTTATTCATTCATTCATTTGTGGGTTGATAAAGCTACGAAAAGAGGCGCGCAAACAATGAAAGTGGGACCCTGAAACTGCGTGTTCCTTTTGTCCATTTAAGAAGAATGCCGACTGTTAAAACAAACATCCTTAAAACAAAGTCACGGGCGTTTCCCGCTGATAAAAAAAAGCGGTTTACAAGTTGGGTTTCATGTAAGAGGAGAGTGTTTTGGAAGCATTTTTCAGACACCACACTGTGGGACACGGGGACGGGATAGCTCAGTGGTCGGAGCACTCGCTTTCCCCCAGCCAAGTTAAGCAGCGTCGAGCGTGGTTACCAGTTGGATGGGTGACCGTTTGCGCGCCTTGGCTTCAGTACAGTTCCCCCAGTTCACCCAGCTGTAAATGGGTACCTGCCCTCTTTAGGGTCAGGGAAGGTAAAGCAGTGAGGGAGAGGAGATGGGCGCCGCCCTCAATATGCTGGCCCTAGAGAAGTGAGGTCTCTGACGCCTCGCTCCCCTACGACCTTATAGGTTATGGGACTCCTTTACCTTCCTTTACCTTTACACTGTTGTAAGGGAAAGACGACTGGTTTTAAGGATAAGATTAAATGTGCGTGCATCTGGCAAAAAAAATTAACAAGAATGTTAAAATGTTTTTGTGTAGAACATGGTAGGCCTATCTCAAATGCCCATAGCTTACTTTGAATGTCAAACTGTAAAGCCTTACTTGCCTACATTTCCTGAAAATTCTGACGAACAAATTCTGGATAATGAAGATCTAATGTTTGTTATTGCGAAAGCCATGCATGCGTGCCTGCGCAGGTGCGCGCGCGCGCGCGTTCGTGCGTGCGTTTATGTATGTGTGTGTGTGTGTGTGTGTGTGTGTGTGTGTGTGTGTGTGTGTGTGTGTGTGTGTGTGTGTGTGTGTGTGTGTCCGAAATCTACCCACACTGTCAGCGTGCGTTGGAACCATCCTCGATGTTCTGTGAAGCTATCTATGTAAGTCACTTAGTCCTTTGTAGAGCGCCTGCTCTGGAGTGATGATGTTCTTCTCCAGGTGCCATACTAAGCCAATAGTGATCATTGGCTCCATGAGTTGACCTACACAGTTAATTGATAAGGCTGAAAGGACTGTAGCTGTCATCTTTACCTTTCTCCTATGCCCTAGCTAGTAGACCGTTGGGGGGGGGGGGGGGGGGGGGGCACCACCGAAAATTTTGCAGCCAGCTTCCTCCGCTCCTCGCGGTTTTCAGGTTTCCCTGCCAAGTCGTTCCACTCAAGGCCAGTCCACTCTCTGATGTTGTCTTCCCATCGTTTTCTCTGTCTGCCTCTTCGTCTTCCTCCTTGTACTGTTGCTTGTATGTATGACAGTTCTGGCCAGTCCAGATGTTCGTGTGACGTGCCCGTTCTACTTCATTTTGCGTTTTCACACTAAAGTCAGGAGCTCTCCTTATGTTCCTATGGTCTTTTTCACTTCTGGTTTTCACTTCCTCGATAATTATGTGATCTCTATATGAGATACCAAGAAGTATGTGAAAGCATTTCATCTCCATTTTCCGTATCCTTCTTTCAGTATCTGCTGTTGCATCTATGGTTGAGACTATAACCCGAGGTTCCGTGTCCGAATGCTCGCAAAAGATCTTGTGCACACATTAAAACCTATTACGCCATTTGGAAGAGCAGGTCATTTGTGATGGTGGGAACGGATGACAAAATTTACAAAACTGCATACACGCGAGGACTGGATGTAAAAAAAAAAAAGCACACGAGGGCATATTTCGCCATCCTTAAAATAAGAGTTATTAGAGTTACTCGCGCACACGCCCCCCGCGCGCGCGCACGCACGCGCGCGCACACGCACACACACACACACACCACACACACTCTCTCTCTCTCTCTCTCTCTCTCTCTCTCTCTCTCTCTCTCTTCTCTCTCTCTCTCTCTCTCTCGCTCTCTCGGTGATCTCCCTTGGATATAGGCAGGGCGAAATTTTGCTGTGTAAATTTTGTGTTTAAATTGCCAAATAAACCAGCACCATGCCAGTTGTCGGGTTACCAACAACGCTGGAAGTGACGCTAGGTGCCCTGCTGCAACAACACTGCATCACCTCATGGAAGGTCTGTGGAGAAGGCGAGCAAACGACTGTTGTGCTTCGACTGAAGGCTGGCTCAAGTGAAGGAAACATGGCGGGTCAACAAACACCCCTTTACTTCCGCAGAAAGACCCCAGTCAGACCAACAGGGACCGACGAAGGACAGAGGAGAGGAGACAGGCAGAGGAGAGGAGGCGGGCAGAGGAGAGGAGGCGGGCAGAGGAGAGGAGACAGACAGAGGAAAGGCAAGAAAACAAGGCAAGTGCATTGTTCCCATTTGAAACTTCGCCAAGTTTGTTTATGCCAACACCCCCCATCACCCAGTCTGTCTCACACACCAACACCCCAGCCTCTCCAAACCACATGCCTTCGCAATCGGTGCTTCCCACACATGATTATCGCCGTGCGTCAGGTGCTGTCACAGTGTTGGAAGCTGACACAGTGGCTGAACAACAAGGTGGAATTGGCCTGGTTGAGGTGCCTGTACCTGACATTACGATGGAGGGGGAGGACTGTGACGAATATCTAGATCAGATTCGGGATGCAGGCTACAGTGGAGATACTATAAAGAACTATGTGGGTGGGCTGAGAAACAGATCCCTGCAGAGAAATCTCAGGGACGTTTCTAGAAACAAGGACTTTCTTAATGTGTATACCTCTGATGAAATACCTGATACTATCATTTGTGAAAGTGAAGATATGATTTTTCAGTTTATCTGGACAGATGACACTCACAACCCTGCTGATTACTTTTGGTTTGCAAAAAAGAACACCAGGCAACTGACTCAGGAGGAAAAAGACATTTATTCCAAGCTGCAGCTGTGGACACCTGCTGATCGTGACAGAATCAAAGACAGAATTAGTGCTGGACTGGATGTTTTACATGTTATGATGGATGCTATCAGATTTTTTCTGGGTTAGAAGTGACTGTGGTTGCCTGTATATGTGCGTGTGTGAGTGTGTGTGTGTGTGTGTGTGTGTGCATGCGCACCCTCTTGTGCGTGCGTGCGCGCGTGTGTGTATGTGTGTGTTGTGTATGTTCGTGCGTGTGTGTGTGCGTGCGTGTGTTCGTGCGTGTGTGTGTTCGTGCGTGTGTGTGTGCGTGTGTGCATGCATATGTGTGTGCATATGTGTGTGTGTGTGTGTGTGAGAGAGAGAGAGAGAGAGAGAGAGAGAGAGAGAGAGAGAGAGAGAGAGAGAGAGCAAAACAGGAGGTTAGGCATATTGTGAGTTAGGTTTTTTCACGTGTTGGAAAGAGCATGAGTTACCGGATCAGACGGAATGTAGGGACAGGAAGCCCTGTCACAGACTCGGTGTTTAAGTGTTTGTGGTTGATGTTACCCTCCCCCCTCCCTTTCCCCATTAGCAATGGGCGAAAGTGTTAGGCACCAATTCATCTGAATCGTAATGTAAAACACTTCACCATGTTGTGGAATCCATGCCATGTCGACCATTTGGGCTGTAGAAATGATACATCTGTATTTCTGAAAATACGTGTTTTGTGCCCAGTCCCCTTCCCACTGTCCCCTTGTAAATGGGCTTTAACAGCTTATTACAATAAAATATTGTCATTGTCATTGTCATTGTCTCTCTCTCTCTCTCTCTCTCTCTCTCTCTCTCTCTCTCTAATATCAGTAAGAGTGAAAAGATGTTAAATCAAAAGAACAACAAAAGAACAACACACACACACACACACACACACACACAACACACACACACACACACACACACACACACACACACACACACACACACATGAAACAACAAAACTACACAAAAGAATGAGCGCTTTGATTTGTTGCTTTACAAGATTCAGCGCTATATAAAATTCCATACATTATTAGTAGTAGTAGTAGTAGTAGTAGTAGTAGTATTGTTGTTGTTGTTGTTGTTGTTGTTGTTGTTGTTAAAATAATGACCAAAACAGCTAAAAGAAAAGAAGATACTAATCGCTATAACAGGCGGTGTTAAAACTGGCTCTTGTAGAGAACACAAACACTTCAGGATTGACTGTGCTGCACGACACACAAGTACCACTTCATCCTCCACTTCCTCGTACAGAAGACTTCACATGGACTTTATTTTTCCTCTTCATCCCGATTCAACGCATTTTGCACTTCATGCTTGTAATGCATTATTACAGTGAGAAGTGTCACGCGGGGACCATTACAATGTCGTAGGTTATGCGTCAGCTGTGCAGACTTAAACCTGCCAGTAAACAGCACCTTGTGGCTTGTGTCTGATCATAGGATCAAATCTGCCGGGGGGCCTGTCAGTATAAATAGCATCCCCACCTTCTGGACATTTTTGCTAGGAATTCCCTCTTTT
>CM054134.1:105656763-105791763 GCA_028751875.1 Rapana venosa
GTATCATCATCACTATCATCACCATCACCATCATCATTACCACAACATTTTCCGACTAGCAAGACCCGCAAGCTAATACAGGGGTGTAACCTGCACTCTCTTTAAAGAGAGCAGCAAAAAAAATTATAACAAGTTTGGTGGATCAGTGGTCTAGAGGTAACGCACCCGCCTAGAAAGCGAAAACTCCGGGTCGGAAGTGTGCGGTAGTTTGATCCCCGTTTGGGTTCGAAACTTTCCCCCCATCCATTACACCATGAGTGGTGGTCTGGGTGCTTATCTTTCAGATGAGATCATAACCCGAGGTCCCGTGTGTTACACATAATTATTTAGCGCACGTGAAAGACCCCACGGCAACAAGACAGTTGTCCCTTACAAAATTCTGTAGAAAAAAATCCACTCTCATAGGGAAACAAATACAGTTGCAGACAGGAAATGAGACGAAAAAAAACAACAATGGGTGGCGCTGCTCTTGTGGCGGCGCGCTCTCCCCAAAGGAGAGCAGCCCGAATTTCGCGCAGAGAAATCTGCCGTGACTTTAAGTGGTATAATAACTATAAAATGAACATGATCATGAGTGTATGGGTTCTGTGTGTTCAGGGGAACCAGAGAAGAAGCCCTGGCTGGCCGTCTACGCCTCCTGGCCCCCGCGTGACCTGTGCCTCAGCAAGAAGGTGGTGCGCGGGGTGTGCATCTTCGGGCTGCAGGACCTCCCGCAGCTCATCAGCCGCCCTGAGCTCTTCGCCAACAAGTTCTACCAGGACTTCCAGCCCCACGCCCTGCACTGCCTCGACCAGTGGCTCTTCAACAAGACACGCGCTGCCTTGCCTTTCAACACCTTCTACTATAGACAGCTGCCCTTCGTTCGACATTGAGCCCTCGTTGCTTTCAACTTGTTTGTTTGTTTGGGGGTAAGGGTTTTTTTTCGAGTTCCTCGGCTTTCTTACGAGAGCTCCGAGGTTTTCACAAATGGTGAGATTATTATATTTTTTTGCGTATGCGACCTGAGTTTTTTTTGCCCCCACCATGAAGGTAGCTGTATTCCGAGTTCGGGGGCGATGGTGTGCTGGGTGTGGTTGTTATTCCGTAACCCACACCGGAACGTTGATGGGAATGACGTGAATCGTTAACGCGCGCGTTTGATCTTCTGCGTGTATGTATTATACACGAAGGGAATGAAGGCACTGGCAGGTCTGCACTTGAAGTTGACCTGGGAGATGGTAAAAGAAATCCCCACTTGTTAATTCCCCACACGCCGTTGCCGAGGTTGGAACCCATGACTTCATGGACCTGTGGGACTGACGTCGAACGGTTTTAACCACTCGGCTATAGCGACACTCAAACCTATGTATTTTTTAAAAAGAGAAGACAGAACTGTACAGTGGCGCAACACATCACATGATCAGAGCAACAGCCAGCTTGAAGCTTTAATCGATCGTTCCGGTTCAGCGTAAGATAGAAAGCTACTTCATGCAATGAAGCGAGATCACAGCAAACATTGATCTTTTATGATACTGCTCATAAGGGCACAAGGAACCTCATCAAATAGCGATCTAGACGTTCCTTGTACTCTATTGAGCAGTATAGATAGATAGATAGGTAGACAGACAGACAGACAGACAGACTGACAGACAGACAGACAGATAGATAGATAGATAGATAGATAGATAGATAGATAGACAGACAGACAGACAGACAGACAGACAGATAGATAGATAGATAGATAGATAGATAGATAGATAGATAGATAGATAGATAGATAGATAGATAGATGTCATGTTGTGGCTGTAAGGGAGGTAAAAAGTGTGGTCTTCCACATACAACTAATATCACTATGGGTCTATGTCTGTCACTGCCGCACAATCGTTTTTGCTACATGCGCACCACCAGGAACACATACGCATGCACACGCGCGTGATCGCCCACGTACGCACATGCGTGCGCATGCACGTACACACATAGACACACGCGTGCACTCAAACACGCACACACACACCACTGACACTCAAACACACACACACCACGTGCTTGCGTGCATGCGCGCGCCCACACACACACACACAACACACACACACCACCAGCGCGTGTGTGCATGCAAGTAAATGGCACGTTTGCAGGCAGAGGCTGCTTGCAGACTACTTTCTTACCTCACGTTGAACCATTTCTATACTAGCCAAGCACCTGCCATGTCAGTGTAAATACCAGAGCTGCCAGGACAGTACCATGCAGGTGGGATATTGCCTGCACGTCCCCGCAAGCCTGCCTGCCGTGTGTGTGTGTAGGGGGGAATCTGAGAGAGAGAGAGAGAGAGAGTGTGTGTGTGTGTGTGTGCGTGCGTGCGCGCGTGCAGGGAGAGAGAGAGTGTGTGTGTAGGCATGTGTGTATGTTGTGTGTGCACACACATATGTGTAACAATGATAATCACAGTAATGGTTCATTCTTTTTTTTTTTTACAGGTCATCTGTCCCATATGAACAGGGAATAGATGTATGTATTGTATAGTTCATGGTGGAAAAGTTACGGTTCCATGACAATAGACTTTTTAGTGCAGTTTTTAAGTGTATCAAAATAAAGTAGTCACAACGTTTCACAGAAAGGAAGCATAACTGTTCTTAACTTTGAGGCAGCAATAGTTTGGCCTCTAAGTTTCAATGAATGGATAATGTACACAGCAACTTTGAAAGCAGAGTCTTCTGTCATTTTGTTAACACAGTAACCATAACTTAAATTCTGATGTGTAGCACGCATGTGTGCGTGCGCTCACGCGCGCTCGCGCTCGCGTGATTGTGTGTATATGTGCACAGTCGAAAGTTGCAGCCAATTCCCCTCGAACGGGTGGCTGGGTAATGGTTCAACCCCAGTTTTTCAAATGGCAAGCTCAACGGTCCAACCACGAGGCTATCTCCCACTCCCCATCAGGAAAATATACCATACACCCTCCCCCCCCCCCCCCCCCCTTTCAATGGCGATGCATTCTCTGGTAGGTCCGTAGGTCGAGGACTCACACTGAATCTCTCGCAGAGAAGTCTGCTTTGTCTACACAATATGGCTTTGAAACAAACAAAGCTACGCGACCCAGTGCAATATACTACAACGCAATACAATACAATTCAATACAGTCATGCAATGATTCAGTGCCATATAAATACCCTACATCATTATTATTATTATTTTTAATAAAACTGATACACGACGCGGTACAATTGTCTGTGTTCATGCCCACCAAAAGCCGGTATGCCTCGAAGGGATGGCTTCTCTCCCTGCACGTGTTTGGCGGCCTGAGACGTTTGCAGACCATTTCAGTCGTGGCAGATTTCTCTGCGTGAAATCTGAACTGCTCTAGCTCTCTCTGCGGGCAGATAAAGAGCGCATCTCTACAAGAGCAGCGCCGCTTTCATTTTCCTGTTTACGTGTTTCTTTGTTGTCTCTATGAGGTTGGGGGGGGGGGGGGGGGGGGGGGGGGAAAGAGAGGGTTCTACAGAATATTACCACGGACAACTTTTTAAAAAATCTGCTGAGGTTTTTTTTACGTGCTCTAAATGTGCGTTGGCGACCTTTTTTTTTAATCGTCTCAGCCGAAAGACTAGCAACCAGGTCTCGAAGTCTAGCGGTTAGGGGTGGGGAGTTAGGGTTCGAACCCTCACTTCTCTCTCTAGGCAGGCACGTGCATTAGCCTCGACTACCGATCCAGTGCGTGCGTGTTGGGGGGGGGGGGGGGGGCTGTGTGTGTCTGTGTGCAATAATTCATTTTCGAAAGTTGCATCCAATTCCCTTCCCCTCCTCCGTTTAGTTTTTAAAGGGATTGGTGTTGTTGTTTGTTGTTGCTGTTTCGTTGTTTGGTTATGGGATGGAGGGGGGCGGGGTGGAGTGGGCACACATCTCTAAAGCCGCATGGGGCCGGATAGAGTTAAAAATCATTTGTGAGGTCTGACCTCTCACGCCCCTCCACCTTCCCACCTCCCCCTGCCTCTCCTCTCCTCTCTCCTATTTTTACCTGGAGGCCACCACCACCACCACACAGGACAGTGTCAAGAGCCTGACCAGGCAACTAAAGTCCATGGTCAAGTGTTAACTGAAAGCTGGGTCACAGATAAAGGCAGATAATATAGATAGGTGACCGACTGCCAAAGCCAAGTCAAAGTCGAAAACGCTGTAATCATCCCACGAAGGGCAATAACAGCACTTCACATCAGTACAGTGGCAAAATAGGGTGTTGTTGAATGATAACCAACCCCCCCCCCCCCCCCCCCCCCCCCCCCCCCCCCCCCCCCGCCCCTCCTTTCAGCCAGAGGGGGGTGGGTTGGTGGTCTAGAGGTTACGTACTTACCTAGAAAGCAGAAAAGGGCTAATTCGATCCCTGTTTGTACCTGAACTCTTCTCTCCCCTCCCCCCACCCCTGCCTCCCACCACCCCCACGATCCCATCCACCAGACATTGAACCGTGGACCAGGTGCCAGTCGCTAGGAAAAGACGCGTTCCGATTTGAGGGATGGATTAGTTAAATAACGCGTACGTTGCTTGTTTATTACACTTGCACATCTGACACTGTGATATGCTGCAATCTTATTTACATAAAGAGTGCGCTCGCTTGTGAAGGGAGTGTGTGTGCGTGCGTGCGTGCGTGCGTGTGTGTGTGTGCGTGTTTGTGTGTTGTGTGTGCGCGCGCGCGCGCGTGTGTGTATGTGTGTGTGTGTGAGAGAGAGAGAGAGAGAGAGAGAGAGAGAGAGAGAGAGAGAGAGAGAGAGTTGTGTCAGTTGTCAATTTCTGTGTCCGTGCGTGTGTGAGTTATCCCCCAGGTTCGCAATATTGCCTGTAATTGGCTGTGATAGGCTTTTATTGTTGTTGTTGGCTTTTTTGTTTTGTTTTTGGTTGTTGTTTGTGACTTGTTTGTGTTTGTTCTTTTTCTTTGTTTCTTTTTCTTTCTTCCTTTCTTTTCTTTTTTTGGTTTTTGTTGTTGAAGAACGACACTGTAAAGGTTTTGTTCTTTTCTTCTCTCTGTTTGGTGTAATTGGTGTTTTTGTTTTTGATTTTTGTTGTTGTTTATTTTGTTTTTGAGGGACAATGTTGTAAGGTGTTTTTTTTAAATTTTGATTTTGGTGTAATTGGGTTGGGTTTTTTAAATTTTGGTAGTATACTGTACTTTTTGGAGGGTTGATGTTCTGTTTGTTTTTGGTTATTATGTGTTTATAGATATATAAATATATATATATATATATGAGGTGGAGAATTGGCCTTCATGGGCCAAAGAGAATGCTATTAATCATAGCAACAACAATAACAAAGTAGAAATATTGATGTGTATGTGTGTGTGTGAGAGAGAGTGTGTGTGTTTATTCTTTTCTCTTTTTTTTGAGAATAAGGGATTAAGTACTCATGTGCTTTTTTTCCATCCAGTCCCTGTGTGGATGCTGTTTTGTCAATTGTGTGTGTGCGAGCGTGCGTGCGTGCATGCATGCATGCACACATATATGTTTATATGTACGTTCAGCCGGGATACGGACATGCGTGTGCTTGTGAGCTTCCGTCAATGCTGACGTGTTATTTATCATGTTCCCAGTTTCTTGTCGACAACAACAGGAGTGATGAATGCTTTGGGGGAACTGTGACATGATATTGACCATGTGATGATTAATAATGAGATCCACGCTTTAGTGGAGAAACAAAAACCAACAACAACAACAAAACCTGGTGAACAATAATTATGAGATATATTATTTGTCTGGTGTTTTTTCTTGTTTTGATTACTTGATTTTAACAAAGTGGGTTGTTTTCTCATGTTTTCACGAGTTGCTGGTTTGTCCATCAGAGAGAGAGAGAGAGAGAGAGAGAGAGAGAGAGAGAGGAGAGAGAGAGAGAGAGAGAGAGAGAGAGAGAGTTTCACGCTATGAACAATTTTCTTCCTTTTTTTTCGATTTTTATTGGGCTGCCTCACCTTCTGTGACGTTCCTGTCCTGCTGTTCCCACGCCGCTCACCTCAATCTCTCCGCCCCAGCCATACCCAGATTCTTTACATCGCTTCCTCAGGGTCAGAAGTCCACAGAGAGCCTATCAATGTCACGCCACTTCCAGGCTACCAGCTGGAGGGGCCCTGCACTGCTGCTGGGTCACTTTGGTCGTGTTCATTGGTGCCAGTTCTGAGTTAACAAACGCAGGACACTGCCTTCTAAGCCCCTGCTAATAATATCAATAGCTCAGTCACGGAGCCATACTGAGTGGGACCCCACCCGGGGTAGCGACCAATTCACCGTCCCTCCTATAACCTCCCGTGAAACTCTAACCCCGAAGCCTTTGATACCAACTTACTACAGGCACAGAAGTATATGAGGAAACTGAAATAAAGGTCACCATGAGACCGGAGCAACCGGGGCCACCGAATCAGAGACAATGTTCTTTTATGGCATGATGATCAGTAGTAATAAGGATAATGGTCTTGATGATGCTGTGGAAGTACATGTGCTTTGAGACTACTTGACAGGACTGTACTCTACGCTTCCTATCCTAATATATCCCAGCATTGACCGGGCCGAGAGATACAGACACCTGCAGGGTTGGTCAGGTAATTTGGGCAACACACTCAAACTCGCATCCATTATGTGGATGAAGCTCGACTGTGTGGCCTCAGTCTCCTTCCCAACCAGCCCATACCAAAGCCACTCTGGGTAGAAGCCAGCCCGAGTTCGACAAATTCCTCTGTCTCTTTTGGGATTCGAACCCGGGATCTTCCAGCCCGTACCCAGAGGCGCTAACCACTGCGCCATGGCAGCTGGTTTGAACAATTCATTGTCAATGCCTTAGGTGACCTTTTGACAAGGGGAGTAACGCATGACTTTGTTTTGTGATTTCAAACAATCAAAATGGTATAAAGTACTTGGTGCATTTAATCTTATTTTAAAAAAAGGTCTTTTTATGTATGATTGTCACTATAAATTCTAGCGTCAACTCCGTTATTTGCTGAATCAAAAAAAAAGAAGAAAGAATACACTCTAATATGCTATATTTATTGTTGATTCACATTCGACCATGCAAATAAATTTTGTGTAACTTTTCATTACATTTCTCACTAGAGCCTATAGCAATGTCAATATGTCTTTAGCTGTGGTACAACATACCAAGATAATTGGTGTTTAACTGTCCTTTGTCTTAATTTATGCTCCTGCAAAAAACAACAACTTTGCAATAGATATATCACACTTTCATCATCAGGCAACAATATGTAAACACAAGCTTGTCTTTTGGCAGATTTTAAATTAATAAGATTGCATTTCTAACGCTCTGAAACATAATTATGTTTTACACTGAAAAGGGAAATCATTTTCATCATAAAGAAATATGACCACACATTGGGCATGAAAACTCTTGTGAGCGTCTCAGGCTGAAAACATCTTTCATTCGCACTGCAGCCAAATATAAGTAATCGAAACCTTACATAATTCAGTCGGTGCCATTTATCAGTAACTACTCTAAGATCGTTTTCAAAATGATATAGACACTTTAACGAGAGAAACCGGCCATATTTTCTATCCAATATCTGGGTGCCATTTAATTCAAATGAATAGACGATCCAGTCTAAAAATTTTGAAAGAAGCAGATGCTCGTTACCTACTTCCTGAGATAACGACACAATTCCTGAGATAACGACACAATCCCAAAGCCATTTCTCTGAAGAAGAAAAAACTTGCCGAGAGAGAGAGAGAGAGAGAGAGAGAGAGAGATCAGAATGTCCTGTTTTGATATTACTGTTATCTACTCCACAACCTTTTCTTTTTCTCCAAAATGTTACATTTGCCTCTTCACATTGTGTGACAATTATGAAGGTGCACTTACCGCCGTTTGATATAACAATAATAAAAAGTAAAGTAATTATAAATTGTGAGTTGAATAAAGATTTGCCTCAAAGTAATGTTTGTTAACCCCCCCCCCCCCCCCCCCCCCCCCCCCCCCCCCCCCCCTAAACCTTCATGTTGGTTGATTTTGTGTTATAAGCCTTTCATCAATCCTTCACACATTTTATGAGATATTACTCTTACGTACCTATTAAATTTCGTTTCTTTGTTTGGGTTGGGGCTTTTTGGTGCTTCATCTTCTGTGACATCCTGTTCTGCTGGTTCCACGCTGCTCATCTTGATCTCTCTGCCCCAGGAATACAGCTTCATTATGTCACACCCTAATGTCAGGCTGCTTCCAGGCCACCAGCCAAAGAGGCTCTGCATGGCAGCTGGGTCACTTTGGTGGTGTTTAGTGGTGCCTGTCCTGAGCTAACATACACAGGACACCTCCTACTAAGCCCCCTACTAACGACAGTAATAGTTCAGTTGTGGAGCCAGACTGAATGAGAGACCAGCCTTATGCGGTGACAACCACAACGTCCCTCCAACAACAATCTCCCGTGAACCTCTTACCTTGAAGACCCTGACACAAACTCATTATGGGCACAGAAGTTGACAGGAAATTAAAACTAAGGTCACCATGAGATCAAAGCGACCCGGGGCATTGAATCAGACTGTTTTGTTTTATTGCATGATGATCAATGGTGATGAGGATGATGGTCTTGATGGAAGGGCATGTGCTTTGAGACTACTTGACAGGGCTGTACTTTATGCTCCCTATTATTGCATATCTTGGCATCAGCTGGGCCCAAGAGATACAGACACCTGCAGTGCTGGTCAGGCAATTTGCGCAACACTCTCAAACCCACAAACCGTAAGTGGATGAAACTTGACTGTGTGGTCCCAGTCTTCCCAATGAGCCCTTACCAAACTGGGTAGGAGCTGGTTGGTGTCAAAAAAAACCCTACGACCTATGGGATTCAAACCTGTGACCTTCCAGCCCGTAACCCATCACGCTAACCACTACGCCATGGTGGCCAGTGTACCTGTTTATTTCTTGTTAAAGTGCAAGGTGAATAGTTGCTGTCTGTGATGCATGGATTGGTAGTATCAGTTAATGCCACTCTTGAATAAAGATTTGACTGATTTAATTCTGTGTGACACCAGTGGCCTTTTCCTCAACACTTTTTAACTTGTATTCTGCTGTCCATTCTGTCTGTCTTGACGATCAAGGCTGTAGAAGTGAGTTTAGAGTACTGCAAAATGATTTTAAAAATCTGGAGATCATGAAGGCGTAATTTGCTGGACTGTGATTCTTACACTTGCGTGCATGCATACACACAAACACATGTAGGCATGTACACACAATCATACATAAGCAAACACACACACATACACACACAAATTCAAGGGTCTATAATTCCACAATGCAAGAACACAGGAGTCTTAAAGCACTGTTTATTCATTAACTTAATGAACAAAAACTTAATGAAATTGTAAACATAAAGGTGTCCCATAACCTATAAGGTCATAGGGGAGCGAGACATCAAAGACCTCACTTCTCTAGGGCCAGCATATTGGCGGCAGCGCCCATCTCCTCTCCCTCGCTGCTTTACCTTCCCCAACCCTAAGGCAGGTACCCATTTACAGCTGGGTGAACTGGGGGAACTGTACTGAAGCCAAGGTGTACAAAAGGTCACCCATCCAAGTGGTAACCATGCTCGATGCTGCTTGACTTGGCTGGGGGAAAGCGAGTGCTCCAACCACTGAGCTATCCCGTCCCCTAAATGAAACTATGCAAACACAAAAAAACACACTTAAAAAAGCAAATGCATTTCTTATTCATTGTACCATCTGGAAATAAAAATATGACTTGACTTGACTTGACTCACAGGGGTGTAAGAGCACTGTTTATTTGTTTACTGCTTAACGAATACATAAATAACAAAACTATCATAAGTGAATGGAAAGGCAGTAAGAGTTTGAAGCAAGTTTTAAAATTTAAGTCATTTTTGACAAAAATCAATCCATTTGTTAAGAAGGAGGAGAGTGGCTGGATGGTAAAGACATTTGCCTGTCTGTTTCAGGGAATTTTTTTCCAGGAGTTAACATAGTATTGTATACCACTTTATGTCATGACAGATCTTTTGCCATGAAATTCAGGCTGCTCTCTTTCAAGAAAAACAAGTCACTATGGAATGATACAATAAACCCAGGTCTTGTGTTTGAACATATACATTTTACACCCATGTTAAAAGCCGTTCACCTTTCACAGAAGAACAGAACAGCTGTAGCAGGTGGTACGCATAACATGAGCATACCCAGCATGCAAACTACAATCTGGGCAGGGACAGGCTACGCCAGCTTCACCTGGCCCAGAAAATAGTGTGTGACAGTGTGAGTGCAGCGCCACAGGAAATCCTGAGGAAATCACGGGAGAAGAAAGACAAAAATGAGAGCTGAGAATGACGCATATATTCACAATTCATTATCACTCGTATTGCACCAGGGTAAAAACAATATCATTTTTATCAACATTTTGGGGGTAAATATCATAGAACACATTTACTTCTGATTCCCCCTGTACAAGAATTAGCAAAGAAAGACTGTTACCATACACAATATAGTAGCCTACAACAGTTATCACTACAGAATTCACATAATGGAAATAAAACAACTCTTGAGAAAAGCACTCTGGTTCAGCAGAAGACACCTATCGTGTTATGATGACAGTAGCTAAAAAGGGCAAGAGTAGTGCTCAGCTCTGTCACTTGCTCTCGCCATTAGTGTCCGGGCAAGCAAGTGTTCCTTCGCTCCTTATGCTAGAGAATGTGATGCAAGAACACCCATTCAAATAATACTGAGGAGAAGACCGCAATGAATGAACACATAGCTGAATAGTGCAAATTCAGGGGGGGAAATTATGGCTCATAAAAGGGAAGGCTGCCATGAATGAACACATATTCAAATAGTGAACACTCAAGAAGGAAAAATTCTGTCTCACGAGCACGGATGAGACTATAAACCGAGGCCCTGTGTTCGAACGTATGCAGAACATCTTGCGCACATGTTAAATCCTGTTCCACTTTTCGGAAGAGTAGGCCATTGTGTGCCGGTGGAAACAGATGACAAAATTTACAAAACCGCATACACACGGGGACTGGATGTAAAAAAGCACATGAGTGCTTATTCCATTATCCTCAATATAAAAGAATAAATAAATAGAGAAATAAATAAACAGATATGAACACTTTCTCGGTGTTTCAGAGCAGAACAGGGAAAGAAGATAAACCAGATCAGGCAAACTTGTCAGACACGTCAAGAACTGATACCTTCTTGAAATAATCATCAACCTCCATAATAAAAAGACTACATCACAAAAACAACCAAAACAAACAAACAAACAAAAAAGCCCTTAGAAAGAATAAAGGCTCTTACCTACTGACTGACCTCCTAAAGTATATACCTCATTTTGTCAGCCATGTTCCCACATATACCTGTCCAGACAGACAGTCTTGTCTTGACATGCCAATCCTTCTTCTGGTCTTAAAAAGCAGTATTTCTTTTTTTTAATTTTAAAAAAAATCTTTTATTTTGAGCATAACGGAATAAGCACTCGTGTGCTTTTTTTCATCTAGTCCCTGTGTGTATGCAGTTTTATACATTTTATTATCCGTTCCCTACCCGTGGCCTACTCTTCCAAAAAGCGAAACGGGTTTTAATGTGTGCGCAAGATGTTCTGCATGCATTCGCACACGGGATCTCGGTTTAGTCTCATCCGAGCAGACTTTTGGGGAGGGTGGAGTCAGCACTGATGTTACCTCCAGAGTTAAAATCATCTTGAACGAGAATCGAACTCAAGTCAGCAGGTCACAAATACATCACTCCAACCACCAGGCTATCCCGTCCCCGTTTGATTAATACGCAATTTATTTTGATATATTTTAAAGTCAATAAATAATACATTGATACATTGTGTTTTCTTTTGATTGATATGCAAATCATTTCAACATGTTTAAAAAACAATAAATAATAGAACTATATCAATACAACATTAGCAAAAAATGTGTTGCTCACCTTCACCACAATGCCAAAGTAATACTCCAACATTGATTTTTACAAAATCAACAGGGAATCCAATGCATAAACAGGCAAAAAGAGAGAGAGAGTGTGTGTGTGTGCGTGCATGTGTGTGTGTGTGTGTGTTTTGTGTGTGTGTGTGTGTTTAAGTGTGTGTATGTGTGCGTGTGTATGTGTGTGTGAGTGTGTGTATGTGTGCGTGTGTATGTGTGTGTGAGTGTGTGTACGTGTGTGTGTGTGTGTGTGTAAGTGTGTGTATGTGTGCGTTGTGTGTGTGTGTGCGTGTGTGTGTGTGTGTCTGTGTCTGTGTGTGAGCTCTTGCACATGAAAATATAATTATAATAACAATAATGATTATGATACATGGAATTCATATAGCGCTATATCTTGTCAAAAAACAAAACTAAGCATTCATGTCAACAATCTGTTGGATGAGAGGAATGATGAAACAGCCTTTACTGTAAATGGATTTCCTGTTACAAAATCAGCACCATAATACTTTGTTGTAAGTTGTAAAATTTACAATTTGGACACAGCAGCTCTTATCAAAAGGGAGGGAAAAAATCTCTGTTGAGCATCACAAAATATATCACAACTGTATTCATCAAAAATACATTACCTTCATTATTCTATGATTCATCTGCCCGTTCTCTTGCCTTTAAAGAAAAACAATCCAAAAGAGTGCAGCAGCATCCCCTAACTTGGCGTGATTCTGTTTTCATTGTGTAAAAAGCTACTGATTATCAAGTTCATGCAACGCAAGCAGGAATAACTGCATTGTTTTATATATATATATATATATATATATATATATATATATATATATATATATATATATATATATATATATATATATAACAACTGTAATAAATGTATCTTTGATTTAGAAAACAGCAGTTCAAAACTGAACAAAAAAATACACATCCCAATCTTTTCAAAATAGACATTTAACAACGGGAGTGGCTGGAAAGAGCTGGGGATGACCACTCATCACCGGTGGTACAATGTATCGCAGCTTCTACTGAAACATGCCGTTGCAATGGCCAATCTTGGTGTGCCAGTCACTGACGAAGCAGAGGGACCACAGGAAGAGAGGCAGCACGGCCAGCGTTACCGTCATCACCAGCAATGCCTTCATCAGGTTCCGATTGGAGGAAGCTGTGCTGGGTCTGCACAATTCACATGCACTCACGTGTGTGTGTGTGTGTGTTGTGTGTGTGTGTGTTGTGCGTGCGAGCGTGTGTGTGTATGTGTGTGTTGTGCATGCGTATGAGCTTGCGTGTGTGTGTGGCTGTATATATATCGTTATCTTTTATATATATATATATATATATATATATACACCCACATATTCCACCATATGGTAACAGTCCAGGAAATGAATTTATTCATACAAAAAAAAGACAATCCAAGCAAAAAATATGCACAAATGCAACAGCTTAAATTTCTAGGAGTGATATGATTAAAAACAGGACTTTTTCCACAGTCATGGGAGTTGGGTATGTTTCAATGTCATTTCTTAACTCTCTTCTTAATGTGGAAAGATTATAGGTATGGCACCATTGTGCCTGTAAATGCTAATAATAGCATTGTTGGTCTGCTGAGCTTTGAGTAGAGATAGTGACTGGTTGATGGTGCAGTCCCTGAATTGAATAGCTCCACTGGGACTCCAATAAAATCAAACCAACCAACTACACTTTCAAAAGCAACCAAACAGAACAAATTCCTTGATCCTTCTGTGTTTGTGACCTCCTCAGTGCATTTCAATGACATAAAAGAAATTATGGATACTTTCTTTCGATCTCCATAAACCGAAATAAGAAGTACATAACTTTGTACTTTGATACCAACTGACACAGCATTTCAACATGTTTTAAGAATTTAATTCCTTAACTTACAGCACAGTGTGTGTGTGTGTTTATTTTTATTTATGTATTTCTTTTTTTACTTTATTATTTTACATCGAGGATAATGGAATAAGCACTTATGTGCTTTTTTACATCCAGTCCCTGTGTGTATGCAGTTTTATCAATTCTGTCACCTGTTCCCACCGGCACACAATGGCCTACTCTTACATAAAGCGGAACAGGATTTAATGTGTGCACAAGATGTTCTGTGAGCACATGGGGCCTCAGTTCATAGTCTCATCCGAAGGACTTTTGGAGAGAGTGTGTGTGCGTGCATACATATGTGTGTGTACGTGCGTATGCATGGGTGTGTGTACATGTGTATGTGATTTTACAAAAAAACCAAAAAAACCTAATCCCTACAACAGGCACAATGCGATAAAAAGCAGGGGAGAAAACTGGGCTTGGCTAAGGGAGTTAACTAGGGTACAGCTAAGCTGCAGGTCAGTCGTGTCAGATTCTTACCTTCCCAGGTTAGTGAAACCACTGACGCCAAGCCAGGACAGGATGATGAACAGTCCACCCATTTCCCTGGACAAAATGAAAACAACCATGCCTTCACAAACACCACCACCACCTTCACATGAAAGCCAATTCAATCAGACTCAGATTCTTCTATGGGCAAAGATTTGTCAACAGAATTATGAATTTATGGTCAAAGTAAGAAAAACTCTGTATGTTACAAATGGAAGAGAGTGTGAAAATACAGAAATATTCAGGCACACACCAAAACAAAAAAAAGAAATATGAACTGATCAGAGAAGTACTCATTACTTTTGTACAGGCTTTTCTTTCTTTCCACCAACAAATGAGAGGGCCATCCCAACCCCCATCCTAACCCCCCCACTCCCCCCAAACACATGCTCACATATTTTTAAAGATTCAATCAGTAGAAGTCATACACTCTGAGATAAATGGCCCACCCACAGTCCAAGTCATCAGACTTGCTTTCCTCATCCATACACAGTCTCTCATAGCATCTCTGAAAGTGACACATTTTAAAAGAGTGTGGTGGTGGGAACGGGTGACACAATTTACAAAACTACATACACACGGGGACTGGATGTAAAAAAACACATCAGTGCTTATTCCATTATCCTCAAAATAAAAGTGTTTTTTTAAATTTCTTTACTTTGCCATCATTTTTTCCAAGTAAACACTCACTGCTACACAACACAGGAAGTAAAATGATTAATCTCCCTTCATATTGGAAGAAGTTAATATGACAAACCGGTCTCAATTCAGTAAAACCTAAATAAAAAAAACGTTTGAGACATGAGTTCCTCATTTCATGGTATAACACCCACAGTCCCTCATGATGCAGGAAGAAATGTGTTAATTAAGATTGAAAAAACAACAACCAGCCATTCAGGCACAGCTACAAACAACAGGACTGGATAGGATTGGATTCAGACAGTCTCACTCCCTGAAATTTATTAATTTGATGCCAAAGCTATTGATCTCACATCTCCTCAAACTCCATAAACTAGCATACATAAAGTTAAAGAATCTATCATTAAACAGCACCTGGAGGGGGGAGGGGGTCAGTTGGTTGGGATTGTTTGTTTTTGTTTGGTTTTTTTGGTGGTTGTTTTTTTTTGGGGGGGGGGGGGGGGGGGGGGGCGAAACTTTCTTTCACCCTACAGTGTTTCAAACATACCACTTAACAAATTAAATTACATTTAATACGAAATAAGCAAAATTGTATTGCTCAACATTTCACCAGCCTCAAGATCAAATGCTGAAAAAAAAAGTTATTTTGTGCTGACAAGAGAGAGACCTTACCTGCCCTCTTCATGTTGCAAAGGGTTTTTCACTTGTCCAGCCAAGGCTTCCACAAGAAGAGCCCCCTGGTATATTGCATAGGCCAGGCACAGAGTAAAGTGAAGGATGCACATCCAGTTCCACACCTTATTGTCTGAAAAAAATATAGTGTAAACAAATATATGTATGTATTATGAATAATAAACAACGAGCAATAATGCAATAATGCATGTCACAATGATCACTATCACAATTTTTGTTGTTGTCTGCTACCTTGTTCTCTATGACATACCAGTCAAGTTCTTTCAATGCTTCTCTGAACAATCTCATAGAACACACCCAGCTCATTTCAATATACCCTTAAAAACCAGCTGAGCAATTCACAGAAAGTTATCTATATGGAGCTGCTGCTAGGTCACCATGCAGAAGAGGCCCAGCAGTGTTGCTAAGTCACTTTGGTAGTGGTTTCTCTGATCTAACACTATGCCAGATGTGATCGAACAGTGGTTTTTTAATTTGTTTTGTTTCTCGGCTATAGCTACCGAGGTTCACCAAAGGTGAGATTTTGCATAATTATGCAACCATCATTGCCCGCCATGAAGGCAGCCGCAGTCCGACTTCAGGGATGCAGGCTGGGAATGTTCTTGTTTTCGTAACCCACCAAATGCTGGCACGCATTACAGGGTTTTCTAAATGCATATTTGATCTTCTGCACGTGTATAAACACAAAGAGAATTAAGGCACTGGCATGTCTGCATTTGCAATGGACCTGAGAGATAGTAAAAATCCCCACCCTTAATTCACCAGATGCCGCAGAAGATTCAAACCCACGACTTCATGGACCCTAAGAAGTGAAGTTGAACAGACTTAACCACTCAGCTACAGTGTCCATTATCCAACAGAATGCAAGGATACCTGACCTTGTATTCAGCTCTTTAACAATGGCAACTATAATTAAGTCATTACAAGATGCCAACTTTTCAGGGGTTACTTCAACTGATACCAACTCTATGAAAGCAAAGAAGAAATGGCACTGATTTCTAAATGGGACTGGTGCATAGAAGACCAGAGAATCAGAGACACTTTTTGTTTATTTGCATGATGATCAAAGAACCTCATGACAACCATGCTATGGAGGTCCAACCATGCTGAAGACTTTCTGACAAAGCTATAAAGTAACCTGTATTTCATATGTCCTGGTATCAACAAGGCCTTAGAGCACTCTCAAACTCACCTACACACAAAGTGGATGATACTAAGTTATATTGTGGTCTCAGTCTTGTATTGAGACTTTAGCAAGCAATTCTGAGTTGAGACCGGCTGGAGAGCATACAAAAAACCCCAACAAAAAACCAACAACAAAAATCATGGACTACTGAATCTGTTCACACACAGAATACCATCACTGGCACTTCATTCTTTGCCAACTGTCCTGCCTGTATCTTATAGCTTTCTTGACCTGTTAAAATTTCAGATTAAACAAACATTCTATTCAGTCCTCGTTTGGCCTAAGGCAAAAGCTGTGTCTATTATTGATGTCAGCTAAGGCCTATACTAAAATGTTGTTATGATGTCAAATGTTGTGTTGAGATTGCCTTCAGCCATGACAAACTCCAAACATAACAACCTGCACTCTCCTTTAAAGGAGAAAAATCCTCTGAAGTTGGAGTATGGCTGCCTATGTGGTGAGGTACTTGAAAAAGAGTCATACATGCAAACTTATCCAGTGCGTACTTCCTACCTCACAGTGATTCCAAGGTGGGATTAGTGCATCAAGTGCATATTCTGGGTGACTCCAAGAGTGTTTAGCTGGGGAACGCACAAAACAACAACAACAACAACAATTCAGTCCTTGTGCCACTTCCATGACTCTTAAAACTATCTTTTTGCTAGTATCAAACTTTGTTAATAAAATTAATAATCAAAATGTACTTTGTATGTCACTTACTAAGACAAATGTCACTTGGTTTACTCATCTGTAAAATCTTCAAGCTTCATGCTGTAAGGGTACAATTTAAAAGCACGATAGCATTTCTCTTGATCTTTGAGTTAGGAATCAGATACTTATTCTCTAGTGAAAGCCTAACCAAGGAATAACCAAAGAAATATATCAAAGTGAGAGCGGATGCGCATAAACACACACACACAATTTCTGACAATATTCTTTTTAAAAAAAATCCTGAGCATAAGAAGAAAGAATAGCACGCCAATGTTGCATCTGCTACATACCCATAAAATGTGGCATTGCAGCAACCACCAGACTCAGCAGTGCAGGAATCATATAGATAGGCTGGGGAAAAAAGAAACAAGACAGTATGTTTTAGATGTATCAACAATGAGCAATGTGTGTGTTTGAGTGTGTGTGTGCATGCGCACATGCATGTGTGTGTGCGTGCATGCGTGTGTGCACGCACATGCATGCATGTGTGTGTATGTGTGTGTGTGCAGGTGTGTGTGTTGTATGTGTGTGTGCATGCATACGTGTGTGCATGCATGCATGTGTGTGTGCATGCATACGTGTGTGCATGTACGTGCATGTATCCATGACATTTGAACTTGTAAAAAAACCCAACTATTAATTATAACTGTCTGCATGTGAATGAGTAGGATGAATGAAAGCGCTTTGATTCGTTTTGTTACAAGATATAGCGCTATATAAATTCCATGTAGTAGCAGTAGTAGTAGTAGTAGTAGTAGTAGTAGTAGTAGTAGTAGAAGTAATAGTAGTAGTATCTACTGTTGAGTATTATCCACTTTACTGACCAAATCTAAGAGTGATGTGAGCTCATATCATATGATCACTACCACAATGCTTGTTTCTCCCAGTCTTACATGATTTGGAAGAAACTTCATGAAAGAAAGCACAGTGTATTGTCCTATCATTCAGTCCCAAATGCAGTAGATGCATTTTTACATTTTGACCTTTACTGTCTTCATCCTCAAGAATACTGAGCAATAAGAAAAGCCACCACACCATTATCATTCCAAATGTCATCACACAATGAAGAACTAACATCTCATGGTTTCTGCAGCCTTTCATAACCTGGTCTCTTGGTGAACTGAATGTAAAAAGCACACAAGTTCTTATTCTATTATCCTCAAAATAAAAGATTTTTTCAAAAGTTTGGTTTTCCTATAAGTTTGAGCCTGGGATGAGTTCTTGCCAGTCTTCACAGTACACAGATTTACAAGGAACTGCTAGTAAAGAGACATGGTGAAAGCCACCACAATGAAGTAGGCATCTCACTCAATCTGGCTCTGCAACTAAACCATTATGGTTGTCAGTATGGGGCAATGTAAAACAGCACAGTACAATACAAAATGTATTAAAAACCAATATACATTACAATACAATAATAGTTTATTTAAGTTTTGCAGGCCATCTGGCCCATATTAACTGAAAAATATGCATGCATATGTAATATATACCAAGTCAATAAGTTTACATGGCATTAGACTTTTAGTGCAGTATAAGCACACTAGCATAAAAAGATTCATATTGTTATAGAATATTGTTATAGGAATTCTTAACTATGAGTAAGGAATTACTTTGTTTCAAAGTTTCTATGTTGTACACAGCAACTTAGTATGTCAATTTCTGTCTTGTGTTGTTAAAAAATAATTGTAATTTAAATTTTGATGGGAAATAATTGTAACAAAGAGGTAAAACAAAAAAAGTGTTACATACAATAACATATTCTGGGACAGACCAATATGAAAAGGCACAAATGTTCAATACATTGTTGCCAGTATGGGGCCATATTAGGCTCTGTCTTGTGTATGTCAACTCGAAACAGGTACTACCAAGCACCAGTGAAGTGAAGCAGCAGCAGTGCAGGTTCTCTTCTGCCTGCTAGCCTCAACAAGTGTATTGACTATTTCTTGTAAAATGATGGTTTGGGGGAGTGACAGAGTAACCCAAAGCATTGCTGTGGGTATTGGACTCAGGATGAGCAGTGCTGGAGTGGCAGCACTGGACTTTGCAGGATGACATGGCAAATCAAAATGTAACAAAAGCAAAACAGAAAAAGTATCGGATAAACATGGAATGAAACTTACAACCCACAGATACCAATCATCATCATTGATCTGCAACAGAGAAAAGTAAACATAAAAATTTAAATACTCTATAAAAAAAAAGAATTCAAATTTCAAATAAATTTAAATAAGTTCTAGTCAAAACTTAAAAGTACAGTATAGTGTACCACGTTCAAACACACCAGACTTTCCTATGTGAAATTCTGCCTGCTATCCCTGGGAAAAAACTAATGTCACCATGTAGGCAGCGACATCCATTTTTTACTTCATTTTCCCTGTCATGAGAGTTGCTTTTATCCTTAGAATTTTGCCAGACAACTCTCTACTCAATGTGGATCTTTTACTTACACTAAATGTGTGTTGCACACACATTCCAGTCTACTGTCTCATCCAAAACACTCACACCCAGACCACTAATCAGGATCTAGCCGGTGGGTGAAAAGGTTAGATTCAAAACAGGGATTAAACCCACGTTTTTTTTCTCCCTCTCTAGATGGGTGTCTCACCTCTAGACCATTGTTTAGAAGCACTGGCAGTGGTAGCAGTCAAGAAAAAAACAAGAATTCTGAAGTTCTGTTATACTTTTTTTGGCTTCACACCCTGATTCTTACAGCTGAAAAGATTCTGTAAGGAGTCAGAACTGGTAGGGATAACCACAAGACTCCTGAAAGTAACAGTATGGCTGATGAAAGGTAAATTCTTATTCTCTACATAGGCAGGCAGTCAGGCAACTCTACATCTGAAAATCATGTTTAAGAAAGTATTAGTGTCATCTATCCAATGGATATTGACTTCTTTCAAATTTTATTTCATAAGACAGATCTTTTGAAAACCATTTTATGTAAAAATACCAAAGCTGCAAAATAATCATCTCATAAATAAAATAAAAAAGAAAACCAACTGTTTTAACACAGCCGGCATGTGTAAATACTGTAATTTGTAAAATACAGTCCCCGAAAGTGAAAGCTTTACGATTAATTTTTACACAATGAAATAATTTGTTTCAGCAATGATGGAAGCAGAATTTAACTTACGTTAGCTGCAGCTGCTAGCCCAAAGAAAACAGCCATGCAGAGATTAACAGCTCTCCACACTGACACCCATGTCCCACCAGCAGCAGGTTTTGGCTGCTCCAACATTTCTTTTCCCATCATTTTCAGCTGATTTTGGAGTGACAACAGACTTACATTACCTGTAATAGAAAATGATATAGAGTAAAAATTTGAATGGAACTATTTATCTATTACTCTGAGCTGTTTATTAAACAAAACAGTCCATAAATATTCAATTCTATTTTCATTGTATGTAACATTTTGGGTTTCAACATAGCTTTATGCAGAGAAGATATATGGTGCAAATAACAATACAAAAGGTGAAGAGCTTCAAGCTACAATTTGTTTTAAGCCATACCCCTTGGAAAAACAACATGCTGTTGTTGTTGCTTTGTGTTTCCCAGCTTAACACTCTGGGGGTCACCCAGAATGTACACTTGACTTATTCATCCCACCTAGGAATCACTGTGAGATTGAAATTACACATTGAATTAGTGAATAAGAAGTTTGCATATATGACTGTTTTTGAGAACCTCGCCATACAGGCAGCCATACTCCAACTTCAGAGGATTTTTTTTCCTTTCAAGGAGACTGCAGGTTGTTATGTTAAGAGCTTGTCATGGCTAAAGGCATTATCAACATAGCATTTCACAACATAACGCATTATAGTGTAGGCCTTGGCAATTAGCTGACATCAATAACTGACAAGGAGGCACCGTGGTCGAGTGGTTTAGGCGGTCAACTCGTGATCCAGATGTCGCGGGTTCGATCCCCGCTCGGCTCGGTGTTGTGTCCTTGGGAAAGACACTTTACTCCTATTTTCCTCACTCCACCCAGGTGTACAAGTGGGTACCAGCTCTGCTGGGGAAGTATCTGGTGACAGACTAGCGTCCTGTCACAGGGGTGGTGAAAAACTATCAGTTCGCTTAACGCTACAGAAACCGGGATAAGCTCCGGCTCTATGGGCCTTCTGGCTCGAAAGAACATACTTAATAACTGACAGAGCTTTTGGCCTGGGCCAAGGAAAAACAGTATCAGTATTAGAGCTTGTACCTGTAGACAAGTAAAATTTGTAAATTTACTGAAATCACGTTTCAAGTGTGAGCATGTGCGCACGTGTGTGCGCACACACACTCCCAATAAAGATGTTAAGTTAAAGAACACACACACACTAAAAGCACACACACAACCACACACACACAGGGTGACAGGCATCCACATAATATCACTAGAAGTGGACGGACATAAAATTGAAGACAACAGAAAAAAATGGTACAAGAACTGATGACTAGTTGACCAAGCCAGACATCACTTACTGACAATATATGATAATCTTCCACATCCTTGTAAACACTATGTCTCCCCCTTCCCCCCCCCCCCCCCCCCCCCCCCCCCCCCCCCCCTCCACAAAATCAACTGTCCAATTAATTATGTATGGTTTTGCTTTTGTTTTCAAAAGATATCAAGGAGGGAGCATCTGCTGTCCTGGTCGCCGGTGTATTCCAGACTGGAAAGGTTGATGGAAACCACTTCAATGAACCATCTCATGTCTTGCTCTTGGTTGAATACTGTGTGAACTCATGGCAGCAACATGATGTTACCAAAAGTATGGATGTGGACAGAAAAGATGTTAACAGCCCTTTTCATTTACAACTTATAAAAGAAATGTTAATTTACATACGTTGCAAGTAATAATAATATATAATTAAAAAATAATCAATAAGTCGTTGTCCTGTCTGGGTTGAGGGAGAGGCCCTCACTGGCGAAAGGGGGGAGGGGGGGATGAAAATGCTACTGTAAGGATACATAACAGGATGCTGACGCTTTAAACCAAAGGACTAAATAACGAACGTATGCACACATCACCTCAAGAGGTTCATTTTGTAGCAATTTTACTACAAAACCGAAGGCTTTTATTACCTTATCTGTATTATTCAATTCTATCATGATACTTTCCAATTGCATTTTATCTGCTCATGTTTATGCCAGCATGAACGGAAGTTTACAAAACATCTGTAGTTCCAAACCACAAATATACATCCGTCTAAAGGCGTTTGAATTACATTAAGTATTCCTTGTTATTGGATTACTCCACAGAAAAGATTTTAAATGTTCATATTTCTTCTTTAGTGTACTCCACTAATTCTACAGCTATGATTATGCGTTATATGATAAATGTTAAAATATGATTTTTTGAATGTACACACTGTCTGATACTGGAGTGTAATAGGCCTTCTAATTTGCGGATATGCGACAGAATTCTGTCCCTTCGTTGACAGCAGTAAACGTGTCGTTCCATTGAAGTTCCTGTTTCTTGCTTTGATGAGTGCCGCACTTCTTTCTTTTCATTGTTGATTGTGAAAGGTTGGCAACGTTCGTTGTGAAAGTTTGTCAGCTTTCAAGCTTTATTGTAAATCTTCTTTTTTGAAATTTTATATCGCTTGATCGGAATACCATGTGTTTCACTGTTAGGGCTCTCTCTCTCTCTCTCTCTCTCTCTCTCTCTCTGCGTGTGTGTGTGTTGTGTGTGAACTTACTTTGCACTCACACAGTATCAATCTTAATTCAGACCATTACCAGTGCACAATTGCATGGTATGTGGTCTTTGATGGAGTTTCATTGGGTTTGTTTTAGTTTTACTTTTGCTGTTTTAGGGTCCCCAATGTTCCATTGACCATACGTCCACAACCCCACAGGCTAGCCTACAGCAGTTCTCAAAATGCAAAATCATGCTCATTTGAATTATGATACAAAATAGCACATGTAATAAATTATAAGTCCAGCATCTTATAAGTTATATATATAATATATGTTCATGTTTTTTGTGTTTTCAAGTTTTGTCTCATGTTGGGTTGTTGTTTTTTTCTCCAAACTTGCCTTCCGAAACACCTCTTTTGAACAACACATGCATCATGCATGTGCAGTTGTTTTTAATCAGTCCTGACCAAAGTGTTCTACTTCTAGATTATAGAGGATTGGACACAGAACCAAGATATTATTAATCTCTGAGACAGTAATCAGTAGCCAAAAAATGAAGGAGTTTATTGAACATTATACTTAAAAAGCAAAGCAATCATGACAAATCGTGCAGTGATACATTCATGCACCTTCATCAGGCTCATTTTGCTGCGGATCATGTTTGACACTCTGCCATTTGACTTTTGAACTATCCCCATTCTCTCTTCTTCCTCATGCTTTAGTTCCAGTCTGTCTCAGTGGCTGTGTGTGTGTGTGTGTGTGTGTGACTTTGCGTGTGTGTATGTATGTTCAAGAACAAGAACGTGTATATGATGAAATACTACTTTTGGTTTGATATATATACCAGTATAGTAAATTAAGTAATGCTACCACTTTAACTGGTTCACAATCATATATTTATTATGCATTAAAATATATCTAGATGAGGAGAGAGTGAAAGAGGGGAGAGAGATTTGAGGAGGGTATGAACATGGAAATGGGCATGGTATAAAAGTACAACCAAAGACAAAGTGAATTATTTATTACTAATGGAAATGCTGCTATGTCTTTGTAATAAATAAAAAAATACACACATACACATACACATTCATACACACACACACACACAAGAATAATCAGAATTAATCAAATTTTTTTCCATTATCTAGGCTTTTTTTTTTTAATGAAGAAAGATTCAACAAGTATTCAACAGCATGTGTTCTCGGCATTCTGCTGTTTTCTTTTGGTTTCTCTAAATGGTTCTAATCTTAGCTGGCTGAAAAGAATAATGAATGTCAGTGTCTGAAATTGGATTTTAAGAGATTTTTCTGGTAGATTCATGTGGGTTTTCACTGTAGCTATCACTGTATCGCTATCACTGTATCAGTCACAATGTTCTCCTAAGGCCAGACAATGAGATATAACGGTCATTTTTTTCATCTTAAAATTTTTTTTTGAATTTTTGCATGTTGAAGCTGTGTTTACCTAATGACCTAATTGTAATCTAAAGTCTAATACACCAGGTTGTGTTCCATGTGTAATTCATTACAGATTGCATACAATGATTATATTTATAAATGAATTATGAACAGAAAAAATGCATTCATTCAGCATAGTTTTGGTCGCTTTTTGTCCTTTGTTATTGTTGTTAATTCAATAATATTCATTATAGCAAGGCTCAGGAGAAGAAAAAACAATAATAGAAAAAAGGTTCTGGAGATGAAGTATAAGAAAAAAGTAGGTAAGATAAGGTGGAAAGACTTTTAAAAGAAACTACAAATTGACAGTGGTGTGTGTGTATCATTATGTGTGTGTGTGTTTTTGTTGTTGTTGGTTTTTTTATATTCATTTTATTCTTTTATATTGAGGATAATGGAATAAGCACTTATGTGCTTTTTTACATCTAGTCCCTGTGTGTATGTGGTTTTGTAAAGTCTGTCATCTGTTCCCACGGCACACAATGGCCTACTCTTACGAAAAGCGGAACAGGATTTAACGTGCTTGCAAGATGTTCTGTGTGCGTTTGCACACAGGGCCTCGGTTTATAGTCTCATCCGAAGGACTTTTGGGGAGAGTGGAGTCTGCACTGATGTTAACTCCACAGGAAAATATCCCCTTGAATGGGAATTGAACCTGGGTCTTCATATTGCGAGCGCAATGTTCTAACCAATAAGCTATCCCATGAAGAAAATCTGTTATAAACCAGATGCTGCCTTGAGATTCAGACCTGTGACTCTGGGATCAAGCATCAAACATCTTATTCTTACCTACTGAGCTATCCCGTGTGTATGACTAAGTGTGTGTGTGTGTGTGTGTGTGTGTGTGTGTGTGTGTTCTGTCTCTAGAGATATTGATCTCAGTATCTGTCTGAGTCTGTCAACTGCCTTTAAATTCAAAACAAGACAAATATCTTTAGATAAAATAAAAATAATGACCTGATGGTTAGACTTAAAGATTTTCTTCTTCTTTGTGTATTGTCTGGAATTCTAGCACTTTTCATAACATTTCTTTTTCATATTGCAGCCATTTTCCATGTTTAAGATTGCCACATTTCAACATCTGGATGCTATAGACCTACCTTCTTCTGTGAAACTGTGTGCACATATTCATGATTTAATTTGTGCCATCTGTTCTTCTTTTCAGCACATGACGGCCTATTGAATATTCTCAAAATTGAAAAAAGGGTAGTGGGATTTGACCGGCATGCAGGATTATCTGTCCTTGTTAACATCAGTTAGAAGTCTCATGAAAGGACTAAAGGTGCATTGGAATGTGCACATAACATTGGCTCTGAAGAGAAAATCTGTTGTAAACCAGATGCTACCTTGAGATTCAGACCTGTGACTCTGGGATCAAGCATCAAACATCTTATTCTTACCTACTGAGCCAGTTTAGAGCCTTTGCCTTTATACCTACTTAGCCAACCAGCCCGGAGTTTATGGCCAACGTGTACATGGGAATTGAATTGAAGAGAAAATGAATCTCTAAATCATTTCAGTGAGCAGAGATCTATCTGAAGATAGCTGCTTGTGATAAAACACCAGCACAGCTGTGCATATTGAGCAGGGGGGAAAGAAAGCGTGAAAGGGGTGTTTGCATGAATAAATAGCAAATAGCCGACCATCTGTTGCACCATCTGTATACTGTCTGTATCAGATCTGCTGGGTTATTGATACTGCTAAGCTGGAGGAATTAGGTATAGTTGAAACGTAGGTTTTAAGTCTATTTTTGTTGGAGCACAAAAACTTCAGGAAAGGTTATAGAATTGTGGTATGTTCATCAACGAGAACATCTGAACTGTGTGTTACAGGTTTTCAAGATGGAAAGTATATGGCCACGTTTTAGGGCCGCTGAGCGATTATAGCAGTGACTGGGGGAGAAGAGGCAAGCTGTGAGCCGGTGAAAGAGGGCAGAGGACACAGCTGCGGAAGGATCTTAAGATGGTGCTGGCAACAGGCCAGAAATGGCCCTTCATCATCAATCTGGGCAACAGTATCATTGGTGTGGCTATCCTTGCCATGCCATTCTGCTTCAAGCAGGTACAACTTTTTTTTTTTAATTTAAGCAAATCTGTAGGTACTTGTTTTTGTCATTTTTTTGTGCTAAACTAAAATAATGGGGAGGGGGGGGGAAGAACAACTTTTTAGTTATGCCAGTGAAAGAGTAAAACTTTTTCATGAGATGCTTTTTTTTTCTTTTACTTTTTTGTCCCCTTCTTCTTTCTTACTTCATTTCTTTTTCTTCTCCCCCCCTTCCCTTTTTAAAAAAAAAATTGTATCATCTTTGTGGGGGGATTTGCATTATGATTTTCTCTAGGAGTATGGAATTGTTCCTCAGCAAGTCCTTTATATAAGACCCTAAGCTGAGGTCCTTGGTCCTTTTTGCAAATTCATGCATGTATAACATCATGCATACATGTTAAACACCCTTTATATTCAATTGGTGGATCGGTGGTCTAGAAGTAACGTGCCTGTCTAGAAAGCGAAAAGTCCGTGTCTGAAGTGTGCGGCGGTTCGTACCCCGTTTGGACCGGACATTTTTCCCCCATCCATTAGACCATGAGTGGTGGTCTGGGCGCTAGTCTTTCGGATGAGACGATAAATCGAGGTCCCGTGTGTTACACGTAATTATTTAGCGCACGTAAAAAAAACCACGGCAACAAGAGAGTTGTCCCTGGCAAAATTCTTAGAAAAAAGCCACTCTGATAGGGAAACAAATACAGCTGCAGAAAAAAAAAAAGAAAAAGAAAAAAAAAGGGTGAAAGGGTGGCGCAGCGCTAAGTGGCGACGCGTTCTCCCGCTCTTCCCGGGGAGAGCAGCCCGAATTTCACGGAGAGAAATCTGCCGTGACTTAAAAGTGGTATGAAATAAAATCTGAGCGCTTTGATTTGTTGCTTTACAAGATTCAGCGCTATATAAATTCCATACATTATTATTATTATTATTATTATTAATTTTCATAGAAGAATAGGCCAGTTATACACAGTGGCATAGATGTCTCAAACATACCCCATGATATGGATTCTATATTTCTGTGGCCTGGAGAGGGATTGTGTGGATCCACCAGTTTCCTTTGCCCAAAATATACTGACTGAATATTTCAGTGCAGTGCTAGTGCTCCAGTGGCTTATCAAGGGGTTAAGGAGGAAGTCTAGTGTAGGCAAAGGAGAAAAACATATCAATTTTAATTGAAAAATCCTTGATACCCTCCCTGATTAAAGAAGACTCAAATGACTTAGTCAATACCTGATATGGAAATGATCATGATAGATTGTACTGGAGCTTGGTTACTGTTTTTGCCAATGTTGTGCTTGAGACCGGAGCCTCCAAAGATCTTAAATATCAAATGGTGCAACAGAATCTCAAAACTTGAAAGTACCTTTAATAGCCCAGATGCCAAGTAAAAATGAAGTATATATCATGCACTAATAACACAGTCTGAGCCTAGATGGTCTGCACATGTCCTGCGTATACCAAAGCAGCTCTTCTACAGTGAGCTGACAGAGGCCCACTGACCATGAGGACAGCTAGAGTTTTGCTATGAAAAGATCCCCCCATAAGCAAACAAAAAAGCTAAATCAAAACAATGTGACAGTGATGAAAAAAAAAAGGGAAATCATGGCCACAGATAGGTCTGAATGGAGGCAAGCTATTCGCAAGGGATCAGAAGCTTATGAAAATGAGAGACAAAGCAGCCAAGTGGAAAATCAGGCAGCAATAATGGCCAGAACCAGCATTACAGTGTGTACACGTACATTTGAGTGACTAGTACATGACTGCCTTTGTGTATCAGACTATGGCTTGAGATCTCACTTCATGGTGGTACACAAAATGATCTGTAAATAAAGCAACCCTCTGCACATGTTCACCCCTCCATCCCAAAACCTCTTTCTAAACCCCAGGTAGGACATTATTGACCATGAAAGTTGACTGTACTTAAAGTATCATATGGTTGCTATACCATGTACTTAATGTATTGTACTGTTGCTATACCTTGTACTTAATGTATCATATTGTTGCTATCTATTGCAGTGTGGAATCTTGCTGGGAGTGTTGGTGCTGCTGTTCTGCACATGGCTTACATTAGCATCGTGTCAGTTGCTGGTAAAGGCGGGCATCATGTCCCACTACCAGTCCTATGAATTTTTGGGTAAGTCCTATAGCATAGCTGCCGACCACCCCCTTTATCCTGCAGTTTTTCCATTTTTTTGCCACGATTCCAGTTTTTAATATAATTTTCTGGTTTCCAAAATTTCAACAACAACAAAACAACCCCCTCCCCCTTTCACCCCCCCCCCCCAAACAAAAAATGCATAAATGAGTAAAACGTCAAAGCATATGCTAGTTTCCAATGCCAGTCACCACGATGTGAAAGAGAAGGTTCAGCACAAATGGCTGTGCCTATCAGAAGTTTGTTCTCAGACATAAGATGGATTTTCCATACATTGATCAGTTTTTTGACAAGGCAAAAGTTACACCATCTGCTGCTGTTGTATCTGTGCCTTGTAATTTTAAACTTTTGCATGGCGGACGAAATGACATTATTGCACATGAGAAGACCAGTTGTTTATTTTTATTATTTGGGCATAGCAGATCCAATTTCAGCTGTCTTGCTATGCTGCAAAGCTAGTTGCTCAAAAACTCCCCTACGACACATAGGTTATGGAACACCTTTACCTTTTTAGTCTTTGATCAGGACTGATTTTTTAGTTTTAAACTGAATACTTTAAGAGGAAAACTATTTACTGGGTTTTTGTTGTTGTTTTTTAGATCAACTCGTGTTTTGAATGTGGCCTTACATAATATGGTTCCAGAATAGATGCTTCATAAGGTCCAGCAGGTGGGTCTATGATAAAATAATGGATCTTATAGATGCCTTTTTCTGAAAACACCATCAGTCCATATGGAGAGCTCCTGACTTCAGTGAAAAGATGCACACTGAAGTGGTATGGACACATCGCACAAACATCTGGACTAACCTAGACTGTCCTACAGGGAACAGTACAACAAGGGAGACAAAGAGGCGGACAGGGAAAATGATGGGAAGACAACATCAGAGAGTGGACTGGCCTTAAGTGGAATAACATACTGCAGAAAATTGAGAACCACGAGGAGTGGAGGAAGCTCACATCCAAGTTTTAAGTGGTGTCCTAACAGTCTACCAGACTATGGGATAGGTGAAGGAAAAATGTAAAAATATTGGGCAACAATTCCCAAGAGAAAAAAATCTGAGAATTATCGGAGATAAAGAGTTCAGGTTTTGCACAGATGGGATCTTAGTCTCTGAAAGTCCTCCAGCAACACTCGTTTAATGCAAGACAGGAAGCAGACCCACACAGTGATGTTGATCTTTCTTGTGACTTGGATCAAAGCTCATGTCTGAGTTAAAGCAGACTCCACGAGTTTTTAACATTTTCTCTTTTTTTTAATGGTAGGACATGGTTATGTTCTGAAATAGTCTGTTGTTTTTCTACATGTATTCTTGTAAGGAAGCAGCTGTTAAGGTAATGTTTCAAAGTACAGCCAGGTTACAGGAGTGGTGGGGGGGGGGGGGGGGGGGGGGAGTAGCCTAGTGGTCAGAACATTGCGCTTGCAATCTGATGATCCGGGTTCGATTCCCGTTCAAGGGGGATATTTTCCTCTGGAGTTAACATCAGTGCAGACTCCACTCTCCCCAAAAGTCCTTCGGATGAGACTATAAACTGAGGCCCCGTGTGTGAATGCATGCAGAACATCTTGCGCACACATTAAATCCTGTTACGCTTTTCATAAGAGTAGGCCATTGTGTGCCGGTGGGAACAGGTGACAGAATTTACAAAAATGCATACACACAGGGACTAGATGTAAAAAAGCATATAAGTGCTTATTCCATTATCCTCGATATAAAAGAATAAAATAAAAATAAACAAAAAGTATTGTTATTGGCTGTAGACAAAATATCTCTGAAGAGGTTAAATCTGTAAGCTTATCGTTGTACGTAAATAACTGCAACATCTCTTTCAGTGTGTTGATGATTTATGTAATTATGTTTCAGCATATCATACATATGGAGCTGCAGGGAAATTCCTGGTTGAAATGGGGTATGTGGCTTATGATTATAATATTTACTCCCCCCCCCCCCCCCCCACACCCCCTCCAACCTTAACCTGACCTATTGGCTACTAGTGTAGAGGAAAATGTGTGTGAACATGCATGTGTGTGCACACATGTGAGCATGCATACTCATGCAAGCACTCATGTGGTTGTGAGTACATTTACATGTATTTGTATATATGTTTGTGTGTGTACCTATATATGCACGTGTGCCCATGTAGCACAAGTACTTCATGTAAAGAGTTGGGGTGTTTTCTTTTATTCTGTTCAGTAACTACAACTAAAGAAAGACTGGGTAAAAACACCCCTGTCAATGTGGCTAACCATAACAAAAAAGGTTGGGTTTTTTAAAAAGAAAGGAAACAGTAACAATTCTTTTTTAAGTCTGTTTTATTTCATTGTCAAATATTTGCCATGAAGATGAATTTCCAGCAAAAACACCTGCCATAATGACACAGATGTTGAAGACAGTGTAGTGCAATATGCCATAAACCAGTTTGTCATTTCATCATTAAATCATTTATGATGATCACAAGAATCCTCAGGTATGGTGTGGATGTCACTATGGATTAATCATTATGTTGCTGAGGGACCTAGTTTTATTAGCATACACTAGTTTTATGATTGCACACTAGTTTTATGAGCATACAGTCTGCTCTTGTCATATTTTTAACACTTAGAGAAGAGCAGACATTGTCATTTACATTGAATTATTCAAGGCATAATGAGTGTCTGTGATAAATGAGTAAGCAGTGTGACACATACAAACGTGTGCTGTTGAGAGATAAAACGCTAATGATAGTCAGTGTCTGTGATCAAATGTGTAAGCATGACACATACAAACATGTGCTGTTGAGAGACAAAATGCTAATGATAGTCAGTGTCAGTGATCAAATGTGTAAGCATGACACATACAATCATGTTGCTGTTGAGAGACAAAATGCTAATGATAGTGTCTGTAATCAAATGTGTAAGCATGACACACACAAACATGTTGCTGTTGAGAGACAAAATGCTAATGATAGTGTTTGTAATCAAATGTGTAAGCATGACACACACAAACATGTTGCTGTTGAGAGATTAAACGCTAATGATAGCTTTTGTAATCAAATGTGTAAGCATGACACACACAAACATGTTGCTGTTGAGAGACAAAATGCTAATGATAGTGTTTGTAATCAAATGTGTAAGCGTGACACATACAAACATGTTGCTGTGAAAAAAACAATGATATTTGTAATCATGTGTAAGCATGACACAAACAGTGCTGTTGGACAAATGCTAATGATAGTGTCTGTAATCAAATGTGTAAGCATGACACATACAAACATGTTGCTGTTGAGAGACAAAATGCTAATGATAGTGTCTGTAATCAAATGTGTAAGCATGACACATACAAACATGTTGCTGTTGAGAGACAAAATGCTAATGATAGTGTTTGTAATCAAACGTGTAAGCATGACACATACAAACATGTTGCTGTTGAGAGATGAAACGCTAATGATAGTGTCTGTAATCAAATGTGTAAGCATGACACATACAAACATGTTGCTGTTGAGAGACAAAATCGCTAATGATAGTCAGTGTCTGTGATCAAATGTGTAAGCAACATGGCACATACAAGCATGTTGCTGTTGACAGACAAATGATAGTACCAAGGAGATTTGTCCAGCTGTGGCATTTCCTGTTTCAGGATGATTGGCATGCAGCTCGGCACCTTGGTTGCTCAGATTGTCGTGATTGGAGACTTGGGGCCGCCAATCATCAGCCATCTCTTTGGTGTCGAGGTTGGACATGTATTGATTGTCAAATATAGTGCCAATTTGTAGTTAGCTGGACAGACATTGTAATAAGTTTTTGGTTTGGTTTTTTCTTAAAGAGGTAAAGAAAAGTATTGCACGTGTATGTTTTATGTTCTCTGCTTATGCTGTTTAGTTTCTGGTTCACCTTACAATTTATTTTATCTTTTTTTGTTTTGTTTGTTTGTTCTTTGGATAGAGCTCTGAGGTTCACCAATGGTGAGATTTTGCATATGCGACCACTTTCACCCACCATGAAGGTAGCCACATTCCAACTTCAGGGATGTATGCTGGGAGTGTTTGTGTTTCCATAACCCACCAAACACTGACATGAATTATGGGATCTCTAACGTGCATATTTGATCTTCTGCATGTGTATGTATATAAATGAAGGGAATTAAGGCACTGGCAGGTCTGCACTTGAAGTCGACCTGGTAGATGGTGAAAATCTCCACCCTTAATTCACCAGATGCTGCCAAGATTCAAACCCACTACTTCATGGATCCACGGGATTGAAGTCAAATGGTCTTATCCACTCGGCTATAGCGTCCTTCGTATTTTCATCTAAAAAGGATTGCATAGACACGCAGTGTGTATTTGTTTAGTAAAAACCAATGATAGTCAGGAGAAAGGTTTCTATTGCACTCATCCAACACTGAGGGTGACTGTGTACTTTACAACTGATGTCAACCATAGCGCAAACTCTGGTTCATTAAATGGTATGAATATCACTCATGCTTTCTTATTATCAAATGTGCCACAGCTTCTAGCTTGTGTGGCATACAAATGTGCACACACTCACAAACACATACACACATACTCATGTGTGTGTACTTACACACACTCTCTCACACACAAACACACACACACTCTCATACACACAACACACTACCACACCACACCACATCACACCACACCATGCCACACCACACCACACCCACACACACACACACACACACACACATACACACACACCACACACACACTGACTGACTCACTCTCTCTCTCTCACACATATTCTCACATACACACACACACTCACAACACACACACACACATGCATGCACACACGCATGCATGCACACACATACATACACTCTCTCTCTCTCCCCCCCTCCTCTCCCCCATCCTCTACCCACCCGCCTTCCCTCTCTCTCTTTCTCAGAGCAAGCCATGCTCAGAAAGGAAAAAGAATCTGTTTGTCAAAGAGTTACATTTTTTAATATTAGCTACTTTTTTGTTTGTAGATGTCAAAGAAATTCTATTCACAATACTATTGATATAGTTATATTTTTTTAATGATAATTTGGTATGGTATTGCAGGTTTCGTATTTACATTTGCTTCACAATACTTTTTTTTTTTATTGATATTTTGGTTTGGTATTGCAGAATAGTTGGCGGAACAGGATGTACCTGATCATCATCCTGTGCCTCTTTGTGGGGTTGCCTCTGGGCCTGATGAAGGATTTGAGGAACGTCACTCGAGCCAGCACCATTTGCGTCACGTTCTATGCTGTTTTTATCACCTATGTGAGTGTTGCTTGTGCTCCAGGTGATCTTCCTTGTGTGCTTGGAAAATGTGTTTTAAAGACTGCTTAAAGTTCTTTGGGTTTATTTTTAATATGCTATGATGTTCAGGTTTTGTGTGTGTTTTGTTGTTGTTGTTTGTGTATGTGGTTTGTTTTTTGTCTTTTTTTTGGGGGGGGGGAGGGGGGGACATGTTGTTGTTTTTGTAATAGTACATTAGCTTGAATCATTTTTCTTCTAAATTTGGATGTTTTATCAGCTTGAGTCCTTTTTGTTCACGCATTAATGTGTTTTTTTCCTGCAGAGCTTGTGGCTGTCGTCAGACCATGTGTTTAAAGGGGAGTGGTTTAATCACGTCAACTGGTGGCGTCCTCAGGGCTTCTTCCAGTGTCTGCCTATCATGTCTTTCTCCTTTGGCTGCCAGACGTAAGTTGTTTGTGCTTAGGGGGTCTTAAGCTGGGAAATATAAGGGGTTGATTGTAAGCTGGGAAATATAAGGAGTTGATTGTAAGCTGGGAAATATAAGGGGTTGATTGTAAGCTGGGAAATATAAGGAGTTGATTGTTTATTATGCTTTTCTTCTTCTTGGGGTTTTTTTTGAGTATTTCTTATAAATTGACTCAGGTGTGTAGTCAAATTGAGTTTATGTTTCTATCATAATTTGGTTGCCTGTCCAGTGGGTGTGTGCAGGCATGTGTGTGTTAGGTTGTGTGTGAGTGTTTCAGGGTGTGTTTGCATGTCCCTGGTGAACTTAAACGTTGCAATTTCCTCTTCAGAGGCCAGTTATTACAGAGGTAAAGACATGATGAATATTGCCTTTCCATGACTGTATCACCATCACAACAAATGATACGATATCAAGGGTTCTTGGAAACAATAGCTAAACCACGTTAATTTTTAAAAAAATATAATTCCAGAGTCGTTTTCATGTTTGACTGTGCTGTGTGAAGCTATGAATGTTACTTGAATTGCTGTGCTCAGAGTGAAGTTTGAGAGCAAGTTGTTGTTTTTCTGCCTTGCTCCTCTGCTGAAGCTCTGAGGTTCGCCAATGGTGAGATATTGCATATTCCTCCACCATCAAGGTAGCTGCTTTCCGACTTCAGGGATGATGTTTAAACATGACACCAGTGTGCAGTTGTTTTTAAATTTTGTCAGCAGTCTCTGCCGGCATGCAGTAGCCTACTCTTCCAAAAGGTGGAGCCGGCTTTAACTTAGATGGTGCCGGTATTAACTCCAGGGGAAATATCCCCTTGAATTGGAGAGTTGTCAGAGAAACACTGCACTATGCTTTTCATAAGTCAGCACATGCACACATTTAACTTTATTCTGACCTGTTGGCATTTTCCCTTCCCCCAATAGTTGTGTATTCAGGTATTGATTTGGAAGTAATCGGATTGAATAAATTCTTAATGAAATTTTAAATGACTTTGGTTTATAGTCTCATCTGAAGGACTTTTGGGAGAGAGGAGTCAGTTCTGATGTCAACTTTTAAGGAAAAATCCCCTTAAAATTAAATGGTGGCTTGAATCCTGGCCATCAGATCATGAGCACAACGCTCTAACCATTAGGCTATCCTGACCCCTTCCATCCCCCACCCCTCAGATTAGAGAAATGATAATTTCAAATTTTGTAATGTATCACAGTATTGCCTTCAGTTAAAAGGCAGTCTCATTTAGATAGATAGTGTTCCCATATTCTGAAATGTATTTCAAAAATAGAAGGCCATCTGTATGAGAGACAAATGCTGCTGTGTGTCAAATAATACCTATAGATGCAACTTAGACAAGAAAATGTCTCTAAAGTGTATGATGTGTATGTGTGTGTGTGATATATATATATATATATATATATTGTTATGTAAAAACATTCCTCTGGTTGCATTCAGGGGTTACAGAAACATTTGTCCAGGAAAGGGTGGGGTGGTTGTTGGGTTGTTTTTTTTTGGGGGGGTTGTCTTTTTTAATATATTTTTAGTGGGGGGTTGTAGTTGCTTGTAGCATCATGTTCATACAATCCCATCTAAAGTTTTCCTCTGAGGTAATGAAATCATTTTGAATCTTGATCAAGTAGTCTGCAATGGTTATGGTGTTTTCAGTCTTCAGGAACGGTAACATACATACAGTCTTTTTTCTTGTCTTTTTTTCTTTTCTCTTTTCCACATGTTTGGTGACAGTGTATCAGCTGCCGCTTCTGTTTTGCAGGCAGCTGTTCATCCTGTATGATGCCCTGCCGGAGCCCTCGTTACAAGCCATCAAAGGCATCATCCACAGCGCCGTCAACTTGTGTGCTATTTCGTACATGCTGGTATTGTTCTGCCTTTGCCCTGTTTCTCTTCAGAGGGTCTGCAACCTATCTCTTGCTCGCTCACTCTCTCTCTCTCTGTCTCTCTCTTTCTGTCTCTGTCTGTCTGTCTCTCTCTCCGTCTCTCTCTTTATTTTTTTCTTTCTCTGCCAGTTTCTCTGTATATATCTCAACTTTTGTGTCCTTTTGTCTCTGTCTGTATCCCTCTCTTTCTCTTCTCCTCTCTTCTTTTCTCTTCTCTTTTCTCTCTCTCTCCTTCTCTCTCTCTCTCTCTCTCTCTTTTTCTCTCTCTCTCTTTCTCTCTCTCTCTCTCTCTCTCTCTCTCTCTCTCTCTCTCTCTCTCTCTCTCTCTCTCTCTCTTCTCTCTCTCTCTCTCTCTTTTCTCTCTCTCTCTCTCTCTCTCTCTCTCTGTCTCCCCGTCCTTTATGTTTGTGAGAATGACAAAACCTAGAGCAGCTGTTAATGCAGGAAATTCTAATATGGACAATTATATGCTGATCTCAATTAACTTTTGTCATTATCGTTGTCATTCTCTCTCCATCTCTCTCTCTCTCTCTCTCTCTCTCTCTCTCTCTCTCTCTCTCTCTCTCTCTCTCTCTCTCTCTCTCTCTCTCTCTCTCTCTCTCTCTCTCTCTTTTGTGTGTGTGTCTCTCTCTCCACCCTTTATGTTTTTAAGAATGGCAAAACCTAGAGCAGCTGTTAATGCAGGAAATTCTAACATGGACAATTAAAAGCTGACCTCAATAAACTTTTGTCATTATCTTTGTCATCTCTCTCTCTTTCCCTCTCCCCCCCCCCCCCCCCACCCCCATATTTGTATTTGTTGCTCAAGACATTTTCCTTTGTTTTGTTTTTACAGATGTTCACTGCCAAATTGAAAAAAAATATTAATAATTCTTGACTAATCTTAGACTGGTAATAAATTTGAGATGAACTTGGCAAGAGTCAGGATATTCTACTTTTGATTTTGTGTGTGTGTGTGTCTGTGTTGTCACAGGTTTTTTTCATACTGAAGATAAAGACATTGTTGATGGGGTTTTTTTGTGTGTGTTCACCAGGTTGGATTTTTTGGCTACATCACTTTCTACCACTTGGATATTCCTGGCGACATCATCACAGTGTTCCCCGACACGCTGGCCACTCGCATGATCAAACTGGGCTTTGTGATGTCCATCGCCATCACCTTTCCCGTCATCATCTACCCCTGTCGGGCCAGCCTCTACACCCTCCTCTTTCAAAAGGTACCCCATCTCTCCCTCTGTGTGTTTGGCTTTCAGCGCTTCATGGTTTCATTCATGTCTCTGTGTTTGGCTGTAATGGTTTTCTTTGTAATGGCTGATGTGGACGACCTGTAGTGCTGTTTTCAGGTGTTGGTATTTCTCAGGGTATTGCTGCCTTGTGTTCCTGCAGATGATTGGCTGATCTCTTCCCTCTTCTTGTCAGTCTCTTCTCTGTTGCATAAAGCTGTAATTTGTTGACCTTCAGCAAGACAGTGTGACAAGTTTCTGTGAACAAAAGTGTCCTCTTGTTCTGCTTTAATAAAAGTTAAAGTCAGATTGTAAATATGATCGTATGATTGACAGTGGAGTGAAGCCAGCAATCCAGTGAGTACATAACAGTGGGTGTTAAAATACTAACTTGGGCAAAAGTATGGACATTGTATTGTTAATAAATTTACCTACGCTGATGTTGTACCTATTGAATAGCTGTGGAACCTTGACAAGAAAATCACTCTTTTCCTGCTGTCATGTCATGAATGTACAGATTGTGTTAGTTTGAACTTTTAGCAGAAACCTGGCACTACACCTGAGACAGAAAGCTGGTTTTAACAAGACAGGAAGATTGGCCTGGCGGTTAGACAACATAAACAACTGTCCAGAAAGTGTCAGGTCTTGTCTTCCAAATTTCAAGCATGCAGGAACTGGACTGTGTCATACCTGAAGTGACAATGTGCTTGGCTGTTAGATGAGAGAAGGTCCCTGAAAAGAAGACAGCAGCACTGAATCATTTAAATGGTATCATCTTTGCACAGTAGTTTTGTTAACCCTTTCCCATTTTTACCCGCCGTAGCCCGCCTCTGCCCGCTCGCCCGCATCTATTTATACCCGCCACAGCCCGCCTGACGTCATTTCAGCCTAGTGGGGAATTTCCCTCACGCACTAAGCTCTACCTAGTACACACACGCTATGAATGAACATTCCACTGAGGTCAGCATAAACTAAGGAAGGAATGGGTACCAAATTCAGTGCTACACAGCCTCCCGTTCACAAGAAATTGGCCAGTGACTGGCTTTGTCTTTCCCACGCTTTCTTGTAGCTAAAAATGGCAGCAAAGATTGAGCATACAATTTGGGAGGAATATACTGATGTGGAAATTGAAGCTATTTTGGCTCAAATGGAACAGTTCGAAAGAGAATAAAATGTTGAATCAGATGTTGAAGTAGATGTAGAAGAAAGAGATGAAATAGGAGAAGGTAGTGAGTGGGAAAGTGATGCTGAGGATAACATTCCGTTGGCTTCATAGCAGACGACATGGCGCGCGCACAAGTGCCTTGCACAGTGCAAGACTTCACGCTGCCGACTGAGCTGGCACAAACTCTCCCACTGAATGCCAGGCCCTTAGATTACTTTGTTTTGTTTGTGTCCCAACATTTTTTTCAAATTGTAGCAGATGAAACTAACAATTATGCCAGGAAAAAGATCGCTGTGAAAGGCTTAGTCATAGATCCATTACGAACAGAAACAACGCCTGATGAAATTAGGGCTTACCTGTCAGTTTTGATCATGATGGGGATCAAGCGTTTGCCAAGGCTTCATCTCTACTGGTCTACTGATTTGAGATTTTCTGAGTCACGGATCAGTAATATTATGACGAAAACCAGATTTCTCAAAATTAATCAGTATTTTTATCTCCGAAACACGCCAACACACCTGGACGTAACACTGAGCTGTGACACCTGCATTGTGACAGCCATGTAACTGGCTTTTGGTGAAGGACACACTAGTGTCTTTGTAAATAGTAGGTGTGAGCATATATTTGTAAATAATGTATATATGCGCATTAGTCAACGTTGTTTTCAATATGTTTGAATACTTTCCACTAAGAAAATGTAGACTTGGTGACAGTAATTTTGTGACAAGTGTGAATGGTCGATTGGATTACCATGACGGTGGATGCGATGGAGGACACATTCAGGCAGGACCACACTTTTTTTTTAATCAGATAGGTATATTTCGCATGTTAGAGGGTAGTTGTAGACTAACAGCATGATGTCACTGCAATGTTACCCATATTTGGTGACAAAGAGGGGACAGCAGCATGACACACGTAGGTAGGACACACATCTTGGGGTGCAGAGCAAAGTATGACACCATATGAATACTTTGGCCAAATATGACTGCTCTGCGAACAATAGTAACTGTACAGCACTATGTGTACTTGAGGTACTATATTCTCTGAAAAAAACGGCATAAATTTTCGAATACTACAGAGAGTTTCTCTGTAAGAAATGAGAATAGTAAAGGGTTAAGGAAACCAAATGTGCTTCAGCCATGGGCAGACGGCACTATGGTGCAGTGCCATTTTTTTCTCATCAGTTTGCTTGCAGATTTGTCTCAAAGGAGAACTTTTGCCTTAAGGATTTTGCCATGGCAAGATATTTTATGGGCATGGATTTTTTTTGCCTGAGTGAAGTCATGAGTTGCATAAGAGTCTGCTTTGTCACTGCATCCAGAAAGCTTAGGTGCAAATAACCATTTAAGGTTTAATGGAATGGAAAAAGGGATCTGGCTTCTGGCCAGATTTAAACTTCAGATCTCCTGGATCCCAGACAAGACGCTGTTCACAAGTCAGTGTACAAGGCCCCAGGTTTGGAGGGAAGGCAGCATGTGCATACTTGTGTAAAAGGAGAAGGGAGCTCCCTCAGTGTGGATTGTAGTGAGATATTGTTTAAAGGGGAACAACCTGATATACTTGAAGAAGTATGCTAGGATAAGAAAGAAGCACAGTCTGCATTCTCATATGCTGGGAACTGTCTGTCCAGCAGCAGTTAATTCTGAAAACAGTTTGTGTGTATTATTGATGCCAGAGATGATTCAGCCATTAGTCTGGATTTTAAAACTGTTTAAATGTGATGGCACAATGTTGATGACAGAAAGCAATAGTACTGATATTGGAAAACATTGAACTGTAAAGTTATAGAATTATGACTGTGTAAACTGCCATAGAAATGGATCGGCAAGGAGGTAGACACTTAAAAGAAAAACTTTGTGAAAGTTTCAAGTTGGTATGATTTGGTAAGTTTGATGTTATGAAAATTTTGGCTGGAAATCCATTTAAAGAACACCATGGCATTTTGCATTATGGAATTGGAGCATTCTTATTTGTAAATGTTTGATTTTCAGAGTAGACTTTGAACTGCTTTGCAAACCATCCAACTCAACTCGGCTTAACTGTCTCCATTGTCACTGTCGTCGGTAGGAGCTCCACGCAGTGCCATCAGAGTTCGCCATCTCTCTCTGTGTCTCTGCTAAGTTCTATGAATAGTCTCCTGCAGGCCTAGCCCTCCCAGACCACTGATGTTGGCCGTGTAGGATGCAGGTGATCTGCCTCTTTTCCTTCTGCCCGCAACCTTACCTTGGAGAACTGTCGTCATCAGATTTTTCTATGTTTCTGTTTGCTTGACCAACATATCTCAGTCTGTGCTTATCAATTTCAGCCAACATTTGTCTTTGCACTGAGAGTTGAGAGTTCATCAAGAATGCTTTCATTTGCTTTTCTGTCTGACCATTCAACTCTTAGAAGTCACCAGTAGAACCACATTTCAGTTGCATTTAGTTTGTCTCTTTCCTGTTTTTATAGTGTCCAGGCTTCTGACCCATACAGCAATACAGGCCAGATTAGTGTTTTGACAAATCTACTTTTGAGATATTTAGGTATGTCCCAGTCTTTCCTAAAGTTGTTTACTTAATTGGATCATCTTTTGCTTGGTCATAGCAATTCTAGCCTTGTGGTCTGGTCAACAGGAGCCATTATTCTCTTTAACAGAGCCTGTTTATTTGAATTTTTGACATATTCCAGATCTGTTTGATTGATTTTTTATATTCTGAGGGGTGACTACCGTTGATATGTATCACTTTGGTCTTTTTTGGCCTTGAACTTAAGGCCAGCAATAGTCCTGTACAGTTACTATTGTTCGCCAGAGCAGTCATATTTGGCCAAAGTATTCATATGATGTCATACTTTGTTCTGCACCCCAAGATGTGTGTCCTACCTACAGTGTCGTGCTGCTGTCCCTCTTTGTCACCAAATACAGGTAACATTGCAGTGACATCATGCTGTTAGTCTACAACTACCCTCTAACATGCGCAATATAGGTATGTGATTTTAAAAAATAATATGTGTGGTCCTGCCTGAATGTGTCCTCCATCGCATCCACCCTCATGGTAATCCAATCGAACATTCACACGTCACAAAATTACTGTCACCAAGTGTACACTTTCTCAGTGGTAAGTATTCAAACATATTGAAAACGACGTTGACTAATGCGTGTATATACATTATTTACAAATATATGCTGACGCCTACTATTTACACAGACACTAGTGTGTCCTTCACCAACAGCCAGTTACATGGCTGTCACAATGCAGGTGTCACAGCCAGTGTCACGTCCAGGTGTGTTGGCGTGTTTCTCAGGTGAAAATACTGATTAATTTTGAGAAATCTGGTTTTCGGCATAATATTACTGATCGTGACTCAGAAAATGTCAAATCAGTAGACCAGTAGAGATGAAGCCTCGGCAAACGCTTGATCCCCATCATGATCAAAACTGACAGGTAAGCCCAAATTTCATCAGGTGTTGTTTCTGTCCGTAATGGATCTATGACTACGCCTTTCACAGCGATCTTTTGCCTGGCATAATTTTTAGTTTCATCTGCTACAATTTGAAAAAAATGTTGGGGCACAAACAAAACAAAGTAATCTAAGAGCTTGGCATTCAGTGGGAAAGTTTGTGCCGGCCCAGTCGGCAGCGTGAAGTCTTGCACTGAGCAAGGCACTTGTGCGATGCGCCATGTCGTCTGCTATGAAGCCAACGAAATGTTATCCTCAGCATCACTTTCCGACTCACTACCTTCTCCTATTTCATCTCTTTCTTCTACATCTACTTCAACATCGGATTCAACATTTTATTCTCTTTCGAACTGTTCCACTTGAGCCAAAATAGCTTCAATTTCCACATCAGTATATTCCTCCCAAATCGTATGCTCAATCTTTGCTGCCATTTTTAGCTACAAGAAAGCGTGGGAAAGACAAAGCCAGTCACTGGCCGATTTCTTGTGAACGGGAGGCTGTGTAGCACTGAATTTTGTGCCCATTCCTTTCTTACTGACCTCAGTGGAATGTTCATTCATAGTGTGCGTGTACTAGGTAGAGCTTAGTGCGTGATGGAAAATCCCCACTAGGCTGAAATGACGTCCGGCGGGCTGTGGCAGGTATAAATAGATGCGGGCGAGCGGGCAGCGGCGGGCTACGGCGGGTAAAAATGGGAAAGGGTTAATGGAATGGAAAAAGGGATCTGGCTTCTGGCCAGATTTAAACTTCAGATCTCCTGGATCCCAGACAAGACGCTGTTCACAAGTCAGTGTACAAGGCCCCAGGTTTGGAGGGAAGGCAGCATGTGCATACTTGTGTAAAAGGAGAAGGGAGCTCCCTCAGTGTGGATTGTAGTGAGATATTGTTTAAAGGGGAACAACCTGATATACTTGAAGATGTATGCTAGGATAAGAAAGAAACACAGTCTGCATTCTCATATGCTGGGAACTGTCTGTCCAGCAGCAGTTAATTCTGAAAACAGTTTGTGTGTATTATTGATGCCAGAGATGATTCAGCCATTAGTCTGGATTTTAAAACTGTTTAAATGTGATGGCACAATGTTGATGACAGAAAGCAATAGTACTGATATTGGAAAACATTGAACTGTAAAGTTATAGAATTATGACTGTGTAAACTGCCATAGAAATGGATCGGCAAGGAGGTAGACACTTAAAAGAAAAACTTTGTGAAAGTTTCAAGTTGGTATGATTTGGTAAGTTTGATGTTATGAAAATTTTGGCTGGAAATCCATTTAAAGAACACCATGGCATTTTGCATTATGGAATTGGAGCATTCTTATTTGTAAATGTTTGATTTTCAGAGTAGACTTTGAACTGCTTTGCAAACCATCCAACTCAACTCGGCTTAACTGTCTCCATTGTCACTGTCGTCGGTAGGAGCTCCACGCAGTGCCATCAGAGTTCGCCATCTCTCTCTGTGTCTCTGCTAAGTTCTATGAATAGTCTCCTGCAGGCCTAGCCCTCCCAGACCACTGATGTTGGCCGTGTAGGATGCAGGTGGTCTGCCTCTTTTCCTTCTGCCCGCAACCTTACCTTGGAGAACTGTCGTCATCAGATTTTTCTATGTTTCTGTTTGCTTGACCAACATATCTCAGTCTGTGCTTATCAATTTCAGCCAACATTTGTCTTTGCACTGAGAGTTGAGAGTTCATCAAGAATGCTTTCATTTGCTTTTCTGTCTGACCATTCAACTCTTAGAAGTCACCAGTAGAACCACATTTCAGTTGCATTTAGTTTGTCTCTTTCCTGTTTTTATAGTGTCCAGGCTTCTGACCCATACAGCAATACAGGCCAGATTAGTGTTTTGACAAATCTACTTTTGAGATATTTAGGTATGTCCCAGTCTTTCCTAAAGTTGTTTACTTAATTGGATCATCTTTTGCTTGGTCATAGCAATTCTAGCCTTGTGGTCTGGTCAACAGGAGCCATTATTCTCTTTAACAGAGCCTGTTTATTTGAATTTTTGACATATTCCAGATCTGTTTGATTGATTTTGATATTCCGAGGGGTGACTACCGTTGATATGTATCACTTTGGTCTTTTTTGGCCTTGAACTTAAGGCCAGCAGTGTTGCCCTCTGCATCAGCTCTGTAGAGAATTCTTCCCCTGCTTGCGCGACTGGGGAGGTAAGAGAAGAAAGAAACCTTTGTAAAAAGTCTGTTCAGTGCATGAATCTCTCCAGTCACCCCTGACCAGGGAATGAAATTCAGTAATATATGGTCATGAGAGAAGGGAGATCATTTTAGCATGTATGGTAATAGTTGCATTGCTGGTTCAACATTTACATAATCCTTTTTATCACAATGAGTTAAAGTTTGGGGTGTTTTTTTCTTTTTTGTTTTTGTTTTGTTGTGTTAAGTTTGGGTGTTTTTGTTTATAATGAGTTAAGAAGTTTGGGATTTTTTTTGTTATGAGTTAAGAAGTTTGGGGTGTTTTTGTTATAATGAGAGTTTTTTTAAGAAGAAGTTTGGGGTGTTTTTGTTATAATGAGGTAAGTTGGGGTGTTTTTGTTATAATGAGTTAAGAAGTTTGGGGTGTTTTTGTTATAATGATGTTAGTTTGGGGTGTTTTGATAAGATATCATTTGAACATTCTATACATATTCTAGAGAAGTTTGGAAAAATCTCAGGTCTTATCATGAATAGTGACAAAAGTCAAGTTATATGGCTTGGTAATAAAAAAAACGATTCAAGTAGTGTGTTCTGTCCCCACCTAAAAAGGACGTGGAATGCCCCCAAATTCAAGATTCTAGGAATCTGGTTTACGCCAAATCTTAAGGACTGAAAATATGAACTAAAATGATAAATTTTCTGAAATTAAAATGCTATTTTAAGTTTGGTTACAAAGAGTTATTACTCCACTTGGCAGAATTGCCATCTTAAAGTCTCTTATCTTGTCAAAACTTATTCACCTGTGGACGTTATTACCAGATCCACTTGACCATTTCATAAAAAATACAAAAGCTATGTTTCCAGTTTGGAACAATAAACAAGATAGAATAGGTAGAAAAACGGCTATTAAACACGTTTCTCAAGGAGGAATGAGCATACCTGATATAAGAAAATATATTTATGCGCTGAAACTTATATGGATAAGAAAAATTAGACGTATAAATCACAAATGGATAAGTATTGCAGAAAAAACATATCCACTTCTTATGAACTTAGAAAGCTACAGATATTACAGCCACATTTTCAAACATCAATCCTTTTTGAACACATACGTTTAAAGCTTATAGATTTTTCTCTCATTGCATTAGTCCCTCAAATGCACAAGAAATGCTCGCTGAACCAGTTTTTAACAATGAAAATATAACAGTAGGTGATACAGTAATCAAACACACGTATTTAATACAGAAAGGTATACATTCTGTTAAGCACTTTCTCAATGAAAAAGGTAAATTTATTAATTACAAAGATTTCAATTGAAGCTGTGGCAGGCCTATTGACTTTCTTACTTTTCATGGGTGGATTTCCTCAATTAAACTGTACATAAGAAAAGCTGGCATACAAATAAGTGACAACATTAGTAATAATCAAGAGACACCCTCAGTACTGCGCATAATTGATAGTGTCAAGGGGACGAAAAAGTATTATGAATATCTGGTATCTGACAAACAACTTCCAAACTGTTGCACAAAGTGGACAGAAAAACTACTTGAAAATTTCCATTGGAAAGATATCTTTGTAAAAATACATAAAATTAAAGATGTAAAACTAAAATGGCTGCAGATGAGAATAATTTACAGCATCATTGCTACAAATGTAGTGTTGAATGTAATGGATTTAGTGAACACAACATTTTGTACTTTGTGTAATGAGGCCAGAGACTCAATATAACGCTTTTTATGGGATTGTAAATATATATTAGAGCTTTTTGGACAAGTTTAGAAAATGTTATTAAAGAACGATGCACAAATGCCTGTAGCATAACATTTATCCGTAATTTAGTCATTTTGGGGGTAGATCTACACCTAAAAACAGATAAGACCTTTGATTTGATCATGTTGCTTGCAAAGTTACACATCTATCTATCTATCTCTATCTATCTGTCCCGTAGTCTGACGACCGTGGGGGCACCCTCAAAGACTCAACAACCAGTTCCCTCCATTCCTCTCTCTGTTCTGCCTTTCTCAGGGTTTTGTTGAGTTCTAGGCCTGTCCATTCGCTGATGTTATCCTCCCAGCTCTTCCTTGGTCTGCCTCTTCTTCTTCCTCCTTGGACAGTGCCTTGTAAAACTGTCTTTGCAAGTCCTTTGCATCTTGTGACATGCCCATACCATTTAAGTTTATGCTTTTTCACAATCATTAGAAGGTTCTCATAGGGTCCAATGGTTTGCTGGATTCTGTTATGCACGCTTTCGTTGCTTATGTGGTCTATGTAGGAGATGCCAAGGAGTCTCTGAAAGCATCTCATCTCCACCGCCTGTACTCTTCTCTCCAAATCTGCAGTCAGGGTCCATGATTCACAGGCATACAGAAATATGGATATGACAAGGTGCGCATTAGTCTGATCTTGGAGATAAGTGAGATATTTTTATCTCTCCAGATGGTGTTTAGTTTTGACAAAGCTGTTACTGTCTGTGCAGTCCTGCATACTACTTCTGGCTTGGATCCCTGGTCTGATACAATGGCTCCCAGGTACTTGAAGCTTTGAACTGTTTCCAGCTTCTGGTCATTAACCCTGATATCAGTGCTAATGCCATTGGTGTTATTAGTCATCAGTTTGGTCTTCTCTGCACTGATTTCCACCGCCTGTACTCTTCTCTCCAAATCTGTAGTCAGGGTCCATGATTCACAGGCATACAGAAATATGGATATGACAAGGGAGCGCATTAGTCTGATCTTGGAGATAAGTGAGATATTTTTATCTCTCCAGATGGTGTTTAGTTTTGACAAAGCTGTTATTGTCTGTGCAGTCCTGCATACTACTTCTGGCTTGGATCCCTGGTCTGATACAATGGCTCCCAGGTACTTGAAGCTTTGAACTGTTTCCAGCTTCTGGTCATTAACCCTGATATCAGTGCTAATGCCGTTGGTGTTATCAGTCATCAGTTTGGTCTTCTCTGCACTGATTTCCATGCTGTATGTTTTGGAGGCCTTATTCAAGTGTTCTGTTATGCTGGCAAGCTCTTTTTCTGATCCTGCTATTCCATCAATGTCATCTGCGAAGCAGAGGTTTGTGATCGTTCTGCCACCAATGCTGACTGATCCTTCATGATGTTCCAGTGCATCAGCCATGATTCTCTCAAGGAAGATGTTGAAAAGAGTGGGTGAGAGTAGACAGCCCTGCCTTACTCCAACTGTTGTTCGAAACCATTCTCCAATGTTGTTGTTGTAGTACACTGCACTGGTTGCCTCGCTGTACAGCTGTTTGATGACTCTGATCAGGTTTGCATTGATGCTGTACAAATTCATGGTTGCCCACAAAGCTGCATGCCACACCCTGTCAAATGCCTTCTTAAAATCGATAAATACGTGGTAAAGGTCTTGTTGATGTTGAAGGTACCGCTCACATAGTATTCTGAGGTTGAATATCTGTTCTGTTGTTTCAATTGAAGCTGTGGCAGGCCTATTGACTTTCTTACTTTTCATGGGTGGATTTCCTCAATTAAACTGTACATAAGAAAAACTGGCATACAAATAAGTGACAACATAAGTAATAATCAAGAGACACCCTCAGTACTGCGCATAATTGATAGTGTCAAGGGGACGAAAAAGTATTATGAATATCTGGTATCTGACAAACAACTTCCAAACTGTTGCAAACTTCCAAATTTCATTGCAAGATCTACACCTAAAAACAGATAAGACCTTTGATTTGATCATGTTGCTTGCAAAGTTACACATCTACAGATGCAAAATTGATAGACAAGTACCAACACTTTCTGTTTTTTAGGCACAGCTACTCAAAAGATTTAAAACCGAGCAGTATAATGCAAGAATTGCAAATAACCTTCTGAAATTTGAAATAGAATGGAATCACTACAAATCATTATTTTTTGTCACATAAAGGATGAATAAAACATCAGAAGACACACAGCTTCGGACAAAAAAATATCCCATCAAGCCCTCCTGTAATGGGGGAGGGAGAAGTGGCAACTGACAAACAGTTTGTGTAATATTCTTCAGATGGCATGTTATGTAAATGGTGCACTGTATAATGCATACTTGTGTATGTATGCATGCAGGAATGCTGTATACACGCAATCTCTTTGTTATGTACAGTATTGAAGTGCATTCATGAACATGTGACTATTACTTGTTAATGTTTATTGATATTGATATTGCTTGTCATTTGTAACAACAAAAGGAATTTTAAAAAATTATTTAAAAAAAAAGAAAAAAGATACAACACATTTTAGTACAAAGCAGATTTGACTGTCTGTGGGAGGGACAGTTTTGTTCAAGTATCATTCCATTCTACCACTTCACATAAAGTGTTCTTAATAACTTATTTTGTTAATGAATAGAGAACTGAGCTGTGTGATAATAGTAGAAGCCTTTTATGAAAAATAAAACAACTATAAGATCGCTTTTGGTATTGCAAAATATATAACTTGTCTACCAGATGTACATGTATACGCTCTTATGAAATTTCATTGCAATTTTCACTAGCTTCCTATTGAGGCTGAGCGTCTCCATAATATACCACGGGAAGAAAGAATATGTTCAAAATGCAATATGTTATAAGGGATAAATTACATTTTATCATGGAATGTTCCCACTTCAAACATTTACGACAAGGTTTTATTCATTTTCTTCAACCCATGTCAAGTTATAATTTTTGTAGGCTGATGAAATATAAACCTCGAAAAGTTCTGTCTCTCCCAAAATTCCTAGATTTTCACTTATTTTTTGAAAATTCATTTATTGTCTTTCACAAGTGTAGATTTTGTCTGTTTAAAAAATCATTAAACTTTTTTAAAATGTAAAAAAAAAATATATAAAAATTTTTTAAATCTAAGTTTGGGTGTGTTTTTTTCATTTGGGAGAGGAGGGATATTTTTTTTTGGCGGGGGGGGAGGGGGGGGGGGGGTTGCTAAACTGTATGTCACTTATTGAAATGAAGCTTGGAGGGTGGGATAGCCTAGTGGTTAGAACACTGCATTCCTGATTTGGCTGCCAGAGTTCAGGCCACCACTGAAGCACCCATTCAAGGGAACTTTTCCCCTGGTGTTAACATCAGTACTGACTCTACTCCCCTGAAAGCCCTTTGGATGAAACTGTAAACTGATGTCCTGTGTGCAAATGCACACAGAACATCTTGTGCACATGTTAAACCCCATTCTGTTGCTTTAATTAACCTTGAACTCATTACTTGTCGGCGTTCAAAACTCTTTGATTTGAAACGATTTTAAGCATTCTTTTTCCGAGTTGTAATTCGTCAGTGCATTATCTATTCTGCTTTTTTGTAAGATATATATGCATGCAAGGAGGTACCGTGGTCGAGTGGTTTAGGCGGTCAACTCGTGATCCAGAGGTCGCGGGTTCGATCCCCGCTCGGCTCGGTGTTGTGTCCTTGGGAAAGACACTTTACTCCTATTTTCCTCACTCCACCCAGGTGTACAAGTGGGTACCAGCTCTGCTGGGGAAGTATCTGGCGACAGACTAGCGTCCTGTCACAGGGGTGGTGAAAAACCATCAGTTCGCTTAACGCTACAGAAACCGGGATAAGCTCCGGCTCTATGGGCCTTCTGGCTCGAAAGAACATACTTTATATGCATGCATGTGTGCTTTTGTGTGTGTGTGTGTGTGCGCGCGCGCAAGCAAATGGAAGAAAATTTATTTGTACTGGTATATGAATGGTTATCATGTGTACATACTTATGCATAATATGTATTACTGTAGTGTGCAAGTACATACATTTTCTACATAAATATAGATATGAGAAAATTAATTTGATGTGTTCTATTTTGCCATTGGAAAGTGCTTTGTGATGTTGAAAAGCACAATGTAAATGCCGTATTATCACTTTTCTTTTTTAATAGCTTACTTTTGTTTTTAATTCACTTTAACTCAATTTCAGTTCAAAATACTTACATCATCCAGTGAAGGGTTGTTGCAGTGCTGACAAGAATGATTAAAAAATCTACAAAAACAGCTGATTGATGTTTGTTTAAACATTCCAAGATAACTTCAAATCAAAGTTACACACACGCACGCACACACACACACACACACACGTGTGCGTGCGCGCACAACACACCACAACACATCACAGCACAACACAACAACACACACACACACAAACACACACACACACACACACACACACACACACAGAATACTTCAGCAGAAATATGACTAGGTAGTCAATGTCATTGTGAATTCAGAATTCGAAGTGACATCTAGCAAAAAGGAGTTTCTTTTTCTATTTGTTTTGCTGTTGGGGCACTGAAAGCGGGAAAGTTCATTAATCAAAGCATTTCTCTATTTGGGACAGATTTTGTTGTAAAACGTATCCTTTCATGGGTTTTATTTCAAGAAAAATGCATGGAGTATACAACAAAATGTTTAGCCTTTTCTTTTTTTAACTGAGCATTTTGTGTGTGTGTAGGGGGGGGGGAGGGATCAGTTGCTTACGAGTAACAAAGTAGAGAGAAGTATTCCTGGTTTGTGTGGCTTTCTGAACTTTTGTTCTGTGAATTTTACTGGGACATTCTTTTGCTCTCTCTTTCTTTGTGTGTGTGTGTGTGCGCCAGACTGTGACTAAATGTTTGGTGTGCATGCCTGTGTTCTGTCACCATGCATGTGTTAAACGTGAGTGTGATAGATCAGTGCCAGAATTAACTAAGTGACGGCACCATAGTTGCTGGGCCAAGGGTGAATGAAAATAAGTTTCAGTTTGGGTTGCTGGCTTTTCCTTCGTTTTCAGCCTTCTGTTGTAATTTTTGTGTTGTTTTGCGTTTTTTCTTTTATTCAGTTGGGGTTTTTATTTTGGTTTGTTCATTTTGTTGTTGCTGTTGTTGTTTTGTTTTGGTGAGGGGGGGGTGTTTTATTGGGGGTTCTTATTTTGCTTTGATTTAGTTGTTTTCTGGGAAACGGCTGATCATTCTAGTGAGACCTTTTATTTTACCTTGTGGTTGTTTACAGATCAAACAGGTAGAAGTACGCCTTCTAAAGAATGTGCTTGTGAGCTCTCTCTTTCAGTTTGCCAGGAACATTGAAACTGTTTGAAAGTGGTGGTTTGTGTAGTTTGTTGATTAAAAGGAACAGCATGAACACATGCATTCATGCCACACACCACACACACATGCATGCACGCACACAAACACACACCCACATGTCTACATGCACATGCACACACCTATACACGTGTGCACGCACACACACACACACACACACAAACACACACACACACACACACACACACACGCACACATGCTGTATTTGTTCACTTGCTGGTGGAGTTGCTTTAACATTCTGATTTATCAAAAAGAGTGTTGTGTGTATGCAAGTATTTCTTCAATGGCACTTATTAGTGCACTCTTACGCAGCTGATAGAAAATATGGAGGTGTGGGGGTTTTTTCCTTTTTCTTTAATAATTCTATGACTTAATAATACACTTATTTCCTTCGGTTGATGTTTGGGTTATGAGTTATTATTAACCAGGCAAAACTGTACGTGACTGTATTTCTTTCAGGACTTCGAGGAAACATTTGAACTGCATGTTAATTCATCCACAGTAAGAACAGTGGGACTAACTGCTTCTGCCATGTTGTTAACTGCTATCTCATCAGACCTTTTTGTGGTTTTTTAAACATATATTACCTGGCTGTAACACATCATTTAACATTTTTGGATGTCTTCATCACTATTTCGTGTGTACCCTAAATGTTTATCATGTAGCTGGGATCAGAATAGCTCTTGTTTTGGTTGGTTATTTTTCAATTTCTTTTTCCCAGCTTATCATGGTATTTTGCCATTTGTGTCATTTTTGTTCCCTGGTTCCTGATGTAAAACCATACTGTTTTGTTGAGGAGTGGGTGAAATGGAAATCGTTTCATGTACTGAAGTGCATGAAAACTTTTCATGTAAATTAATGAAGTTATAGTCATTCCTTTTGTTTTATTGCATAGATCTAAACTGTCTGACAAACATCAGTTTGATTTCTGAAAATAGATCTTTTTTTTTCTCATGTCAAAAAAGATATTGCTTTTGTAGGGCATTTTTGTTTTTGGCCTTGATTCCTAAACATGCAAAGAGTGGCAAGAGTACACTACGCACACATTATTTCGCAGTGTAGCTTGTTTGTTTTCTTTGCAACAGATTTAGTACTGTAGCTTGTTTGTTTTCTTCGCAACAGATTTCTCTGTGTTAAATTCAGGCTGCTCTTTTGGTTTCTTTCACCTCTCCACCCCCTTCCCCCCCTTCCCACTTCCCCATCCTTGTTTTTTCTTCATATCGTGTATGCTTGTTTTCCTAGATGAAAAATCAAGATGTTTTTAAATGTTGCCTCCTTTGTGGTAAGTGTTTTTTTACCCTGAGGGCTCCTATACATGGTTTCATATGAAAAACTAGCGCTCAGACCATCACTCAAGGTTTAGGAGAATAGGGAGGAAAAATCTGGCTTGACACCACACTTGAACCCCAGATCTCTTACAAGATATTATATATATATATATAGTATACTACTTGGCATCAAACCATTAGGACATATCTGTGTCCATGACATGTGCATTTAGAATAAGATGTGTGTGCATATACACACACTCACACACACTCCCATATTCACTAACACAGAACCTGAGGGCTAGGTGTAAAAAAAGCATTTTATGCTTACTGTCTTATCCTCTTGACAATAGAATCCATTCATTCTTTCTCTCTCTCTCTCTCTCTCTCCTCTCTCTCTCTCTCTCTCTCTCTCTCTCTCTCTCTCTCTCTCTCTCTCTCTCTCTCTCTCTCTCTCTCTCTCTCTCTCTCTCTCTCTCTCTCTTTCTTTCCACACACACGACACAACACACACACACACACATCAAAACAGCCAGTCTTAAGTTGTCAGTCACACGAACTTGCTGATCATATAACATTTCTCCTTGTGCATGAAAATTTTAATCATTGCAGTACATATACTATGAAATTATGTTCATTTTGTCAGTAATCTCTGTAAATTTGTACATTCCCTTCAAACTATAAAGTCAATAGGAAAGAAACATACACACAAAACAAATATTTCATATTTTCCTCTATGACTTTTTTCCAGCCACATTTGCTGAAAAATCAAGATGTAAGATTAAAAAATTATATTGTAAGGTTTTGGTGTTTTTTTTAATAAAAAATTTTTTTTTAGTTTCTTTCTATATGGTCCCAAATTTACTTTTAGAAAAAGAATGAAAGAAGAAGGAAGGAAACACAAGTGTTTATCGTTGTTGAACATACAAATGGCAGCTATATCAAAAAGCATGTTTTAGCCGAGGAACAACCAAAAAGAAGAAAGGAGAAAAAAAGCATGTTTGAGAGACAAAAAGTTTGGCTCAGTAAATGTTGGAGAGAAATGATAAATATCAATTCATGGTGAAGAAAGTCATGAATATTGATGTGAACGTAGGAAAGTAGCATCCCCAAAGTCCGTCCGCTTGAAAGATAGGAAACAAGAAGGTTGACCTTCCCTTTTGTCTTGCATGTTGATGGTGAATGCTGGTTTTATTCCTGTGTTCAGAGCACAGATGGTAATCTTTTGTACAGGGCACACTCCTCAAACAAGTTGGTTGTTGGTATGAACACAGTCTCTCTCATATAGTCTGTGGTGGTCATTCTGCCTGTGTATTTGCTCCCTCTGTGGTGTGGGCCGACAACAGCTTGGTCAGTTATTGATCAACAATGTAAGCTAAGTGCCAGGGCCTACATTAGAATGACGCTTTCAAATGTTATGTTGAGATTGGCATAACAACCTGCACCCTCTTCTAAAGGATAAAACACATCTTAAGTCGGAGTATGGTTGTCTACATGGTGTGAAGTTTTGAAAAGTCGTACACGCAAACTTCTCGTCCAGTGTGTATTTGCAGTCTTATAATAATTCCCAAGTGAGATTAGTAAATAAGATGTGTACTGGGTGACCTCCAGCATGTTAAGCTGGGAAACAGGCAACAAAAACATTTCCTTCATCTCAAGACTTCTCAGACAGCATCAGTCAGTCATAAATGAAATCTGAAAGAATTCTTTGCAGCTGGGAAGGTTGTTTTGAAGGGGTTTCTTTGTTTTGGTTTGGTTTGTTTTGTGCTGTGGGGGGATGGGGGAGGGGGTTGTTGTTGTTTGGTTAATTTAAATTGGTTTGGGGGGGGTCTTTTGTCTGCATATATTTTGTAATTTTAGCAATGTTGGTTTCACACTTTGATTTTGGCTAGCTAAGAATAAGCAGATAGACACTGAATATTGTAGTTGTTGCACATTCCCCAGCTTGTGTAAAGGGAGTCACCCAGAACATGCACTCTGCCTCACTCATCCCACCTGGAGGTCACTGTAAGATTGACAGTGTGTATTGACAGTACACACTGCTTGAGAAGTTTGTGTGTATGACTCTTTTCATGTACCTCACCACATAGGCAATCAACTGAAGGGGATTTATTTCTCCTTTTAAAGAGAGTGCAAGTTGTTGCGCTAAAAACTTGTCGTGGCTGAAGACAATCTCAGCTTAATATTTTAAAGCATAACAACACTTTAACATAGGCCTTGGCTCTTAGCTGACATCAGTAACTGACACAACTTTTGGCCTGGGCCAACTTGGTGAGAAAGATATTAGAAGACCTGACCGAGCATCATTTTTCTGTTGCTCCATTTCATAGAGTCAAATGGTATTTCGTGTGTATGCTCTTGGGTTTCATGTGCATGTGTTTTATGAGTTAATGAATTTCATTTAGAAGTTATAAAATGTAACGAGCTTTAACGTCATAACGAAAAAGGGATGCCATAAAAATGCAAACCATTTCCTATATATATATATATGTATGTAAAAGACATTGCTGAGGAGTTCTGAGAAATGGTCACTGCTTCTCCCAGATCCTGATGTATCCTCCACATCACAAAATCTTTCTATTTTTTTTCAATACAGGGTTTAACTCGATACTTTTTGTTTGTTTGTTTTTTTATTTCTCATATAACTTTACAATTGTCTTTTTGGTTTAAAATAAAAAAATTTATGGGATTTTTAAAAATATTATATATATATATATATATATGTATGTATATATATATAGAGAGAGAGATACATACATACATACATACATACATACGTACATACATACATACATACATACATACGTGACACATATTGCCATATACAAATGAATATTTCTTTATCTAAAAAAATTAAATTAAATTAATGAATAAAAGAAATGGAGGGGAGCTACTGTGTTAACTGGAAGTGTACTTCTGATTCATATTGTACCAGTGCTGTTGTTTCTGAGTATTGATTATTTGTATATTGCCACCTCCAATCCTCGGGATCCAAAGAGGGTATATCTGTTTATTTGTTTGTTTGAAGTGTAGTTTCTTTTGTTTTGGGAAATTCTTTTTGCTGTTGTTGCTGATGTTGATTTCATCTCTACAAAAAATCCAATGTGGACACTTTTTACAAGTCTTGTGTCTTTTTGCAAGTCTTGTCTCTTTTTGCAAGTCTTGTCTCTTTCTGCAAGTCTTGTGTCTTTCTGCAAGTCTTGTCTCTTTCTGCAAGTCTTGTGTCTTTCTGCAAGTCTTGTCTCTTTTTTGCAAGTCTTGTCTCTTTCTGCAAGTATTGTCTCTGTTTGCAAGTCTTGTCTCTTTTTGCAAGTCTGGTCTCTGTTTGCAAGCCTTGTCTCTTTTTGCAAGTCTTGTCTCTATCTCTTTTTGCAAGTCTTGTCTCTTTTTGCAAGTCTTGTGTCTTTTTGCAAGCCTTGTCTCTTTTTGCAAGTCTTGTCTCTATCTCTTTTTGCAAGTCTTGTCTCTTTTTGCAAGTCTTGTGTCTTTTTGCAAGTCTTGTCTCTTTTTGCAAGTTTTGTGTCTTTTTGCAAGTCTGTCTCTTTTTGCAAGTCTTGTGTCTTTTTGCAAGTCTTGTCTCTTTTTGCAAGTCTTGTCTCTTTCTGCAAGTCTGTCTCTTTCTGCAAGTCTTGTCTCACTTCCTTTGTTTTTTGCATCCGGCTATCGTCACTGTCCACCACCTCTTCTTTCCTTTTCATTCTTTCTGATGAATTATGCCCTGTGTGTTTGTGTCCACAGCCATGTGTATGAGGGATTAGGTGTGGGTTAAGTCGTTCTCCTTCTCTTCCCCCCCCCACTTTGACCACTACACTGTTCTGCCCTCCCTCCTCCCCCCTCCCCCAAAAAAAAGTACCCAGTCTTTCCTGAGAACAAAAGATGGTAGAAACTGATTATGCATGTGTGTGTGTGTGTGTGTGTGTGTGTGTGTGTGTGTGTGTGTGTGTGTGTGTGTGTGTGTGTGTGTGTAGACACAGAGATTCAGAGAGAAAGAATGTGTATTTGACTTTGCGTGCGCATAATGATAATTACCAGCCTGTCTGTGATCTTGTCTTATGTATGTATACTTGTATTCATTGTCGGTTTATATTTTCTTTCCCTCTGTCACAGTGCTCGAAAGAACCACCCATCAGTGAATATATTGCATTTGTACCTAGTGGACATAACTTTTATTCTTTGGTCAGAATCATCACCAGTAATTCTTTTTTGAACTTTAATACTTTTGGATGTAATTCTAGCATGTTGGAGTCAATTCGCACTTGAAGACAGTCAGAATAGTGTAGAGTTCAGAAACCCAGTATGTTATTATAAATTTATTTGTTTGTTTGTGGCTTTCTTTCTTTGCTTATTTAGCTTCAGTGCTGTTGTTATGGTAGTGTTGTGTTTTTTGTTTTGTTTTGTTTTTTTGGTGTGTATGTTGTTGTTTTTTTGGGGGTGGGGGTTGTTGGGAGGGGGAGGGGGGGGGAGTTGCTTGATTTAGTTTTGTGAAGAGGGGGCTGGGTTGGGGGGTGGGGAGTGTTCACTTGATAAGAAGGTTCTGTTTCACTTCAGATATTCTTCATTGGCATGATTAATAGAAATTCACTTTTTATGTAGAATATGATTGTAATCGAGGGAGAGGAGATGGGTGCACCCCTCAATATGCTGGCCCTAGAGAAGTGAGGTCTCTGACGCCTCGCTCCCCTACGACCTTATAGGTTATGGGACTCCTTTACCTTTATGATTGTGTTAGTCACCTCCTACAACAAACTCAGTTTATGTACAATATAGAATTTTTTATTTTATTGTGCATTGATCTTTACAATGCATGAATGAGATGTAATGTGCAAGAATATTTTATCTTTTAAAAAAACAAAAAAACAAATGAAGTGTTGTATCTGTTTTCTTGTGACCCTAGGAGTTGAGGTGATTGTTTCTACGATGTACTATTGGTGTACTATCTTAGATTGTGACCAGAAGTTGTCGTTGTTGTGCATTTCCCACCTTTACACCCTGGGGGTCACCCAGAATGTGTGCTCTGACTGACTCATCCCACCTGGAAATCACTGTGATTAAGTACACACTAGATGAGAAGTTTGTGTGCATGACTGATTTTAAGTACCTCACCTTATAAGCAGTCATACTCCGACTTCAGAGGATTTTTTTTAATCTCTGTTAAAGGAGAGTGCAGGTTGTTATGTTAAGAGCTTGTCATGGCTGAAAACAAATTTCAACAATGTTTTACAACATAACATTTTAATGCTGGCCTTGGCACTTTGCTTACAGTAGTAACTGACAACGCTTATCCTGGCCTGGCCTGGCCCATCCCAGTATTTTGTTGAGAACATTAAGTGAAGATGGACTTTTGGGGCTGAAGTTACATGGGAAGTATGAGCGCTTTGATTTGTTGCTTTACAAGATTCAGTGCTGTATAAATTCCATACATTATTATTATTATTATAAGTATGTGGAGGCTTGGTGTAGAGGTCACACACACATTTAGCAGGGGCTGTGAGAAGTCATAGGTTTGATCCCCCTTTGAACCTAAACCTGAATTTTTTTTCCCATTCAGTAGACCTTAAGTGGTGGTCTTTGTGCTAGTCTTTCAAAAGAGATGATAAATCAAGATCCTGTGTGTAATATATATTTAGTGGATGTAAAAGAATTTACTGGAACCAGAGAGTTATCTTTGACAAAATTCTATAGAAAAAGCTGCTTTCATAGAGAAACAAATTAACAAGCAGACACTGAGACAGGAGTCTTTTTTTTTTTTTTTTTTTTTTGGGGGGGGGGGGGGGATGTCCCCAGGAAGAGCAGCCTGAATTATTTTACACAGAGAAATCTACCTTGACTGTCAGAGTGGTATACTGTACAATATACAAAACTGTGCAACAGTAAAATTCTATCGATTTTTAAAGAAAATGCTTTATTTTCTGTAGATATGCTTTCTGCTGTACTTCTTAATGAAAATTCAGTGTCCAGTTTAGAATGATATTTCTAGTACTGAAACCGCTCTTTGGAGCACCATTTTGTTGTTGAACGAGGTTCTGATATGAAGTTGTTTTTTTAAATGAATAAATAAACAAACATGGTGTTGCCAAAATTGTTTGGCAAGTCTTGAAAATCTGTTTTTGCTTGATGTAGGATGAGGCAGTTCTGTCAAGTCTACTATGTAGAACTCTGTGAATTAAGTTTTTAGAAGCACATTTTTTCTTCATTCGTAGCTTGTAAATTTTTTTTTAAAAAAGAAGAAGAAGAATACTCTGATGCTTGTAGATTTTGTTATGATTATCTGCTTTTGTGTTGCATCTGAGTGGGAGAGAGCAGTTTCTGACAGTGCATTCTGACACGCTTCTTATCTAGTTATCCAGGAGCTTCTAACTAGATGTGCTTCACAGCAATGCCCCAACAGACACCCTTACAGCACAGTTATAGTTCACCTGTGTCTTACAACTTGTTGCAATTTTTGTTTTTTACCTAATCTGGTACGGATCAGTCTAGCAGTCGTTTGTTACACAACTTCACCTTTACACTAACAAATGAATAGATACATAGGAATCCCACTAATATGTAACAGTTATACCAACAATGACAAGGAAAATGAAAAGACGTCTTAGTTGTGTTCTTGATTTGGCAGAAAGTGAAAAATTCACAGAATAATGATGAAAACTGAATTATTGAAGAGATTGATGGAATGATGATGAACATTGAATTATAAAATTTATTGATGATGAAAATGAATTATAAAATTGATTGATGGAATGTTGGTGAAAATTGAATTATGGAAGTGATTGATGGAATGCTGATGAAAATTGAATTATAAAATTGATTGATGATGATGAAAATTGATTTATGGAAGTGATTGATGGAATGCTGATGAAAATTGAATTATAAAATTGATTGATAGAATGATGATGAAAATTGAATTATAAAATTGATTGATGATGATGAAAATTGATTTATAAAATTGATTGATAGAATGATGATGAAAATTGAATTATAAAATTGATTGATAGAATGATGATGAAAATTGAATTATAAAATTGATTGATGATGATGAAAATTGAATTATAAAATTGATTGATAGAATGATGATGAAAATTGAATTATAAAATTGATTGATGATGATGAAAATTGATTTATAAAATTTATTGATGGAGGTAAAGGTAAAGGAGTCCCATAACCTATAAGGTCGTAGGGGAGCGAGGCGTCAGAGACCTCACTTCTCTAGGGCCAGCATATTGAGGGCGGCGCCCATCTCCTCTCCCTCGCTGCTTTACCTTTCCTGACCCTAAAGAGGGCAGGTACCCATTTACAGCTGGGTGAACTGGGGGAACTGTACTGAAGCCAAGGCACGCAAACGGTCACCCATCCAACTGGTAACCACGCTCGACGATTGATGGAATGATGATGAAAATTAAATTATAAAATTGATTGATGATGATGAAAATTGATTTATAAAATTGATCGACGAATGATGGTGAAAATTAGATTGTAGAAGTGATTGCTGGAATGAAGATAAAAATTATTTTATAAAATTAATTGATGAAATGATTATGAAAATTAGATTATAGAAGTGATTGATGAAACGATGATGAAAATGAAGAAAATACAGAACTGATTGATGGAATCATACAGGAATTTTTTCTGTAACATTTTTTTAAAAGTTAGAAGTGGATGATGGAATGATAATAAGAAATAAGAAAGTATAGAAGTAGTTGTTGGGGTAATGATGATTTTTTTCTTAATATAGAGCTGGAATGATGAGGATTTTTAAAAATATAGAACTGGATGATGAGGATTTTTTTTAATATAAAGCTGGAATGATGAGGATTTCTTTCTTTTTTTTAATGTAGAGCTGGAATGATGCGGATTTTTTTCAATATAGAGCTGGAATGATGAGGATTTTTAAAATATAGAGCTGGAATGTGAGTTTGGTTGGGTTTTTTTAATATAGAGCTGGAATGATGCAGGTTTTTTTAAATACAGAGCTGGAATGGTGAGGATTTTTTTTAATATAGGGCTGGAATGATGAGGATTTTTTTCATATAGAGCTGGAATGATGAGGGTTTTTTTTTTTAATATAGAGCTGGAATGATGAGGATTTTTTTTTTAGTATAGAGCTGGAATTATGAGGATTTTCTTTTAAATATAGAGCTGGAATTAGGAGGATTTTTTTTTAATGTAGAGCTGGAATGATGAGGGTTTTTTTTTTTAATATAGAGCTGGAATGATGAGGATTTTTTTTTTAAAATATAGAGCTGGAATGATGAGGATTTTTTTTTAAATATAGAGCTAGAATGATGAGGATTTTTTTTTAAAATATAGAGCTGGAATGATGAGGGTTTTTTTTAAATATAGAGCTGGAATGATGAGGATCTTTTTTTTAATATAGGCCTGGAATGATGAGGATTTTTTTTTTAATATAGACCTGGGATGGTGAGGATTTTTTTTTAAATTATAGAGCTGGAATTATGATTTTTTTTTTTAAATATAAAGCTGGAATGATTTTTTAAAAAATTAAATAAAGCTGGAATGATGATGATTTTTTAAAATGTAGAAACGATTGATTGAATGATGAGGATGAAAATTAAGAAAAGATATTGAAGTGATTGATAAAGTGATGATGAAAGTTTAGAGAGAAAAAACAACAACAACAAAACAGTGAAAGTGGGCTGCAGTGTCTGAAGGTTGGCTGTTAATCAATATAATGTATAGAACTTGTTGCAATTCTGCACTGTTGAATGATGATTACTGCATTTTGAAGATAGAAACTGTGTGACACATTATGTATTTTACGCTGTTTTTACGAATACAGACTTTAAATATCTCAAAAGGGCAAGAAATTCATGTGGGTTACAAGCAGGCATAGTTTATTATTTCTCATGATTTTAAGATCATGAAGGTCTGTTACAGTTTAAAAAGAAAAGATGTTTTTCAAAAGATTCACAATGTGTACTGCTTCCAGATGCTCTCTATGTTTGTAACCAAGTCGTTTTGTCATCCACATTGATTAACCATTGTCTTTATGCATACATAGGTGTGTGTCTGTTTTTTTCAGAAGGTGAAACTAAGGCTTGTTTAGAAAAAACACCATGTTTTTGTAAAACTGGGCTGTCGGTGAATAACCAGTATGTCTTGTTTTATTGCATAACACCTTAGGACATTAATTTTATACATTTTTTGTTGTATTTGTTAGCTGTTATAGGCATAAGTCTCTTTCTCTCGTTCGCATTTTGCACCGTCAGATGGTGATTAGGAAAAATAATGGCATGTCCTTTCCAGCTCTTCTCATGGCCATACAGCTTGGTTTGTAACAGTGTTAAGTAAATTTAGAGAGTGTTGTACTTTCTGTGAATTATGTGTGTTATAAAAAGTGGGTTTTTTTCATATAGCTCTTTATTTTTTAATGAAGTGTGTGTGTGTGTGTGTGTGTGTTGTATTCAGTAACCAAAACACATCTGCTGCTTTTTTTTTTGTTGCTTTGTGGGGGGGGATTTGCATGTTTACACACACACACACAACTCACACTTACATCATGCCTCTTGAGAAAGATGTTGAGACAAAATAGTTTCCTTTGAAATGGGAAGGGTAAACAAAACCAAAATCATCTAATGGATATATATATATATATATTGTATGTATGTATATATGTATGTATGTGTATATATATATATGTATGTATATATATATATATATAGGGAGGCACCGTGGTCGAGTGGTTTAGGCGGTCAACTCGTGATCCAGAGGTCGCGGGTTCGATCCCCGCTCGGCTCGTGTTGTGTCCTTGGGAAAGACACTTTACTCTATTTTCCTCACTCCACCAGGTGTACAAGTGGGTACCGCTCTGCTGGGGAAGTATCTGGCGACAGACTAGCGTCCTGTCACAGGGGTGGTGAAAAACCATTCAGTTCTTAACGCTACAGAAACGGGATAAGCTACGGCTCTATGGGCTTCTGGCTCGAAAGAACATACTTTTTTTTTTTATATAATATATATATTATATATAATATAATATAATATAATATATATTGAAACCCTACATGTATACAGAGACAAGAGACACAGATTTGTGCTTATTAATACATAGTTGTTATGTCTGCTAGAGAGTGCAGTTGTATTTTGGGGGGGCTGGGGTATCAGCAAATAGAAACCCTCTTCCACATGAATGTTAATCTTTCAGTCAACATAAGAAAAATGGTGTAGCAAGTTCTCTCTTTTTCTTTGTTGTTGTTGGTGGTGTTGTTGTTTTGGTGCTAAAGGATGGATGTTTAAGGAGGAGAAAGTAAATGACAAGAATCAATATATGTGACAAGTTTTTCCTAAACCACAAGTTTTTTGGGGGGTTGTTTGTTTGGTTGGTTTTTTTTGCTGTATGTCTTTGTGCATTTATTATATTTTTCATTTTCAACATCCTGAATGTGAACTTCTTGTTTGTCATTTTAATTTTGTTGAATTCAATTTTGCTTGTGGCCTGCCTCGAAAGTGACCTGTGGTGTTTCTTTTTGCTAACACGCTGTGTTAAGTACTGCGTTTTGGCCTGGTCCCTTCTTTACTGTGGTGGTTGTCTGTCTGCAGAAATCCAAACACTCCGACATTGTGAGTGGTACCTACATCCCAGAGCATCTGTTCAAGGGGATCACTGTCGCCATTGTCATGGGGTCTATGGTCACTGGCATCCTCATTCCTAATGGTGAGTAGAATAACATTTAGTGCATGTTAAAGACCCCACAGTGACAAGAAAAGTGTCCTTTAAAAAAAATTGTAGGTAAATCTGCTCCTTAAAAGAAAATTGTTGATAAATCCACACCTTAAAAAAAAATGCAGATAAATCCAGTTTCTTAAAAGCAACAGAATTGCAGATAAATCCACTCCTTAAAAATAGCAACAGAAACTGCAGACAATGACATAATATCCCCTGCAAAAAAAGAAGAATTGCAAACAAATCCACTCCCTTAAAAAATGGCAGATAAATCAACTCCCTTATAAAAGCAAAAAATTGCAGATAAGTGCACTGCTTAGAAAAATATTGCAAATAAATCTACTCCCTTAAATGGCCCCCCTCCCCCTTCCCCATTAAAGGAAGTTAAGTCCACTCCCATACAAGAAAAAAAAAGTGCAGATAAATCCACTAAAATAAACAAACTGCAGAGAAATCCATATATGTAGGCAAATATATGAAATTGCTGCAGACAGAAAAAAAGGATGGCTGAACATGATTCCAATAACTGTGCACTCTCCCTGAAGAAAAATAAAATATTTGACTTGTGTTTAAAGTACTGCACCATATATTGTGCCATGCTATCCATTGCCATGCCGTATTGTATCATACATGTTCAAACCATACCATGCTGTGCCATGCCATACCAAACCTTATCTTACCATACCACGCTACAGCATGCTAGCCTGTGCTCTGCTGTGCTGTGCTATGCTGTTCAGTTTCAAACAGTGTGTGCAAGAATTGTCCACTAGTGGTAAATCTTGTATTTGAACTATTTATGTGAGAAGAGTGAGTTTCTGTACTCATCTTAGTTTGGGTGGATGTGTGTGTATTGTGTACGTGTGTGCATGCATGTGTGATGTGATGTATGTGTGTGTGTTAAACTACTATTGCTATTTTCTGAAAACTACTACCTCCTCACACACATGCACATGTATGCATCAACACAAACACACACTCACACTCACACACACACATACATAATCAAAGTATCAGTCACAATCCTGTGTGCTCTGTGTTTCAGTGGAGTTTGTGCTGGGTCTGAACGGGGCCATCACTGGCACCTTGATCTGCTACATCTTTCCTGCTCTCTTCTTCCTGAGAGTCAGCAAGCCTGAAGGAAAAACCATCGCGCAGGTAAAATAAATGACAAGTCACCCAAGTGCTCTGCTGTCAGAATAACAGAAAACTACTCTCCATTTCAGCTGACTGTACTGCTGCTTTTGCGCACCATCAAGGAGAATGAATTTTCAAGTTTCATACACTACCGTGGATATTGAGGACTCGCAGTGATGATACGCTAAAATTGCTGTTCATGTTCATTTAGAACAAAAGCTATGTGTGTGTTGTGGATCAATATGTTAATAAGCTGCTTTCAATTTGTTTATCTTGTAAACTCAATCAGTCACAGTCCAGTTGCTGTGTTTATATTCAGTAACCTGTGGAGCGGGATAGCCTACTGGTTAGGGCATAGAGCTAACATCAGTACTGACTCCACTCCCCAGAAAGAGTAGCCATAGCATGCCAGCAGGAACAGCTGACAATTATTTTTATTACATTTTTTTTTTTACAAGGCGTGCACACTGGTCATTTTGACATCATTCCTGAAGTCAGAATGCAGCTACCTTGGTAGTGGGCAAACAGTTACATATTTTATGCAAAATCTCACTATTGATGAACCTTGGAACCCTAGCCAAGGCACAAAAAATAAGGGGAAAAAGTCCTGTAACCTGAACTGAGTGTTGAGAGTTGATGCGATGGTGTAACTTAGTGATGAAGAGTTGATGTTTTAAAGCCATGATGGCCCAGGCTGAAAGCTTTGTTAGTTATTGATGTAAGCTCACAGCCAGGGCCTACATTGATAATTGTGTTGTTGTAAAATGTTGAGATTGTCTTGAGCCATGACAAGCTCTTAGCGTAACAAGCTGCGCTCTCCTTGAAAGTAGAAAAACAAAATCCTCTGAAGTCAGAGTATGGCTGCCTGCTTGGCGAGGTACTTTTGAAAACAGTCCTACAAGCAGCAACCTTCTCATCCAGTGTGTCCGTTCAACCTCACAGTGATTCCCAGGTGTGAGATAAAGTGAGTTAGAGTGCACAGTCTGTGTCGCTCTCCCCCACCCCAGTATGTTCTTTCGAGCCAGAAGGCCCATAGAACCGGAGCTTATCCCGGTTTCTGTAGCGTTAAGCGAACTGATGGTTTTTCACCACCCCTGTGACAGGACGCTAGTCTGTCGCCAGATACTTCCCCAGCAGAGCTGGTACCCACTTGTACACCTGGGTGGAGTGAGGAAAATAGGAGTAAAGTGTCTTTCCCAAGGACACAACACCGAGCTGAGCGGGGATCGAACCCGCGACCTCTGGATCACGAGTTGACCGCCTAAACTACTCGACCACGGTGCCTCCTCTTCCCCAACCCCAGGGTGTTGCTTAAGCCAGGGAAGGCACACACACACACACTAACATGAACACTAACAAAAAGTCGACGTTGGTGACTGACTGACTGCAGATTGTGCTGGCCCTGGGCATCGGCATCCTGCTGATCAGCACCTTCACCACGCTCTACGCCCAGGACAAGAGCCACGCGGTGGCGGAGGAGGTGCAGAAGGCGGTCAAGGTGGCGGCAGACAGGGCCAAAGGGCTGCCGGACAGTGGGCCTGACCACCACCACCTTCCTGCTGCTGATGCCGTCATGGACAAGAACCCCCTGCTGCATGCTCCCAAACCTGGAGGTGTGTACTTCTCTTTCATCATTAGCCATTACACCCAGCGGTGTGTAGGGCAGCAACAAAGCGCTTCCACTCCTGCCTATCCTGGGCCAACCTAGTCACTGATCCCCAAGAGTGCTGCATGGCCTTCATCTCACTTTCTACAGTTCTTCTCCACGTTGCTTTTGGTCTTCTCTTTATTTTAATTTTATTATTTTATATCGAGGATAACGGAAATTATTCGAAGCACTTATGTGCTTTTTTACATCCAGTCCCCCGTGTGTATGCGGTTTTGTAAATTCTGTCATCCGTTCCCACCGGCACACAGTGGCCTACTCTTACGAAAAGCGGAACAGGATTTAACGTGTGCGCAAGATGTTCTGTGTGCGTTTGCACGCGGGGCCTCGGTTTAAAGTCTCATCTGAATTACTTTTGAGGAGAGTGGAGTCTGCACTGATGTTAACTCCAGGGGAAAATATCCCCTTGAACGGGAATCAAACCCGGGTCGTCAGATTGCGAGTGTAATGTTCTAACCACTAGGCTATCCCAGACAGATAAACATGCACCCAAAGCTGGTGGTGTGTACTTCACAGACATGCACCCAAAGCTGGTGGTGTGTACTTCACAGACATGCACCCAAAGCTGGTGGTGTATACTTCACAGACATGCACCCAAAGCTGGTGGTGTGTACTTCACAGACAGACAAACATGCACCCAAAGCTGGTGGTGTGTACTTCACAGACATGCACCCAAAGCTGGTGGTGTGTACTTCACAAACATGCACCCAAAGCTGGTGGTGTGTACTTCACAAACATGCACCCAAAGCTGGTGGTGTGTACTTCACAGACAGACAAACATGCACCCAAAGCTGGTGGTGTGTACTTCACAGACAGACAAACATGCACCCAAAGCTGGTGGTGTGTACTTCACAGACATGCACCCAAAGCTTATTGTATACAGTGTTCACACTCATAAGCAGTCATATCCTAATATAGGCCACCTGCTAAATGATGGGTTTGAATCTCAGTAGTAGCATCTGGTGAATTTAGGGTGGGGATTTCAAGTGCAGATCTTCCAATACTCTCAATTTCCTTCATATATATTCACATGCAGAAGATAAGATATGCATGCTAAAGATCCCCTATTCATTTCAGCATTGCAGTAAACACAAAACATACCCAGCATGCAACCTGTACAATGAAATGAGCTGCTCTGAAGTCGGAATGTGACAGCCAAGGCCAGCAGGCAGACCTCCTGCAGAGTTACAAGCGCAGGAGAAGACCAGGCGCTACACATCCCACCCTGTAAGGGAACACAGAAAAGGAGAGAGAAAATTTAGTCCTGGAAAGGTTTGTCACTGCTGCTCTTTCTTTTTTTTTTTATCCAGCAGAGTTGTTCTGCACATGTGGTGCACTTAGTTCATTGTATATATTTTGTTCTGGGGTGGGTGTCAGAATGGGGAATGAAGTTTTTCTCTTGTCACTGATTTTGCTTTCTCCAAGTTTCATGTAACATTGTAACAGTAAAGGTTGACAAGTTTTATTGTTTCTCAGAAAACGCAAATTTCAATGAAAAGTTGTCATGGTTAAAGTGGATATGTTTTGTTTTTGTTCAGAAAACGCAAACCAGGGGAGCAATAATGGACGCTTAGAACCGCCGTATCCATTTGCCCCTGCTGATGGTGTCAAGGTAAAAAAGATATAAGTTGTATCCACTTCATATGTCTATGTCTGTATCTGGTATATTTCTTTGTGTGTGTGTGTGCGCGCGCGTGTGTGTGTGTGATGTCATGATAGCTAACAGAAGTCTGTGTGTGAATGTGGATAAGAACTATGTACGCAGTACTATCTTTCATTTTATAGAAATGTGGATGTTCAAAGTCCTCTCTGTCTATTTTGAGTGGATAAAGCAGTTCCTTGTAGTTTGTATGAAGTAAACATGAGATGTATCATATATTCTAAAGAGTCTATGAAGATTTGTATTGTATTGTCTTTTTATTATATGTTCCCTGCATTGTATTGTATTGTTGTATTTTATTGTATACCACTTTAAAAAGTCACAGCAAACATCTTTGAGTGAAATTCAGGCTGCCCTCCCTTGGGAGAGTGTGTCATCGTCAGCATGTGACAGTCTGGAAGGAAAGTGAGAGATCCTTGAAATTCTAGTTATTTTTTTCTGCACGCAGACCATGAGATTCTGAGTGTTGATCTAGCCGGCAGTCTTTTCATTGAGTCTGTATGCAAATCCCCTGTGTGCAATAGGTGTAGTGCACTGAAGGAACACACATGAACAGGAGAGTTATGCCTGGCTAATCATGCAGAACGTTGCCAGACATGCAGGAAACAGTGTTGATTGTAGGCTGCGGGATTCCTGCACTTTTTATCTCCTAGATGCCCTGTACCCCATCAATTGCCAAAAACCAAAGGGTGCAACGCTGAATGGCAGGTGCACCACCGCAGCTGCCGTGCGTATAGCCTGTCTCAAAGTATATGAAACCCAAGCTCTGCTTTCTGCCAATGTTTTTGATTGGCCGAGGGCTTCAGTTATGACCCACCATTGTTGTCCTTTTACCACCACCATGTCTCTTTCCTGATAGTTCAGCCTGAATGTTACACAGTAACATCTGCTGTGACTGTAGGTACAGTACAGTACAATCGTAAGGACATAAGTGACAGAGCCGAAGACCATGCGTACAGTCAGTTTTCGTTTTTACCAGGTGGACAGTAGTGCAAAACAAAAGGAAAAGCCAGCAGGAGGCAAGTCCCCAGTTGAAAAAGATACGGCTGCTCAGAAAGCAGAGAATGACGGGAAGGCAGAGAAGCGGAACATGGCTGTGCGTGAGGTGAAGGAGGAAGGGAAGAAGGGGGAAGAGAAGGGGAGGGAACCAAGACAGGTGCAGGATGCCATTCGTGGGGCCTTGGCTCCCCAGCAGCAGAAGGAGCACCAGGCTCAGCAGCAGGAACAGGTAGGCCACCTCGCAGCTGTCTGTCCGTCTCTGTCCAGATTTGAAAGGGAAAAAGGACATCTTTTAAAAAAAAATTTGTAAACCAACAACAAAAGTTTCTAAAATGAAATACAGGGTTTTGGGGGTTTTTTGTGTTAGGGTTTTTTAGTGGGGGGGGGGGGGGTTTTGGGGGGGGGGTATGTTCCTTGGCTGACCTCTAAGTTTCATCAAGTCAAGTCAAAGTTTTGTTCCAGATGGTACATTGAATAAGCAATTGTATTTGCTTTTTTTCATCTAGTCATCTATCTAAGATCAAATTTCTTAATGATAAATGGTGAGATTTATGTATGCAACCATTTTACCCACAGGATGGTAGCTGCATTCTGGACTTTGGAGATCCATGTGAGTATGTTCATGTTCAGTAACCCATGAAACACTCACAAGAATTTTTTTTAAAAAGGTAAAGGAGTCCATAAGCTATAAGGTCGTAGTGGAGTGAGGCGTCAGAGACTCACATTTCTAGGGAGCAATTGAGGGTGGCGACCATCTCCTGGCTCCCTCGCAGCTTTAGCATCCCTGCCGCATAAGAGCAGGTACCCACATTACACTGCGTGTGAACTGTGAGGATAATAGAACAAAAGCAGAAATAAGGCAACCATCGCATTACTATAACTGAGGGAGATAGTGGAAGAAGCTCCGCAGCTTATTCAGAGGAGAGCCAGGAGCAGACAAATAGTCAGGCAGTGCTCGAAGTCATCGTGGCAAACGTCATCAATGTTTTACAGCATTGTCATTGATAGCATTTTTTGGAGCAATTTTGCATCAAAGAATGGACAAATCATCATTTCTTGATACCCCGCAATGGGGATTTTTGTACAACCAATTTCCAGAGATGATAGCTGACATCAGCTTTGATCACAGCAGCAATGATTCATGAACTACAAAAGTATTTTGAATCGACTAAAGGATAGGTCAGACAAACACATTAGCATTGAGGTACAACTGAGTTTGATGGAGAGGACACAATCGACAGATTTTGCTAAAGCTTGCACAAATCAGTGATGGATTAAGCAGTCTAACACGATGGATTGTAGTCATATAGGTTTTATGAACACATTTGTATTTATAGATACAGTGTTGATAAAGCGTATATATAGTATTTGTAGCAGCGTAGTTTTGAAAAGCATACAGGAGGTATTTGATAAAGCGTACAAGATAGTATTTGATAAGCAGTACAAGATAGGTATTTGATAAAGCATCAAATAGTATTTGAAAAGCATACAATAGGTATTTGAAAAGCAGTACAAGATAGGTATTTGATAAAGAGTACAATAGGTATTTGATAAAGCATACAGATAGGTATTTGATAAAGCATACAGATAGGTATTTGATAAAGCATACAGATAGGTATTTTGATAAAGCAGTACAATAAGGATTTTGATAAGCAGTACAAATAGGTATTTTGATAAGCATACAGATAGGTATTTTGATAAAGCATACAATAGGTATTTGATAAAGCAGTACAAGATAGGTATTTTGATAAAGCAGTACAGATAGTATTTTGATAAAGCGTACAATAGTATTTGATAAAGCAGTACAGATGTATTTTGATAAAGCAGTACAGATAGTATTTTGATAAGCAGTACAATAGGTATTTTGAAAAGCAGTACAGTAGTATTTTGATAAAGCAGTACAGATAGTATTTTGATAAGCAGTACAAGATAGTATTTGAAAAGCATACAGGATAGGTATTTTGATAAAGCGTACAGATAGGTATTTGATAAGCAGTACAGATAGTTTTTGATAAAGCAGTACAGATAGGTATTTGATAAAGCATACAATAGGTTTTTGATAAAGCAGTACAGATAGGTATTTTGATAAAGCAGTACAAGATAGGTATTTTGATAAAGCAGTACAAGATAGGTATTTTGAAAAGCAGTACAGGATAGTATTTGATAAAGCGTACAGAAGGTATTTGATAAAGCAGTACAGATAGTATTTGATAAAGCAGTAAGATAGTATTTATAAAGCAGTACAGATAGGTATTTTGATAAAGCATACAGATAGTATTTGATAAAGCAGTACAAAGAAGTAGATTTTATAAAGCATACAAGATAGGTATTTTGATAAGCGTACAGAAGTATTGATAAAGCGTACAGATAGTATTTTGATAAGCAGTCAGATAGTTTTGATAAGCAGTACAAGTAGGTATTTTGAAAAGCAGTACAGATAGTATTTTGATAAGCGTAGTGTTTGAAGCAGATAGTATTATAAAGCATCAAGGATTTTGATAAGGTTTGAGCATAATAGTTTGTAAATTTTTTTAGTGTATTTGATAACTACAGTAGTTTAAGCGTCAGAAGGTTTGTAGCATACAGATCTTTTAAAAAAAATTTGTAAACCAACAACAAAAGTTTCTAAAATGAAATACAGGGTTTTGGGGGTTTTTTGTTAGGCGTTTTTTAGTGGGGGGGGGGGGGGTTTTGGGGGGGGGGTATGTTCCTTGGCTAGACCTCTAAGTTTCATCAAGTCAAGTCAAAGTTTTGTTTCCAGATGGTACATTGAATAAGCAATTTATTTGCTTTTTTTCATCTAGTCATCTATCTAAGATCAAATTTCTTAATGATAAATGGTGAGATTTTATGTATGCAACCATTTTACCCACCAGGATGGTAGCTGCATTCTGACTTTGGAGATCCATGCTGAGTATGTTCATGTTCATAACCCATGAAACACTCACAAGAATTTTTTTTAAAAAGGTAAAGGAGTCCCATAACCTATAAGGTCGTAGGGGAGTGAGGCGTCAGAGACCTCACTTCTCTAGGGCCAGCATATTGAGGGCGGCGCCCATCTCCTCTCCCTCGCTGCTTTACCTTCCCTGACCCTAAAGAGGGCAGGTACCCATTTACAGCTGGGTGAACTGGGGGATAATAGAAGAGAAAGCAGCAACATCAAGAGCACCCTCGCCATTACCTATACTGAGGGAAGAAGTGGAAGAAGCCATCCGCAGCTTACCAGTAGGAGAGTCCCCAGGAGCAGACAACATAGCAGAGCTGCTCAAGCATGGTGGCGAAACAGTCATCACACATGTTACAGCTATCTGTCAGAAGATTTGGGAGACAAAACAGTGGTCAACAGAATGGACACAATCACTCATCATACCCCTGCCCAAGAAGGGGAATTTACACCAATGCCAAAACTATAGGACAATCAGCCTCATCAACCACGCCAGCAAGATCATGCTCAAAGTTATTTTGAATCGACTAAAGGAGGCAGAAGAACACCTTGCAGAGGAACAAGCTGGGTTTAGGGCAGGCAGGAGCACAATCGAACAGATTTTTAACTGCCACATCCTGATGGAAAAACATCTTCAACATCAGAGAGACCTGTTCCACAACTTCATCGACTTCAAGAATGCTTTCGACAGAGTATGGCACGAAGGCCTGTGGCAGGTCCTCAGAATTTTTGGCATTGAAGAAGGACTAGTGCAAACCATTCAAGCACTATACAACACCGCAAGCAGTGCAGTCCTTCTGAACAATCAGGTCAGAGACTACTTCAAAACCACAGTTGGGGTCCGACAAGGATGCCTGTTATCTCCAGTCCTGTTTAATCTGTTCTTGGAAAACATTATGAGAGAGACCCTCCATGACTTCCACTCCACCATCTCCATTGGCGGCAGACCCCTCAACAACTTGCGGTTTGCCGATGACATTGACCTCATGGGCAGAAGTAACACAGAGCTGCAAGATCTTACGACCAGACTTGAGAACAGAGCTGAAGCATATGGGATGGAGGTGAGCTCGGAGAAAAGTAACGTACTTGTGAACAGCACGAGCAACGCCACTGCTAAAATTTACATGAACGGCCAACAACTGGAGGAGGTAGACGCTTTTAAATACCTTGGCGCTACACTCACAAAGGACGGGCGATCGACGACAGAAATCAAAGTCAGTATAGCCATGGCAACATCCTCCATGACAAAACTCACCACCATATGGAAAAGTAAAGAGATCAGTTTCCCAATCAAACTAAAGCTCTACAAAGCCCTAATTCAGACTCCTGCTGTACGGAAGTGAAACCTGGACATTGACTGCTGAAACAGCAAAGCGAATCCAGTCATTTAAAACAAAATGCCATAGAAAACTACTGGGCATATCCTGGAGAGAACGAAAGACCAATGAATTTGTCAAGAGTCAAATAACACGGCTGGCAGGTCCACAGGAACCCCTTCTCACCATCGTCAAGAAGAAAAAGCTGACATGGTTCGGCCACGTCACCCGCCACAACACTCTGCCAAAAACAGTACTGCAGGGAACACTCGAAGGTGGCAGAAAGAGGGGAAGACAGAACAAGTCATGGATGGACAACATCAGAGAATGGACCAGGATGAATGACTCGGCACTACTGCGCAGAGCCGAGGACCGAGATGGATGGAGGAGGCTTACCACGGCATCGTCTTTCGTGTCTCCCCCACGACCGCCAAGGACACGGGTCTGATGATGATGATGATGATGATGAACTGGGGGAACTGTACTGAAGCCAAGGCGCGCAAACGGTCACCATCCAACTGGTAACCACGCTCGACGCTGCTTAACTTGGCTGGGGGAAAGCGAGTGCTCCGACCACTGAGCTATCCCGTCCCCGACACAAGAATTACAGGATCATTAATGTGTATATTTGATCTACACAAAGCGAATTAAGGCACTGGCAGGTCTGCACTTACAGTTAGACTTGGGAGATTGTGTAAAAATCCCCACCTTAATTCAAGAGATGCCACAGAGATTCAAATCCAAGATTTCATGGGCCCATGGGATTGAAGTCGAATGGCCGAACGCCATAAGTGTTAGTCATATAAGGGGTTTATAATTCTGAACACATTTGTTTTCATTTTCATATTGATTGTAGCCAGTGTTTGCAAACATAAAGGAGCTGATATTGTCATCCATGCTTCTTTGTCTGCTTTTCTGCATGCTGTTGGTATGTTTTTTTGATGGACAAGTGACCATTAGCATTTTCTGGGCAGGATGGTAGCTGCTGTTAAAGCAGTACAAGATAGGTATTTTGATGAAGCAGTACAAGATAGGTATTTTGATAAAGCAGTACAAGATACATATTTTGATAAAGCAGTACAAGATAGGTATTTTGATAAAGCAGTACAAGATAGGTATTTTGATAAAGCAGTACAAGATAGGTGTTTTGATAAAGCAGTACAAGATAGGTATTTTGATAAAGCAGTACAAGATAGGTATTTTGATAAAGCAGTACAGGATAGGTATTTTGATAAAGCAGTACAGGATAGGTATTTTGATAAAGCAGTACAGGATAGGTATTTTGATAAAGCAGTACAAGATAGGTATTTTGATAAAGCAGTACAGGATAGGTATTCAGTACAAGATAGGTATTTTGATAAAGCAGTACAGGATAGGTATTCAGTACAAGATAGGTATTTTGATAAAGCAGTACAGGATAGGTATTTTGATAAAGCAGTACAGGATAGGTATTTTGATAAAGCAGTACAGGATAGGTATTCTAGCCTGCCAGCATTCCATCAGAGCTTTGAGGACATGGGCTACATTTCAGAATATCACACCAGAATCAGTTAGAAGTCTTTCAACAACAACAAAAAACTCTGTTAAGATAGAATTTAGAGGAAAATAATCTGTTTTGTGGCAGTGAGACAAGATCAAATAGTTTTGGTTTGTAATAATAATAACTAGATTTGTGATAGTGTTAGTCTGTATTTGATATCAGCTGACTGTATTTGAAGTGTTTGTGTTGTATCTGCTGAAAACTGTACATTTGTAATAACATAGACTTTCAGCACAGAAACTAAATTATATGTTGTTAAAAATATTGTGACGTTAAACACAGAATCAAAACTGTATAATATTGCAAAGTCATTATGACAGCAAACACAACATGAAGACAGTTTGCTGTAAATTCACTGTATCTATATCCAGAGAATCAAAACTGTACATAGTAAGAATATTGTAACAGTATACAAAGAATCAGAACTGTATTCTGTCAACATGATGTGACTGTAAACAGAGAATCCAAACTGTAACAGTAATGTGACTGTAAACAGAGAATCCAAACAGTAACAGTAATGTGACTGTAAACAGAGAATCCAAACTGTAACAGTAATGTGACTGTAGGCAGAGAATCCACACTGTAACAGTAATGTGACTGTAAACAGAGAATCCAAACTGTAAAAGTAATATGACTGTAAACAGGGACTCCAAACTGTAAAAGTAATATGACTGTAAACAGAGAATCTAAACAGAGACTCCAAACTGTAACAGTAATGTGACTGTAAACAGAGAATCTAAACTGTAAAAGTAATATGACTGTAAACAGGGACTCCAAACTGTAAAAGTAATATGACTGTAAACAGAAAATCCAAACTGTAAAAGTAATATGACTGTAAACAGAGAATCAAAACAGAGACTCCAAACTGTAACAGTAATGTGACTGTAAACAGAGACTCCAAACTGTAACAGTAATGTGACTGTAAACAGAGAATCCATACTGTAACAGTAATGTGACTGTAAACAGAGACTCCAAACTGTAACAGTAATGTGACTGTCAACAGAAAATCCAAACTGTAAAAGTAATATGACTGTAAACAGATAATCTAAACAGAGACTCCAAACTGTAACAGTAATGTGACTGTAAACAGAGAATCCATACTGTAACAGTAATGTGACTGTAAACAGAGAATCCATACTGTAACAGTAATGTGACTGTAAACAGAGACTCCAAACTGTAACAGTAATGTGACTGTAAACAGAGAATCCATACTGTAACAGTAATGTGACTGTAAACAGAGACTCCAAACTGTAACAGTAATGTGACTGTCAACAGAAAATCCAAACTGTAAAAGTAATGTGACTGTAAACAGAGAATCTAAACAGAGACTCCAAACTGTAACAGTAATGTGACTGTCAGCAGAGACTCCACACTGTAAACATGGTGTGACTGCAGACAGATGGTCAGAGTTGTTCTTTGTGTTGCTACAGGCGCTGAAGCAGCCAGCTGCTGCCCTTCTGCAGGCGGATGGGGTCAGAGTGGATCAGGGGGCAGTGAACCCACCACTGGCTGCAGGTCAGGCTCAGAACGGGGCAAAGCAACCGCCACAACCAGGTCAGGGCGGGGTCAACCAGGCTGTGCCACAACCAGGTCAGGGCGTGGTCAACCAGGCTGTGCCACAACCAGGTCAGGGCGGGGTCAACCAGGCTGTGCCACAACCAGGTCAGGGCGTGGTCAACCAGGCTGTGCCACAACCAGGTCAGGGTGTGGTCAACCAGGCTGTGCCACAACCAGGTCAGGGCGGGGTCAATCTGGCTGCGGCACAAGGTCAGGACGGAGCCAGAGGCCTCCAAGCAGGGGCAGCACAGGGTCAGCAGAATAACGGGGTTGTGGTACAAAACCAAAACGGCGCTAACCCGCCTGCAGCACAGGGACTGGGGAAGCCAGCCCAGGGTGCACCACCAGGAGCGGGGCAGGCCAACCAGCCCCTAGGGGCTGCCCAGCAGGGGCAGGCCAACCAGCCCCTAGGGGCTGCCCAGCAGGGGCAGGCCAACCAGCCCCTAGGGGCTGCCCAGCAGGGGCAGGCCAAACCAGCTCCCCTGCAAGCTGCAGGCGCTCAGCACCACCTCCCCGCTCAGGAGGACAGTCTCCGTCAGGGTCAGGGGATGCCAGCCCAGCAGCAGCAGCCTGCCGCACTGCCGGACAAAGCCGTGCTGGGTCAGCCACACAGGGAGATCCTGGCCGAGGGGGGACTGCGCAGTGACCAGACCGTTGCTGGGCAGCAGGGTCAAGGACAGCCTCAGGGTCAACAGCAAAGGCAGCAGCAAAATGGCCATTGATTGCGTAAACTGTGAAGCGGCATCCAGGGTGTTGGCTGTAACGGTGCATGTTCAGAAACTATTCCCTCAAGTGCAATGTCATGTACAAGGTGAACATCATTACATCTGTGTGAAGTGTGGCTCCACGTTGGTGCGTTGATGATATTTGACTTTGTTCAGCTGTCGTTCATTGACCTCGTGCTCTTGACCAAGATTTCCCTTGCCTGGCAGTTGCTTTTGTGATGCAATGAACAAGCATTTGTGAAACTTTAACATTGTAGTGATGATACAGATTGTAAATGTTGTTATTATTTGTAATGTATGATCAAGTGTTGAAAGTTAGTTTGGTTTTTTGGTATTGTATATTTTGAATGTGAATTTCGTGTTTTGATGAAGAGTTTTGATGATGTTTTGATTCAGAATGATCTGGAGACATGTGTCAGCTCCTGTCATCACGTAGTTCTGCCTTATTTTGTAGCAAGCAAGATGTCAACCCTGACGCATACCCCGATCATCAGCACTGTGCATTTGTTTCGTGTTTTTCAGGTAATTGGCCTCCTCATTTGAAGCCTCATCAGTCTTCCTTCATCTAGAGACTGATTGTGACTGATGAATTGACTTGGAGTATGGGGGGCATGATTTTTGTATGCTTGTTTACAATCATGACCCTGATTGGTTTTTGGTTTGGGTTTCTGTAAACATATTTTGCAGACTTTACTCATTTATCATCAATGTCAGAGTCCTTATATAAAGAATTCAAAACATGGCTTTGAAGAAGAATGTGCTCATGAGATAGTGGATGGGAGCAAGTGCATGTAATATCCAGTTCAAAGTATCATAGATTTGTAATTTCAGTCGTTGGATTAAGTTTTTGAACAAGAATCAGTCTGAAAAAATGTTCTGGCATAAAAGAGGTAAAGCCTATCACTTTAATTTACTGATGTTAACTTTACGAGTAAGAAAAATCATCAAGTAAACGAACAGTCAACGCCAAACCTCTGCCTGGTGTGGGAAAGATTAATTGAAAAAACAGTCAGACTTATTGTACAACAACATTCTACAATTAAAGAAAAATCGGTTTGATGGTGTTATATATATGGTTTTCAGATCAGGCTTAATCTGAATTGTTCTGATTTTTTTTTTAATTCATGTAAAGATTATTGTACAATAGTGCACTCTGTAAATTGAAAAATACTGTAATTGTACATATGATCTTCATGCATATCCATCCTTTCTGCCCCAATTCAGTACATATACATTCATATATTATATATATATATATATATATATATATATATGTCAAAACTATGTTTTCATTTGCTTTTGTTGGGGGTTTTTTGTTGTGTTTTTACTCACGTCATTTAACACTGATGTGCAGTTATTATTGGCTTTAATGACCTGAGGTGAACAGTTAACATTTGGTTCCTGGCCCTGTTGTCCTGTACAGTACTCTTTTTTAGGGTTATTTTTGGTAAATTTTTGTATTAATTACTTTTCTGGGGCAGTTGATTGATCACTTTGTTTCGTAAGTGAGAAGTGAAAAAATAATTTATTTTGAAAATTTAACCCGTGAAGAGAGTCATGATGATTGTGTGTTAGTGTATTCATATATGTAACTACAGTACTGGCAAGTTTTCAACACCTGCGAGTGGTAGAATGATGATGATAGTATGTGGCAGGATAACAACCAAGACCTTTATATCCTCCCTGTATGTGTGTAACTTTATCATTGGCTTTATTTCAACAGCTGCCAGTGGTAAAATATTCAACTTTGGTAGGCCAAGACAATTGCGGTTCTCGTGTGTATAAGAATATTCTCTTGTCTTGCCTACCTAGGCATCATCTTTATACAGTGTTTACAGCAGGGTGGATTGCAGAGTGTCCGTAATCGCCGGGGGGAGGAGGAGGGGGGGTATTTGTGTTTTCCTGTTTCATTCAAATTTTATCATTTATGATATTGTTTAGCACAAAAAAATTACATATGCATTGCAAATTACATGCATTGCAAATTATTTTTAGCCTATATATGAAGTGACCTGCAGAAAAGATCAGATTTTGTCCCAGCTGATGGTGCTGATTACAGCCTACATTGTAAAACCAGATGTATCCTTATCCTGCAACCTGTCACAAGGAACAATAGAGGAATTGTTGTCATAAAGAAAAGCAATGTCAGGACACTGTTCCCCTTGTTTCCGTTAGTACCAAGATCGGAAACATATAATACTTTTTTCCTTTAATCTGGAGATTTGGACTAGTCATGTCACAAACCTGTAAAGTGTGGAATAAAACTACGCTGCAAAAACCTGCCCACCTTTAAAACTAAAAACTATGCATGCCAGTTTCAGTCAGTCTGGTCATTCATGGCAAGGCACATGGTCACAACACAAAATGGAATAAACCTGCACTGTCAAACATTTCAAGCTGTGTTATTTAAAGTGCAGTGTGTTTTTCTTGTACTTGTTTTCATTCTGATTAGCAAGCTGCAGAACAAAAGTGAAATGGCTAGTGCATGTATATATGCCGCTTACGACCATGATGTTTGGATCACAATGTGGTGTGATGTCACTGTCTTGTTCCCTAGCTCACTCTTTTATCCTAAATGTTAACTGTATTAATGAGTCTGTTTGTTAGTCCCCCTGTGCTGTATTTCATACACAGAGTAACCCTCTGCAATGTCAAGAAACCAGTTTTGTCTCTGAATCGGTCTACTTATTCCTATGAGTTAAAGTTTCAATTAAAGTGTATGATAATGACTGAGCTCTGAGATATCTAGCAAGCATAAAACATGCAAACTAATCAGCAGTTGAGAGAATATTTTTCTCTCAAATTCATATTTCATTTCTCAAACTTCCAAAGACTCACAACTGATAATCTGCCTAACAAAACATATATACTTTTGGGGGAGGGGGGGGGTTCATTGATGAATTGCTGACTGATAAAGCACTGCTGATTTGAAGATCTAAGTGCCTTTTTCATAGAGTGAAATTGTAATGATTGTAAACAGAAAAGTCGAGAAGCTGCTTTTGAGCTGGAAATAGCTTTTGAAGTGTCACTGCAGAGAGTAGAATATTGATGATTGCAAGAAAGGTAAAAAAAGCTACAGTTATATATATATATATATATATATATAGTAAACATAAAACTAAAAAATGTTTAATACAGGAGTGGTGTCAGAAACTTAAAGCAGGGTACTCGCAATTGCTTGCTTAATTTAATATCAAAATTGAATGCCTGTTTGCATATAGAAATTGTTTAATTCCTCGTGAATATGAGAGAAAGATAAGGTGAGAGGGTAAAAACACCAACTGAGATGGGAAGAAGAGAATCAGGAAATTTTAGAGAAAGCAATTTTGGGGTAATTATTACCTTTTTTTTATATTATTAGACCAACAGCAGGTGAATAAAGATTGCAGGAGCTTGGAGAACAGCAAGACTTGATAAGCTGAACCATGGTTTTTAGTTTACACTGTAATCCGGTGTGTATTACATAAGGATGAAACAAATAATTTTGAATCAAAACTAGGATGATGTGCCCTACATGTTTAAGTGCCTTGTACCCTGAAAACTTTGGTAAACAAGAATACAATCAAACCATAGTGTCTGAAACTAAGTAAGGGGTTTTAAACAATAGTTTTATCCGGGACATTACACTTTTTGGTGGTGTTATTCACAGAGTGTGCACTCAGGCACAATGTGTTCTGTATGTATATTTGCATAAGCACTGTTTCTGACCAGTAAGTAACATTATCTGAAGCTTTGTGTTGACTATTGTTCCCTGCATTCAGACTGAATCCTAAGAAGCCCCCCCCCCCCCCCCCCCCCCTCCTTTTTTTCTTTCTTTTTTTTCTCCCTGTATTTTTGGTACTTACTTGAAGCTCATGATTAGCGCAATGTCAATATTTGGTTGCATTGGAAATCCAGTTGAATTTGTTCACATTGTACTCTTTCTGATCACCATGAAATATTTGTAAGTGGTAAACATTTTGTTTCCTCCCCATTTTTGGGTTTCTTTTTTTTCTTTTCTTTTTTTTATCAAGGAGGGGTGTATGCTTTCTGGTCCTTTTCAGATATTTCCTATTCAACACCTCTTATTTCTCTCCATTGTGATGCTTTTTTTCGGTTGGGGTGGGGTGGGGGGGGGGTGTTTAATGTTTTTTGGGGGGAGGGGAGGAAGGATAATATATGTACTGTAAGGTTTTCTCTTTGTAAGTTATGTGTAACATTCAACAAACAGGAAACAAAATTATTCATCCTTTAAGCCCACCCCACCCCCCTCATTCCATCCCCCCCCCCCCCCCCCCTCCATTTTTTTCAATCCAAACAAATGAATAACAAAGGAAGGAGGGGGAGAAGAAAAGTTGTTTTCTGTCACACCAGGTACACTCCTGTAAAGTAATGGAGTGTGTTGAGAAGCCCAAAATACATGGTAATAATGCCCATAGACATATCTTTTCTTATATCACTGCAAGCTTTTTGACGGCTGAAAAGACTGTATGGAGGAGGAGCTCTGAGCTGGAGATAATGACCTCAAGACTCCTGCTGGAAAGCTTGTCCCTCCCCGCCTTGTTTTGAAACTTTTTCCCTTGGCGTTAGATGATGATGATTATACAGAAATGATCTAAAAAGAAAATTGATTTGTACTTAAACTACACTCTACTGTTCATATATTGTGCTCAACCAACATTGAATGATTTTTTAAATTTCAATTTAGAATAGAGAAGTTGCATTTTACCATACATGCCAAAGGCAAGTTCAAAGAGAAGTTGCATTACATAATATATGCCAAAGGCAAGTACAAAGAGAAGTTGCATTACATAATACATGCCAAAGGCAAGTACAAAGAGAAGTTGCATTACATAACACATGCCAAAGGCAAGTACAAAGAGAAGTTGCATTACATAACACATGCCAAAGGCAAGTACAAAGAGGAGTTGCATTACATAATACATGCCAAAGGCAAGTACAAAGAGAAGTTGCATGATATAGTACATGCCAAAGGCAAGTTCAAAGAGAAGTGCATGATACAGTACATGCCAAAGGCAAGTATACAAAGAGAAGTTGCATGATACAGTACATGCCAAAGGCAAATAAGTATAAAATTAGAGAAATGATCATCCTCTCTAAGGACTTCCTGCTACTAGTAAGATTTTCTGGTCTGATATTTGAAGTAAGTTGAACAATAATTATCGCATGTAAAGCTGAAGAATTCAATGGTGTCAACAAATTGCCCATCATATAAAAAGGAGGTAATGATTTTGGCAATTTAGAACATGCATATTGACAGAAGAAAGTCAGTAAATCTGATTTTACTTAAACAACATAAATCTTGATGCTGTCCCTGTGTTGGAAAATATTGTATATTTATTTTAATCATACCTAGACAAAACTCTTGTTCATCAGATAGTTTGATGCAATACAATACTAATTCATTGGGCAGTTTGATGCAGGACAATGTTGTGTGACTGTAAAAGTATTGCGTGAAACATTAATGACTGAAAGATAGGAAAACATAACTGACTATGTAGGAGTGTCACTATCCAGATTGTTTTGTAAATCAGCATACATCAAAATTGAAGACTTTTTAATCAGTTGCAGTGTTTACTTATTTAGAGACAGAAGCAGTATTTTATTTCAAGTTAATGGGAACTGTTTGTCTGACTGATGTTTAAGTTGTCTGTCAGGGGTTTTCTTGATTCAGAAGTCAACTGTATGGAAGAAGGGAGGAAAAGGCACATAAAACAGGGTTTTATTTGCAGCAAGGCAAGTATCTGATAGATATTCAAAATTCGTCAGTTTGAGGTCACTGCACACAGAAATAGTCTGCATTTGGGTTCTTGGTTTGAGTTTTTTGTTGTTTTGTTTTGTTTTGAAACTGGAAAAAGATTGCATGAACAGGGTGTCATTTGTAGCTGTGTGGTGGTTTGAATAACATGTTACTTACAAGACAGGGGAAAAGGTGCTGTTTTATTTCCGGCCGTGTGATATTCGTAATTTATCAGTCAAAGGGTCACTTCATTTAGAAATGGGCTTTTTTTCTTTTCATTTAACAAAAAAAAGTTGGCACACAGAACAGGGTTTTGTTTGCAGGTGGTTGATGATTTTCTGACTGATTGTTGTTTTTAGTTCATCAGTCCATAAATAGGTCATTTGATGCAGAAAAAAAGTTGACTTACTTTTGGACAAGGGGGGGCGGGGGGACATACATTTGGGGGCAAAACATTGTGTGTCGGTATCTTTTTTGTTTTCATGGTCCAGATGCTACTGTTTGATGATTGTGTTGTTTTATCTGTGTTATATATATATAGTGCATATGGTTTTTATCATTTTGATGGCATTTTGTTGATTAGAGAATTGACTGTGAGGTATTGCTTTTTCGTGATATACTGCAAAGAAAAAAAAATGTAATAAAATGCTTAGCTTTAACTGTATCCCTTGACATTAATTCTTTGACTGTACAGATTTACACTGTTGTTGTGATGCCATTTTCTTTAAAAACAAAAAAAATGACTCGGACCCTTTGTGTTGGCCAAGACTTACAGTTATTGAAAGTATCATGTCAGGTTCTCCTTGCCTTGCCAATATCAAGTTATGTAGACATGTTCACTGCACTGTTACTCATGAATGTTCACCCTGATCTGTGCGAGATGTGACTGCATTCCACTTTGTAATTATCTTTGTTACGTATTGTGAGTATGTTTTGTAATGGTCTCCTTTGGAGAGGCAAGATGGATTGGAAATGTTCCTTGCCATGTTGTTCTGTATAATTATGCATCGGGCCACAGTCTGAAGCTGCAGACATAAGATGGTCTGCAATCTTTGCCTACCTCTAGTGTTTTAGCCCTTTTTTGGTTTTTTGGTTTTCTTAAGGGTTGGGTTTTTGTTTTGTTTTGTTGTTTTTGTATTGTTCTTTTAAACTGTACCTTCTCGCCAAAGTTTATTGTTTTATGCATGCTTATCAGATATTTTATTTTTCTTCCTTTTAAAAAAAAAAAAAAACAGATGGGAAAGGTTTACCAAATAGCTTTGCCATAGATACTGCAGCAGTCTTCATATACTTTTGGATTTTGGTTTTTAGTGCTTCATGGTCTGCCTAGTTATGCAGCGGTGCTTTTGTTGGTGGTCATCCATGTCCTAGTGTGTCTGTTTTAAAAAATGTATTATTATTATTATGTATTATATACATATATACATTAGAGTTTGATGTTGAAGAAAATCCAGGTCTGCGTGCAGAAAAGATTTTGTGGGAATTGTGCTTGGTTATTATTTTCAGTCTCCTCTTTCATCTTGCTCAAACATATTGCCATCATTGCCCATGCTTCTCAAACTGTGCCTTCATCCTGTAAGGGATACGCTGTCCTTTGAAAAGAAGTGTGTGATCTTGCAACAAGCTGCACAATGTTCACAAGATCTCATTCGCTACTGTACCGCGTGTACACATTCTGCATGTAAATGACATTCTTGAAGAAGCGTGATAAAAGGCCTATTTTGCATTGTTCATATATCACTGCATTCAACATGAAGAAGCTGTTTTGACTCATTCATACACATCTTATTGTGTTGTTGTAGTGTGCAAGTGCGACTATCCTTCGCATAATGTAGTGTGCCTTTTTTCTTGGAAAAAGTAGAAGTTATTGGTAGGCCTACTACATATTGGTAGATGTTGAACACATGCGGCAAGCCTCATTCAGGCCTCCTCAGTATTTCTTACCATTCCCACAGGGTGAATCTGGAAACGGTTATCTGACAATACTCCACATAGCATTTTGTTTTAATCAAAAAGCACTATAACTATGGTTTGGGTCTGTATAAAGCTTTCAACTCAGCTGTAGTGGGTGACTGCTCAACCAACACAGCACATAATGATTTACTACTATCAGTAGTACTAGACTGTTCCAGTATCTTACAATATTCAGTTGTTGATGGTGATAATACTGGAACAGTGCAATCAGGGGATCAGTTTTGTTTCATGATACTGTGACTTTAAAGTCATGTTCTTAGCATCTTGTTTTTTCAGTTCAAAATGCAGATCTATAAATGTCGACAAATTTTGATATTTCATAAGAGGCTTGATAGTGAGCAGAATGTTTCAACACATTTATTAAAACAGTTCTTTTAAAAGGATTTTTCTTTTTGATATCCATGCTTTTTTGTTATTTTTGTTGTTAATTCTTAGCTCAGAAAATTCTGAAACATGCACTTTATTTTTCTATCATGCAAAAGAGAACAGTGGATAATGATTCTAAATTGTAATGACACACTTCAGTGCCACTCTCTGTTGACATATTCATGATAATCTGCACGCCACTTACAGACATACCCTGGGACTAATGAAATTGGTCCATTAAAAACAACATACACACAAAATTTTGGATCAAAGTTACATGTACAATTACGCACTCACACACAACTCACACAACACACATGCACATGCACACACATTGTGCATGCACATTTTCACCTGTATGCTCCTTGCTTTGATTTGTCTTTGCAAGATATAGCGCTATATAAGTTCCATTTATTATTATTATTAACATATGTTTTATAATATAGACACATTTAGAATAAGGTCTCTTGTAGGTACTTACTGCTTCTCACAAATCTGTGATGTTGGAAGTTTTTCTGTCAATAAATCATTCTTGCCCTTTAACTTAATATGTAGATAGTAGAGTTGAAGTTACTCAGAGAAATACAATAAAAGAATTTGACACCTATTATCCATGTTGAGTGTACATTTTCTTTCATTGTTGTAAAATATGTGATGTTCATTCTTTGTTCGTTTTTTTCCCACTAGAAAATCCAAACCTATTTCTTGGAGAGAGGGAGTGGTTGAATTATGAAAGGATACCATTTTAAGTTCTGTCATGATGTCACTATGATAGAACAACTTAAAACAGTATCCTTCCATAGGCATATTCCCTGCTTTGCTATGGAGCCAACTATCCTTCATCTGTCTATCATTTTCATTGTCAAGCCCTGTGTTAATTAATCACCAAACATGGACACCAACAATATTAATTAATGTAGATATATTCCTCATTTGGAGGATGTGCCATTACGCAAATCTAGGATGTAACTGTGCAATGTACATAGATTGTAACTTCTTTTTTTCTGCCCCATCGTCTGTGCCATTTGTTCTGCTGTTCTCATGCAACTCATCTTGATCTCTTTGCTGCAGCCACGCCTTGATTTGTCATGTTGCATACTCAGGATCAGAAAACCATGGGGAGGTAATCAATGTTAGGCCACCATGGGGCCACCAGCTAGAGGGGCCCAGCACTGCTGTGGGATCACTTGGGTAGAGTTTAGTTGTGCCTTTTCTGAACAAACATGATATGCAGGATAATAATAGCTCAATTGCAGGGCCAGAGCGAAACACCCACCAAGGGTAGTGACCACCGCAATGTCCCTACAATGCCTTCTTCTCCTGTGAACCTCTGACCCCGAAGGTTTCAACACAAATGCATCACAGGCTCAGAAATGTAAACGAACATTAACTTGAGATCCCCATTATACAAGAGCAACCAGGCCACTGAATCAGTGACAATTTTCTTTTATCGCCTGATGATCAGTGATGATGAGGATGATGTAATGATCAGATGCTTTGAAAGTGCACTTGCTTTGAGACTACAGGGCTGTATGCTCCCTATCATAATATACCCCTGCATCAGCAGAGCACGAGAGATACAGACACCTACAGTGTTGGTCAAGGACTGTGAGCAACACTATCAAAATTGTATCAGTTAACACTGTACCCACAATAAGGGAAAGAACCCCTCTTTCCCAGTGCATGTGCACATTAATTTGTATGCTACCGTAACGCAGTAGTGGGTGATGCGGAGGGAGGATCTAGCAGATGGTTACCCTGAAGCAGGTTACCCATAAGAACAGCTTAAGTGGATGAAGCTAAGCTGTATGATCCCAGTCTTCCCATAGCAAACACGCTTGATAGGATCTGGCTAGAATCTAAAATAACCCTGCGACTTATGGAATCTGGCCAGAGTCCAAAATAACCATATGACTCATGGGATTCAAACCTGGGACTGTCCAGCCAGTAACCCAATGTGCTGACCACTACACCATGATGACAGGCTGGCTTGGAACATGTTATTCATCCTTGCTGTCAAATTTGGACATTCAAGAAAAATGTGAATAGCCAAGATGTGTAAAGTGGACGTTAAGTAAAAATATGTTTTTGATTGGCTGTTTTAAGTTTAGATGGAGAAGTTCACAAAATCTTGCAATTCTGCCAGCTGCCTTTGGAAACTGTATGAACTTGGAGTAGTAAAGTTCACATAAGAAACAATATAATATATGGCTGCTGTTGGTGGTCACACTTAATCCTCGTTTGCTTGGGCTTGTGTGCAATGTTTAAAAAAAAAAGTGATTTCTTTCCTGCTGAAATCATAAGCAATTTATGATCAGGTGCTGTGCATGTGGTTAGAAAGGATCCATGAAAAAAGTAGATCTGTTGCTGCTTTCTTACTGTATGTTTGTCTTCTTTGAACTATGAGATACTTTTCAAGTCTTTAGGGAGACAGGGGACACCGTTTAAAATCTTGGTACGATTCATAAAAAGCTGCATAGTTTTGAACTCGGCTTTTATTCTAATGACAGTCTTTATAGATCTATGGAGTTGATAGCGCTATAAATATCACAATCGAAATGAATTTGATGGAATTCAATTTTAAATTATTTATTTTCTTGTTTCAAGTAATATAACTCTCTGGCTTGAATAAAGATTGGATTGCTCTCCTTTGTAAAGTGTGTCAGCAAAGTTTTAGTGGATCTCCAAGGTTGAAGTATTCCTTGGAGGAAAGGCATCACCTAGGACTAAACCACTCGTGTTCCCAGAGACATCATCAAATGTGAATAAATTATATCAATTATTTCATCTGTTGATGCTACAGTACCAGATTCACAATCAAGTTCTTTGCACAGAATTTGGACATTTCTTGATAATGGGTGCCACTAAAGCTTTATGTGCATAGATATTGTGGTTGCAATCATATTTAAGGTTGAATTTTTCCAGAGACAATACTTTTGTTGCTATGAGGCCTTTAAGTGTGTTAAATGTGCACAATACCTCACTTCATCCTCTCATCTGAAAATAAGTACTTAAATATAGACAAACAATGGAGAGAAGAAAAAAAAGAAGGAAAAGCTTGGTACATAGACAGTGGCTCAAACGACATTATCCTCTTTTCCTAGGACAAGTGTGTAACCTGTAGGTCAAAACCAGTCAGCAGTGCTTTGTGCTCTATACATCATCCCCTAGTTAGCTCCTTAAGACCATCCATGCTGTAGGAAACCAACAAAGAAAACTCCATAAAACGACAGTGGGTTTGGGGGTTTTTCTTTTGTTTTGAATCTGTGAGCGACTTAATTGACACATGTAGGTGAACTTTGTTGCTTGTTTCATGGAACCGATTTCTATTATATATAATCACAAATTGTTCATGATATTAAACCCTCTTCAACATTCTTGCCTAAACAAATCTGCATGAATTTCTTTTTTATTTTCGTATGTAATGTTCACAAATATCTGATTTTGTGGAGGGGGCTTGTTGTTTTAGTTTTCTTTTTCAGACATTTATAACTTTTTCCATGTAAAAGAGTTGTGAAAACACTGTATGAACATCTTTTACAAAATAAATAAACATCCATCTCTATGTTTTTAAAGCTGTATGTCTTTGAAAATTATTATATCAGTGTCATGTCTACCTGTTAAGATTTTTTTTTTTTTTTTTTTTTTTACTGTTCATTCGTTTTCCAGGTGTCTGCAGATCTTCACAAGAAAATGTTGTGCACAATCCTAGAATTGTTTGAAACCCTCCTGCCAAAACTTCTGTCATAATCCCGTTAAGAACAGAAAATCCTCCGTCAAAGTTGAGTTTTCAGCCTTCAGGGTGCTTTATTTTTCAGTTTTCAGCCTTCAGGGTGCTTTATTTTTCATCATTTACTATCACCAGTACACCACCAGTGCAGTCAAAGTGAGTGACAATATAAACCCATAGTAACTTATCACAGATCTGTTGTGGACTTTGGGATGGGTCCTCATAAGGTACTGTTTGCCTGTATGGCCGTTTTGCTTGATTTGAAGGTATTGTTTTCATCTTCAAGTTGTCTTGTGCCATTTAGATAATGAATCATGTGGAAATATTGACCTTCTCAGCATAGTTGAATTTTCTTAGCAAGGACAATTATGCATGCAGACTAAAGGTCACTGGCAAAATGGATATATTAATATGGTTGGTTATTTACTTGAATTAATGGAGCCTAACACCCCAAATACAGTCAAAATGGCTGCTTGAACTTTAAGCAATGATCACGACTATCTATTGTCAAATGGTCACAATAGCCAAGTGGTCAAGACCGTTTAAATCAATCCTGTGGGTCCATGAAGTCATGGGTTCAAATCTCAGTAGTGGCATCAGGTGAATTAAGGGTCAGGATTTTCTACAATCCTCCAGGTCAAATAAATTAAAGTGCAGACCAGCCAATGCCTTTATTCCCTTCAAGTGTGTACACATGCAGAAGATCAAACATGCATGTTAAAGATTCCATTATCCATGTAAGTGTGTTGTGGGTTACAGAAACACAAACATGCCCAGCATGCATCCAGAACAAAAAAATTAGCTGCTCTAAAGTTGAGATGTGATGGGCAAGGTCAGCAGGCAGACCTCCTGCAGAGTTACAAGCACAAGAGAAATCCAGGCACTACCCACCCCACCCAATAAGGGAATATAGAAGATCTGCTGTCAAGAGTTTAACGAAATGTGCAAGATTTCTTTATATAAGTGACCAAAAAACCAACAACAGTAAAACAAAACAAAAACACCCATTACATCTGCATACTACAGTCAACATACTGTTTTCCCACACTCAAAATACAGCTTTGCTGTCAAACTTTATTTTCCACTAACAATTACAATGGTCACATTACAAACATTAAAAGACACTTCTATAACATACCCAGCAATCCCATGTTTTGCCTGATAAACCACTGCAACACAGGTTACTTCTATTCTCACATGTCACATGAAGATCTGACACATCAAGCCCTGAACTCAAAGAAACTTAACTTTTCGTAGTAAGAAAGCGTAAACTGGACCATCTCTCAATGATATTAAATGTTCTTCTGGTCACAGTATCAGACATCACACACCAAAATGATAAAAATTCTTTTAATGAATTTCTCCTTACACAATACATGAAAGAAAACGAAAGCTACAGTGACTGCAAGCACTCGTTGCTGTAGGGCTCAGTGGCCCTGGTAACTACCAGGACAGGACCAAGAGGAGATGGTCAAGGAAAGGCCACAACACAGCTCTGCTATGTCTTCCAGTGAACGTCCTGCCCCTGAAGTGCTTGTGACACACACGTTGTCTGGTCATACTTCTGCCTGCTTTAATGGTACTTGGCATGACGGTGGTTGGCTGCACACAAGCAAAAAGCCACTTTACATCTGCAGGTGATCACTATTCTGCTTTATAATGCAAAATACCCCTGAGAGGCATTTCATGGTAAAATATTTGTTAACATTTTATTCATGTAGTTTTTTAATCTCCCTTTCTCTCTCTCATTATATCTGCTTTACTGCTTTTCTATCTCTTCCTGACCTTTACTCCCTTCATCTTCATCTCTCTCCTTTAGTCTCTTCCTTGACATGAAGATGGTAACAGTATTCTCTGTGTGTATGTGTGTGTAATACATGTGTTGTTTGCATATATTTTTTAATCCATCTCTCTCTCAGCTTTCCCTGTGCATATCTTTGACCAATTACAATATGTCAGAGGTGATAAACCTATTCTAAGGCCAACATTTTATGAAATTTCACAAGGGCTCTTTAAGAAAAAAGAAAAAAAAACTAAACAAGATCTGAAAGTTGGAGTCTTATGAACACCTTATATAATATGTAGAAAGCCTAGCATCGATCATTCCAAAAAAGCTTACTGTGGGAGCGGTACTGCAGGAAGTAGTAGGCCATAGCCATGCCAGCAGTGAACTGAACCACTGGGGCAATGGACGTCTTCTTCACCAGCAAGTACTTGGTGGCCCAACGCCAGTAACCTGTACAATGTCAGCACAGCGTATCGATGAGTATGATATTAAAAGAAATGAAGACAGGCTTGGTAAAGGGTATGATCCCAGAAATACCTTTTTTATCATTGTGAAAAAATAAAGCAATGTAAAATGAAATCAATGTAAGACTTGGGTAACATGCAGGTAAAAAAAAAAAAAAGAATATCGATAACATTTCTCAATGAAGATGAGATAAAAACAATGATGTCCATTGTATGGAAGAACCAAACTACCTGCATCCAATACAAACACCTCACCTCGGCACAGCAGATTCATGGAATACCACTACAGCTAAGCTGTAATCTTGGCCCTAGGACTAGGAGCTATGTACTGACGACTAACTTGCATTGTAATTTGTATTACAAGTATACTACTATATTGTATACCACTTCCAGACACATTAGATTTTTCTGGTTAAAAATTCAGGCTCCTCAATCTTGGGAGAGTATGTTGCCACAAGAGCAGTGCTACCCTCTATTTTCACCAGTTTTTTCCTGAACACAGGCATATTTGCTAAAGAGAGGCTTTCACCTACAGAATTTTGGAGTCTTTTCAAGAATCAATAAAAAACGGTGCCATAAACATACACTATATACGGACACCAAGATCCTTTCTGGCTCACAGGAAGGACAAATGTCAAACCCTAGATTAAAAAAAGGACAAATAAAATGAAAACCTGTGCTTATATCCACATGTAGATTTATACTAAAATGACTCTACAGGTATAAACATCCATATTAACATAACGCTGGCCTATCGTGTATTCTTTCATTTGTATGGTATCACCCTTAAGGCACCCTTTGCTTTACACTTTGAAAAGAACAGCAGTGAGCACCCATTTAGGTTTTACAATCTGAAAATGGCTGAGGCAGAGAGATCAGCATAAACTGTGTGGCAGCAGCTGAACAGAAATCTCATAGAAGATGAGGTCATCCCCCAAAAAAAAATTATATATAATAAAAGAACAAAAATATTAGTAAACCATACTTAGAAACATGCACTCCAGACACTGAGGGGGCTGCAAAAGCTTTTTAAAAGTAAAAAACTTGATAACTGATAAGAACATGTGACTGATATTCCCACTGAGCTGTACTTACAAGTAATGTTTGAGGCAGAAGGCTGCACATCATCAAAATGTGAGCATTTCATCAAACTGCTCTGAACAGATCCCAAGACCGGTACCAATCTTGCAAATGAGCTCAACATGTGGATTTCATCATAACATTGTCTTTTCATTCACACTGGAAGTAGCACTATAGCCAGGGGAACAATTCACTTAGTTAAATATACTTTGAGTATGAATGATAGAATCTATTTTGTGTCTGTAGGATGGGAGAGTTCTAAAATCCAAAAGGCTCAACAAAAATTTTCCAATAACTCCCCTCCTTCCTCCCTCTTAGTCTTAACTTTTCACTGCACTCCTTGGAAATCCAGTTAAAGATAGCAACAGAAATGAGAACGCACATACACACACACACACCACACAAGCAAAATATCATAACCTAAAAGCATACCTCTCATAACTGCTCCAATCATGGCCTGTGGTGTGTAACTGCGGCGGCTCAACCATGATCCCATCTCACCCAGCTTCACCTGGCTCAATGGCATATCAGCTGCACACACACCACATTCATATTGATATGGTCATAATACCAATAACTATGATCTGTTCATCATCATGAAACATTTTAGCAGGAGGTAAAAGAAGAGAAAATCCTTCAAAACTTCAGTTTGGCTCTAAAATACTTTGGTAAATACCAATAGCTCCCTTACTCTAGTAATAATAGTAATGGTTTCTTGCTCAGTTGCTCCTGTTGTTAAGTTGCCCAGCCCTTGGGGTCACCGAAAGTATGCACTGCAGTCTGCCTCATGCAGTTAGCGAGTCACTCATCACACCTAGGAATCATACTTCACAGTGAGGCCAATAAGTGCAGTAGCAGGGCATGGACAAAAGAAAAAAAATGTTGTGGCATTGCATTCCAGATAAATGATCACTTCATCATATTAACTGGTCATCAGATGTCAAGTTTCAAAATTATTTTAAGAATGACGATGGCAGGACTGTTCAGTGTTCAGACATTCACCTGTGTAATAACTAATAAGTGAGGTTTTGGGTTTGATTCCCAGCATTGCCCTTTCTTTCCTGGTGGAGAAAAAAAAAGTCAACAAAGCAAAAATCTCATCATTGGTGAACCTCAGAGCTCTAGCCAAGGAACGAAGATGAAAAAGAGATTTGGGGGTCATTATCACAAAGTTATATCAGAACTTTGCATGGGTGTGTGTGTGTGTGTGTGTGTGCATGCACATGTGCATACATGCGCACATGCCTGCATATATGTGTGTGTCACTGTGATTCAGATCCAGATTCAGAATATTTTATTGCCATTTAAGTCATGTAGACTTATTTGACACAACAAAAACATCAAGTATAATTATCTATTTGGCTAAAAGTGATGTACACTAAAAAACATGTTGTATTCTACTTCTCTTTCTCTTTTTTTTCAAAACACTCATACACATATCTGATGATATCTGCTTGATATATATCAACTGTGATTATGTCACTTAATGTGTGTGTGTGTGTGTATGTGTGTGTGTGTGTGTGTGTGTGTGTGTGGGTGGTGGGTGGGTGGGTGGGTGTATGTGTGTGTGTGTGTGTTCGTGCACATGCATGTGCATAGCTGTGTGTGAAAGAAAAATGCTGTGCTTCCCATCAAGTTCAATAACATAATAATCAAAAGAGAGAGCAGATATTAAAATGGCAATATTTCTTTAATTCAATCAAATCTGTTTTGTTTTTGGATTTAAAAAAAAAAATTGGTGGGGGGGGGGGGGGGGGGTGTTACTATCTGATGATCACAGATCTACACCACAATAACGTTCCTCTAAAGATACGGGGTCATATCAAAACCTGAACGTCTGCTACAATGCTAGATTTGCTGAACATTCATATTTCAAGTTTTTCTGCAGCACTGATACTGCCATAGATCTGCTCCTTTTCCTACCAGCAATAACCAATGCAAGGTTTAGAACGACGTTTATGACCGGTTCAGCAGGAAACTGACTGCAAAAATACTGCCATTATGAACCCTTCATGTCTATCTTAGAATCCAATTCCAAAGTTGTTAAGCCAGTTGCTGCCCACAGCTTAGAAGTAAAGTCCAGGCCCCTGGCATTTCTGCCATGCCGCCAAGGTCGGACAATGACGCGTTGAAAACTGGTCGCTGTCCGACAAAAACATTTCTCACATGGGTCTACAACTATATAACAAATAATGCAAGCTTCCTACCTTTCCCATAGTATCGTCCTGGGTGATAGGCTCCATGAATTCGTGGATTAAATTCTGGTGGATATTCTCCGAGTCCCATCTTGCCGCAAGTTCAGAGCAGTCGACTTGACAGAAGTACGTCACTTCCGAGCAGACTACTTCCTAGCTGGTAGTCGGTAACCTGCCCTTGAACAAGACGGAGGCTCTGTGTGTGTGTGTGTGTTCATTTGCGCGCGAGTGTGTGTATGTTTGAGTGCGTGTATATATACGTGCGTGTTTCATACGTGTGTACGTGCTTATGTGCATACATGCACACATTCATAACAGAACACTTGCATATTTTTCTCTGTGTGTGTGCGTGTGTGAAGTCAAGTCAAGTCAAGTCAAATAATCTTTATTGAGGGTAAAAGATTGTTTACACACCTTTTTTCACCTTGACCTCACAACAACAACCAAAATAATCAAGAAAATGTACTCATAAAAGCATTCAAAAGACAATGTGAATCTTTGTTAAAAAGAACAAAAATATATCAGGATTTTTTTAAATATAAATCCATATCTCACAATACAAGATAAAACAAAACCAAGACAGTACAGCATAACCTCAAGTCATACAGACAAATGATGAAAATACAAAAGAACAAGGGTAGAAATAACAACATAGCAGCCAGGTGTACGGTAATCTCGAGCATAAAAGTGGACTTACAGTGTGCGTGTGTGTGCGTGTGTGTAAAAATCGGCAAGAAATCGTCCCCAGAAAATTAGTGAAAATTACAAACAGGAATTATGAAAAGAAATATATAACAACTTAAAAACTCATTAAATTGATATAAGATCCAGATGTAACAAAAGCACATCGAGTTCTTCATTGTGTCTGCAAATAACTGGAATAATGTCATTACTGGAACTGGAGTTAATGTCATTACATTTTTTTTTCAATGCTGAAGTAAAATTTTTATTAATGTTCAAGTTTGTTTCAAGTAACAAACAGCGAAGGTAGGCGAGCTTTTGATGTTTTTAGATCATACACAATATGAAAAAGAGTAGTGAACATTGATATCGTTGTTCTTGCCATAATATACATGTTTCTTTTTGTGGAAAATGAAAGCCCTAAAACTGGCATTGTACTGAAACTTGTTGACCACCAACAGATGTAAGATTTCTATTACTCGAAGTGATCAGAGGTTTGATGCTGAACATTATTATAAGCACCGTTTGGGTTGGTTTGTTTTCTCTTTCTTTCCTTTTTTTTTTTAAACAGCTGATGACGTATAAAGGTTACTCCCCTGTGGGGATGCCGGGGCCATATCAGTATCAATAGCATGCCCACCTTCTGGAAATTCTGTGCTAGGATTACCATCTTTGCTATTCCTCTCTGTGTTTCTGCCTTGTTCCTTTTCTTCCTGGCGTTGTTTTCTTCTTTTTTTTCCCTTTTTTTTTCTTTTTTTTTTGGGGGGTGGGGGGGGGGGGGGGGTTGTTTGTTTGTGGGTTGTTGTTTTTGTTTTGTTTTGTTGGTGGTTTTTTTGGTGTTGTTGTTGTTGGGTTTTTGTTGTTGTTGTGTTGTTGGGTTTTTTTTGGGTTTTTTTTGGGGGGGTTGTTGTTGTTGTTTGGGGGTTCTTTTTGGTTTTTTGTTTAGGTGTTTTTTGTTGTTGTTGGGTTGTTGTTTTTTTGGGGGGAGGGGTTGCCCTCTTGGTCCATTCTCCTGCCTCCCCCTCCCCCTCCCCCCAGAAAGCCTTAAAAGGGTCATTTTCGTTCATATGACAGACATAGTTGCTGTCTGAGCGTTTGACGACAAAGAAGACGTTAAACATATTCACATGTTTCTGATTATCATAGATTGAAATCATAGATGCCTTCCAAAGAGCAACGGCACCATAAAATTCCAGTACATATTACGTAGGTAGTGAATCTAGATAGTCCCACATTATTCATTTTAAGTGCTTAGTAACTTTTTCCCCCGAGTTTGATTTTCCTTTTACTGTTACCATTTCATCCATTCTTAGTCTAGTAGGCCTGTCCTCTCTTGTTGGGTGGGATGCATGGTGCCTGATCTTTAATTTTAGTGTGTGTTCATAACTCGGGAAGGGGACGGGATAGCTCAGTGGTCGGAGCACTCACTTTTCCCCCAGCCAAGGTTAAGCAGCATCGAGCGTGGTTACCAGTTGGATGGGTGACTGCTTGCGAGCCTTGGTTTCAGTACAGTCCCCCAGTTCACCCAGCTGTAAATGGGTACCTGCCTCTTAAGGGTCAGGGAAGGTAAAGCAGGAGGGAGAGGAGATGGGCGCCGCCCTCAATATACCCCAGAGAAGTGAGGTCTCTGACACCTCGCTCCCCTACGACCTTTTAGGTTATGGGACACCTTTACCTTTTTGACTCTGCAGGGGATCTGCCGGCTGGCTTCAGCTGACAGAGTCCGTGGTCTAATAGGCCAATGCTATTTGCCTTAAGATAGGGCATTGTCAATGTGCACAGCACAGCGCGGATGACATGTACAACACTATAATGGTAGAGCCTGGTCTTCTCTTGTGCTTGTGACTTTGCAGGAGGTCTACCCACTGGCCTCAACCGACACATTCCGACTTCAGAGCGACTCATTTCATTGCACAGGCATGCATGCTGAGCACGTTTGTGTTTTCCGACACTGCTGCAAGTCTGTGATACCTAGAATACCCACCCATTCACCCGATATCCAAGCTGCTAATCATAAAAAGTAAAGAGTGTAAGGAAACATTGGATTAAGACTCTAAATAGGAAATCTCCACAAGGACGTAAATATAATCACAAAAGCAAGGGAACTCTGAAATGTCTTTGTGTGTGTGTGTGTGTGTTGGGGGGGGGGGGGGGGGAGATTTTTGTTGTTGCTATTGTCAAAGTTAATGGAAATGTTTGTCCATACTCCAAAGCAGCAGAGGAGGCAGCTGCTGTTTCTGAAATTGGGCAGAAATTTGATTATAGTGGACACCCCTTACTCACATACTTCCCCACTTTCTCGGCCAAGTGGGCATAAGGACAGTCAGCTTGGAGATGTTCTCCAAAGGCTAACCAGCCCCCAGAGCTGCAGCACATAAGGACTGTGCAGTCAAGCCTCCTAGTCAGAGAGTCATAGTCGATCACTAAAGACTAAGCTGTGAAGTGGAATTCCACGAGTGGGAAAACCACTGATCATACAGCCTCATACTTTGCTGCTTCGCCCAGTGTCAATGGTTTCATCAAGAAGTGTGATAAAGCCCAGGCACTGAAGGCATAATGGAAATGTGTGTGTAGTTTATAAAGGCACGTGTACTAATCTGTATTATGTGTAAATAAACAAAAGGAAATGGTTGATGTGGTAGTTAGATATTGGAGCTTTATATTTCCCCCCTTTCTGCTTTGTTGCTTTTTCTTGTCACATGTCCTTTTCCATCAGATTATTCTTGTTTTTGTTGCATTGTTGCTGTAAGTGGTGAATGATGATGATAATGAATAGTTTTTTTTATTTGCGACTATTTTTCCTTGTTTTGTTTCGTTTTCCCTTTCTTTTTCTTTGATGGATGGTTTGATGTTTAAAAAAAAAAAGCACAGTCATCCGAGTAGGCATGTGTGTGTGTGTGGGGGGGGGGGGGGGGGGGGGGGGAGAGGAGGAGGGGGGTCGTTGTTGACACCGTTGGTCAATGCAAACGTCAGTGAATGCCTAGTATGTATGGATATTTCTATGGATATATGACTCTGGAATAATAAGGTGTATAATAATGTAGCGTGATACAACTTTTTATTATCATTATTATTATTTGGTTGTGCCTTTTGCAGTGTATTGTTTTCTACTTGAGTCATTTTCTTTCTTCTTTTTAATTCTCGTTTTTTGTTGTCGTTGTGTTATTGTTGATGATGTTGTTCTTAAATTGATAGCTTGATGCAGAAAAAAGCAAATGCAATGCTTAATCAAAATATTAATGTACCATCTTGTTTCTCATTTTTGGTTTCGTTGTGTTATTGTTATTGTTGATAATAGTTATTGTTCTTCATAGACTGATAGTTTGATGCAGAAAAAGGCAAATGCAATGCTTATTCAAAATGAATGTTCCATTTGACTTTAACTTCAGCAATCTACAGGGAGGTATCGGTGACGAGCTGCCATAAGACCACCAACCACAATTAGTGGTCTGCTCTAAATTGCACGATGTACTAGGCCCTATTAACAAAGGGACGGGATAGCTCAGTTGTCGAAGCACTGCTTTCCTCCAGGCAAAGTTAAGCAGTGTCGAGCGTGGTTACCAGTCCGATGGGTGACCGTTTGCGCGCCTTGGCTTCAGTACAGTCCCCCAGTTCACCCAGCTGTAAATGGGTACCTGCCTCTTTTGGGTCAGGGAAGGTAAAGCAGCGAGGGAGAGGAGATAAGCGCCGCCCTCAATACGCTGGCCACTTGAGAAGTGAGGTATCTGACGCTTCCCTCCCCTACGACCTTATAGGTTATGACACCTTTACCTTACCTTGACACCTTTACCTTACCTTACTAGTAAGAATAGTATCCCGAGTCATATTATAATGTACCCATTGACAATAATATCCCGAGTCATAAAGACAAAGTTTCTCCGTAGCCAACATTATTATTATTATCATTATTTTCAGGACAACTCCCTGAAGTTAAATGTTGTCTTTTTCATATACTTTGAAGAGTTCATCTAAATGATTAAGACAGATTAGCTCCCTTTCACGACAGGCGTTCACCACGGGTGTATAAGTAAGAGAATCAAATCTGATCATCCCATAACTTCAGTACCCTTTGGTCAGGGAATCTGACAAAGTGTTACTGATTGTGTGAATACATGCTTTTAATTCATACACTCATTTAAATCTTTGTTTTACATTGCTACAAGAACACTGCATCCTGCCTCTGAGTAAGAGTAAGGCTGAAAAAGACCAGAAAATAATTAATGAACACAGTAGTATTTTTATTTATTTATTTTATTGTTACCACTTTAAGTCAAATAAAAATGAAATAAATAAACAGTAGTATATAGTAGTAGATAGAAATAAATAACAGTAATCCCATTTTGGTTCCTAAAGAATGTGCTGAGATTATACCATAATTTCTAGTCATATGACCAGACATCATTGCTTCAACAAGGCCAGATTGCCTCCCCAACTCTGCATGTGCCTGCTTCTTTTAAAGGTAGATTTAATTCATTTGTGTGCTTGAGGTTTTCGCTAAGAGTCATCACATAACTCTGGCTGGGGGGGGGGGGGGGGGGGGGGGGGGGGGGGGGGGAGAACGGGAAATATTGGACAGTGATAGCCTTTGGAAAGGGTGATGTTTGTAGCATCACTACACAACATGTCTTGGTAGTCTCTTCACTCTTTCCTTTTCTCTCTGGGAGATCAGATGTTCATTTTTCCTTTGCAATACAATTACTTTCGTAAGTAAGATGTACTGAATTGAAAATCTTCATTTTCCTTCTACTTTTGTGATGGACATGAATTCAGCAGGCATTATCTCTCTCTCTCCTCATTTGTGGTTTTCTGTCTTTTGTTTGTGCGAGTGTGTGTGTGTGAGTTCTTTTTCTGGTCTTCTTTTTCATTAGTGGTTTTGTGCTCCAGCTTTACTTTTCTTTAGTCATCAGCTGTGATTCAGTAGATGGTGTCCGTTGGTCAACTAGGTATGGGTCTGCCTATGCATGGTCTTACCTCTCTCTTCTTTGTTTTTCAGCAGGCTGGGCTGGCGTAAGAGTATTGAGCCAGGCAGTTTTGTGTGGTTCTCTGTGGTTAGTTGTTGCACAGAACGTTCTATGCCTGTACATAAACTGGCTCTTTCTTTCTCTTTGTTTCAGCCTCAAAAAGGTGTCGCTGTGCAAATTACTATAGACTTACCCATGTGCGTCACAAAATCATGACAAAAACTTCCAAGATTCTGTGAAGATGCCATTGGGTATTTAATTTTAAAAACTAAAAAAAAAAAAAGCCTAGCACCTCTATGTATGCACATCCAAGTAAGAGTAGATGTGAGTGCATTTATATGTGAGCTATAGCACTCACATGCATGTGTGAGCATTTGCATAAATAAAATGTCTTAAATGAAAGCATGAGTGTGTGTGTATGAAGGGAAGAGAGAGAGAGAGAGAGAGAGAGAGAGAGAGAGAGAGAGAAATTTATTCTTAAAGACAAAAACCATGGCCCCATTTGAAGGGGATGATCACACATGCACGCATGCATGCACACACGCGCGCACACACACACACATATATGGAGAGAGAGACCTCCCCAACACACACACAGACAGACCGAACATCACAGAGCAATCAATAAAAAGGCAACAATAGTTCATATCTTTTTCTTTTATTTATCATTCAGCATTCTTTTTGCCTGAAAAAAACCAAAACAACAACCACAAACAAACAAAAATGAAAAATGGTATTTACAAAGGAATAATGAATTCATACACTCATGGTTGGTGCGATATACAAGCTGTGTAAGTTTACATTGTAAGTGAAAGACAGATCATGGAATACATTCTTCAAAAATATGTCCATCCTTCTTTCGTACAATGACATGTCCAGACACTTGCTGCTCGTTCCCAACCCAGCATCATCTTCTTCTGCAAATTAACCACTCTTCTTTTTTTAACCAGTAAACACAACAGCTCATTAAAAATCATCCTTATTCAGAGACACAACAAGATTAAGTACCAATATTTGTTTTTCAGCATGACAGGACACATTAGCTTTCATGGAAGTATTACATAACTATATATATATGAAAAGTTGTTCCTACCGATAGCAGCAGAAATGTATATGATTTGGACTAAGTTTAATGTCATAATCGTTTGTCTTCCCGCAAAACTTATTGAACAGAGAGAGAGAGAGAGAGAGAGAGAGAGAGAGAGAGAGAGGAGAGAGAGAGGAGAGAGAGAGAGAGAGAGAGAGAGAGAGAGAGAGAGAGAGAGTCACCCATACAACAAAAATATGTATTTATAAGTATTTTTTCAATTGAATTTTCCCTTCATCTAATTTCTGGAGTTAGCATAAACAGAACCACTGAGTTTCTTACATTTGCACCAAATTATTTCCTATATCCAACTGATTATTTACTTATATTTTTCTTTTATTTTTGATACAGTTTCATTCTTTTTTGTTTCATATGTATTCAATGACTTTCTACATCAAAACTGATTTTTATTACAGCTTCACTACTTTTGGTTTCTTTCATATACTGTGTATGAAATGATTTCCTACATCCAACTGATTCTTTAGTCATGGTTCATTTAAAATGGATCTTTTTAAAATTTCTGTCTTATGTATTTAATAATTTCTTACATGTAACTAATTCTCTGGTTGACAACAGCTTCCTTCAATCTCCTTTTCTTTTAAAAGCAGCATTTTTGATTAGTTACAATTTGTAAAATATATATTCGTTCTTTTTGATAGGGACAATTATTGTGTATCAAAACTCTGTTGGAAATTTGTTTTTAAAAAAAGAAAAGAAAAAAAAAGAAAAGAAAAAAAAGAAGCCAAATTCAAGAATGATTTACCACCATCATCACCCACCTGACATGTCCAGAAGAATACTGTCTACAAACCCATAAGCAGGACTGCTCTTTAGGGTAGCAGCAGGACTGCACCAAACACCCCTACAATGGAATAAAAAAACCCACACAAAAAAACCTAACAGAATTTTGGGATGGAAGGAGCAGGGGCTAAAAAGTCTTCTAGAATGAAAAAAAAAAGACTACAAATTCTACCCTATGTGAAGAGCTGCATACCTTTGCATAAAACTGAAAGGCACTCATAATAATAGCACCAAGATCATTTCATGGATGTTAACCTCATGATGACCTAACTTAAGCATTTTTTCCATGTCGTCTCGCTGCTCATAGCTAAATATGAGCAGCACCATCATGCCAACAAGACCCCCAACTCCCATCTCATGGAAATTTTACATCTCTGAAAAATATACAAATTCAAAAACATACATGCCAGTTGGTGGTGGCCTCACCACCAAGCTCAGCTTAATTACGTTGTTGCAATGAACACTACTTTTAAAAAAAGTACTTGCATCTGCATCTGTGCATCTCAGCAAATTTTATATTTGTCTTAACAGATAAAAAACCAAAACAAACCCCAATTCATAATCGCTAAAGGCATGTCCAAAAGCAAGGCTGGTAGGAAAAAAAGAATAAAAAATGGGACAAGGATAAGCCAGGAAATCGGGGAAATGGACAATTATCACAGACATGACAGGTTTGCACAAACTGGCTTCAACCAGTGGGACTGGCTTATATTGATGCAATGAGTATTGCAAGCATTATCTGGGTGTTAGAAATACCAACCTCTTGTTGACCATAGTGTCAAAAATATTTGACAATGATAAAAAAAAGGATCCAACAGCATTTAGACACTGAACATTATTCTAGCATTATTGCACTTATTCTAATCGCTAATGAGCAGACAGTCCTATTTTTTCTTCTCAGTCTCTTGTGCTCACAGTCCCCCTCCATCTCCCCCAAACATCCTACACTCACTGCCTCAGGCTCTGAGCCCTGACCAGTACGTCACCATCTGCACGGGTTAGAGGATCTCTCAGACAATGATCAAAAGGAAAACACAGGGTGGGCCTGTCCTCCATTCATGGCATACATTTACAACACTGCAGGTATACAGCAGGACTGTCCTTGACACACTCTGCGGTGCATGGTGTTTGTATGTGTGTGTGTATGAGATCCTGACAGCAGGATGTAGAAGATCCTGAGGACAGGAAGATCACCAACATCACAGCCCGCGGCTCCTGTTCCTTCACCAGCCAAGTCCACACACCCCTCGGTCGGCTCTTGGGCAGTAGGCTACACACTGTCGGCTATTCCTCTGCAGTGCCACCACTGCCACGCTTGCTGTACTTGAGATCAGAACTGTTTGCTGTCTAACTCCAAACAGGTGGGCGGAGCTTCCAAGACCCAGAACAAGTCAATGCTGCCTTGGGAGTTTTGCGAAAAAAAACCTGTCTGCGGCCAGCTCCATGCGCACTGTGAGTTGTGAGAAAGACATGGTAGATTCAGCCTGTTGTGCCACTGGAAACATGGCGTGAATGAACACAGCAGATGCCAGATGCTTCGTGTTAAGGTCCAGTTCACAGTCTGAAGAACTCAGAACAACCCCAAAGTCTGCTTTAGCTGGTTCTGTTTCCAGGAGGGCAGTGCGTAAAACTCTTCTCGCTTCATGTCAAGCACCTTCTGCAACAGTCATTTTTTGTCACTGGTCACAAACCTGGGACAACACTTCTCCTTTTTTTCCTTCTTTAAAAAAGAAAAGTAAAATCATGTATATGTTCACAGCTTTTAATTTTCCCCCCTTAAAGTTAAACCTCTCCTCCCCACAACCTCCTTCAACCTCAGCCATCAGAATATTACATGAATATGGATAAGCAACAGAAAACTGAAGGAACTTAGCAGACAGCTTCATCTTCACATTTCAGCACTGTACGTACCAATCTAAAGAACCTTCAACCACTGCCTTCTGGCTGTGGACTATTACTCTAAAATGTTTTCTTTTTAATAATGATAACAATACATGGAATTTATACAGCGCTATATCTTGCAAAAAAACAAATCAAAGCACTTTCATTCATCCTAGTCTTTCACATGCAGCCAGTTACAATTAATAGTTTTTACTAATTCAAATGTAAACACACACAAGTTTTTACAAAAATTCAAATAAATGTAAACACACACATGCACACTACCCCCCCCCCCCCCCCCCACACACACACATACATAAAGGTTGTACACTGGCAGGGTTTGGTTGTTGAGGGCAGGGACAGAAATGAGATGAAACAAGAGGAGAGAATCTTAGGTTTGAAATAAATGTGTCTTTAGGCTGGATTTAAAAGTGTCATAAGAAGGCTTTTGGCGAAGTGAGAGTGGGAGGTCATTCCAGACCGATGGACCAGAAACAGAAAGAGCAATGGCCAATGGTGGACAGGTTGAATATAGGTATTTGTAAGCACAAGGTATCTGCAGCAGAGTGGAGGGAACGAGGAGTTCACAGGTGAAATTCACAGAGGTGGGAAGGTGCTGTTTTGTGGAGATATTTGTAACAGAGGGTACAGATCTTATAGTTTATTCTCTGTGGCACAGGCAGCCAGTGGAGACATCGCAAGAGAGGAGTAATGTGCTCAGATTTTTTTATATCCACGTTTAGTCTCACAAAAAAACTTAAGTGAAAAAAAGCAAAACAAAACAAAACACCAAGACTTCAACAGACAATGGTAATAACGTTATTGGAGACACTTTCAAAACTTTTATTTGTGTCATCAAAGCGTTTTCAATTTTTACAAAATAAACCCTTCAATGACAGTAAGCGTCATTAAGGATTTTAAATTAAGACTTTCACACAAATGCATGCGCGCACACACACACGCTCCCTCAAGAGTGACAGAGCTGGAGCTGACCTCAAATTCTTCATCCCTGAGGTAGGACTCCAGTTTGAGGGGGTCCACTCCATCAGGCAGCGGCCGCTCTTGCAGTTCCTCCAGCGTGTATCGTGTCTGGGTCAGCTTGATGTACACATCTTCCACTCCTTCACAGTACCCCTGCCTTCTGCCCTCCTGCAACATCACACCATGATTCATCAACGCTTGTTCAAACTGGGGCTTGTTGCCTGGCCAGTGACGAGGGGCCAGGTGCTAAAACTGAAAGAAAGAACTGAAATAAGAAAGTATGTACAGTGAATAAATAAATAAATTAACACATATATACAATATACATTCTTTACTCCCCTTCACATTTCTCGCTGAAGTAGTTGTCAAGGTGATGGTATTTGATATGAGACAATGAAATGAGATTATGAAGAATTGAGTAATGATGCCTCATTCACTAAACACACAGGAAAGAAAAAGCAGCGACAAAACAACCGTTCCATTCAAAATTCCACCCAAAATGACATGTGAACACCAATGTCAACATCCTAGAAAACAGAACACTTATTCCACTGAGAACAGTTTGATTATCTACCAACAGGCCTGCAAGTGAACACTCGGTTGAAATCCTGAAGCTGTGGGGTTTTTTGTGTCTATTTTTTTAAAAGCCAAAGCCCTCCTTCCCAGGAATAATTCTTATTTTCTGTCTAAAAACTGCCATGTACATTGTATTGTAGCAAACTCCACAGCTGAGCCAGCCCCTCACCTGTATTGCCAGATTGCGAACAGTGCTGTCCACTTCCCAGAAAGGGAAGAGGTTTTGGAAGGCCAGTGGTTCCACTCCCGCGCACACTAGAAAAGCTTCTGGAGTTCTGCCCTGACTACCTCGCTCTGCAAACACACACAACAAGCAAAGCCGTGTTCATACAAGTCAGTGGTCATCGTCAATGTTCCCTGGATGTTTTTTAATACTTGTACCAAAAAACCCCAAACAAACCACATTGTAGACATGAAAATCCACACATATCACAGACTCACACATGTGTGCTTGAACTGAACCCAGCACCCCCCCAAAAAAACCCCAAACCCCACAACAACACCAAACCCCACACAGAGGCAAACACACACCGCCACCACCCATTCCTTGCAAATGTTAAAAATACCAAAATCTAAAATACACCCCCCAACTATATTTAACGATAGCACCCTCTAAGAACATGATTCACAGGTCAATCAATAACTATAGCCTACACTGAACATCTTCCATCTTTCACAGCACTCAGATATATACTCCACAGAACAAGTCTTTCACCTTTACAGTAGTTGAGGGTGGTTTCCATGGCGCAGCGCCTGTCCACATTGTAGCGAGCAGTGGCCGAGCCTGTCTGGACATTCTCCACCTCCTCATCCCCCACTGGCCACCAGCCCTGCCACAGGTACACACACCGCCCCACATCCAGCAGGAACAGCGCTGCACAGCACATGATCAACCCACAGGATTTACAGTCTGGTACACAGTATACACATGCTACCTTTGCTGACTTGCTCATTTGAAAACATACCAAAGATGAACATCATGTCAACTGAAATGAAATTTCCATTGGATTAATTATTGTGCACACTAGGCCACTGTCACAGGGGTGTTAGCTAGGAGCCTGGATTTTACCTTTACCTACAGGAAGGCATCTTCAAGGTTTTTAACATTTCGTTTTTTTTTTAGACTTCAGCATAAGTAGAGAAGTATTGACTATAATGAAAACGACACAACATGGAATTTTTCACTTCAGGTATGTGATCCAAATTTGCCAGTCCAACTCTGCAGATATTTGTAACTTAAAAGCCAAGTTTCAAGGAGGAGTAGGGGTACTGGCAAGTTACCACCAACCAAACAAAACCCCACCCTGTACACATATCATAAACACATAGAACACAATACTCCAGCACAGATTTATATTCACAAAACTACCAGTAATGCTGTCATCATTATCTGAACGATATTCCACAAAAAACAACATCAAAATGTTGTGTTACATAAAAACAAAAAGGTAATAAACACAAGAAAAAAAGCAATTTTGAGTAACAAAACTTGGAGAAATTAGTTCAGCATTTTCTTCTTTAGTTTGTGTGCACCATCCTAAATTTGATACTTGCACAACAATTAAACATAACCAGCAGTCACAAGCTTTTTCTTTGTTTGTTTGGTTGGTGTTTTTTTGTCCAACCTGTGTATACACAAGACATGGAGAAAAACCCCCAAAACCACTGTAAAACAATGAACTGTGCCTGATGAACACGCTAACCTGGCTGTGAGGCTTTGTACAGATCAGACTGGAAGAAGGGGAAGGGGGTGGTGACATCAGGCAGTCGGGCGGGTTCATCTGCTCCGTCACCTCAAACACCATGGACACACTGGTCATGTAGAACAGGCGAGGGGTGTAGTCATAACGTGTCGAATCTGTAGAACACAACTGTGCATTAGAACACCTAGCTCAGTCTGTGTAGTCATAACGTGCCGAATCTGTAGGACACAACTGTGCATTAGAACACCTAGCTCGATCTGTGTAGTCATAACGTGCCGAATCTGTAGGACACAACCCTGCATTAGAACACCTAGCTCAGTCTGTGTAGTCATAACGTGCCGAATCTGTAGGACACAACTGTGCATTAGAACACCTAGCTCAGTCTGTGTAGTCATAACGTGCCGAATCTGTAGGACACAACTGTGCATTAGAACACCTAGCTCAATCTGTGTAGTCATAACGTGCCGAATCTGTAGGACACAACTGTGCATTAGAACACCTAGCTCAATCTGTGTAGTCATAACGTGCCGAATCTGTAGGACACAACTGTGCATTAGAACACCTAGCTCAGTCTGTGTAGTCATAACGTGCCGAATCTGTAGGACACAACTGTGCATTAGAACACCTAGCTCAATCTGTGTAGTCATAACGTGCCGAATCTGTAGGACACAACTGTGCATTAGAACACCTAGCTCAATCTGTGTAGTCATAACGTGCCGAATCTGTAGGACACAACTGTGCATTAGAACACCTAGCTCAGTCTGTGTAGTCATAACGTGCCGAATCTGTAGGACACAACTGTGCATTAGAACACCTAGCTCAATCTGTGTAGTCATAACGTGCCGAATCTGTAGGACACAACTGTGCATTAGAACACCTAGCTCAATCTGTGTAGTCATAACGTGCCGAATCTGTAGGACACAACTCTGCATTAGAACACCTAGCTCAGTCTGTGTAGTCATAACGTGTCGAATCTGTAGAACACAACTCTGCATTAGAACACCTAGCTCAGTCTGTGTAGTCATAACGTGCCGAATCTGTAGAACACAACTGTGCATTAGAACACCTAGCTCAGTCTGTGTAGTCATAACGTGCCGAATCTGTAGAACACAACTGTGCATTAGAACACCTAGCTCAATCTGTGTAGTCATAACGTGCGATCTGTAGAACACAACTGTGCATTGAACACCTAGCTCAATCTGTGTAGTCATAACGTGCCGAATCTGTAGAACACAACTGTGCATTAGAACACCTAGCTCAATCTGTGTAGTCATAACGTGCCGAATCTGTAGGACACAACTGTGCATTAGAACACCTAGCTCAGTCTGTGTAGTCATAACGTGCCGAATCTGTAGGACACAACTGTGCATTAGAACACCTAGCTCAATCTGTGTAGTCATAACGTGCCGAATCTGTAGGACACAACTGTGCATTAGAACACCTAGCTCAATCTGTGTAGTCATAACGTGCCGAATCTGTAGGACACAACTCTGCATTAGAACACCTAGCTCAGTCTGTGTAGTCATAACGTGCCGAATCTGTAGAACACAACTGTGCATTAGAACACCTAGCTCAGTCTGTGTAGTCATAACGTGCTGAATCTGTAGAACACAACTGTGCATTAGAACACCTAGCTCAATCTGTGTAGTCATAACGTGCCGAATCTGTAGAACACAACTCTGCATTAGAACACCTAGCTCAATCTGTGTAGTCATAACGTGCTGAATCTGTAGAACACAACTGTGCATTAGAACACCTAGCTCAGTCTGTGTAGTCATAACGTGCTGGATCTGTAGAACACAACCCTGCATTAGAACACCTAGCTCAATCTGTGTAGTCATAACATGCCGAATCTGTAGGACACAACTGTGCATTAGAACACCTAGCTCAGTCTGTGTAGTCATAACGTGCCGAATCTGTAGACACAACTGTGCATTAGAACACACTAGCTCAATCTGTGTAGTCATAACGTGCCGAATCTGTAGGACACAACTGTGCATTAGAACACCTAGCTCAATCTGTGTAGTCATAACGTGCCGAATCTGTAGGACACAACTCTGCATTAGAACACCTAGCTCAGTCTGTGTAGTCATAACGTGCCGAATCTGTAGAACACAACTGTGCATTAGAACACCTAGCTCAGTCTGTGTAGTCATAACGTGCTGAATCTGTAGAACACAACTGTGCATTAGAACACCTAGCTCAATCTGTGTAGTCATAACGTGCCGAATCTGTAGAACACAACTCTGCATTAGAACACCTAGCTCAATCTGTGTAGTCATAACGTGCTGAATCTGTAGAACACAACTGTGCATTAGAACACCTAGCTCAGTCTGTGTAGTCATAACGTGCTGGATCTGTAGAACACAACCCTGCATTAGAACACCTAGCTCAATCTGTGTAGTCATAACATGCCGAATCTGTAGGACACAACTGTGCATTAGAACACCTAGCTCAATCTGTGTAGTCATAACGTGCCGAATCTGTAGGACACAACTGTGCATTAGAACACCTAGCTCAATCTGTGTAGTCATAACGTGCCGAATCTGTAGGACACAACTGTGCCTCACAGCATCATGCCTAATCTGTGACATAAAGGTTTTGTTTAAATGAAATCTTTCGTTCTTCTCTTTAAATCTTTTCACTATTGGTGATATTACACAATTTGATGAAGTCATGCGATGGCTAGTGTCTGACAACCAAAATACAGGTCACAGATGATAATACAAAACTGAGTCAAAAGCATAACAAAGAATATGTGTCTAATACCAGTGGAAATGAGGCAAAAGTATGACATACATGAATGCTCTGTACAATAGTAAGCCTTTTCATAGTATGATACTGACAGTGATACACTTAAATTGTTGTACCAGTGGGACTTTGCTTTTTTATTTATCAGGACATGCTATACATTCTTGAGTTACAACAGAGTTAAAAGTTTATCAATAGCATTTGTCTGTTACTTACTATACAGCCAAGACAATCATGATTTCTTTACAAAATGCTCTGTAAAACAGCTTTTTTGACTTATAAAGAATGATACTGATGATTTCTATCACTCTTTGCAGAACCTGGATTTTGCTAATTTTATCTATCATTTTCTTCTAGATTTAACAAATAATTTTTCAATTCAAATCACTCTCTCATTCAGGAAACTGAGAGAATGTCTACATATTGTCCAATGATACTGGAGTTTTTTTTTCTTTTTTTTTTTTTACATTCCTTTGTTGGTTGTTTTTCTTCTTCTCAATATTGAAAAGCAGCATCTGACACTGAAAATGTAATTTAATGTTTTATCTTGCAGTGAAAACAATCTGCAATGTGTCTTTTTAAGACGATAAGAACAGCATTTACAGCATCTCATTGACAACATTTTGGGGAGTTGTCACATTTAATGAATCCGACCTGTTAGGAGACTGTTGTAGAGGGAGCGATCCTTGTTGTCCAGGGCTGACCAGATCTCAGCCCTCTCCTCTCCTTCCTCCACTTCGCTGATGACTATGTGTGCGTCTTTATGCAGGTCCAGCTCCAACGGCCGCCTGAAGACAGGCACAGAGACACAGGTATTCCACTTAGTGATTCTTTTCACCACAAAAACATTCTAGATAGTTTCAAAGGAAACATAGATTACTTCAACAAAACACAGATTATAGAAAAGGTATTTTGAGAAAACTGTTATCTGATATTCCTTTCTCGTGGTCAAAGGCAAGGTCTAAAATCATAAAGTAACATTTCTTGATTTGATAAACTGCTTTTATCTGGCACAACAAATAAATAGGCCAGAATGGATAGCAATATAAGCAGTAAGTAAAACTGATGTCGGAGCAGAGCTAGTTAAAGAGGTGACTAGCTTTGCTTGGGAAAGAGAATCTCAACTTCATGCCCACAAATTTGCTGTGACGATGAATGCTACACATTAAAAGAATCACAGCGATCTTTACTTGTGTATACATTACAATAATGCTTACTACATTCTTTACTTAAGAATACTTTACAATAATGCTTGTAGCACTCTTTCATTTTGATCTATCATCCTTACTACTTCCTATGAATGGGAGGTGAACACTACTCCTACCAGAGGCACTTACTTTTCCTTCCTAAACAGAGGCACTTACTTTTCCTTCCTAAACAGAGGCACTTACTTTTCCTTCCTAAACAGAGGCACTTACTTTTCCTTCAAGTTTTGTACAGCCCGTGTGGCCAGCTGACGAATGTGAGCAGGAGACTTGACCCCATGCCACACATAGGTGATGCCGGTGCGTGTGTTGAGCAGGACCAGAGAGGAGCGGCTGCGCAGGTTGGTGATGGACACAGGAATCTCCAGCAGACACATCTCCCCCTCCTCATCCCCACGCAGGCAGTACAGCCGCCAGGGTCCCTCCGTGTTGGTGCTGGCGTCTTCCCGCTTGCCAATGTGCACCATCATGTTCCCCTCAAACAAGTTGAGGAAGCAAGGAGGCTCTTTGCCTTGCACCACACGCACCTGGTGGAAACACCAAGACACCCCTCAGTCCTGATTAAAGTCAGTCATACACTGCAGGCAACCAATTAAAGTTTAAAACCAAGAACTAAGTGCATTCAGCCATGCAACCAACAGGTAGAATGACTCATGATGTCTAACCCAAACAAGCTCAGGAACTTATCATACAGAGACAGACCACTCACTTGTACTGGCAACACCTGAACACTAATTATATGAAAATCATAAAGGGAAAAGACAGAACACGAACTGTCAAGGAAAACCATTTACTCCTGTCCTCTTTTCAATGTAACTTGAAAAACACCCCCATTTTAAATCAAGCAATGCATGGGAAAAAAAATGCCAACAGATATTTTTCTAATTTTGTTTATGGACCCAAACTTTACTCTTGTCCTCTTGTCAACATAAACCAACTTGAAAAAAGACCTCCATTTTATACCAGGAAATGTATGAAAGAAGAAAAGAAAAAACGGTGACTGATATTTTGTTATCCTTTTTGGCCCCTAACTTTACAAAAAAGGGGAAATATCAGACTGGCAAAGGCACAGCATGATCTTTAAACTGCCCTACAACCACTGCTTTTTAAAAAAAACACCAAAAAACCCCTATTTAACGAACAAAAGTGCCAGAAAATAAAGTTGATGTGCATCTGGGAACTGGTTTTGGGTTCTGCTTTTCTGTAACTGGAACACTCCCCCCCCCCCACCACCAAAAAAAACACCCTGGCTACTTGAAAACAGTTAAGCATGCAAAGTTCTCATCCAGAGTGTATCTATGGTCTCACACAGACCCCCAGGAGTGATAAAGGGACAGTGCATATTGTGGGTAACCTCTATCACAGAATAGCCTACAACAATAACAATAAATGTAGTGAGAGGTATGGCATGGGGAAAAAAAAGAAGAGAGACAGATATGGCATGGAGCTCCCATTTCATCCGTGGTGGTGCCTGTCTTTACCTGTGGGCCCCTCTCCTCATCCAGCTCCACAGTCATGAGGGCCGAGGCTCCTTTCTCGTTGATGGTGGAGTCCTGACCCTGCCAGAAGAAGTAGGCGCAGCGCTCCCGCCCTGTGAGGGAGTGCCGTGCTGCCTGGCCCTTCAGGCTCTTCAACCCTGCCACACACCAAGTCACCTCCACATGAAATACCCAAAAGACTGCTTCTGGAACAATCACTCAACATACATTCTCTGAAATCAAAGCACAGTCAAAGCACCTTCCCTAGTTAGCTTCCCCCCACCCCTCCCAAATGATTTCCCCAAGACCATGATAATGTATAAAACATCTAGGAACAGAAAGAGCTGAAAAAGCTATAAAGACCATATCAGTATTTATAAGTAAAGCTATAAAGACCATATCAGTATTTATAAGTAAAGCTATAAAGACCATATCAGTATTTATAAGTGTGTTGCATCCTGTATATGTAGAAACAAAATATGTGGCCTGCCATCTCACATACCTTAGTAAAATGCACTTTGATTTGTCTTTGCAAGATATAGCGCTATATAAGTTCCATTTATTATTATTATAAATGCTGAAAAAATGAGTGTTGCATCCTCTCTGGCTAAGAGTAACTAATGATGTTCCCTGAAGTTAATTTTATCACAAAATGATAATCCACCAATGTTCAGTACACACAGATAATCTGTTGATCTACAGGTTATTCCCTCCTCGTGCTTTCCAAAATCTCAAAACAATACAACATGATACAATACAATACAATACTACACAGCACACACACACATACATGTTTACTACGCTACAAATCCCACCTGCATTGGTGATCATGTACTGCCATCGGACAACATAGGTGTCTCCATGGTGGAAGTGGCCATAGCTGGGTTCAGGTATCTGGTAGTGATCGTACTCCAGGACATGCCACACCTTGGTGCCAAGCGTCAGAATGTCCTGCTCTTTGATGAAGCCCTGCATGTCCTCTTGCCTAAACACCAAGTGAAGCCACACAGTCACCACTGAAGCAAACCTCAACAATTAACGGTCATAATATAACCAATAAGTAGCCAGCGACAAAACCAGGTGATTTTGTACCCCCAATTTATGTGACTCTATGTGTGTGTGTGTGTGTGTGTGTTCATTTTAAAATTAAAAAAACAACAACTTTTATTTTGAGGAAAATGGAATGAGCACTCCTGTGCTTTTTTGCACCATTCCCTGAGGTCATGTGGTTTTGTAAATTTTGTCATTCATTCCAAATGGTACCCAATGGCCTAATCTTCTGAGAAGTCAAACAGGTTTTAACATGTGTGCAAGATGTTCTGCGTGCATTTGCACAAGGGACCTTGGCTTATAGTCTCATCTGAAGGACTTTAGGGAGGGAGTGGAGTTGGCACTGATGTTAACTCCAGGGGGGAAAAAATCTCCCTGAATGGAATTTGAACCTGGGTTAGCAGATTGCAAGTGCAATGTTCTATCCACAGGCTATCCTGTGTGTGTGTGGTTTGTTTTTGTCTCAAGACTGCATTTGAGGCCTGTTGACTTGGTGACTTGGATCATCTTCAATAGTACATACTAAAGTTTCAGTGTCAAAAGGATATTTACTGGTCAATACCTATATATATATGACATGAAATGATAGTGACCTTTTTTTGGCCTGAAGCCTCCTCACTGGCCAATGTCAGTTAAGATACTGAATACTGTTTTGACTGGACATTTAAACTGGGTTTTTTAAATCTCCATTTTTAGTGGGATTTGCAACAAGTGATGGGAAAACAGTGCTTTGTCTTCTCTCTCACTGGTAATCATCTCCCTTGCACAGCAGATGCACAGCACATTAATTTCTTCACAATATTACATTGGGGCACAAAGATTTTTTTTTTTTTTTCCAAAGAAGTAAAAACAATAAAAACTTTAAAACATCTAGCTGCTACTTTTCTCTTAAAAGTTTCAATTACACCACTCAGGAAAAGATGAGAGTACAAACAAATGAAGAAATGCATAAAGAAACAAACAAAGAAAAAAAAAAAACAAGTCAAGAGGACAAGAAAACTCTGCATGCACTTACCATTTTTTACCGCGCCCGACATGCGCCCCTTCTAACAGCAAGGTCACAGGCGAACTGTTGACAGGGATCATTTTCTTGGCATCGAACGCTTTGATGTCCGAGAAATCACACTGAAAGGCACACACACAGCCACTGGACTCAACATCATGGACACTAAACAAGGCTCTCTTCAAACATTTCTTATATGCCCAAAAAACGTTCTCTTACACATGGGTTTTCTTTGGTTTACTGCGTCCGCCCGCTACCCCCATTCACACCTAAGGGTTATTTTCTGTCACACCAACTATTGTTTTTCTCAGCCTACAGAGACATTTTATACAATGGCAGGATGATGATAATTGCACTGGTTTCTTTTACTGGAACTTTCATTATTTTTTGAAAATAACTCCAAAAAAGCATATCCGAGTAAAAAAAAAATTGAAACAAGCCTATGGTAATGCTACGTTTTATGCAAAATTCATCAATACTTCAGGGGAAACCCACCCCATGAACCCTTACTTTCAAAAAAAGAGATGGAAAGGGCAATGTAACAATGATAAAACGAGTGACCCAAAACACGCCAAGCAAAACACACTTTTACCAAGTAACACAATTCTGAAAAAAACAAAACCACCCAACCTACCTTCACATCAATCGATTTTTCTCGTTTGACCCCAATGAGACGCGAGGAATCTGGCCAATCAGCAAACTTTTCCCGAAACAGTATCGTCTCCATGTTCTGGTTGACCTTTCCGAAGATGGCCCAGTCTGGGCGCTGCGAAGCCTGCACTGGAATTCCACCGTCCTCTTCCGCTGAACACACACATACACGCAGTTCAGTAAACCATCATGACCACACTGAATTTGCTCTTGTACTGTATATTCACAGGTTGAATAAAGGCAAGACAACCATTTACTTCTGAGCTACACATCTGGGAACTGCATTATAAATGAGTGTAAGGCAAAAGCTGTATAAAATTAAAAAAAAAAAATCACCACTGTCTTCAAGTCAGTGCAAATTAAGAGAACAGACAGGTACTGTTGATTTCAGACACAAAGCTGAGAATGTTTCAGATAATGTATTAATAGACACAAACCAGAAAGATATGATGCAAACTGGCCCAGGCCAAAAGCTGTGTCAGTTATTGATGTCAGCTAATTGCCAAGGCCTATACTAAAATAATGATATGTTGTAAAATGTTATGTTGAGATTGCCTTCAGCCATGACAAGCTCTTAACATAACAACCTGCACTCTTCTTTTAACCCTTTAGTCCCCGATCCGGCCGCAGCCGACAGTAACGGAGGCTGCCGCTAGATTCCAATCCGACCGCAGCCGACAGTTGGTGCTGCCCACGTGGGTAGTACTTTTCCATCACACACAGACCTCGTGGTTTTCACACTATGTGTCTGAAAATTGGTGGGGCGATGCAGGGAGGGTGTCAGACGGTGCCAGTGATAAATTTAGACCACTAACATGCGTGTAGTGGGGAGGGAAGGAAGAAAAAACAGTCAGCGACCGGAACGCTTTTCAATGGTGGAGCGTGGCGAAAAAAAATCGCGTTTTCTTTAGTAGCACACGATTCATCTGATTAGCGAGACGATAAATTGAATGTTATTGTCTTGGAAGTAGAAACATTTGAACGAGAATTGTTAAGTGAGTCCGATATTAAACGCTTACGAGGAAGAGGAGGAAGGAAATGCTGCAGTTAGGGAGAAGAGCGAGCCTGAAAATAATGTGCTACAGGGCACATTCCTGACCTGTGCTACACACACGACTGTGGAGAAATTTGACCTCCTGGCCAGTCCGCGGCATAGACGCCTGAAAACGATGCCTTTTGACTGTTTTCTCATTATTACCACACTTTTGCTTTGAAACTGCAATGGCAGAAACGAACAGAAATTGCCGATAATGAAAATAGCAAGAAGGAAAAGAAAATAGGTCTCCTGTCTGCCACGGTTCGACAGGTGAGAGCAATGGGTACACCCCCCCCCCCCCACACACATCCATAATTTGTGCTTTTTGTGATGTGATGTGACCCTGTGCCACCACTACGACTACTTTAGAGACTACCAACATTAAAATTTTGTAGGGTTACAGAAGTTCTGTGTTGCTTCGAATTTGTCACACCTGTGCTGTGACACTGGTGACAGTGTGACAGTCATGTACAATAATACACTTCTGTACACTTAACAAACATGTGGTAGCACACGCAGATATGAAGTACAGTATAAAGGTCACATGTTGATTGAATATGACTTGTTTTCAAAAGAAAAAATAGTTAAACAAAACTTCTGTCTCCTCAAGACATACCATAAAACAACAGGTGCTATGGGGACATTGTGTGACACATCCTTGAAGTACTATTGCACATAACCATTGGTAAACACATCAGCTGGGTATCACTTCCTTATTCGACACTAACATGCTTGAACTATTGTCAAATCCATCCAGGACTTGCTGTTTTATCATATATACCATATTTTTACCTGTGATTGGTGACAAATAAGGTGACAGTGACAAGACATCTGGTGACCAGACACATAAACTTGCGCCTAAATGCAAGTACAAAGACATACCTAGCTTGTGACAAAATTTCAGCTTGATAACTTGTCATGCACACACACAATTGTCTTAGGAGTAAAGTAAGTCAGATGGAGGTAGAAAACCTTCAAAGAATTCAAAATCTACAGGCAGTTTAGCTCCGTAGAATCCAACAACAAGAGGGTTAAAGGAGAAAAAAAATCCTCTGAAGTCGGAGTATGGCTGCCTATGTGGTGAGGTACTTGAAAATAGTCATACACACAAACTTCCATCTGGTGAGCTTCCTATCTCACAGTGATTCCCAGGTGGGATGAGTGAGTCAGACTGCACGTTCTGGGTGACCCCCAGAGTGTAAAGCTGGGGAACGCACAACAACAACAACATATGATGCAAATACCACATGCAGGTATTGATTAAACTAAACACCAACTCAAAAAAATTTTAAAAGTCAAATTGATGACTTTACAAAGTCTAGTCACCTGGCACAGACATAAAGACTGATGTATGCTACAAGACACAAACAGTCAACAGTAGTGATTAAAATCAAATAGATAAGAGCAATGCCACTTTAAAAAAATTGAAACCTGTACAAAGTGACGATGGTCTCCAGGTAGTTATTTCCCTTGCCTTACAGCTACTCCGGTCATGCGTGTGCCCCCACACATACACACACAGACGGACAGACAGACAGACCAACATAGATAAAGGCCACTTACAGCGAAGAGGGCCGATGGGGTTGATGGCACACTCGGAGTAATCATAGCCCCTCTCCCACAGTTTCTGGGCCAGAGCCATGCCCTGTTTGCGCTGGCTGGGGTCCACCTCTTTGCCTTGCCACACGTAAAACTCCGACCCAAAGTCAAACACCAACACCTGCAACACACAATCCAAACAGTCAGAGGTTTGTGAAAGACTGTCATGAAGATGGTCAGTCACAACACAAGAGCAGAACCCCTACCAAAAGCGTAAGGAAAAAGAATACCGAACCAAAAAAATACGACACAAAGTGTTTGATTTCTTTGGCTTTTGTTTGATTTCTTTTGCCTTGTGTATGCTATCAATGAAATGCCTGTCCTTGAGGCTTTTTGTGGGTTTTTTTTTCTTTTCTCAATCTTTTATTGCTATTTTTCCTCTTCTTTCTGTATGACCTGTTTTGTTTGAAACTACAACATACATGAGCAAGCTTTATTTAAAAACATTTTACAGGCATAAATCGTGACCAAGCTACCGAAACATTCATGGTAAATTTGTTAATAACTTCTCACAGCAATTTTGGTGGTGCTGTTTGCTGGCTGTCTTTCTTTGCTTCTCTAAGGTTAGGTTAATGGGCCCACCTAAAATGTATTTATAAAATGTTCTTGAATGCATTCAGGTGAAAACATATTTAAGCATGCACAGATACATGCGCACATGCTTTTTTCTCCACATATACATACATTAGCGCTTTGATTTGTTGCTTTACAAGATTCCGCGCTATATAAATTCCATACATTATTATTATTATTATACACAGACACACACAGATTTACAAACATGCACACATTCACCCATGGATACAAAATGATATCTCATCTACCCCCTTTTCAAAATCTTTCCAATTCTCTCTTTTTGGGGGGGGGGGGAGGGGAGGAGGAGTGTGGGGCTGATACCATTGGCAGCCTTAAGTCTCGGAAGATTATGGAGTGGCGCTCTGGGAGTTAATTCTGGTACAGCGTCAGTTGTGGCTGGCCAGTCAGACACAGGAATACAGTCCCTATGTGTCTGATACCATACAGTGAAGATTCCCCACCATACAGAGAAAGTCTACACACACACACACAGCACACACCAGGAGCAGGGCACTGGCAACAGTACCTCTTTTTTGTCCAACATGGAATGTTTAGGGATGTTGCCCCAGTACTCCTCATAAGGCTGCAGGGCCCCGTCCTTCAGCCGGTACACCATGTTGGTCTTCACAATGGAGCTTTCGTACAGTTCGTCTTCTTCCTCAGGACCACACGCTGCAAACACAACCACCCATAACTCAAATCAGATCTGCTGTATCCTGTTACCTTCATTGCAGAAGATATGAACATAATATAAAAGCTATCTCAAGAAAAAACCATTTTCATTCAAGGTACTTATCCTATTTGAATTAGGTAGTATCTTAAGTAACTCAACATTTGCAAAATACCTAGATTCAAGGTAACAATCCTTTTGAAGTAACTCAACACTTGAAAAATACCTAGATTCAAGGTGATGATCATATTTGAATCAACTGTGTTTTAGGTAACTGTACATTTGAAATCTGGGAATTCAACAGAACACATTACAAGAAAAAATTGCCAGTTTCCAAATGCTTCTGTCCTGTCTAAGTTGCGAGTCGGGGATTTTTCAAACTGAATACACTGATAACACTTAGCATCTCAAGCAATAGGGTTTACCTAAGTCTGGGGTCAAATCACAAAAAGTACGAATGAAAAACCATAGGACTGCTATATTTCATAAACATCAAAGATATTCAACCAGATCAACATAAAAAATATAATGCAAACAAGACGGACACATTTATATACCTATTGGTGTGGTGTGTGTGTGTTGTGTGTGTGTGTGTGTGTGTGTGTGTGTGTGTCTGTGAGTGCATAGACATGTCTACAAGTATTTGTGAGTGTGTGTTTTCATGTACGGGTGGGAATGTGGATAGACCACACTGTTCATGCACATATGTCTGTTGAACACAACTGGTTCTTGAAAACACTTTCTGCACGCAAGCGGCTGAACTGACCCTGGCACTGTTTCTCCCCTTGCAGGGTTGACCAGAAGTGCTTCCCTGCTCCCAGGCGATCCTTGGTCTGCTCCACTGTCTGCACCACTGCCGTGCCCTTGTAGCCCAGGTCCTTCTTCTGCTGGATGTAGTTGGCCACATCAGCCGACTGTGCAGAACACACCCAAGTCAATATGCTTCAGTATGTAATGTTATATGCCCCTACCTGGAAAAGAAGCTTGCACACCACATCACTTGAAACATTATGTGCAGAGACGGCACCTCAAGGAATGATGGAAAATATGAATGTCATGCCTATGTCCTTCTCTTGTCTACCCCCTTTTTCATTGATCATGACATTCGTCACACTTAACCATGCTTTCCATATGGTCTTCATTGAACTTTTACCATGTTTTACAGCAGACTAGTTACAAACTTTCATTCAGTCATGACTTCATGTTGATGTAGCAATCAAGAGTCAAGTGAGCAGATATAAAGGAATCTGTTATTTTCTTAAATGAGGTATTACACACATCAAATCTTGACTGGTTTCTGTGAAACCTGTACAGCAGAAAAACTAATAAGAAAACTACTGGTAGCCATATGTCTTTTTATGTTAAACACAATGTACACATTACAAGTATTTTAAATCTTTCAATTTGCACATTATGAAATATGTTTTAAAACATTTAAAAAAATGATATGTGTTACATCAGTCCTCAATCTGTAAGCACAGCTATCAATGGGTTTGGACAGAAAACTTACAAAGAAAATTCCAGGTGAAGGCAAACTTACATACAACATACATCACAGGTTCTGAGTTAATCTGAGCATTTCTGAATTTTCTTGCAACCTACAGAATATATCTCCCAATCCATCCCCTCTAACAGCATGTTTAGATTGAGTCACGATATGCTTTTGAACCCAGCATCTACTGGGACAAAGTGAAGACTGTCACTGACCTTTGCTTTTTCAATGATGTTGCTGAACTCGCCCACCCAGTTGATGACCTTGTCAGGGGTGACCAGGATGTAGCAGTCTCCAGCATTCATGGACAAAGCGCTGGGTTCCACAAGGCGCGTCTGGATGTTCCTGCGTCCTGCATACACAACAGTGAGTTTTTCAGCTGCACCATGGAGATCAAGACAAGTGTTCCGACTATCATTTAAAAAAGTAATTTTTTTTAACCTAAAACCAGAGCGATGTGATCTACTTTACTCATTCTAACAGCCCTGATGTAAAAGTTTATGGTTGGTTGGGCTGAAAGCAGAAATAAACTATGCCCACTGGCAGTCAAGTTTTCTTTCTTAGTCAGTCTGTTGAGACAACATTTCATTTCAAATAGAGACTAAACTACAGTGAACTTGTTGGCTTGCATGCCCCGTACCTTTAATGTGGAGCAGCATGAGATCAGAAAAGGGGTTGCGTCGTGCAGCCAGGGCAGCAGGGAGGGAGGAGGGCTCCGTTTTGCGCAGCTCCACACTGCTGAAGTTTTCTTTACTGGCCAGACCGGCCAGAGCCTCCAGAGCAAACCCTGCGTCTTTCTTCACTGTCAACACAACAGTGCACAGTCTTTTTACTCATAATGATGATGATGATGATGATGATGACAATAATGATGATGATGACGGTAGTGATGATGGTGATGATGACAGTAGTAGGTGATCATGACAGTAGTGACATTAACATTTTTTTAAACCAAGTAATTATTAACAGCTGAAATTTTGTGAGATGTTGATGAAAAAAATCTGGAAGTAGATCATCTGATGACATCAAACACAATTTTATTCAGAAAGAAAAAAACTTTTAAAAAATCTCTTGGGCTTGATACTTTTTGTTCTATTTATGAACTGCAAATAGTTGCAGATACAAATAAATTTACTGGAACCTCATCAAACTTATAGAAGCTCCAAAAAGTGTTTTCTGCTTGTTTGTTTATTTGCTGCTTTTTAAAAAAACACCCACTGTATTCTGTCAAGTGTTCTATCTTCATAAAATATCATTCACATGAATTAAGTTACTACTTCATGGATGTATATTACACCAAAGACAAATCTCACTTACATGCTTCTGTTTTCATTTTGCGTAGTTGCTTCTCAGCTGCACCGGTGCTGACCTGAACATACTCTGTCTGAATCTCCACGAACTGGGACTGTGTCTTGATGGGGTTGCGACTGGTTGCTTTCTTCTTTCTTGTGGGACGGATCTTCTTCACTGACTGTAAACTGTCAACAAACCAAGCTGTGATTCATATGACGCTGTCCTGAGCTCACAAGTTTCCAATATATTGAATTGTTTATCTATTCTGATTAGGTATTCTTTCAGTCATCTCCAACCTTTCTTTCTCTATATCTCAAAAATGTCACAGCCACGTCACTGCTGTACTCACACTCAGAAAGAGAAATCAAACATTAGCCCATTGTGTTCCTTATAAAAGGTGGGGTTTTTGTTGTTGTAAGCAAACACCAATTGAATCTTTCTTTGATATGAATAGTTTCTTACTTATAAAAAATTGAAGACTTATGACAAATCAATGAAAAGACTCCTAGGAAATAATACATGACGAATAACGTCATAATAAACCCTAAAGGTTTAGCTCTCTTTCTCTCTCTACATGTAATACTTTGCGCTTTGGTGTAAAACCTGTTCGCATTAGTATAAAAATGAGAATAAAAGCTAATCACATTCTTAACAAAATTAACTAGGTAGAAGAAAAGTTTTAAAGGTTCTTGTTCACTAAAGTGTTAAAACACACACACCATAGCTCATTCACATGAAAAAAGAAACAAAATGTTCTGAAATGGGCTTACATTTCATTGGATTCGATGAAAATGTTGTCAAAGTCGTCAATCTCCAAGTTGACTCTGTCCGTTATTTCAGTGATCTCCTTGGTGGAGAAGAACTGCTCGATTTCCTCATCATCCAGGGTGGGCACCTCCACCCTCACTGCCTCTCCTTCCTCTTTTTCACCTGCACCCGCGTCCTTGTCTTCTGTCTTCTGCTTCTCTTTTGTTTCTGCTTTCTTTGCAACAACTGTTGGGTCTGTAGGAAAAATTGTACAATGAAAGACTACACTATTCCAAAACAATTTTTTAAGCTGTTGGAAAACATGTAATCAGCAGAATCTTAAGCTGGACTTTTCAGGAACTTTGGTTCTTTTTGTGTTATTTCTGAGGAGTGTAAAACCATTAACACATAGTTATTATCTCTTTAGGAAGTCACTGCCTCAGATATGGGTAATTATTTTTAGTCTCACAGTCATGGGCACACATGCGGTATATGCAGACACAGTGTTACAAAAGGGGTGCATTTCATTAACACAATACTTATTGAAATATGTTATTGTTTGCAATCTAAACCAGTATGATAGTTCATACTTGAACATGCCTTGTATATATACCATTTAAAGTAACACACGTTGTACATTCTATGTCATTTAGTTACAATCTAAACTATCTAAAATGCTCTTTAGCACAGACAAAATAATGATAGTGGCATGCAAGACTTGCAATCTGTCATATGTCTTTGAACAGAAAAGCCAACTCTTTAGCAATGTGTGAAAAACTCTTAACACTTCCAACTAAACTTTGAACACATTTTCTTCCTGAACATTGTGATAGATGTCAACTCTTCCACATGTATTCTATGTACATTTATTTGAAACATATCATTCTTCAGATTCTCATGCAAAATACACAGCTTTAACAGATTTATACATACTGTCAAGTCACAGAAATATTTCTCATTCTATGCTTTCAAGTAGACCGTGTCACTCTCTTATGATATACCGGAACAATCTGACTAAATTATTATTCAAATACCACACTATAGTTTAACACATATTTCCAGCATACTTCACATATATATTGGGAGATACTTTACATATATATCTGTGTGAAACATCATCAGTTTGTGACAATGCTATTTAACATCATTGTTTAATGACCAGTGTAGAAATTAAATATCAAAACATTTTTAACATTTGTTAAGTCACAGTCACACAGTAAGAAATAAAGTTACTGACAACCATAGCTCTATCTAGAGTCCATGTACTATTATCATTATTATTATTATTAAATGTGTCACTGAAACTAGACACCTTATTGATCCTAAGTGCCTGTGACAAGATTTTAAAAAAACCCACAACTAAGTTCCTTTGAATGATCTGATTGTTAATTCCATTTTCTGATTCAGTGAATAGTTAACTGGAATGTCTAAGAAAAAAACGAAAGTTTAGAAAATCAGTTTCAACAATTTTGACAGAAATCATTCTTTGCAAAAATAAACATTGAAAATGAAATCTTTTCAGCAAACTATTAAGTTTAAACAACTACTAACTGCTGACTATTTGTGCATTTTCACATATTACTCTACAACACAAGCTAACAAATACAACTATGGATGATTTCATGTATTTTAAAACAAATATCACTTGACAATGTCTATTTCTGCATTAAAAACAACACCAACAACAACAACAATACTTTATCATGTATTTCTTGCATCAAACAGTTTATGTGAGTCTGCCTGTGAAATGAAACATGACATTACAAAGTCAGCAACTTTTTTGTATTTCTCTTAACACACTTTATGTAAAACTCTTGTCCTCATTTCCTAGTTTTCTCACTGTACCAACTGCCTAAACTGGAAAGGCAGAGGCAGAGATAAAATTAGTGTGTGCACACAACTATACCACAACTTACCAGCAATAATCTCCTTAGGCAATGGGACCTTAGGCAAAAACTCTTTGGTGGGAGTGGAGGGGGAATTAACAGGGGAACTGGCATTGGAACTGTCATCTGTAGGAGGCAGCACCGTCATTACATTCAGTGAATATATGTGTACAACAAAACACACCTGTTACCAGTTAGTTTTCCACACCATGGAATACATCATATGTACAGACACACACACACACACACACTCAAGGCAAACATATTAGGTAATATGGAACCCGGTACATACATATTAGTTTTTATTTAACTTTATTTATCACCCATGGAAGTCATATTTCTTTTACCTTTACAAATGTATTGCAATAAAACAAGCAAACCCATACAAAATAAAGCAATACAAACTGGTAATTCTTTTTCAAACAGTATTATTATGCACCTTATTCATTCTTTTCATATTTATTTGAAAAAAGAACTCTTCACCCTCTTTACAATAAAGATAAGTGGTTGTGATTATGTTATATATATATATAGTTTTTATTGCCATTTTAATATATATATATATCTCCCTCATCCAATTATTTTTTTATATAAAATGAAGAAAATATCAAATGGTATCAGATATTCAAAGTCCTTGTTTTCTCTTTACTTTCATCTCTCCTTTTTTCAAATTAAGAGGAATTCCTGTACACTGGAAGGGTGCACACCAATTTTAGATAAAATATTGTAGAATTGCAGTGCCACATGAAACATCCCCCCCCCCCCCATCCCCCCACACACAAATTCCCTATTCTCTCCCTTCAGCAAAACACTAATAATGGAAACTGATTCATTTATCATATATTCCAAAAATATTGCAAAGAATATTGCTGACTGCCAAAATAGCAGAAATACATACTAACAGATTGAAAATTGCAGTTCATAAAGCATGCAAACATTATTTGTCCTAATTTCTCATAAGTTTTGATGTTCTTTAAAAAGCCATAATAATAGATTTGTAACAAACTATTTATAAAATCAGTAAAAAAGAAAAAAAAAAAGAAAAGTTTTCCACATCATGAAATTATAGCTTTACTACATTGAACAAAAACACGCATTTAGTCACACATACACAAGAATATCCAGACTTATATATAATATATATATATATATAAGAGAGAGAGAGAGAGAGAGAGAGAGAGAGAGATAGATATAGATAGATCTGTGTGTGTGTGTGTGTGTGTGTGTGACGCTGCACGTGAAAATCATGATTAAGGGTCATTATTCAGAAAATGAGATTGAGGTGTAATCTAAAAGAAGAGAATATTCTGAACAAGACGCAAACATCAGATTTCAATTATCTGCATTACTTTTTTAGATACACATGTTGGAGTCTCCAGGTGATCAGTGACCGTGGCTTTAGCAGCGTTCACTTTAACAGCACGCAGCACAAAACTACAGCTGCCGACTTATCCATGATTTTTGTGTGCAGCATCACAGAGAGAGAGAGAAGAGAGAGAGAGAGAGAGAGAGAGAAGAGAGAGAGAGAGAGAGAGAGAGAGAGAGAGAGAGGGAGAGAGAGAGAGTGAGAGAGACAGACAGACAGACAGGGAGAGAGAGAACAGATGGACACACAGAGAAACCCCAAATATTAACAGCATAATTTTTTAACCTGCCTCTGCTCAACTAGAATTTTAATAAACAATGAATGATCAGTGATAAAGGAAGTCTGGTGATCATTTATGGTAAAAGACATTTACCATTAGTCGCCCCTAATTCGTCCTTATTCAAGCTTTGTTCTTATTTAACTCTTTTAGGATTTTGTTTGCATATTATCAACAAATCTTTGTTGTTTATTCCTCAGTTAGAGCTCCAAGGTTCACCAATGGTGACATTTTGCAGTATGCAACCGCTCTTGCCCACCACTGAAGGAATAAAAATGAAATCAGCCTTAATCAGTTCTGCTTTTTTGTTTGGGCTTTTTTGTTTAACCAAAGATATGAACATTTTTTGTCTTCCTTTTCTTTTTTTCTTTGGTTAGGGTTTATTTTCTTTACTCTTTTCTTGTTAATACAAATCAATGTGTTTACAATTATTCATGGTCAATGGTTAGTCACTGACATCAATCTATCTTCTATGAACATCCACCTAAGTAAAACGAATGACATGTTTACTAGCGTGATCTTCACAATTAACCATTAATAACAGAAATATACAAATTATGAAATCATGCTAACATACAACATCCATGCATACAGCGCAGTAAATTAAGCATCACATATCATTTAACATCTATTTTATTTTAAAAAAGATATATAAATAACGAAGATATCTTTAGCCACAGCAGTTTCTTCTTCTGATAATATGCACTTCTTTTTTTCACAGTGCATTATACACAAACCCCAGTATTCTGAGAGCACTATGAAATGAGAGATCAACATTGCAAGTTATAGTTCAGACCCAACAGCCAGTCAAGTACAGAACACACACAAATATCTGATTCAATCAAACAAGCAAGTCTCCACACACAGTACATATGAGGTTTTGGTTTTCAAATAGCGAAAGTACTGAGGGTAGGCAATCTTATAATCACTTTATTCATGATAAACACAAGATGCCCAAAGAAAAAAGTTCCAATGATGTACTTACCTAGCCTTGTCAGATCTTTTTTGGATGATGCTTTGATTTTGGCAACCAGAGGACTTTCTGATCCAACCACTGAAAAATGAGGTACATAATATAACCAATGTGTCTAGTAGTACCCCCCCCCCCCCCCCCAACCAAAAAAAAAGAAGAAAAAAACCCTAATCAAATATCAGCAACATGTGAGTCAGTCACTACTCAGTTTAGAAAAAAACCAGTCGTGATTCCTGATTCCCATGTAGTACAATAAAATGATTTTCATAAAGAGATATTTACTTAACCACCCCCCCCACAAAACCCCCAATATCAACTGTCAACTTTTGTTTGATTTAAGAAAATGGGGGAGAGGGGGGGGGGAAGGGACATACACACTCAAAAGTGTAGGCAGGCTGGCAGTCAAACGGAAAGACAGTAACAAAGAAAGAGGCTTTAGACAGATGAGAGACACCCACACAAGTACAGAAAGACAGCAACAGAAACATCAACAGACAGAAAGCAACACACAGAGGAATAGCCCTACACCCTTACTCCCTTCCCCAGTTTCATTCCAGACCTGTTGACAACTTACCCGATTTGGGGAGTTTGTTGGCTGTTGTGAACTGGCCGGCGTCTGTATCTTCCACCCGTTCTATCCACTGTTTCGCAGACACTTCCAACTTGCACAGACGGTCGGAGATGCTGAGAGGCCGCACAGGTGTCAGGTTGCCCTTCTCACGCAGTTTGACGTCCAGCACGGGAGGACTCAGCTCTTTCTCTCTGACCACTTTCCTTTTCCAGTTCTCCTCCCCACTGGTCTTCAACTGGTTGAGTCTGCCACAGGAACACCTTCATATGCACTTGATCAGTACAGGAAAACGGTGCTACCTTGATTTTAAGCTGGTTTAGTCTGCCATAGGAATATCTTGATCACAAATTGGTCAGCAAAGGAAAATAGTACCCTGTGTGTGTGTATATGTGTGTGTGTGTTTAAAAGCTGGTTTAGTCTGCCATGTGAATATCTTGATAATCATTTACTCAGTAAAAGAAATGAACACCTGGTTTTTAGAGCTCTTGCTACACATCCTGCTGGTACTGGTATACCTTGTAACAAATATAAATGATACATGTGGTCAGTGAAAGAAAAACAGTATCTGGCTTTCAGAAAGTTAAGCTTGTCATATAAGTGACCATGGCATACCTCAATAACGATATCAATGAAAGTTTACAGTCACCAAACACTGAAAAATCTTCTAACACAGCACCCAGGTTTCCAATGATTCAGGCTACTACATTAATGCCCTGATATGCATGTGAGAGAGAGGGAGGGAGAGGGAGAGGGAGAGAGGAGAGGGAGAGAGGGAGAGAGAGAGCCAAGTAATAAAAAAAAAAGTCATGAACAGGATGCACTAAGCACCTGATCTGCATCAGAACAAAAAAGGTAAAAGACCTCTGTACTGCTAAGGAACTTGTAAAGTCTGTCACACCACATCATTTCTATCAGTACAAATTTCATGACCTATCAACAAGACAATACTGATTTTTCATTTCATACAAAATGACCTACCATTTTAGGGTATTTTTTTTATTACTCATACAAGTGTAACTTAGTTATCTGCAAACAACAACAAACTTTTATAACCAAGAAATGTTCTGGTCTCAACTTTAACCATGAAATTATTTTAAAAAGCCAAAACCCCACCACACAACCCAAGAAACCCAAAAGAATCATACCTATCAGCTATAGAGCCTCCAGAAGCTTTCATAGGGGTAGTTGAAACTTCTGCTTCCTTCATTTCGTCAGGAGTGATGGGCTGGGTCATATGGCGGCCTTCATACTTGCGCTTCGTTTGAGGTGACCTCTCTGGAGTCAGTTGTGGCGCAGGCTGTGTCAGGTACCTGAAAGACAGCAGCACTCACAGCTTAGCACGGAGCCAGGGTGCCACTATGTTTATAGTAGTTAGGTACTACTATTTTGGGTTTGATGTTTACTCCAAAGTACGCTTTAATTAAATACAACTGAAAAAACTCCCACTTTTTCACATATCAAACCATGTTTAAAGAAAAATAAAACTGAAAACAAAAATGCCCCCGGCTTCATAGTTCATACACCAAAATATTTCCCAAGTCGAAATGTCGCTGCCTGAATAGTGGGTAAAAATGGTTGCATTATGCAAAATTTCAAAATCGGCTGAGTCTCAACGCTCTGGATAAGGTCCACCCCTCCCCCCAAAAAAAAACAACCCAACCTAACCAACACCCCCCTCCCCCCAAACCAACCTAAATCAAAAACAACAAACCCCAAACCCACCAAAATATGCTACGAATTTAATTTAATTTCATGTTAAATTAGCTCAATCAAGACGGTATGACCTATCACCATTAGGGCTAGGGCTGTCACCTCTTTCAATACTGTAACTTACATGAACATCAAAAGTCTAAACTGTCTGAACAGCTACTAGTAATCCTTAAAATTATACTGTAAACACTGTCAACTTGACCCCCCTGCCCCCTTCACACACACACATGCATGCCTACATGCACACACATATTGTATGTAAATTGTAATGCATACAGTATACACTCTCTCATTAAATGACACATAACCTAAAATATTTATTTCTTAACACAAATAAAACCACAATAAGCTGAGAATGCCAGCCACTCCGCTTAATTTAATCATCCCCAGATTATAAAAAAAGGGGTAAAATAGACACTTCACATTAATTTTTTTAAAACCTAATAAAACATCATGAGCAAATAAACAATGCTCCATATTGGACATCCTACACCCATCCCAGTGTTTACAGTTTTATTACCTGCCTGCCAGAACAAAACAGTACACTCACTACAGGCAAATTGTTACAGCTTAGTTAATACTGTATTACATAATGTGCTCAGATAAAAAGTGTCAGACTTAATAATAAAAATGTATGGAATATATATATATATATATATATATATATATATATATATATATATATATATATATATATATATATATAGTGCTGAATCTTGTAAAGTAAACAAATCAAAGTGCTTGGATTCAAACCATTTACATGCATGCAACCATCCACAAATATTTGGGTAAGCAGAGATCAAATTTACACACACACATGTATACACACACATGTGTACAACATGCTTAGGTGGGTGGTGGAAGAAAAGGTAGCTGTTAAAAAGTATCTAGAAACAGATATGAGGGGAAGATCTTAGGTAGAAAAATAAGTGCGTTTTGAGGCTGGATTTGAAAGTATCAAATGAAGGCTTTTGGCGAAGTGGGAGAGGAAAGTCATTCCATATGGATGGACCAGCAGACAAAGAGCAATAGGCAGTGCTTTGTTTGAATCTGGGTGTTCAAAAGCACAACATATAGATCTGCAAGGAATGGGATGGAGTGTATACATGAAGGCAGTTACAGAGATAAGAGAGTGCAGATTTGCAGAGACATTTGAAACAGAGGGTATAAATCTTATACTCTTTCATCTTTGTGAGACAGGCAGCAAGTGAAGAGATCGCAAAAGAACAGTGATCAATATGTTCAGACTTTTTCTAAGGACTATACAAGCTACATAGTTTTGTATGCACTGAACTGAAGGGAGTGGATGTATGATGCTTGTAAGCCAGCCAGGAGAGAATTACAGTAGTCCAGACGTGAAAGAATGAGAGATGTGACAAGTTTGAATGTTGCATCAGTAGGCAGATGAGATACTTGCAAATTGTGCTCATCAGCCTTATGTGCCATAACTGATAGTACTAGCAGCACTGGCAGGTCTGGGTGATGATTTTTTTCCACTAGAGTGTTATTTATTTATTTATTAAAATAAAAAGATTTCATTTCAAGGATAATGGAATAAGCATCCAGTCCCCGTGTATATGCAGTTTTGTAAATTTTGTCATCTGTTCCCCACCGGCACACAATGGCCTACTCTTCCGAAAAGTGGAACAGGTTTTAATGTGAGCAAGATGTTCTGCGTGCGTTCGCACATGGGACTTCGGTTCACAGTCTCATCCGAAGGACTTTTGGGGAGAGTGGAGTTGGCACTGATGTTAACTCCAGAGGAAAAATACCCTTGAACGGGAATCGAACACGGGTCAGCAGATCACAAGCACACCACGCTAACCACCAGGCTATCCCGTCCCCGTGTGTTTTCATGAGAGTGTGTACACCTAAATATTTCACAGAGCTGGACAAAGGAACTGCATAATATATTCTGAATTCTATTGAAGTTGTCATGATGGAGAAAAGTTTATGTTTGGTCCCTGATTTGCTTGAAAAAAGGCTTGAAAATGGACTAAGAGAGAGAGAGAGAGAGAGAGAGAGAGAGAGAGAGAGAGAGAGAGAGAGAGAGAGAGAGATAGGAGAGAGAGGGGGGGGGGGGGGGGGGGGTAGAGATATAGGGAGAGAGAGGGTGAGCAAGTGCAAGAGAGAAAAAAGATTCCCATCACAGCGTTATTAGAAGGTGGGGATACTATATAAATGTACAGAAACGCGTGAAAGAGTACAGAAACGCGTGAAAGAGCCTCTGGCATCTCTACAAGAAAAAGGTTTTAAATTGTAAAAAAAAAAGACAAAACTGGAAAAGGAAATAAATGTTTGGGATTATAATTTATAAATATATATGTAGTTAAATCTATTCTTATTTAACTACAATAACGTGACAAGAACACAGAGAAGGGGAAGTGAAATTTTGAATTGAGTTCTTTACCCAAGGCTACACTATGCTGAAATAGTTTGCATCTATTTAACATTAACTTGCTCACAAATTTTTCAGAATACAAAGTTCACAGCATGTGTCTGTGAAGAGAGCAACTTAGGAAAAGTACAGACAGTTTGAGTTAGCTAGCCTACATAATTAATAATAATAATGTATGGAATTTATATAGTGCTGAATCTTGTAAAGCAACAAATCAAAGCGCTCAGATTTCATTTCATACCACTTTAAGTCACGGCAGATTTCTCTCCGTGAAATTTGGGCTGCTCTCCCCGGGGAGAGCGGGAGAGCACGTCGCCACAAGCGCTGCGCCACCCATTTTTTTTTCATGTCTGCAACTGTATTTGTTTCCCTATCAGAGTGGCTTTTTTCTAAGAATTTTGCCAGGGACAACTCTCTTGTTGCCGAGGGTTCTTTTACGTGCGCTAAATAATTACGTGTAACACACGGGACCTCGGTTTATCGTCTCATCCGAAAGACTAGCGCCCAGACCACCACTCATGGTCTAATGGATGGGGGAAAAGTTTCCGGTCCAAACGGGGTACGAACCGCCGCACACTTCAGACCTGGACTTTTCGCTTTCTAGACAGGCGCGTTACCTCTATCCATGAACTGATGAAGACAGCTGTTGAGTCAGCACATCAGACAGAGAGAGAGAGAGAGAGAGAGAGAGAGAGACTAGAGAGAGAGAGAGAGTTTTAATTCTTTTATTTTGAGAATAGTCGAATAAACACCCATGTGCATGCCCTTTAATAAATTTTGTCATCCATTCCCATAGGCCTACTCTTCTGAAGGACAGAAAAGGTTTTGTACTTTTAACCTACAGGTGCACATGATGATGTTCTCATTGTTCTGCCTGCATTGGCACAGGGGACCTCCCTTTATACTAGACCTATAGTCTCAATGGAAGGACTCTCAGGGGAATGGAGTTGGCACTGATGTTAACAGTATACTCCAGGGGATAAAATGGGTGTCTCAGTGGTGGTTCGAACCAGGGGTCAAACCCAGGAGGTCAGAAGGAAACACTTAAGCTCTAGTCTAACTGCCACTTATCACCTGAGAATCAAATCAAATCAAATGTGAGTGTGTGTGTGTGTGTGTGTGTGTGAGAGAGAGAGAGAGAGAGAGAGAGAGGTGCCGGTAGTATTGTACTGTAGGCCTATAAAGCTTTCTTCCATTAGACATGATCTACCAAGAGACTGACTCAGGATCAGCAAGTGACATCACAAAGCACCCTGGCATACAATTACTAGAATTAGGTCCCAGATCATGACACAAACGCAGGGGAAAAAATATATGATATGTAACCTTCTCTACTGCTAGATCTTTACCTGCATCTATCAGTCCATGGCACACGTACAGTCACAGAATCGCACAGGAGACACAGAATGTTCGCTGACTTTCGCACTGTTTGTTTTCGTGTGACCCGCATTTGACGGAGGACCATCATGGGGCGTAACGCAAATTTAGTCGCACTGGCACATCAGTTATCGCCCGTCGCAATATTCGGTCCTTGTTTCTGGTTGCTTAATTCTTACAGGGGTTTTTTTTTAACAGCTGCAGTAGGTATGACAAGATATTTTGGGAGGAAAAAGCTTGCATCCACAGACCGACAAACTTGTTCGTCCTGTTGCTGACGCGGCACGGCTTAAAAGAAGAAGAAGAAAAAGAAAAAACAAACCCACGGCTCCGAGCATGCAAGCAACCAAACCTAGCATACTAGGCTATACAACAGGAGCGGATAGACCCCCCCCCTCTCTCTCTCTCCATCGCTGCTCTTTTTGTTTTATGGTTTAGGGCCCTTAACTGACTATCACTAACTGACTATCACCCGGTTTTGAGCTCTTAATTTGAATCATATCAACGGTGGTTTGTGTTTTGTCTACAGCGTGTGTGTGTGTGAAACCTGCCAACTCATGTCATTGAGAGGCGACAAGAGCGGATAGGGAAGAAAGACTGAGGAGGTGTCTGGTGCCTCATTAGTAGCAAGAGGAGAGGGAGTAAAAGAGTATTCAGAATTTTGAGAGAGAGTCAGAGATAAAGACAGAGAGAGACAGAGACTGAGAGTATCTTCAGGTTACATTATTACCGAAACAATTCAACTAGCAAAATCTGCATAGACACCACTCGACATGGTACCAGTATGTATCCAACACACACACACACACACACACACTGTAGCCTAGTTGCAACCCTCCCCCCTCCTACAGACACACTCACCCTTCTCCTTTCCTTTTCTACACACACTCGTTAATTTTTTAAAAAATACTGAGGCTTATTTCCGTATTTTAACATCTGTTGCGATTACTTTCACACATCAGTCACTGAAGTCAAAACCACTGCAGGCGGTGGTGATTGGGCGGGCACCAACAGGGGTGAAGGGGGTGGGGGGGCGGGGGTGGAGTGGGTAATTGATGATGTCAGGGAGCAGAGGTTAGGAAAGCAGCGGGAACCTCGGAGCTGATCTGCAGGAGACTGCCTGGCGACATGTGGCATTTCAAGCCTAAGTGAGCTCTTCTGCATTCCACGCTGAGTGTGAGTGAAACACTTTCCCTGTGCAATCATGGGTCCTAGCCTGTATACAATACATATATTATCTTGCCTCCAAAAAACCCTGCATGCATGGGCTTCCAACCAACTCTGACCGGGCAAAACGCCTGCCCTCTGGCCTTTTTTTTGTTTTTTGTTTTGTTATTACTTTTGGCACGAAGTATACTGGCTCTCAAGTGGGTCCCACTTATAATACCAGTACTCAGACGAAACATTGCTTAAGTTAATCCCGGAAAGAAAATGACCAATTTGTACACGAGCCCAGTTCAGTGAATAATCCTATTACTGCTGCATTCGGCTCAGGACATTGGGGAAAACGCCCTGAAAATAAAGACTGATAGCGCTGAATAAAAGGGAAGTAGGAAGAGAAATAGAAACAAAAACCAGAGAGAGAGAGAGAGAGAGAGAGAGAGAGAGAGAGAGAGAGAGAGAGAGAGAGAGAGAGAGAGAGAGCGCGAGAGCATTGTACAACACACACACACACACACACACACACACACACGCACGCACGCACACACACACACACACACACACCATCAGACAATAACGATCCTCGGAAACTCTCTTTCTCTCTTTCCAGACTTCTGGAGCTCACTCAACTCTCATCTGATGTACTTCTTCACTACCTCAACTGGAACTTGAACATAAATCTAATGCCTGAACTCGTAGTAGAGCTCAAGTGGCTTTCCACACTTTAGAAGCTCATAATTATAACCTCATCACACACTTCAGCAGCACATAATTAGGCTTAACCCATCACATATTTTGAGGCTCAAACACGCCTTTTTCT
>CM054134.1:105796763-105844263 GCA_028751875.1 Rapana venosa
CGTGGGCGACGAGTCGGGGATGACCGCCCAGCTTGTATTATGTTGTATTCGATATCCCCTGAGGACCGACTGTTCCGCACCTGATAGCTTGTTCCTGGCAAACTTCTGTAGCGAAAACAAATAATAACGAAACAAAACAAAGAAAACACCACTACCATAACGGAACAAACACCCGTCCGGAATGAATAGACGTGGCACTCCACTGAGGCAATAAGCTTTCCCAGGGGACAGGAACTTGAATTTCAGGCAGAGAAATCTGCCAGTGACTGTGATAAACAATACAACACAAAACGACACACATGTGTCGACAGCTCCAGAGAAAAAAGTCAAGGCAACGTATCGGTGACTTATCTATCAGCCAGGAATACTGAAAGCTGAAGGCCCAAACCTGACTGAAATATCTACATGCTCTGCTGTATGCTTACCTTTGCCAGAACAGCTTAAGAGCTGCAGGATGGCGTTCAGTGACATTCATGATGCCGTCACCTTTCACACAATGCACTGCTAGTTATCCCGCGGAATCAACTTTGGGACCACACACAGAGGAACGGAACGAAACAGGGAGGATCACGGAACGGAGAATAGCAACTTCTCTCTTTCGCCCACGTTTCTGAATTTGTTTGATAATAATAAAAGCAAAACTCACAAGTACACTTCACTCAATCGAGTAGAGTCAGTTCAGGTTGAAAATCTCACACGTTGTTCAGTTGTTTTCAAGGGCTATTTGTTAATGACAGCCACAAATGTCACGAGAAGAATGTCACGATTGAATATTCCATAATCTGTGATACCGTAATACCTGATCCAGCGATGTTGACTGAAATATTCCCAGTTTGGACTGTGTTACCACAAATTAAAGAGTCAGTGAATAATTTCAGATAAAGCTCCTGTATAATTATATTCACTCATTTCTTTGTTTCATAAATACACAAACGTTCTGTACAGTTAAAGATCGTAGGGTACACTAAAAAAACAACAACTGCTGTGTGGAAGGATTACTGAAATCAATTTAATCCTTTTGCAAAGCTCTCTCCACACGTCTACATCTTCTGCATCAAAATCGGCTGCTGCACTCTCTATATCCTGATCGTTATGGAAAGTTATGAAGGTATACGTGATATGAGGCTTGAACTGGTCGTCTTGGTCATCAACAAAAACAAGTGACGTCAGAGGTAGGAAGCGTGGAACGTGGACGTTATTTTCCATTCAGTGTCAATGTAACTGCGCCATTGACCCATTCTTTGTCCAACTGCAATGCACTGCCACCAAGCACTTGTTTCAAAAGTTGACTGCCAAACCGATAATGAAGGAGAAAGGAACAGTTGACACTAAGGCAGCTTTGCGAGCTGCGGACCCTTGCCAAGATCATGGGCCAACTAACAACAGCCTTGAAGCCGATTACAGAGCGACTGACCGACCACACGACTAACGGAATCCTGTCTTGCCGAGGTGTAAGTATGCGTGCTATATATATTACACCGGGCACAGGAAAAGGCTCAAGTGTAGCCTCGCCGGAGGAAGACTACTTACTGCTGGGCAGCATGATTGCTATGGACCTTACGACATCATTAACTTTGTACCATAACATCCTGTTGAGAAGCAGAAGCAGTCCAAACAATCCCATGCTCCAATTAGAGAAGACTTTCACTTCTATCATGAATCAGCACACTGGCTCTTTCACACTTCAGTGTTCTGTTTAGCTATCTACAAGTCCCTAAGTTGTTTCTGTCTAATCCTAACACCGGATAGACCTATGGTAGACTGAACAGTCTTTGGTATGACTGTCTTCCGAAAAGACTATAATTATCAACTGCTGTATGCCTGTTTTCATGTCTGACTGACCTGCAATAAGTGGTGTGCTTGGTGATAATCATACACGCCCATCACTTCTTCTTGGCCACCTTTCTAAGAGCCCGTAAATAAGACAGAAGTTATTCCGAGTATCTATCTTTCTCTTATTTCTCCAGGGTTAACAGGACGATAAATAGTGTAGTCTGGAACTGATCGAACAAAATTAATAAGCTTGTTTCCAATGTCCAGTCTTTTACCCTAGATTTTGAAAGCATCACGTTGTTATGTTATTTGTGAGAATACTGTAAATAAACCGAACAAAAACCCCAAACCCGAACAATATGTTTTATTCTCCAACAGCACAATGGAAGTTTGGGAAACCAAAAATATTACGTTTATTGTTAAATAACACAAACGGGAGTTGTAAGCGGTTTCTTTTCGGAATTTCCAGGTACAGAGTGAGCTGAGTCACATTCCCACGAATGCACTCTGATAGAGTATTTCCAACTCCACAGCCCCTGTGTGGATCAAAGAGGCAGCGTATGACCCACACTTCACTCTTGATTGCCGAACTCCTTAACTAATTGGCCAGCTCTGCTGTGTTCTTACAGTTGGATACAAGAGCCGGTCCCTTAAGAGTTCTAATTGTATAATGACATTATGCTTGAAGAAGCACAAATGGCGCTCCTGTATTTTTTTTTCTCAGCAGAATTCTGTCTGATGACGTCTGAATGACTGCTCCTTCACAGGTTCATTTGTCCTAGCAGTGTGTAAACATAATATTAAACACATACAAACAGTTCTCTGCGCATATTGACCATTTCCTTCCCCTTGTGAAAACCCGGAGCTTGCGTTTTACCCACGGGAAGCAACAAAACCAATGCTTAATGCAAGCACAGTATTTTGCAAGATATTAGACTTGATGCGCGCACCTCTACTCTGGGTTGAATAGGGTGATTAATAGCTATTGTTCATGTACTGCCACGGATGTGACTGATTTTACGCGAACATCTGCACGTTTCGTGTATCCTTGTACTAGTTACTGTGTGCATGCGTGCTCGTGTGTGCGAGTGAAAGAACGCATGTGCACATACGTGTGATGGTGGGGTGGTGGTGGTGTGGTGGGTGGCGTGGTGTGTGTGTGTGTTTTGTGTGTGTTAGGCCTGAGAGAGAGAGACAGAGACAGAGATAGACAGATAGTGAGACAGACACAAAGACAGACCTGCTCACCTTCGGAACGTGGACAACTTTGCTCAATCAGTGATTTTGTGATTATTATTATTCACTTTGCTTAGATGTCTGTTTACGTGTTTATGCCCCCCCCCCCCCCCCCCCCCCCCCCCCCCCCCCCCCCCCCCCCCCCCGTGCTAGATGTGAAAAAGGTCTTGTACTTATTCTATTACTCTCAGAAAACAAAACTTTCGTTATCACTGCAGCAGAGCTATTTGTTGGCCTACTACCTCAACAGAGAACTTTAGATATATCAGCAAACATTTCATCATCAGTCCAGGGGACAACAACAAAAAAAAAAAGCAGCTAATAACTTCCGTACCTGCGCAAACTGCGGCGTATTCGTTTAATTAAGCGGGGCAGGAGGGTGAAACTAATTAGTCACAGGTCTGCAACCTGTGCGGAGTACGTGACCTCGAGTTCACCTCTGCATTTCATGGGTTTGTGACTGACGACTTTAAAGGGATCGTCTGCGTGACACTGCGCTTAAACTGCTTTTAGTCATGGGTCTCCGAAACATGAAATCGTTGAAAATGAAAAATGGAAAATATGAAGAAACAATTTAACTGGAAACAATCAGAGATTTATTTATTCGTGTATTTATTTATCCTTTTATATTGAGGATACTGGAATAAGTACTCATGACAGACAGACAAGACACACACAACACACACACACACACACACACACACACACACACACACACACAAAGAGAGAGAGAGAGAGAGAGAGAGAGAGAGAGAGAGAGAGAGAGAGAGAGAGACAATGACAATATTTTGACAATGACAATATTTTATTGTAATAAGCTTTAAAGCCCATTTACAAGGGGACAGTGGGAAGGGGACTGGCACAAAACACTATTTCAGAAATACAGATGTACATTTCTACAGCCCAAATGGTCGACATGGCATGGATTCCACAACATGGTGAAGTGTTTTACATTACGATTCAGATGAATTGGTGCCTAACACTTTCGCCCATTGCTAATGGGGAAAGGGAGGGGGGAGGGTAACAACAACCACAAACATCATTTAAACACCGAGTCTGTGACAGCGCTTCCTGTCCCTACATTCCGTCTGATCCGGTAACTCATGCTCTTTCCAACACGTGAAAAACCTAACTCACAATATGCCTAACCTCCTGTTTTGCTCTCTCTCTCTCTCTCTCTCTCTCTCTGAGAGAGAGAGAGAGAGAGAGAGAGAGAGAGAGAGAGAGAGAGAGAGAGAGAGAGAGTGAGAGAGTGAGTTAGTTTTTGATGATTGTAAAATGGAATTTTAATGGGCCTGAATTAATGAAGCCTTTCTCTCTCTCTCTCTCACACACACACTCACTCACTAACACACACTCACACACACGCGCGCGCACACACACAACACACACACACACACACACACAACACACACACACACACACACACACGTGCGGAGTGCTTCATTAACTCGATATACTCATGCCTCTTTGCGTCCGGGAGAATAACTGTATAAATACTTGCAGATAATGGGTACGAGATTCACTGTCTAAAACTGATAGACTACAAAATCTGCAAAGCACGAGAGTCGTAAGTCACAATTTGACCATTCCTTTTCCCCCCTACCGAACACATACACCGTATCCTTACAATAACAACATGCCCCTTGGTCCAGGCCCAAAGCTGTGTCAGTTATTGATGCCAGCCAAGTGACAAGGCCCACATTAAAATGTTGTTCTGCTTGAAAATGGTATGTTGGGGTTGTCTTCAGGAAACAAAATGTATATTTTAAGAATATATGGAGTGTATAATCCAAATGCGTTAATAAGCTGGGGAATGTGCAACACCACCAACAAATCCCGCCGCAAAGTTGTGAGAAATAGAGCTAATGATGCCTTCATCCTGCGACAACATTTTCGGGGAATAAAGACGGAGACCTAATCTCGTGTCGGCCGGTTTGATTAATAAGTACCAGCGGAGTTACCTGATTTTGGGACTGTACAACCACCTATCACAAATAATGGTTGTATGATTTTACCTCATCTTATCCTCACCAAGAACTTTTATGGCTGTAGAGCCAGTGACCTAGCTTTATTCCTGCTACAGTTTCATGGACGTCAAACTGAATACGAAACTTGCTTCTTTTAACTCCTTGAGAATTCGTTGGGGGAACTGCACTAAATATTTCAGGCAGTGTGTCGTGGGCAAGCTGAACCTGGCAGATCCCATCCCTCTCCAGGGAGCAGTGTGCATGCTGGGTATGTTCATGCTATCCACCCCACTGGCCACAGCTGGCCGACTCTTCTACAAAAAGTGAATGGAGTTTTAACGTCTCCAGGACCTTAGGACGCATCCGAAAAATGTAAGAAACTGGAGACCTAATCTTGCTCCTACCACAAAGTTAAGTGATTTAAAGCTGCACACTTAATTCTACAGTTATAGTTTAAAGGATATAACCAGCAGACCTACCTGTAAGTCTACCACGTCAATCACAAACATGAAGCTGCTAAAGTGCAGATCTTACCATAAGCCTATAGCAAATTTTGGGGGAGCTACAGCAAGAGATCTGACAATTATTCTATTACGAAAGTTTAGGGATAACCTGTCAAAACAGTTCACTGATAAGTTCAATATCTTTTTTAAGGATACAAACCTTAGGACACAGACACACAAAGACGACAACTTGAAGTCCTCCTTTCCCGTTTGTCTCTCTTCTTCGTCCTGGCCTGGCTATTGCCCCCAGTCTCAACCCTCTCAGTACACACACACAAAATACCACTAAGTGAAAGCCTGCATTCTTAACATCTCGGTATTACTCACTTTATCGACCGGTTACAAGCTGTCGCTCATCTTGACAGCTTTTAAAGCTTCCTCAGCTCTTCTTCTTCTTCAGCCTAAGTTTATATCAATTATCTACTGGCTGAAACCCATCGATTTATGAACACCCAGACATGAAATCACATGTGCTATATTTTATTCGTAAACGGTACATACAATAATTATCTCTCAAACAAATTTGTCGGATATTTTTTGGTCAATAATCTGAACACAGCTGGGTTTTGGGGGTTTCTTTTCACGTAAAGATTTGAGGAAAATTGCAAACAAAATGGCGAAGTTGGGCGTTTGCCCGTCAATTTATAACAAAATAACTTTTGAATCTACAGTGATAGTCATTCATAAAGAGGCTAGTGCCAACAAATGATAAACTGCATAATCGAGAAAGGATTGCGGAAAAGAAAGAAAGAAAAAGAAAAAGCGTTAAAGTATCAGAAGAAAAAGAAGAAGAAGAAAAAACCCAGACTCTGCCCCAATATACTTGCATAAAAGGAATGGATAAAAGAAGAGGCTGGCTATTTAGAGACAGGGGATAAAGCAGAAAGAATAGAGAAGATGTAATGCAAACATTGACAAATAGAGTGAAACAGAAAATCAGGGAAAATATCGACCAGACAACAGTTATGACTGAACGTTAATTCAACCGCAAGATGATTCAGCGAATAATTTTCTTGTCAAAAGGAAAAAAACCCTACCAGTACTAACGATGGTTTGTGTTCAATAAACCCGATACAAATTCAGTGTCACTGTTTTTTTTTGGTTTTGTTTATTTGTTTTTTCTTCAGTGTCATTGTTTATCATATGAACTTAAGATCTACTTTAGAAGTAGAAAAGAAAAAGAGGATGGGTGGATTGGTGGGTGGAGATACAAGGCCGAAAACGAGATAGCGGCAATCAAGGGGTCAATAACTGTAAAAGAATGGAAGAAGGAGAGCAGTGTAGATAGCAAGAAACTGAAAGACGACGAGAACCGGAAAAGAACAATGTAGCAAAAATGAATCAGCTACAAAAAGAAAAAAGCATGTATGCACGCACACACATAACCCAACACAGCCCACACACAGACACAACACACACACACACACCTCTCTACTCCCAAACCTACCTTTCCGCGGACCCTTTGCGGTCTGTGGGCCGGGTCCTCCTCCTGCTGCCCTCCTCATTCTTGGCGCCCTGCTCTTCAGCCTCCTCGGAGGGCAGCGGCACAGCCTGGCTAGAAGTAGGGTCCGTGCTGCTCTCTCCATCCAGGTCCCCGTCTAACAGATAGAACGCGGCACTGCGGGTGCTCTCCACTTCGGCAGCTGACGGCAGAATCAGCTCCGCCACTGGAGACGCCCGATCCCCCTCCTCATCCTCCTCATCGTTCTGACTGTCTTTGGCGGTAGAGGCTGATGAGGATGAGGATTCAGTTACTGCTGCTACTGCTGCCGCTGCTGCTGTGGTGGTGGTGGTAGAAGTGGACGTTGAGGGTTCGCTGGGCGGGGCAACTTTGGAGGGGGGGTCGCTAGGGACGCTTTCCGTGGACTTGGTTTTCTTCAGGATGCCGCGAGGTTCGCTGTCTGTGCGGGACAGTTCGCCGTGACTGCTGCTGACGGCTTGTTTTTTGGTGGTGGTGGTGGTGGTGGTTGTCTGCTTTTCCGTTGCTGAGTAAACGGCAAAAGAGTTGGAAAGGATTTTCTGTTAGTTGATGACACACGGTGGAACATCTGAGATTCTTCAAGATAAATCATGGTGAAGGTTATATGATGATTTTGGGTGAACGCACACTGCTCGAGCATGTAACAAAAACTTGCGTTCTCTCTCTCATTCACACACACTCTTCTCTCTCTCACACTCTTGTTTCTCTCTCTCACACTCTTGTTTCTCTTACTCACACACACACTCCCCCCCCCCCCCCCCCCCCCCCCCCCACACACACACACATCTACCTTTCTCCGAAACGGCAACTGGGTCGTCTTTCTCCTGCTGCTGATCGGCGGAGGCGGCAGCAGCCAGGGCCTCAGGCGTGGTGAAGGATCCTCGGCGGGAGCTGGGCTGGGAGGACGGGCGCGAACTGGCGCGCGAGCTGCACTGGGAGAGGGTGGCCTCGGCGTGCAGCATCATCAGCTCCTGCTGGTCCTTCAGCTTCAGGCCCATCAGCAGCTCGGGCTCCGGGGGCTTCACCAGCGACATGGCCAGCGGGGAGATCTTGGAGGCCTTCTCCAGCTCCTCCGGGGTCACCGGCTGAAGGGAGAAAAGACAAGAGAAACGGAGATAGAAACAAGAGTGTACATGTATTCGTAGTTGTGGCTGCTTGGTGGTGATGGTTGATACAGTTGTAGGAAGGGGGTAGGAAGAAGGAGGGGGGGGGAGGAGAGGAGAGAGAGAGAGCGAGGGAGGGAGAGGAGAGGAGAGAGAGAGAGAGAGAGAGAGAGAGAGAGAGAGAGAGAGAGAGAGAGAGAGAGAGAGAGAGAGAGAGAGCATGCGTGGTTGTTGTGAGAGCTGCTTGGTAGTGATTGTTGGTTGATATACTAAGTCTGATAACAACCTCCGCTGGGACACTCATACAATCAACAAACAAAAGCGTGTGGTTGGGTTGGGGTGGGTGGGAGGTGGTGTGTGTGTGTGTGTGTGTGTGTGTGTGTGTGCGAGTGAGATAGAGAGTGAGCAAGTGAGTGAGCGTTGGAGGTGTGCATGGGGTGGGGGTGAACGTGTGCGGAGTGAGTGAGTGATGTGAGTGTGTGTGTGAGTGTGTGTGTGTGTGTGTGTGTTTGCCAGCGCGTGCATGAGTGTTTGTGTTTGCCCGTGAGTGCGTGCGTGAACATGTGTGTTTGAAATACTTTGCAGCAAAATCAAATGACTACAAACCGTTTCCCTCACTTACAAAAATAGCAATGTAACACACTAGGCCTGTTTGACACATCTTGAGGTAAATACTTGCTAATGATTCCCTGTAGGAGTTAGGATCATACCACTTAAGTTTTCAATTACAATAATATACATAGCAATGCTATTGAATACGCAAACTCAAAACGCTGAGCAATGGCAGAAAACTGGTATCAGCATCAACCTGGGGCACTTTCCACAACCATTATCAGAAGCCTGTCAAGTCGGATGTAACGTAACATGCCGCGAAGGATGAACACCGACGTGCATTGTTAGGCCTATACTGTGTCAACAAACAGAGCGACAACAAGGAAATAATTATCATCTGTCATATCAAAGACAGGGATAACTGAGAGACTGCCCTGTTTCCATGGTTCAGCGTTGATACGGGCACAAGGCAGGAACCCAACGGTAAGTACAGGATATCCGCTCTGCGTTGAGTGAGGCCCTGTGTCTGTCACACAGTGCACGTGCTACGCTATCGTTACTCGGTCTCGGTTCTCTGGCTTCGTTACAGGCGCCGTTGACAAGTTACTCTATCATCTGAGGTTCAGTGCCCTCTCGAGAGGGCTGAATGTATAAACACGCCGTGACTGCCATCTAGATTACAATACCAGGGCTGGATTGTAGGTCTGAAGCTGAAAAATAGGACGGTACTACTGGATGTGTATCAGACAACAAGCACAAATATACTTCGGGACCATCTTCGCAAAAAAACAAAACAGCCCCCCCCCCCCCCCCCCCCCCTACCAACAAACAAAAAACCCAAACCGAAACAAACGAAAACCTAATAACAAACAAAAACCTAATAACAAACAAAAACCAAACCAAACAAAAAAGGCATTAGGATCCCCATGGTTAGCTGTATTTGATCAGTAGCACCCCAGTTCCTCCGCGCTGTCATTCATTCCACTGCTACCAAAGGCTTGAACCACAAAATCCCGACAGCAGTTTTCGATCAATAACAGCAACGACTTAAAAAAAAAAAAGTACCGCCCCCCCCCCCCCCCAACACCCCCCCTCCCCCCCCAAACGACAAAGTAATCAAGTCCCTCTCTGCATAAAACGCTTGATAACCCCCCCCCCCCCCCCCCAGCTTGGGGCTTGTCAATACCCAGTCTAAGTTAGACGTCATTAAACACAGCTGACAGGTGAACAGGCCGGCATTCTCACCTGTGCCTTCTGTCCTGAGTTCTGCATCAATGGACGCTAACGGGCAACTTTTCACTACTGCAGGGCTGAGAATCTTAAAGCACACTCAGTGTTCAAAAGGCTTTCTGGAAGTCTAACATGAGTTAGACTCGAATGCAAGACTCCTGCTTCAGCCGCCTTTATCTTCTTGACATGGATGATGTACCCATCCTCAGCCAAGCTTTATACGTCTGGAACTTGTATCCGATTACACCATACGTTTCTGTGTACTTCAACAGGCATACACACGTCTGTGGACACACTACAACATCACTGCATGCTGCTTTCAACAGGCTGACGTTTTGTGGCACGCTACTACACAACTACCAGTGCTCAACTAGACAGCGTGGTCTGCGATGGGCAGGACCAGGACCCCCAACCTGTGATAAGGGATATTAACAGGGTAGAGGATTTTACATTACAGAAAAAGAAAACCCAGGCAAACAAAAACACCCCCAAGTCTCTCACAACCAGCACCTTGTCTCGCTGCTTTCTTTACGTGAAGCAAGCGGTTTTTTGCAGCTCCTTCCTGCTCATAAACAATCCCCTTCTTTTTCCTCCCGTCCCTTTACTTGCCTGATAACAACTGAGAGTGTTATGGCCCTACTCACGCTTATGGCATTAAATGGAGGCGTCATTCTGATTGCACCACAGGGATCAAGCACGGCCATGATGTGCACAGTACACCTGTATGAATCAAGATTTTAAGTTTCAAGATTCAATTCGCCTTTGACCATTTTTGCGGCATGGAGCATTTCAGTAAACAAAATCATCATCGTGTAGAATTTGCCTTAACAACCAAACCGCATTTATTCAGTTTAGGACATACTTCCAGTTACGACTTTACAGATCTGTGTGTATGGTTGTGTGGGCAGCGGCCAACTCTCCGCTGTCTGCCAGTCGGTACGACTGTTATCCGTGTATGTATATCAGCTCTGCCAGAACTTCAGGCACCCAGCCATCACTATCGATTATGCAGACTGCTATGAACTGCCAAGGTTGGAAAAATCAATCACTCGGCTGGGATGAATCTCTGTCACTGTCTGTGCAGGATTAAAGTTTTTGACGATTTTGTTGGTGTAAGGCTTGTTTACTTGTTTTTGTTTTGTAAGGAGTGTTAATGTTGTTGTTGTGTTTGTGTGCGTGTTTATGTGTGTGTACTTATTGTATTGTACTTATTGTGTGTATTTATAATTATCCTTAACCATGCCTCCTCCTTTTTGTTTTAGCAGAGTGCTTGCCCGTCCTTGAAATGCAAAGGGAAAAAATGACAATAATACTGTCAAGGAACTGCAAAGGAAGTCGAGGGAAATATCACAGACGCTCACTTGCACACACTCCAATTATGACTTGTTGCCTGTTGTAAAAATATAACAATCAGAATCAGTTCCATGCTCTTCCCTTCCTATTCACCTTGAGCGATCTGGATTGCAGATGGCCAACGCGACGACAGACAGATGGCATAAAAAAACAAACTAACAAACGAACTTTCCCCTGATAACTTCAAAAGCATTATGAATAAACGACAACATTCAGTGCAGCCTAATACTTCTATCTGCGTGAAATCTGGGCTTCTCTCATCATGGGAGAATAACTCGCCACAGTAACGCACCATTCACTGTTGTTCCTCGTATCATGTCTACGTCTTTAGGCCTACTTGTTTGTCTATGAGGGCGATCTTTGCTACAGGAATTTTGCCAAGGATAAATCTGTTGCCACAGGTGCACTAGATAGGAGACTGTTTGCTTTCTCACTCACACGACTACTAGGCACCTAGACCACCACGTACAGAGTCTGGGGGACTGGGGGAGAAAAAGAAACAGCCAACTTGGCTCCGGACTCTAAGCAGGTTACCGAGGTAGGTGCAAGGCCACTGATGCAAAAGGTACGGGTATACCAATACAGGACGTTGTGCCTACAGCCTGTTTGTACACCTCATCATCTGACTGGGTTGTGTTTGGACCGTGTTGGAGTTATCAGTTGGGAGTCACCAGGGAAACCAAACGTAAAGCTTTCAGCTTTCACTCCTGGTTGAGAACTCTTGTTTCCGTGTGGGTGTGTTGTGTGTGTGTGTGTGCGCGCGCGCGTGTGTGTATGCGTGTGTGTTGTGTGTGTGTTGTGTGTGTGTGTGATTGTTGTTTGTGAATGCTGTGTGTGTGCTGTGTGTGTGTGTGTGTGCGTGTTCATATTTGTATGTGTGTGGATGCATGTGTGCCCCCATAGGAGAGCATTCAGTTGTAGGTTTACTTATGTATGCATGCCTATCCAGAGAGAGAGAGAGAGACAGACAGACACAGAGACAGACAAACAGACTGATAGACTGAAATACAGGGCAGAGATATATACAAGATACAAACAAAACACACTCATAATAGACAGACACAGAGAAACGGCCAAACACTGACAGAAATAACATACAGCGTCACTGACGTAAATGGTCTGCTGAGGCGAGATAAGCAGATTAATTAAAACCCCTTTTCCGGTCTTCTAATATGACAGTCTCTCTCTCTCTCTCTCTCTCTCTCTCTCTCTCTCTCAGCGCCTACCCTGTGTATAAATAATCTGAACTGAGTGAGTCAGCGTGTGTGTGTGGGAGTGGCAGCGCGTGTGCGTTTGTTTGCCTGGATCCAGGTCACAAACACCCTACAGTGCAGGTTGGTGTAGGCGCCCGCGTGGCCATTCGTAAGCACGACACTACAATAATACTCTATCATATGTATATGCATCACTGTTTTTCGTTGACGTAAAGTGTAATACCCGTAACGTAGCGACAGAAACTGTTGTCTTCTTGTTGTGGAGGCAGTATATTGTTGTTGGTTATGTCTTCTTGTGGTGGAGACAGTATATTGTTGTTGGTTATGTCTTCTTGTGGTGGAGACAGTATATTGTTGTTGGTTATGTCTTCTTGTGGTGGAGACAGTATATTGTTGTTGGTTATGTCTTCTTGTGGTGGAGACAGTATATTGTTGTTGGTTATGTCTTCTTGTGGTGGAGGCAGTATATTGTTGTTGGTTATGTCTTCTTGTGGTGGAGACAGTATATTGTTGTTGGTTATGTCTTCTTGTGGTGGAGACAGTATATTGTTGTTGGTTATGTCTTCTTGTGGTGGAGACAGTATATTGTTGGTTATGTCTTCTTGTGGTGGAGACAGTATATTGTTGTTGGTTATGTCTTCTTGTGGTGGAGACAGTATATTGTTGTTGGTTATGTCTTCTTGTGGTGGAGACAGTATATTGTTGGTTATGTCTTCTTGTGGTGGAGACAGTATATTGTTGTTGGTTATGTCTTCTTGTGGTGGAGACAGTATATTGTTGTTGGTTATGTCTTCTTGTGGTGGAGACAGTATATTGTTGTTGGTTATGTCTTCTTGTGGTGGAGAGAGTATATTGTTGGTTATGTCTTCTTGTGGTGGAGACAGTATATTGTTGTTGGTTATGTCTTCTTGTGGTGGAGGCAGTATATTGTTGTTGGTTATGTCTTCTTGTGGTGGAGGCAGTATATTGTTGTTGGTTATGTCTTCTTGTGGTGGAGACAGTATATTGTTGTTGGTTATGTCTTCTTGTGGTGGAGACAGTATATTGTTGGTTATGTCTTCTTGTGGTGGAGACAGTATATTGTTGTTGGTTATGTCTTCTTGTGGTGGAGACAGTATATTGTTGTTGGTTATGTCTTCTTGTGGTGGAGACAGTATATTGTTGTTGGTTATGTCTTCTTGTGGTGGAGACAGTATATTGTTGTTGGTTATGTCTTCTTGTGGTGGAGACAGTATATTGTTGGTTATGTCTTCTTGTGGTGGAGACAGTATATTGTTGGTTATGTCTTCTTGTGGTGGAGGCAGTATATTGTTGTTGGTTATGTCTTCTTGTGGTGGAGACAGTATATTGTTGTTGGTTATGTCTTCTTGTGGTGGAGACAGTATATTGTTGTTGGTTATGTCTTCTTGTGGTGGAGACAGTATATTGTTGTTGGTTATGTCTTCTTGTGGTGGAGGCAGTATATTGTTGTTGGTTATGTCTTCTTGTGGTGGAGACAGTATATTGTTGTTGGTTATGTCTTCTTGTGGTGGAGGCAGTATATTGTTGTTGGTTATGTCTTCTTGTGGTGGAGACAGTATATTGTTGTTGGTTATGTCTTCTTGTGGTGGAGACAGTATATTGTTGGTTATAATTATCATGAGTGTAACTACAGTCGTACAACATATCCAACCAACCACGCACCCACCCCACCCATCCACACACAACGTAAGTCTGCTCATATTGGAATGTCTTTCCCCATATGTGTGTGTTTTGTTTGTTCTTTCATACCGAGGATAATGGAATAAGCACTCATGTGTTTCTTTCATCCATTCCCAGTGTGTATGCAGTTTCGTAAATTTTGTCATCTGTTCCCGCCTACTCTTCCGAAAAGCGGAACGGGTTTTAACGTGTGCGCGTGAGAGAGAGAGAGAGAGAGAGAGAGAGAGAGAGAGAGAGAGAGAGAGAGAGAGATTGCACAACATTTATAGGCAGGACAGGTGCCTCAGTGAAGCTAGGTTGCTCACCCCAGGGCGGAAAATGTGTCGCAAAAGAGCCCTACCCCCCCCCCCCTCCCCCCCGAGTTTATTGTTCAAAGAGGGCTTTTATCCCCCACAACAGTAAATATCATGCTTAGCTAGGACAACTCCAGTGTTGCCAGCGGTTGTTCTTCGTTTGTTTTCATCTTTCATGAGGTGAATGCCTATTGTCGGCAATAAGGGGACTTTAATGCTCGAACTGCGAAAGACGGCTGCCAAAACACTTAGTGCGACTTTGAATACGATTCGAAACCCTGGACTTTCGCTTTCGGCTGATGTGGGGGGGGGAGGCTTTATACCCTGCCTAGGCCACCACTGGAACGACTCTGTGTGTGTGTGTGTGTGTGTGTGTGCATTCGCAAGGGTCGATGCCTATGTTTGTGCACGCGTTCTTGCGTCTTACAGGGTTTTCACAGTTCCTTGCATGTATGTTTGCATGTGTGTCCCCGTTCGTTTGTCCTCACGTGCGCTCATGCGGTTAACAGCCTGCATGTTTTGGGAGCAGGAACGCGTTCTCGCGGAAAATCAGCTGAGCAATAGCACGCAAATCAAAACGACTCCACGCTTACCCACAAAGGCTACCTGTTTTCTTTGCCGCCTGGTCTCCTTCCATACTTTCCATGAAAAACTGCACACACCCCGGGTAAAACAAACAGTGGGAAACACACAAAGCAGGCTTGCAGTTTTAGGTTCTGCTCTCAGAAAGACCGACTGCAACGGTGTGATGATAACTCGATTAAGGTGGAACAAAATGAACCGTCACATGCACACAGGCGCCCCCGTGCGCACACACATGCGCGCACGCACACAGAGCAGGAGGGAGAGAACAAAGATACATAAAGCTAGCCTCAGCAACGTGTTTGTTTTTCCCTTGCTGCATTTTTGTTGTTGAAGTCAAGCTGCTTCCTTTTGGTAACTGAAATATGCTTTCTACGTTAACATATTTAGAGCATAGCCAGTGCGTTACTTGTAAAATTAACACACACACACACACACACACACACACACACACACACACACACACACACACACACACGAAACAACATTAAAAGACCAAACAAACCGACATGTATTTTGAAGCTGATATTGTACTCTTATTGTACTCTGTTCTCGTATTATGATCTTTACTAATCCTGCAAAATATTCAGTCATTTAATAGTTTCGATTAAAATATTGAACTGGATATGTCAGTTGGTTAGCTGATGGTAAGTAACAAGGCCTGCCTTAAATGTTATTATGCCATAAAATGGTAAGCTGAGGTCGTCAACTCTTCAGTCATGACAAGCTCTTAACCGTAACAACCCGTACTCTCCTTTAAAGAAGGAAAAAAATCATTCTAAGTCGGAATACGGCTGCCTATAAGGCCAGGTCTTCAAAACAGTAATGCACAAAAACGTTTCCAGTGTGTGCTTACGGTCTTTGGGTGCCCCTGGCATCGAAGATTACCTAACGTGCAACAACAACAACTTTTCATTGATACAATATACAATGTTAGCACTGGATAAAATCCACGTTCGTCCAGTAACCACACACAACTCTTCGCTGAGTATAATTTGAAACTTGCTTAGCTTGCTTCTTTAAGTTCCGCATAAAACTTCCAATGGCTGCAGGTTCAATTCCCAGTCACCATATATAAACAAAACGAACAAACAAAACCCTGGCATTTTTCACAGCCAATCTGATAGCTGCGTTTTTGGCGCCGGTGGCGCAGTGTAAATTCAGAGAGGCTTCCTGCCCGGGTAGAATAGTCCTATCAACCACATCAAGACTGTTAAGTACCATAGACAGTTCGATCGAAAACGAACAACCTAAACCGGAACTGTTCTAAAATTTGCTGCCGTTTTATTCTATATTATATACGGCAAAAGTGTTGGCACGCTCACTCATATATATAGCAGTGAAAACAGAATAATTAATCGTCATGCTTGTTGATAAAACCAACTGATACGCTGCTGTGTTGCATATACGCAGAAGATCCCTAGCTGAACGGCCTTACCATCCACCCGCTGAGAAATATGAAACGTGCTGCTGTCAAACACCTCGTACAGTTCGTGGCAGACGTCCTCCAGTATTCAGGTATTGCTGGTGTCTGCCTACAACCACTATAAGGCCAGCCCACTTATATGTAGTAGTAGGCTAATATTATTATGGTTGCCCATATCACTTTTCCCCAGCGCCCACGTAAAAGCTGCTGTGGCAAGGAGCCTGCTGCAGTCAACAGGTGTGTGTGTGTGTGTGTTATGGATGCGGTGTCAGTGACATCTATTACGCGTGATGAAGCCTCATTCTTTCATACTTGTCACGCTCTGTGTGTGTGTGAAGTGTGTGTGTGTGTGTGTGTGTTGTGTGTGTGTGTGTGTGCTTGTTGTGTGTGTGTGTGTTTGTATGTGTGTGTTTGTATGTGTGTGTATATGTGTGTTGTGTTGTGTGTGTATGTGTGTATGAGTGTATGTGCATGGGAACGCATGCAAATGTTGATTGGGGAGGAGAGAGAGAGAGAGAGAGAGAGAGAGAGAGGAGAGAGAGAGAGAGAGAGAGAGACAGAGAGAGAGAGATGAGGAAAAGAGGAGAGACAGACAGACAGAGACAGAGCAGCAAAAGACAGAGGCAAAAAAGTGAAAGAGTAGAAGGGAAGGCTAAACGAGAACACCAAACGATGGAGGACCCAAAAAACAACCACCTTTGTTTTTCAACAAAACAACACATTCGATCATTTAATTAATACAATCACCCGGTCGCTGGCCACGCTCTGTTGAGGTCTGACCTGTTACCACATACACACACACATCCCTTCTGTCTAATTCTCCTCCCTAAACTAAACACCTGCTACACCTAAATTCCATCCACCCGTGTCCAACCCCCCCCCCCCCCCCCCCCACACACACACACACCAAACTCTCTCTCTCTCGTACTTTCGCTGCTTGTTTAGCTAGAAATGATGGGTCTGTTCTGACTGCCGCCAACACGAGCAGCCTGAAGACAGCGTGGAATAGGCCTCAGGGAGGGTGGTGGAGGGAGATCAATAGCCATCAGCATGCAGCCAAGTCGACAGACGTGCCTCCTGACAAAAGCATTACACGTCTCTTACAACTCTCGCCAGCTGTCGCTGACTGGTCCTTGTATATATCATATATATAGTAGGGGCTACGATCGATGCCGGATCGGACCCACACGCAACGTTCACAGCGCTTGCTGTTATTATTTATGTTATTACGTCAAGTATGTGTCACCACCACACAGACTTAACAAATGTCCTCCAGTTTTCGCTTACTCAGAAATGGAAGTTGCCTTGCATAGAATGGCGTCAAAGATAACGGCTACAGAACCTTGGAAGACTGGCAACCAGATGACATCAAGAAACACATGGGCGTAACATAACACAGAGAGGTACAAAACAGGTAGCCATAGAGGGCGATATATCCTAAAGTGGATGGGCAGTGCCTTAGTACAAAGGCGTGTCACCAAGTTTCCCCTTACCTTAGTCTCCTGCACGTACAGGAATGACCATGGTTTTTTCATAAGTCCATTAAATTGCGACATTTTGTTGAGTGGAAACTTTTGGAAAAAGACACACTCAAGTTCCAGAGGCGGACGAAAGGAACATTTGAAGGGATAAATATTATACAACCCGGGGGCTGGGCGTGATGTGGAACCACGACAACTAAGACGTCCGACCTGCATCTTCTTCTGATGGTGTGGAAGTGTTGCTGCCATTTCTTGACCAGTGCTGCAGGAACCTGCATCTCTAAGGAGCCTGCATCTCTGAGGAACCTGTATCTCTGAGGAACCGGTATCTTTGGGGAGCCTGTATCTCTGAGGAACCGGTATCTTTGGGGAGCCTGTATCTTTGGGGAGCCTGTATCTCTGAAGAACCGGCATCTTTGGGGAGCCTGTATCTCTGAGGAACCGCTATCTCTGAGGAACCCCTATCTCTGAGGAACCTGTATCTTTGGGGAGCCTGTATCTCTAAGGAACCGCTATCTCTGAGGAACCTGTATCTTTGGGGAGCCTGTATCTCTGAGGAACCGGTATCTCTGAGGAACCTGTATCTTTGGGGAGCCTGTATCTCTGAAGAACCGCTATCTCTAAGGAACCGCTATCTCTGAGGAACCTGTATCTTTGGGGAGCCTGTATCTCTGAAGAACCGCTATCTCTAAGAAACCGCTATCTCTGAGGAACCTGTATCTTTGGGGAGCCTGTATCTCTGAAGAACCGCTATCTCTGAGGAACCTGTATCTTTGGGGAGCCTGTATCTCTGAAGAACCGCTATCTCTAAGGAACCGCTATCTCTGAGGAACCTGTATCTTTGGGGAGCCTGTATCTCTAAGGAACCGCTATCTCTGAGGAACCTGTATCTTTGGGGAGCCTGTATCTCTGAGGAACCTGTATATTTGGGGAGCCTGTATCTCTAAGGAACCGCTATCTCTGAGGAACCGGTATCTTTGGGGAGCCTGTATCTCTGAAGAACCTGTATCTCTGAAATGTAGTTGCTGCTGACATCTTTCGAAACGAACCGTGTCTTTTTCCCCCTGTGTTTTTGTAACTCAAGGATCGCTAGAGTGTGTCAGGTACCCTCATGAGATGCATAATCACTATAAAATTTTCTGTATTGTACTGACGAAGATGTTAGGGATTTGGAGCTTAAGTGCCGTAGTCTGATGTCCCGGATTTGGTCTGAACAGGCTGTCTCTTAACTACACCTGAAGCAGGGGTCTGTTAAAAGAGGTTCCAGATGAAACATTAAAGCGCCCAACGCATACCTACTATATCGTGTGAATAATAATAATAATAATAATGTATGGAATTTATATAGCGCTGAATCTTGTAAAGCTACAAATCAAAGCGCTTATTTTTTTATGCGTGTGTATGCGGTTTTTAAATTTTGTCATCTGTTCCCACCGGCACACAATGGCCTACTCTTTCGAACAGCGAAACAGGATTTAACGTGTGCGCAAGATGTTCTGCATGCGTTCGCACACGGGGCCTCGGTTTATAGTCTCATCCGAAGGACTTTGACATTCAGTTCGATTTTTTTGGTCAAACTGGGAAGAAAGGGCGAGGCTGGGAATCGAACCCAGAACCTCACGATTTACTTGTTGGCAGGCAAACGTCTTAACCATCCTGCCACCGTCCTTCCAGGAGTCAGGAACCAGGAACCAGGATTCATACCCTGACTCTGGGTGCCTGGAATGTTCGCACCCTTTTGGACAGAGACAACAGACCAGAGAGGCGTACAGCACTCATTGCTAGAACGCTTAATCGCTACCAGGTGGACATAGCGGCCCTAAGCGAAACAAGTGTTATAGTGTGCACTTTGCGCACTATAATGTTTGAACTAAACCCCTCTTTCCTTCCCCTCGCCCCCCCTCCCCTTTTTTTAGAAAGAATTCTTCAACTTGGTTAGACTTCATGATTTGCTTATAGTTAGGTTTCTTTGTCAACCTCTAAGTTACAGTGTGCTGTTTGGACAAACAACCCTCTCAACTGTTTGTATACCCATGGTTGTGGGCTGGGAGACCTAGCATTTCACCAGGCCTGTGTACTGTTACACATTCTCTCATGTTAAGTGTCCAGCATGTCTCTGTGAGCTAGAAGATGGGCAACTGGGTGTGATGGTGTAGCTAAGTGTTCTCAATGTAGGCCTATTAGAAGCTGGTGGCTCAGCCTTTGTCAGCTACAGTGGAGTCCTCTCTATTCATGGCCTGAGTCCTTGTTGTAGCCTAGAGTGTCCAGTGGAACAGTCATGTAATAAGCACTTCAGAGCTTGCTACAGCTAGTCTTATTCAACAGGTGGGGCCTCTTTCTTGTTGAATAGCATCCCCCCTTCCCCCTCTCTATTATCCCCCCCCCCCCCCTCTTCTCTATTGAACCAGCAGATTTGTCATGCAGAGACTACATTGGTTGATTTAAATTTGTTTGTCAGCTGATTTGATGTGTGGTTAGGATTTGTTCATCTCAGTTTCCAAATGTATTCATTGGTCAGTTGGTCCTGCAACTGAACCAACATAACAGGGTGTACATGGCATTTTAAAGTCTTTCTCTTGCTGGCTGTCTGAGGCAACTTTCTTCTTGAGTTAGGCTGCGTGTGGTGAAACGACAGAATGACTTAGAAGGAAACAGCAGTTTTGTTCTCCTGCTTGAGCTGTAAGTGAGAATTTCTCTTTTTGATATAAGTTGTTGCTTAAAGAGATTTATTAAGGAAAATGCTGATTCGATAAGTAAATCTTATTGTGTGTACTAGCGGAACTTTGCTATTGATCGAATATTGTGACTAGTTCAGTGAAAGTGTGTGTAGTTGCTTTACACATGAATATTGGCTAAAGTCATGAGACTTTTACTATTTAATTGTGTGATCTTGGATTTATTCCATAATTGGATGTTCATGTGAGAAATGGAATTTTATGAGCAAGTAATCATTTGATGTGGGTATCATGTTGAGATGAAGTTTGTAAATTGCACTGATCAAAATAATGTGGATTTGGTAACAGAGCTTTTGGGATAGAATACCATATAGCAAAGTTGAATTGAGATAAAGAGTTGACTGCTCAAAGAGTTGAACTTGAAGACTTGAAAGGTTAGACTTGAATGCAGTAGAGGACTAGGCCTAGCTAGGCCCTTATAGAAATTGCCCAGTGAAAGTAGGCACTTCAACATGTAGGGGTGACTTTGTGTATGGTTAGTCATTGGTGTCAAAAGTGGTTAATTTGTATGTGGTTGTGTGACACTAGATTGTCTCTCTCTTTTTCTCTCTCTCTCTCTCCCTCTCTCTCTCCCTCTCGTGCTACAATATCCATGGGGTATAATAGGGGCCAATGTTGTGAGAGATCTTAGTATAGACTAAGTTCCTTTGACATTATCATAATGTCAGTTGAGAGTATTGAGGAAAGGATTTTCATAGTTATCTTGTAGTCTTTGGTTGTCTGATTTACAACTGCATACTCTCTATTGGTTCCCTAGGATTAACTTGGTATTTTGGTGTGAGTGATGAAAGGAATTTGGTTTTCTTACATTCGGCTAGACGACAATATAGCTATTTTGCTGTGTGTGCCTTTCATCAATGATGTGCCTAGTTCAATATGGATAGAGTAGTTACCTGAATTTTATCTTTGTTTCAGGTGTGTGTTGTTGGTAGATAAAAATAAAAAGTGTTACCATAACACCCCTGCGTGGCCTCACATCATTCCTTTGAGTGTGGAGTGCCAGTGTCCTAACATCCCCTATCCCCGAACCTTCACTGTTCACCCTCCAACACAAGGTTTGCTGGTGAAACCCAGCTGGAGGAAGTTGGAGGGGTTACACCTTCTACTGCATTGGGAAGCCAGATGACACCCCAAGTACCTCAGGTGAGGGTTTTGCAATAAAAACCAAACTTGCACGACAGCTTGACTGCCTTCCACGTGGGATAAACGATAGGCTGATGACCCTACGTCTGGAGCTGTCCAAGGATCGCTTTTCCACAGTCATCAGCTGCTATGCCCCAACGATGACCAATAGCTACGACACAACGCCAATGAGTTAAGCTACAAAAAGAACGTGATAATACTGTGTAGTATGTTCTTTCGAGCCAGAAGGCCCATAGAGCCGGAGCTTATCCCGGTTTCTGTAGCGTTAAGCGAACTGATGGTTTTTCACCACCCCTGTGACAGGACGCTAGTCTGTCGCCAGATACTTCCCAGCAGAGCTGGTACCCACTTGTACACCTGGGTGGAGTGAGGAAAATAGGAGTAAAGTGTCTTTCCCAAGGACACAACGCCGAGCCGAGCGGGGATCGAACCCGCGACCTCTGGATCACGAGTTGACCGCCTAAACCACTTGACCACGGTGCCCCCTAATACTGTGTAATACCCCATAAATCTTCGAAATAATTATTGATAGACAATTTAAAACTAACATGAAAAAGAAAACAACAACCAGAACCCCCCCCCCCCCCCCCCCCCCCCCCCCCTTCCATCAAAAGTGTGTGTGCGCGCGCGCGCCTGTGTATGTGTGTGATTGACCGGGACAGAGGGGAAGGAAGGAACGGGGCATCATGTCATAACAGGCTACAGCAGCCTTTAGGGGTAAAGGTGGTAACCATCTGGTAATGACGGGAAAATGGATGGTACCTGTCGAAATCGATGTCTATATACCTCCACTGTACTCGCGTTGAACTTCTGGTAACCGGACTATATGTGTAAACAGAGGTTCATAACCCTGTGTTAAACTTTTAACACAAGCACGCACAAAAGCTTGCAAGCACGAGCGTGCGCACACAAGCGGGCGTATAATCATGTGTATGTGCATAAAGTGGGTGCACCCAGGTCAACGTTTTACGAAAAATAAAAGCTGCAAATTAGTAATTTTTTCCAGGCCTAAAGACACAATAACGCTGCATGTCAGTCCTAGCTTAAAGGCACAATAGTGCTGCAGGATAGTCCTAGTTTAAAGGCACAATAGTGCTTCACGATAGTCCTAGTTTAAAGACACAATAGTGCTTCACGTTAGTCCTAGCTTAAAGGCACAATAGTGCTTCACGATAGTCCTAGCTTAAAGACACAATAGTGCTGCAGGATAGTCCTAGTTTAAAGACACAATAGGGCTGCACGTTAGTCCTAGTTTAAAGACACAATAGTGCTTCACGTTAGTCCTAGTTTAAAGACACAATAGTGCTTCACGATAGTCCTAGCTTAAAGACACAATAGTGCTGCAGGATAGTCCTAGTTTAAAGACACAATAGGGCTGCACGTTAGTCCTAGCTTAAAGGCACAATAGTGCAGCATGTTTCCTTTTATTCCCCTCTTACGTATCCTCAGCGCAGTGTACAATACATGGGTGCCAGATGGCTGGCCCTTAGTACAGTACAGGCCAAGGTCAGTACAGGCAGGAGGCAAACGATTCAGAAGCTTCACCTCTGCTCTGGCTAACACCCGAACTGCCCATGCAGAAACAATGCTTAATGCACGAGATCCATTCAATACAACAACAAAAACACCCTGCCTGTCTGCCCCTTTACTTCTGTTATTGTTGTCATTTCTTTAGCCATGTTCGTGGAGGCAGAACCATGTTTCCACCCCTACAACTCGACAACAGGAATAGTCACGTCAACACATCACATCGTCACAATCTTCTGTATCTCTCACCCTCCTCCCCCATCCCCCCACCTTTTTTCTCCCTTTTTTTTACATGTCAGCTCTTCCCTATCCTTATGTAAATAGCACAAATGAATGCACTGTCCTTCCTGGCTTGAAATCTGTCTTGTTGAATTGCAACATGCAGAGTTTTTGGAGGGTGGGGTGGGGGTGGAAAGGGGTGTTCCCGGTGTAGGACTGTGCGGGTTTGCACTGTTTTGTAAATCCAGCTAACCTGCCTTTCCAGTTTGTGGGTCTCCTGCTTTTCAGAGAGAGAGAGAGAGAGAGGGGGGGGAGAGAGAGGGAGAGAGGGGGAGAGAGAGAGAGAGAGAGAGAGAAGAGAGAGAAGAGAGAGAGAGAGAAAGAGAGACAGAGACAGAGAGAGAAGGCCAAAGGGGAAATATACATCACCCTTCGTCTATTCCAAACACATGTAACAGTTACGCAAGCCTAGATGTCACACACACACACAGAGCAAATGTTTTGCTTATTCAATATGCCATCTGAAATTAATAAAAAGAAAAGAACAAAAGGACTTTCACACACACACACCCCTTTCCCAAGTTATTTTTCTTGTTTCGTATTTGTTAGCTCTGTGCGTTGGCTGAAAGCCCGATGCAGATAGTTGATGGTTTCCAGGGACAGTGTACTGTGTGGACCAGTCGATGTATGTAGTTGTTCGTTTCCAGTGACAGTGTACTGTGTGGATCAGTCGATGTATGTAGTTGTTCGTTTCCAGTGACAGTGTACTGTGTGGACCAGTCGATGTATGTAGTTGTTCGTTTCCAGGGACAGTGTACTGTGTGGACCAGTCGATGTATGTAGTTGTTCGTTTCCAGTGACAGTGTACTGTGTGGACCAGTCGATGTATGTAGTTGTTCGTTTCCAGTGACAGTGTACTGTTGTGGACCAGTCGATGTATGTAGTTGTTCGTTTCCAGGGACAGTGTACAGTGTGGACCAGTCGATGTATGTAGTTGTTCATTTTCAGAGACAGTGTGGACCAGTCGATGTATGTAGTTGTTCATTTTCAGTGACAGTGTGGACCAGTCGATGTATGTAGTTGTTCGTTTCCAGAGACAGTGTACTGTGTGGACCAGTCGATGTATGTAGTTGTTCATTTTCAGTGACAGTGTGGACCAGTCGATGTATGTAGTTGTTCATTTCCAGTGACAGTGTGGACCAGTCGATGTATGTAGTTGTTCGTTTCCAGGGACAGTGTACAGTGTGGACCAGTCGATGTATGTAGTTGTTCATTTTCAGTGACAGTGTGGACCAGTCGATGTATGTAGTTGTTCATTTCCAGTGACAGTGTGGACCAGTCGATGTATGTACTTGTTCGTTTCCAGAGACAGTGTACTGTGTGGACCAGTCGATGTATGTTGTTGTTGGTTTCCAGAGACAGTGTACTGTGTGGACCAGTCGATGTATGTAGTTGTTCATTTCCAGTGACAGTGAACTGTGTGGACCAGTCGATGTATGTAGTTGTTCGTTTCCAGTGACAGTGTACTGTGTGGATCAGTCGATGTATGTAGTTGTTCGTTTCCAGTGACAGTGTACTGTGTGGATCAGTCGATGTATGTAGTTGTTCGTTTCTAGTGACAGTGTGGACCAGTCGATGTATGTAGTTGTTCGTTTCTAGTGACAGTGTGGACCAGTCGATGTATGTCGTTGTTGATTTCCAGAGACAGTGTACTGTGTGGACCAGTCGATGTATGTATGAGATACTGAAATAACTGGAAGCATGCCTGACAGTAGAACGGTAGTGCCTGTGAAGAGGGCAGACAGCAGAAAGCTTACTTATATAATCACCAAGACATCTGGAGCTCTTAGCAACGCTCCCATTGACGAAATTTCGTTGAAACCAGTTTCAAGGTCATCTCTCTGTGTCTCTCTCAGTGTCGTGTGCGTGCGTGCCTGCGTGCGTGTGTGTGTGTGTGTGTGTTTGCGCACGTGCGCGCTCCATACACCTCCGCGAGCTCGTAATGAGAAATGGTGTTTGCTTGTATCTGTCCCTCGGAGCGGAAACACTCCTACAAGCTGTGTAGCCTACAGCCCCAAACCAGGCTGCCTCTTCTGTCCTTGTTTACCTAGGTTCGCTGAGGCAGAACCATCTTCCCCGCTACACTACTTGACCCCACAATACAAAACAGCAGTCAGGTCAACACACGTGGCAACCATTGCCGCCACCCTTATTTTCTTTTCATCTAACCAAGAAGAAGAATCCGCTTTCAACAAGGGAGCCGGGATAGCCTAGCGGTTACAGCGTTGGGCTCCTGATCTGATCTCAGGGATCGAGCCACCACCGAGGCACCCGTTCAAAGAGATTCCCACCCCTGGAATTAATATCAGTACCAAGTCCACTTCCTCTGGACATATTTTGGATTAAATTATGAGCCGAGGTACCGTATGCGAGCACACGCAGAACATTTTACGCACACGTGAAACCCCGTTCTGCTTTTCAGAACAAACGTATTTAAAAACAAACACATACAGAAGGTACTATTGCATCCCCCAAAACAAAACTACAGACCCCTTTTTGTTGTTGTTGTTAAGTAGTAACATTCATGACTGCAGATGTCATATATAGCCGCAAGAACTCAAGTCTACGCATTGCATGCTCCTAAATGCCTGTTCTGAGGCCACGAGAACTCTCTCTCTCTCTCTCTCCCCAACACACACACACATTCTCTCTCTCTCTCTCTCTCTCTCTCCCTCTCTCTCTCGTGAACCTCTTCCTCTCACTGTGTGTTGAAGCGGGAGTTGAACTTGCGCTGCCGTCGTTTTGGGCACGGGGGCGTCGGTGCGGGGCTGGGCCTTGGCCTCTGCCGCCTCCTTCTCCTCCTTCTGCTTCTGGGAGAACAGCTTCACCTTCTCCGCCAAGGTCAGCCTGCAACCACACCGGCAAGCAGCGATCCTTCACCTTGCTCTTCCACAACGCTCACAGTCTAGTCATTCATGAAAACATTGACAGAAAAGATGACCCAAATTAACCAAACTGCATACACGCACAATGACGGACTGGATGTAAAAAAAAACCCACCCACCTGAAATAAAAGAATAGAATAGATTAAAAAAAAAAAGATAAACTGCAGAAGTCACACTCTAACCCCAGTGTCGACTATCAGTATGCAATGAAAGCCACAACTTTTGGAAATGTGACGCGCTCGTTACTGCACAGAGAGAGCGAGAGAGCCAGAGAGACAATGACAATGACAACAGTTTATTGTGATAAGCGTCAACGCCCATTCACAAGGGGACAGTGGGATGGGGACTGGGCACAAAACACAGAATCAACGAAAAGCATAATTAATTAATGACAGCCCAAACAGTCTTCATGACATGGATTCCATATCATTGTTCTATATAATATAATGTCATTCATCGGGGAGAGAGAGAGAGAGAGAGCGAGAGAGAGAGAGAGAGAGAGAGAGAGAGAGAGAGAGAGAGAGAGAGAGAGAGAGCAATCAGTTTTTGGTCACTGCCAACAAAAGCTTTTTGACAAGGCTGAAAGAAAGAGGGGAGGGGGTGGGATGAATTTATGGCAGTACGAGAACTAATCAAACAAATACCCACATATAATCGCTCTCTTAACAACTGACATTTAAGAGAGAGAGAGAGAGAGAGAGAGAGAGAGAGAGAGAGAGAGAGAGAAAAGAGAGAGAGAGAGATTATTGTGCACCCAAGCACCTTTTAAGTGCATGGTCGCATGTGTATGAGTGTGTGAGTGCTTGAGTGTAGGTTTGTTGTTGTGTGTGAGAGTGCGTGCGTGAGTGTGTTGTTGTTGTTGTGTGTGTGTCTGTGTTATGTGCGTGCGCGCGCGCATGTGTCTGTGTATGTGCGTGCGCGCACGTGTGTGCGTACGCGTGTGTGTGTACAAGGTCACGCATGCGTATGTGTACACACCTGTGCGTGCAATGCAAGCGCATTCTGTGTCTGCATTCTTCAACCATAATAAACGCGCGCACGCATTACATACATTCATGTAGGCTTGCTCATGTCATACATCACATCAATCAGTTGGCACACATCCTCCAAATTCACCCCCCCCCCCCCCCCCCCCCCCCCCCCCCCCAGCGTCCCTCCCCGTCTAACCATGTCAGGGATTTCAAAGACGAAAAAGCAAAGCCACAGATCTTCTAGTAGGACTTTTATTTCAGATGCGATGACTGGCAAAAGGCCCGAGAAGGTCAATAGCCCAAGCCTGCCTGCTATGCCTGCCTCTGCCTTTAAGGCCCCAATGTGTGGGTTTGTGTCAACAAAGTCTAAAACCCAAGTCGGCAGCAAACACAGACAATACGATGGCAGGCATAGCAGCTTAACCAGCAGTCAAGGCAGCCTAGCGGCAAACTGCCTGCTGCTGTAAACTGGATGGATCCCTACAGTGGTAGGGGGGAGGATGGAGGGGGGTGAGAAAGGACAAAGAGAGGTGAGGGAAGACAAAAAAAAAAAAAAAAAAAGGGGGGGGGGGAGAGAGAGAGAGAGAGAGAGAGAGAGAGAGAAGAAAGACAAAAGACTACAACAGCCCCATAAACAGGATAGATGGTTTGTTTGACACTCGCTAATGAGTACAGAATCAGATCATCTTTGGCCCGGAGAAACTTTCAGAAAGTCAAAAGCAACATGTATTTTTTTAGCCCTCCTCCCTCCCCCTTCCTTTCTCTCTTTGTCTTGCACTGTGTTGCGGTTAGGCTTTAGGCCTAGGCTCGTTGTGGCTAGTAGGAAGGCAGACTTCTCAGTGAGGCTGCTTTACATCAAGCGGGTGAGAGAGAGCCTTTTGCCACACAGAACAACGCCATGTTTTAACCCATATTCCGGATATTCCTCGACTGATGGTCTTTAATAAATAATAATAATAATAAAATGATTATTATCATTATTATTATTACATAATATTGACACAGACACTTTGTCATTGGTATGGTTCTTTCATGTTCGCTAAACGAAGAGAGGCGTTGGCTGACAGTTGTTTTTTTTCTCCAAGGCTGAACTGTCTTCGGCCTTTTTGCATTCTGCATATCGTTGCTCAACTTTCTTCCCGAAAGATTTAGGATGTACCAATTACTGGAGAAAAAAATGTATCCAGTGATAATGTATTCGCGCGCGAGTGTGTGATGTGTGTGTGTGTGTGTGTGTGGTGTGCGCGCGCGCGCGTGCTTATCATCTGTAAGCACAACCGACCGAAGTTTTCAAGTAGTAGAACTACGTTGTAACAACAATAAAGACCATCTAGGAAGATGCTGTGGTTCTTCTGTAGCCTATCGCTACATCACTAATAATGAATGAATGCCACAGCACCGGATAAGGTCTCTCTCGTTATAGTAAGGGCGGATACGTTATCAAATTAGCCTCAGCGAGACACGTTGTTCTTTATCATTCATTCCACACACACACACACACACTATATATATATATATATATTATAATATGACGAGGGGAGCTACTAACAGGCATCTTTAGGTAAACCGGGGCACATGCATACAAAGAAACAGCGAGAAAGAAACTCTCCAGCGCAGCAGAAGCAGTATGAGTGGGAGTTTTTTTCACTAGCTTATGTGCTTGTCTTCCGAAATCCAACAGAGCCTCACAGGAGCCCCCCACTACACAGATTTTTCGCGTGTGTTAGTAAGGGTTTCTGGGGTTACACGTTACACACTTCATTGTGAGTACACACGCTCGTCAGCAAAATATAATTATGCAATCATGGATGTATACACACTGAAATACACACACATGCACACTTCTTTTCACAGTTACAGTTTGTTTGCGCACACACACATAATTATACACACAAAACTTCCCCCCCCCCCCCCACCTCTCTCTCTCTCGCTTACACACACAGAGTACACACAACTCTCTCTCTCTCTCACACACACACGCACACACACACACACACACACACTTTCGAGATTACGATTCGTGTCAATGTGCCTGTCAGTATTGTAAATGCCCTTCATGCGATGATTAAAGTGTTTTTGACTTGACACACACACACAAACACTCTCTCTCTCTCTCTTGATGTTTTAAAAGCGGGCCCTAAAAACACCCAACAAAGTGCAGCAGATTAATGACCAGGTTGAAACCTTTGCAGTGACACGGCTGGCTGGCTGACTGACTGACTGACATCCTTCACCGACTTTGAAGGTCACGTTCTTCGCCGAGTCAGCCCCCCCCCCCCCCCCCCCCCCTTTTTTTTCTTTTAAAGCGTGGGCTAAACCCGCGTACTGGGTCATGCGCAGTTTGCATGTGGTATGTAAACTTAATACCCCTTGAGACAAAGCGGCACACACTCGCACACCTGGTTGTCTTTTGCAGTCTTAGGCGGGTCTTATAGGACTTTTATTATGCTTGGTTTCGACAAAGTTACTATTTCGAGAGAAAAAAATAATATGATGTAAGTTTCACAAATAGTACAGCACTGGGAAGACGGGGAGAGAAAACTGGAACATTTGAGGGTATTTGGATTTATAAGCCAGTGGCAGTGGCAACTGAAGAAATAACCATTCCACACACCCACAATTTCACACAAGAAAATAATACATTGTGGTGGGGTGACGAAAATGCATGCACACAGACACAATATATAAGCATATCTGAAGCAGCCCAAACTCTTGATCTCCCCCACCATGTTCCCCGCTAAGAGAGAGACAGACAGACAGACGAGAGAGAGACAGACAGACGAGCGAGCGAGAGAGAGAGAGAGACAGAGAAGAGACGACAGACAGACAGACAGAAGGAGAGAGAGAAAAAGGAGAGAAGAGACAGACAAGACAGACAGAGAGAGAGAGAGAGAGAGAGAGAGAGAGAGAGAGAGAGAGAGAGAGAGAGAGAGAGAGAGAGAGAGAGAGAGAGAGAGAGAGAACTACCCTACGAGGCCACAAAATGCAGCAGCCAATACCAAATTATTTTAATGTTTTTTTTCTTCTGCATACCACGGGTAGGACGGCCCTGGCATACGCAGCACAATTTGTGAACGGGGTAAGTTCTGCAATAGGACTTTTTCTGCAATATGACTGACATTACTTACTTAAAGCAGCCCAGACTCTTGATCTGCCTGAACTTCTCTGCTTGCTTGAAGAAAGTTAGCTTAGACAATTGTTCAGTGCTACTAAACTATGTTAATGTTCGTCCTAACTGAATATGTACCACGTGAGCACTTGATAGACACTAATGACATTCATACCAACGTGTCCTTAAGCTTTACAAAATTCCACACATTCATAACACTCTGAACAGAGTTTAGAAATTGTATGAGGGGAAAATGAGAAGTCCTGACATTTCAACAGTCACATCCACATAATATATAATATCTCCTTGTCGTGTTTCAAGATGCTGCTGGGTAAATAGACCTTACCCTCAAACGATGTACTCGTCCCACTCTGATCAGACGCTCGCCCCACTCGAACACTACTTCAGAATGGACAGATCCGGGAAGAAAGCATACAGTTTAGCACACAAAAGCAGAGCAAGAAGTAAAAGGAGACCTTTCGATCAAGCCTGACCGACCAGGAGCTAGCTAACATGATTGGCCCTGTTCTTCTAACTTCTTGATCCTGTCCATCCCCTCCCTCCAGCCTCTGCCTCCCCCCCCCCCCCCCCCCCCCCTTCCTCTTACTGTGATGGATCGTTTTTCCTCATGGTGACAGCTGGACAGGGGTGGTGGGGGTGGGGGTCTTTCTGGCGGAGTCAGCAGGGGGCAGGGAAGGGGCAGGCAGGCAGGCGGTGAAGCGATGGTCAGTTGTGTGCAGTCCGCTGAGCTTGAATCGTCCTGTAGCCGGAGGGGGGACGGGGAGGGGGGATACAGGGGAGTGGGGGTTGAGGGGACACTGTCTGTCTGTGGGGCGGAGGCAGGGACACTAACGTAGGGAGACAGGGTCACTGTGCAACAACGCCGACTGACCGTCTTTTCCGCAGCTGTGAACACCAACAAACCTCCTTCCGCGCTGAGCCACAGTCAGCACCCTGTAGTTAGTTACCCACTGGAAGGCCTTGTCTGCTTCAATTGCAGTCACTGGGTTTTTTGGGGTGGTTTTTTGTGTGTGTGTGTGTGGTGTCGTATGGTTTTTGTTTTGTTTTGGTTTTACTGCTGACTTGCAAAACCAACAGAAAACAATCTCCTAAAGTATCTACCGTCATATACTGCGCGACGACGATAAGGCGGCAGGTTGAATTTCAATGTCCATACACGTCTTCATCTTCACAGTGGTGCCTACACAAGAAACGTGAGAAATCTTAAACTGGATTTTTCTACGCCGCTGTCTGCTAGTTTGGATACGCGTCGCGCAATTTGCAAGCAAACAGCACATTTCTTGATCGTATGTATTTATAGATTCCCTCGGTCAAAGTATAGAATCTGTTGACAGCATCTTTTTATCTGGTAGGAAGTGAGAGGTATCTTTTTATCTGTTGAGACAGGCCGCCTTCGTTATCTTTAAACATGTATATATTTTTTAAGTGCTCTACACTGCAAAAACAACGCCTTTATCTCAGTCCTCTCATTCACAAACAGCCAAGCGAGATAAAGAAACACAGATTTTCGGCATGTGTTATTATGACGCATCGCTGTGTGGGCAAGTCATCCCAATACAAGCTGTCCATCATTGCCATTTTCTACGACTGGCAGACAGGCCGGCAGGCCAGCCAAGTTCACAGCACAGCACAGCTGGTGTGTCATGCTGCTCTCTCTGCCTCAGCCAAGGACGCCGACACACCCATTTCTGCAGTTCGTTTCCAAGGTGACACACACGAGTACAACCACAGTTGCCATGTATCGCGTCAGGAATGGAAGAAAACACATGGATATGAACACCCGACAAAGCCGTTACACATCACTACCAACAATGAGCACGAGCGAAAAAAGAAAAACAAAACCCACTTCAACTACAGTTTTCAAAAACGCGGTTTCAGCCACATCAAAGCTCATCATCTCCTCCAATCTTCTCTGCACTGTAACATGTATCACAAAGTTGTCCGCACAGCAGATCACAATGTGGTCTCTTCATGACGATGTCTAATTTCCGACTTTAGCTCTCACTGACAACTTGGGATTGCAAGTTATCATCTACCCGATAGCGCGTGTGTTGTGTGTGCTACAAGCACAGAATCAACCACCCGCTTGCGGCTGCAGTTACCCGACCACGGCTTGTAACACACGGAGTCCTGACTATTGATCGATACTCTTTCATTTTCCATGAACAATGAGGGGTAGCATCGAACGCTCAGACAAAGAACGGGTAGAGACCTATAGCCATTAACACATTACTTCATATCCATTCAGCAAGACACGCATTGGGAAGGGTGTGTGTGTGTGTGTGTGGTGTGTGTGTGTGATAACGACTGGTATCCTTTTCTGCCTTCCAACCTATTTCAGCAAGAACGGAAAAAACTACTTCAATACACAGTGGTTGACATGACGCTGTCACCAACCGAAAGTGAAATGTCCTTAATTTGGCTGGGGGGGGGGTGGGGGGGGGGGGAACAAAAGCTTTTTGATCAAGTTCCTCTTTCAAGCCCAAACAAGGCTGTACTGATGAACCATCAGGGAAGAAGGTGGAGACAGCAAAAGGTTGTAAGAACAAACAATAGATGAACATACATACACCACACTCTCTCTCTCCCCCGTCTCTCTTCCCCCCCCCCCCCCACACACACATCCTTGAAAAAAGTCCTAACAAACCTTTTCAAATACTAACTCTATGATAGCATATCAATAGATATTTATACTTAAAAAAAACAAAAACCAAACAACTGTCATCCTACCGCAGAAAAAAATTAAATGAATACTTCAAAAGATACCACATGATATATTCGAGATCAAAACACGAAATCTCCTATTTTAATAAATTTCCTCCGTGCCAATTAAAACAAAATCTGCTGGTCGAAGTTCTGCTTACTTCTGCATACGTAAACATCAAAATTTCTACCTATCTCTTCTTACTTCTGCATTAGTAAAAAATCAAATTTTCTACCTATCTCTTCTTACTTCTACATTAGTAAAAGTCAAATTTTCTACCTATCTCTTGTAGATCTCTAAGCAAAAAAATCAAGGCTTTAGTTGCGGTCACAAAACAACTCCCTGACAATCATTATGTGAATGATGTCTGGGGAATTTGTTTCATATCCCATCTTTAAGCTAGGAAGTCTTTTGAGAACAGCATTTGGAGTTGCCAGTTGCAATTAAAAAAACGAACACGACATTTCTATACAATATGGAAGTTATTTTGTGGATGCATAGCGCCAGAAGGTGAGAAGATAAAAGGGATGAATGTAGGGGGGAGAGTCTGAGTGAGTGAGTGAGTGAGTGCTGAGCGAGTCAGTGTGTGTGTGTGTGTGTGTGTGTGTGTGTGTGTATGTTGTTGTTGTTGTTGACTTCAATTTACGCCTGTTCACTTCTATTGATATTAGACGAGTGTGTGTGGTGTGTTGTGTGTGTGTGTGTGTGTGTGTGTGTGTGTGTGTGTGGTGAGAGAGAGAGAGAGAGAGAGAGAGAGAGAGGAGAGAGAGAGAGAGAGAGAGAGAGAGAGAGAGAGAGAGAGAGAGAGAGAGAGAGAGAGAGAGGAATGTTTTGGTTGAAGTTATATTTAAGTCTCAGCTGAGATTTCCAATAATTTTTTCTACAACTCACACGAAGAGAAACGTTCTATCTCACACGGTTTAGCGGCCACGAACTTATAAGCTTGACGCTCGTTAACGGTATTAAAGCAGTGCAAGGGAGATTAATCTTCTACAAGCAGTACTGACAATCTCTCTCTCTCTCTCTCTCTCTCTCTCTCTCTATCTCCCTCTCTCTTTCTATCTCTCTCTGTTCACGCGCACACGTGCACTTACACACACACACACACATACATGCATGGATAAATACAATATACATGAATGAAGGAACAATGGGTATGTTTTGAAGATGTGAGCATTCAGCAATAGCAGGCAACTTTCCTTTGCAGGGCATATTACATTCAGAACATCTCTGTACATCATCTTTTCACATCACATCAGCTCCCACAGTGTGCTCATGGGAGGAGGGAGGGAAGAGAGAGAGAGAGAGAGAGAGAGAGAGAGAGAGAGAGAGAGAGAGAGAGAGAGAGAGAGAAGAGAGAGAGACAGACAGTCACAAGAGAGAATAAGAGAGAGAGAGAGAGAGAGAGAGAGAGAGAGAGAGGAGGAGGGAGGAGGAGAGAGAGAGAGGAAGGAGAGAGAGAGCGAACGAGTCAGAGAGGGAGACAGAGAGAGACAGACAGAAAGACAGACACAGAGACAAGAGAGACATAGAAAACCTGAGAAACAGAACACATATGACACAAAAGAGGCTAAGACAGGGAGCCCAAGCTAAACGGTGATACAGAGAAAACTACATTTGAACACAAAGGCAGAGATCTGCTTTAACAATGAAGCTTTATACATTGCTTGCTACTGACTGCTAACTGAGCGATCCCCTCCCACTGTAGAGTAGTACTGACCCAAATGATATCTAAAGCAAGGCAGAAAAAAAGAAGATTGCTACATTTAAGAAAATCCTGGATTTTCTTTTGTTGTTGTTGCTTTTCTCATGTTGTTATTGTTTTGATTTTTTTAAAACCATACAGATGCTAAGGAATCTAAGACTTAGAAAAGAAACAAACCAACCAAAACAAACAAAATACCTTCCAAGAAACACAGCATAAAAAGATTCTGAAAAGGAAATACTCCCCCCCCCCCCCCCCCCCAACTTCTTGTTTTTCGTTTTATCCCTTTTTCTTGTCTTTTGACTATACTGGTCTTAACGACAACTAAAACTACACCCAAAAGAACAAAAGCAAGCAAAAAAGCAAATAGAACAAAAGGTCTTCTTACCCCCCACCCCCCCAAAAAAAAAAGAAAGAAAGAAAAAGAACCCCAACAAAACAAAACAAAAACCCAACAAAAACAAAACAACAAACCCCCCAAACAGAACCCAAAAAACTGGGTTTTCTTCTTCTCCTGCTCCTCCTTCTCTCTCTCTCACTCAACCCTCCCTCCCCTCTCTCTGTCTCTCCCCCAACTCTGTCTGTTGTTCCCTGTTAACAGTCGACAGAACCAAAGGCTATCACATGTCAAGGGAGGTAATCAGTGAGGGCGGGCCTGAATGAAGCGCTACAAAGTAGAACTAGGCCTACAAGCTGGCATCGGCAGCTAGATGGAAGGGACCATGCTAATGCACCATGCTAATGCACTACAGTGTTGCTTATCACAAAGGCATGCGACTTGACAGCACGGGGTGTGCGCGAACACACACACAAACACACAAATTCTCCCATACCTTACCAACTAACCCCCCCCCCCCCCCCCCCCCCAATCCCATCCCCTGACACACACATCCTCCCTGCCTCCTCTCCCATCTCCTTCTCTCTCCTCTGTCTAATATTACAACTTGTGAAGAGACGTTAAAAGAGTTTGAACACACACGCACACACACACACACACACACACACACACATATACAAGCGCGTGAAACTGTTTTAAATTCAATGAGAAATTTCTCTCTGCAGACATGAATGACCAAAGGGAAAAACACGAGAAGTCCTGAGTAACTGTGGGGCGATGTCGTGAGCGTGAGAGAGAGAGAGAGAGAGAGAGAGAGAGAGAGAGAGAGAGTGTGTATACTTGAAGGTGACCAGACTCAGAGATTCACAAACAACACAGAAGCAAGTTATCAAAGTGCAGCGTTTATAATGAATATCCTAGAGCTTCAACCCTGTACCACCCTCATCAGGGAATTTTGTGGAACAAGAACTACTATTTCACCAAAATATCGACATTGTGAAAAACTTGAATTGTTTTGGTGTGCTTTTGGCACTTTCTGGATATCTCATTTAAATAAAAGAAAACTATTAGCCACTCAACCCAACATACTCTCTTCTTCGAACAATAAAAATCCAAACATGTTCCAAAGCGGACTTGAGCGAAAAAAATCCATTATCAAAGACGATATTAGAAATATGACAGCACTCTTTAATTCATTCACTGAATATACAAAACACTAAACTTCCACACACAAAATAGGACAGGAGACAGACAACAGAACAAGAGAAAAACACAGCCAAAAAAAACAACAACAAAAAAACAAACAACAAAGCGTGTACTACTCACTTGGTCAGCTGGTCGTCCTCCTCGGGCTCCGCCTCCAGGTCCGCCACAGAGGGGGACTTGGGGCGGTTGACCACCTCCGGCTGGGGCAGCTTGACCGGCGGCGGGGGCTTCTTCTCCTCCGCCGACATCTCCGACGCCGTCTGCACCTCGTCGTCCGTCACGGGCTGCGTGCGGGAGCGCTCCCGCTTCTTGCGGTCGATGTAACGCTTGGCCCCGCTGGCCGACTTCTCGCGCTCCTGCCGCGCCCGCTCGTCCAGCGTCTTGAAGAGCGAGGTCTTGGACGACACGCTGAGGCGCGACGGGTCGCTGTCCGAGGTGTCCATCTCCAGGCTCAGGCTGCGCAGGCTGTCCGACCCCAAGCTCTCCATCTCGGACCCGGACAGGATGCCCGAGTCCGTGCGCGAGTCCCGCTTCCACAGCGCGTGCGTCTCCCGCAGCGGCACGGGCTCCACCAGCTCGCCCTCCGGGATGGCGTTCAGCTCCTCGGCGGTGACGGGCAGGGTCTTGTGGCGCTGGTGGCGGCTCCGTCGGCCTCGCTTCTCCGGCGCCAGGTGCTGGGGGAACTCGATGCCCTTGCCGGCCGTGGGCAGAGGTCGATGCTGCTCCTGGGTCTTCAGCTGCTCGAAGATGCTCTTGGAGGCGTTGCGGCGAACCTGGGCCCTGAAGGCGCTCACCGTGTCCAGACTGAAACCGGAGAGACGACGGTATTGATGGTTGTGGTTGTGGTTGTGTGTGTGTGTGTGTGTGTGTGTGTGTGTGTTGATGTTGGTGTGTGTGTGTGTGTGTGAGAGAGAGAGAGAGAGAGAGAGAGAGAGAGAGAGAGATAGAGACAGAGATAGAGAGAGAGAGAGAGAGATAGAGACAGAGACAGAGATAGTGAGAAGGAGAGGTCAAAGACAAAGACCGAAATAGCAAAACAGACACGCAAGCAGACAGACATACAAACGCACAACAATAGCTTCAACAACACAGAAGCGTCACGAAAATAAATCCCCCCACCCCCCCACCACCACCCACCCCTCCCCACAAACACAACCAACTCCGCCCAACTCACTTATCTGCCTCGTGGATCTCTTCCAGGGTGATGGGCTGGGTGCGAGTCCTCCAGTCTTCCCGGTGGCGCTTCTGGAACTTGTGGCGCCGTTCCTGGAACTGGGCGTTGTTGGCCGCCAGAGTGCTGAGCCGTTCCATCAGCTGCACCCCCGTCACCTCCTCCTCCCCCCGCTCCTCCACCGTCGCTGCTGCTGTCGCTGCAGCAGCAGCAGCAGCAGCGGTGGTGGAGGTGGTGGTGGTGGTGGTGGTGAGGGTGGTGGTGAGGGTGGTGGTGGTGGTGGTGGTGGATTCCTCGGGAATGACTTCGGCTACACCCTCGTCCAGGCTCATCTGTTTGCGAGGCGTGATACTCCCGGACCTGAGAGACAGAAAGAGGTCAGTCTGATTGGAGGACATGCAGAGTCAGCTTGGGTTTGAGGGAGAGAACAGGGAGGGAAGGAAAGGGGGAGGGGGGAGGGGGAGGGAGGGAGGAGAGAGAGGAGGGGGGGGGGGGGGGGGGAGAGTCCTCCTCCACATTCTTCCTCGTGCATTTACTCCACCCCAAAACACCCAAACGTACATATACACACCCACTCACCCCCCCCCCCCCCCCCACCCTCCACAAACACAAAATTTGTTAGGGTTGGCTTCATGACAAATAAACCCAACAAACGAAATTATCGCTTCTTCTACGTACAACCTAGAAATAAAGATTTGGACACTGACTTTGACACACACACCCACGCACACACACTCTTTCACATCACGTTCACACTCCAACCCCCATTCGACCACACACACCCAAACACCCCACCCCACACACACACCCAAACACCACACCACACCAACACCACCAACACCCCACTACACTAGACTAACCAAGAACGAGCGGAGCGAGGCGTGGAAGCCCCCGAGCGTGACTTGGGGGTGACGGGGGTGTGCTTGACCTCCTCCAGCTTGGTCTCCATGGCGAAGATGCGGTCCGACACTGGGCGGTAGAGGGCCGCCTCCTCCTCCGTGGGCTGCGCGTCTGCCCCCTCCTTGCTCTGGTGCCCCTCGCGCATGTGTCTGTCACACACATCACAGTATGTAATGCATAGCGTATTATAATTATATCCTATACATGGACACACGCAGAGAAACACGGACACAGACTCTGTCAAACAGACACACATAGATACACACACATAGAGACACACTCACACACACACGCACGTGAACATGCGTGCACAGGCAAGCATGTGTGCAGGCGTGGGAAAACACAAAGACTCGTGGCATGTTGGGCAGCGCTCGTGCACACACGCATACACACATCCTCCCCCGCCCCCCCCCCCCCCCCCCCCCCCCCCCCCACACACACACACACCATGTTTGCATATACACATACATGTAAGGATGTGGAAATAGCTGCTTGCGGGATGCCCTCGCGCGTACACACGCGCACGCACATACACACACTTATAGGTTGATTGATAAGACAAATGCAAAAAATGTTGCTTATTCAATGTCCCGCCAGGAAGAAAAATGACACAGACTTTTGAAAATAACTTCACACACACACACACACTATATATATATATATATAGTGTGTGTATGTGTGTATATTATATGTGTATAGTGTTTGTGATAGTTATTATTGTTGATTATGTATATATGCAGCCCAGGAGAGATTCGCTCTGATGGAAAGTAAAATGCTCGCTTGATAGGAATGTATAAACTTGCTTGCTATCTGCTAAAAGATGCATCACAATATCCAGATGTGTTTATTCCCATTGTTTATAGCACAGCCCTTGTTCAGAGCAAGGGAAGAGAGATAGAGAGGCATTGTTCATAAAACCACAGCAGGCATTTTTCTCCTTTTTTTTCTTCTTGAACTACGAAGTCTCCACTTAACTTCTGGACTACAGTCAGTCTCCACTTAACTTCTGGGCTACAGTCAAAGTCTCCACTTAACTTCTGGACTACAGTCAGTCTCCACTTAACTTCTGGGCTACAGTCAAAGTCTCCACTTAACTTCTGGACTACAGTCAAAGTCTCCACTTAACTTCTGGACTACAGTCAAAATCTCCACTTAACTTCTGGACTACAGTCAAAGTCTCCACTTAACTTCTGGGCTACAGTCAGTCTCCACTTAACTTCTAGACAACAGTCAAAGTCTTCACTTAACTTCTGGACTACAGTCAGTTCACAATGTAAGTCAAAGTCTTCCATTACTTCTGGACTACAGTCAAGTCTCCACTTAACTTCTGGGCTACAGTCAGTCTCCACTTAACTTCTAGACAACAGTCAAAGTCTTCACTTAACTTCTGGACTACAGTCAGTCTCCACTTAACTTCTGGACTACAGTCAAAGTCTCCACTTAACTTCTGGACTACAGTCAAAGTCTCCACTTAACTTCTGGGCTACAGTCAGTCTCCACTAACTTCTAGGACTACAGCAGTCTCCACTGAACCCTCTGGCTACAGTCAAGTCTCCATTAACTTCTGGACTACAGTCAGTCTCCACTTAACTTCTGGACTACAGTCAAAGTCTCCATAACTTCTGGCTGCAGTCAAAGTGTCCACTAACTTCTGGACTACAGTCAGTCTCCACTTAACTTCTGGCTACAGTCAGTCTCCACTAACCTCTGGCTACAGTCAAGTCTCCACTTAACTTCTGACTACAGTCAGTCTCACTTAACTTCTGGCTACAGTCAAAGTCTCCCTCATCTCATTAACTTCTGACTACAAGTCAGTCTCCACTTAATTCTGGCTACAGTCAAATCTCCACTAATTCTTGACTACAATCAAATTCCACTTAATTTGATTACAGTCAATCTCACTTAACTTCGAAAGTCATCTCCACTTAAAAACATCTGACTACATCAAAATCTCCCCTTACTTCTGGACTCAGTCAACGTCCCTTAACTCTGGACTACAGTCAAAATCTCCACTTAACTTCTGGACTACAGTCAGTCTCCACTTAACTTCTGGACTACAGTCAAAATTTCCACTTAACTTCTGGACTACAGTCAAAATCTCCACTTAACTTCTGGACTACAGTCAGTCTCCACTTAACTTCTGGACTACAGTCAAAATCTCCACTTAACTTCTGGACTACAGTCAAAATCTCCACTTAACTTCTGGACTACAGACAGTCTCCACTTAACTTCTGGGCTGCAGTCAGTCTCCACTTAACTTCTGGGCTGCAGTCAGTCTCCACTTAACTTCTGGGCTACAGTCAGTCTCCACTTAACTTCTGGGCTACAGTCAAAGTCTCCACTTAACTTCTGGGCTGCAGTCAGTCTCCACTTAACTTCTGGGCTACAATCAAATGGAATCTCCACTTAACTTCAGGGTTAAAGTCAAAAGGGAATCTTCACTTCACTTCTGGACTACAGTCAGTCTCCAATGAACTTTTAGTTTACAGTCAAAGCCGCCACTTTAATTCTAGGCTACAGTCAAAGTCTCCAATGAACTTCTAGGCTATAGTCAAAGCCGACACTTTAATTCTGGGCTACAGTCAAAGTCTCCACTGAAGTTCTGGTTTACAATCAAATGAGAATTCCAGTTAAATTGTTGTTTACTCTCGAAGTCTCCACTTAAAAAAAAAAGCTACAATAAAAATCTCTGTATCTGAATGGCATTCGGAGCACCCGGCCCGTTATCATCGGAAAAAAAAGCAACAACAAAAAGCCTAAAAACAAACATACAAACAAAGCTGGCTGAGACTAGACGCTGGTATAACTGGATACCAGACCAGGACCCTGTACTGTGTGGACTGCCTAGCACAGCACACTGCTAGCCTGCAGGATACCAACATGAGGTTATACTTCGACGGCATTAACGACTCCCTGATTAAGGACAACTGTGAGTGGGAGTGTGGAGAGAGATGGGGGAGAGAGAGAGATGAGAGAGAGAGAGAGAGAGAGAGAGAGAGAGAAGAGAGAGAGAGAAAGAGAGAGAGAGGAGAGGGGAGAGGAGAAGAGAAGAGAGGGTAAATGAGCTCACTTGCAAGAAATCAAGCCAAGTTCAACACCTCATTAGTGAAGAAGCAGTTCCACACCCTACCCACGAAACTCTGATGATGACCTGGAATAACGACTCTGCCCAAGAGGGAGCGAAGAGGCAGTCAAGTGCCTCATCCAAAATATCTATAAGCCACATTTGTTTCTTTCTGAGGAGCCTTTCGTTTTGTTTTGTTTTGTTTCTGACCAGGAGTGGGCTTGTTCAGCTGCCACAATCATCTACATCTCGGGTTTTGTCTGTCAAATGAGACGATAAATCGAAGCCTGCATGCAATCAGTGCATGCAGTAAAAACTACATGATAAAAACGAGTTGTCCCAATATTCTACTGAAACTTTCTCCAATATGAGCAAATGAATTTGATAACCACAGGCAAAAAGAAACCCCCCAAAATGCAAATTCATTTAGAAAAAAGAGAAAGAAATCAATCAAGCATTCAACAACAAAAGCTACCCCCGTACAAAGAAAAAAAAAGAGAAAAGTAAACCAAAACGACAAAGAAAGAGAAAAAAAAAGTAGTGTAGCGTTTTGCCCAATAAGAAACGCCATCCACATACATCATCAGTTCATGCCAACGTTATCCCTGAAAACAACGTCACTGTACACACTGTACATTCTCTTCCCCCCACATGTGTGACAAAAAACTCATGGACATTCAAATCATTCTCATCACTTTAGTGCAACGCCTCATTACTACAAAAAATTATTCTTAAACTTCCTGAAAATCAAACTCACGTGAGCAAGCTTCGCCTTGTATTCCTATCCGTGTCACGTTCACAGGCAAAGAAGAGCTAACAGAAACGCAGTTCTCTGAGAAAGAGAGAAAGGGGGCTAGAATCAGACCGCTTGATGTGACCCTGCCGCCTCACGGTTTTTGGCACAGCCCAGGCATGCACGCACATACGACTGCGAAAGAAAGTCAGCTACCAGTCGACGATACACACACACGCACACTCACACGTACACGCATACCCGTGGCCGATCTTTTTGGACTCAGCGACAGACAAACGACAATTTAGACTGGCATCTCCCTCATGAACACAACGCTGGCCATCTTCGGACAAACATAAATGCAGTAGCCAAGACACAACAATGCGAGGAAAACCTATACGACGAGCCTAATTATTTTCCTCTCCTTTCCCCTGCGTTAGCTACCTGAAGCTCAAGTATGCAGCAGCCAACTGCCAACGACGACCCTACTCCTACTTTCGGATTCCTCTGCCACATGTGAAGCATTCAGCCGTGCAACAGTACACCTCTCTCTCTCTCTCCTCTCTCTCTCTCACACACACACACACACTCCTCTCTCTCTCTCTCTCCTTCTCTCTCTCTCGCTCTGCTAACCCGCCTCATAGTAACCCCCTCATAGTAACCCCACCTGGGCCGCTACAAAGTACATACCACACTGACGACTGCTGTTTTGGAGCCAGTCACTCATTTCACCCACCCCTCCAGGCATTCAGGAACCCCTTGGCACTATGACTCCCGGCTGAAGTAACCAGATAATGAAGTCGACGGAACGGTAGTAGGCCTATAGCCAGAGTATCTTCAAATGACACCTACTGCCCTCGCTGACCGAAGCCTATCCCAGGTGAGGCGTTAAAAAAACACTGAGGTTACAGCGTACATTGTTTGATGTACAGATAGGGAGTATGGTACACTCTCTTTGTCGTAAGTGTATGTGTGCTCCTCTGTCTGGTCTTATTTCAATTCTTCACAGTCGCTGCACAGTTGTGATATAATCTGTACTGTGTGTACCGCGCTGATCGGCGATCATGGAACACTGAAGCCTCTAACCTTGTGCGAGGAACCAAGCTAACCGGAGTTAGGGGAGTAAACATTCGAGAAGGAGGAAGACTGAGACTTAATAGAAACAGACAGGCCACACGACAAAAACAAAAATGTGTCTGGTGAGGAGGGAGGGAGGGAGGGAGGGAGGAGAAGAGAGAGAGAGAGAGAGAGAGGAGAGAGAGAGAGAGAGAGAGAGAGAGAGAGAGAGAGAGAGAGAGAGAGAGAGAGAGAGAGAGAGAGAGAGAGATGGACAAAACCTGTCAGCCAAGAAACGAGCCTTCCATAAATCACTAACAGTGGGGATAAACTGTAAAGAAAGGACACTAACCTGATGTTTTCCTCTATCTCCTCAGCAGCGGACAGAGCCCTGGGTCTGGTAGTGCGGGGGACGTCAGCCTCCTGCTCCTCCTCCTCCTCCTTTTCCTTCATCATTTCCAGCTCCTTCTGGCGTCGTTGCTCCATGATCTTGTGCAGCTGAGGGTCCACCACAGGCCGCGACTCTTGTTTGGGCAGGGACGGCGTCCGCTTCAGGATGCCCTTCCGCCGCTCGAACGACTCGCTTCGAGTCACTCCCGTCGACTGTTTTAACGATTCCGCCCGCCGTAAGGATGAAGCGGAGGTGCCCAGCGAGGAGGCGTCTGAACTCTCTGACTCGAGGTCGGCAGGGTGGGCGGAAGAGGTGGGGAGGGTCAGTTTGTGGGTTTCCGTTTCCGCGCCCTCATGGCCCTGTTCGCTGCTGACAGGCTGGTCCTGTGTGGGCAAGGTGAACGTGACGCTCTCTGTCGGTTCTGGCGTCGTCGTTGCTGCTGCTGCTGCTTTGGCGGCCACGTCCTCCACCCCGGCTTTGGTCGAGTCCTCTGCAGCCATGGGCAGAGTGAAGGATGAGGTCAGTGATGAATCGCTCCTTGCTGATGACGGTGATGGTTCTTTCGTTGTTGTGTGGCTGTGACCTTTGTGGCTGGCTTCTTCTTCTAACGATATCTTCCTGCTTTGCCCGCTTCCCGCGGTCTGCTTGGCAGCTGTTGTGCGCTGTTGTGTCCCCCCTGGTTGAGAGCTGCTATTATCAAGGTCTTGCGTAGTAGTGCCGGCAGGCTGGGACACGGAGTCTTCTGGGGTTTCACTCTTCTGCCTGCGTGCCCTCAACATCGAGGCCACTTCAGAGTCAGCGATGACCTCTTCGATGGCCGAGGACTTGAACTGCTCGGCTTGAGCGGTCTGCTTGTCGGCTATGACCTCCGTGTCCGCCTTCTGCCCCTGCTGCTGACGTTCCACCTCTTGGTGGCGGCGGTTCAGCACCTGAGACAGCTCTTCGGAGGGCGTGTCACTCTGAGGCACGGGCGAGAACCGCTTCTTCATGAAATCCGACTTGAAGCTTCCCGACCGTTCCACCGTCTTCTCCTCCGCCTCACCCCCGCCGTCCCCGCGAGGGGAGGGCCGCGCGACCTTGAGGCTCTGGGTACGCTCTGGAATGTTCCTGCTGCTGTGGGACTGGGCGTCATCACTGCTGCTGCTCACGTCCTTGTTGACCGTTCGTTTGAAGGACTGCACACGTCGGCGCTGTGGGCCCTCTGTGTCGGAGCGCTCCGAGCTGGAGGCCTCGGAACTGGAGGAGAACTTGGTCAGCAGCTGGGAGAACTCCTTGCCCCGTGAGGGGTGGCGGGCCACGGCTGTGCATTTGCTGCCCTTCTCCGAGGACCCGTTCTTCTCGTTATTCAGGCCGCCAGAGAAGCGGCTGCGGATGTCGCTCACCTGTAAACACAGTCACACGCACGCATTCACGCAACACGTACGCATGCAGAAACGTGCATGCATAAATATGCATGCACACGTGTGCACACGTACCCACACCACCACGCATACAGATGAAAGTTATTTACCAAATCTTACTAGCTGGAACACACACACACACACCACACTTCCGGGCGATCGGAAGAAAAATTGATTTTATGTGACAGGTAGGAAATTTACCAATTCGAAACTATCATGTAACCCACCCATGATGCTGAACAATACATTATACAGAAAATGAACACGGCAAACGATACATCTAGGTTTTACAAAGGCTGAACAGAACACAACGCAGCAAATCAAAACATCCAATGTACATATGCCGATATACCATCATCCCACCGTTCATGCCACATGAAGACAACAAGCAACACACGCCATAAAATTCATTCCGATAATTAAAAACAGTCTGGTTTCATGTTACTTCAGATTATGATTTTATAAGATTCCAGAACAGATTATGATTTCATAAGATTCCAGAACACATGCACATTAAAATACAATGCACACAAAACCAATGACTCGCTACACAGCATGAAAGGGATGAGTGGTTCAAGATCTGATTTACTGTTCTACACGCATGCAGTTGACATTGTGTCCCCAAGCACTGTAAAGAAACAGAAAACCAATCAAAGCAATCCGGGGGGCCTGCCTGTTGTGGCAGGCAATAAACAAAGTGACATAAAGTCCATGCAACATGCAATACTGTTTTCATGGTCTACGTTTCTATTACCTATCAAACACTTGCTAGTTTTCGCACTACAAGAACATGTATTGCAGTTCTTCACCAGCTGTCTTTATGTCACTTTGCAATCATTTTGCGCATTTGTGCACAAAGGGAGATGGTCTAAAATGAAAACCTCGTAAAATTTTCATTTGGGGGTCATGGAAATTTTTTCTCTCATAGAAGCTCTTTTAGGCGAAAATGTTCAAAATAGAATTCAGCTACCTTTGTACAGAAATGACTTCTCCCTTTACTCCCTGAAAAGCCAGTCCTTGGGGCACCGCACTGGGCTTTTCAAATAGCGTGTCTGCAGCAAGGTGACCCAGGCAAAGGCCCTCCGCTTACAGGCAGCTGGGTGTATATGCTGGGTATGGATGGCAGTGTCATCCACACCACTAGCCGCTGTTAGTCTACACGACAGGGGAATGAAGTTTTAGCGTGTGCGCAATGTATCATGCACGCATTCGCACCCAGTCACCTCGGTTTTTAGTCTCACCCAGGGAACTACAGACCTGAGTGTAAACAATGGCTGACGTACATGTTAGTGTTTTACACGGTTTTGGCAATCGAATGCCGATCTGTTAGGAAAATAGCTTCCCACTGACCCTTTGAAATCTCTCCATTATTAAAACGTTGATATCTTTCATAAATTTCCTTTTTTTTCAGTGCTGCTGTATATAATGTAACAAGGAACTTCCAGAAAGTTTATGACGATCAGTTAGCTGCTACACAATATGCACATGTTGATTATTCTGACATTTAAAAAAAACACCCACGAAGAAACGTCTCATGACTCCTAAGACAGCCGTATGTCTTTGAAATGTGGCTTCACCTGGTCTTACCTTATTTGTCAAAGAAGCCAGGCTGACATCGATGGGTTTGAAGGAGGAGTTAGCAGAGCTTCGTTTGGAGTCCTGAAACATGCCAGCCACAGTCAACTGACCTCCGCCTGCTTTCTACCATGTGGTATGCTGTACTGATTACCTCTCCTGCATCCATTCCTGTCACCGTGCTGAACCACTTAGGGTAAGGCGATGAGGCAGTGCACAAACAGCCTGGTATGTTTGCTGGCCTCATATTCTAGCGAACTTCACTACCCTGACTGATTCTTCTCACCACTTTACGATTTATCTATATGTCATAGCCTACACAGCATTTTGAAACAACCGAGAAGTTAAGGCACTTTCATAAATTTCCTTTTTAAGGGAGTCAACTTGATATGAAGGGAAAAGAAAAATGTTCCATACGGCGAAATCTTAAATCTTGTAGTTGGTGGCAGTGAGGAAGCAGCGTGTGGGGGAAGGAGGAGGCCTGAGGGGAGGTATGCAAATTCTGCCCCTCCAAATCATCAAAGAGCCACAGGTATATATAGTTGTCGTCTGCCTACACTGCCTGGAAATGGAAAAAGAGAGGAGCTCCCGTTTCTTTGTTGACAGCGGATTATGACCCCTTTTATTAATTAATGCTCATTAAATCTACACTCCTGTTACCAAGGAAGAAGATTTGGAAGCGGAAGAAGCT
>CM054134.1:105849263-105859263 GCA_028751875.1 Rapana venosa
GAATAAGCACTTATGTGCTTTTTTTTACATCCAGTCCCCGTGTGTATGCGTTTTGTAAATTCTGTCATCTGTTCCCACCAGCACACAATGGCCCACTCTTACGAAAAGTGTGTGTATGTGTGTATGTGATTTGCATAGTTGAAACGTTTCCTTTAAGCTTTAAGTAGTGACAGCCCTGACGTGGCCTTTGCTATCATCTGGGCTACAAGCAACATAACATAACGTGAATATAAACAACAAACACCCACAATTCCTCCTCCACAACCAACACCAAATTGGGTACAATCCGTCAAATATCAGCCATCTCCGTTCATTGACTCTAGATACAGACCTTACATTATGGCCTCCAACTATTCCAATCGTATTTTAAGCTAACCAATCTTCACAAAGTCGGAATAGGGCTGTCTTAATAGTGGGTAATCACGGCGGCAAACGCAAAATCTCGCCATTGGTGACCCTGAGAGCTATACTCGAGGAACAAAACAAAAACAAAAACATTACCAACAAAAAGCTTGTGCTTGAAACGGCAATCCATAAGCAGCATTAATCAATAAACTATTGGTGAGAGGAGGACTGGGCGGGCCTACCTTGCCATGAAAACACATGGACATAGGTGGAGGTGAAGACAGACACGTCCTGCTCTGGCGGCAAGGTAGCTACACTCTGTGCTCCCTTCATCGTCTGTTATCTCATCGTCTGTCCGTCTGTCTGTGTGGTCAGCGTGTTTCTCCTCATCACAAACAAAGCAGTCCTTCCTTCACTCTACTCGCTGGCCTACATCAGGCCCCACAGCGATCACAGTTATTCAGCTGTCACTTTTCAACTTTTTTCTCACAACGAAGACGGGAATCAATAGTTTCAAACTGCTGCTCCACAACACAACACAAGTGTAGGTAAGAAAAATCCAAAGGTTCCCAGCTCTCCGATATATGACAACCATGCCTTATGCGCTCAAACTGTGTAGTACTTCGTTTTAGGTCAGTGGCTCACAAGTGATGATCATGCTGAATAAGGAAAGTTTTTATTATTTTTTTATTTTATTGGTTGAACATTATCAATAAAGCTTCAGGCACAAACAACCGAGTCTAACCATGCCCTGGACGGGGCCAAGGTGAGATAAGGCACTAATGATTAGCGTATTAAAGAAGTCCGAGAAGAGATATCCTGCATACTCACTGATCACAGTCATTCCGCCTATCAAACAAACAGTAACCCCTTGATGGTTGTGCAAAATTCAGCTAGTATGGCCCCTCTCTCTCTCTCTCTCTCTCTCTCTCTCTCTCTCTCTCTCTCTCTCTCTCTCTCTCTCTCTCTCTTTCTGTGAAGTCTCCAACCCCTTAGAAATAGCTGTGCCCAAACACGGGATGGCTTAGGCTGTGTGGGGAAGGTTTAGGGAGACAGGCGTCGTGCACAGTGCAGTAATCCAAGGTGCACTTTCTGTCTGTCTGTGCATGCCGCCGCCCTAGCCGCCCTACCCTCTGTGGAGCGGGCCGACGATGAAGGCATTGTGAAGGCCAGGCACGGTGCTGGCTGACTTCACCTGTCGCTACAGTCTTTTATGTCAACATTTCACCTGTCCCTAAGACCGACTTACAATGTACAACGGCAAGCCGTTTCCGCTTTGTGACACATGGATCGCCAGAACTAATCCTCCTCTGCCCGGTTACTAAAACCAGCTTACAAATTATAGAAGTGGGAGGAAAAGAGAGAGGAAGTGGGGGTTGGAGTCTCCCCCCCCCCCCTCTCCTGCGCAGAGGAGGATCAAAGCAAGGGCACAGGAATAAGGACAGGCCTGGGTCAAAGCAGAAAGCAAAGAGAAGGGCAGTCCCAATGACAACACCCCTAGTCAGGCATGTTACTTCCTCCTCTGCCCTCCAACTGATAATATCAATAGTTCTTTCTCCACGCCTATCTCAGTAGTACCTGAGGCCTAACTTACCGAATCAAGACTGTCACCAAGATGACTGACGAACAGGGAAGTCCACAGCAGGACTAAGAAACATAGTAACTGCAGTACATTCCCTTATGCAAGAGCAACGCATCCTACGAGAGAAAAGAAACATGCTATTATCCTGCAACAAGCACCTAAAATCTTCCAAATCTTGTTATCGACAACGCACAGTACAACTCTGCGCTTCAGCTAGACTATGAATACACACGCATTACGTTCTCGTTTCGCATTTGTCTAACTTAGAATAATACGCTGTTATCTCTCGATGCTCGCATCATTGTTAAAACCAATATTTTCCTTTGATTTATAAAGGCCGATAAAGTTTGTTGGCACACAAAACAATACGTTTTTATCTAAGCAAAAGCAAAGCAAAGCAAGCAATCTCCCAAGCCCTCCAGTTACAGCAAATGGTTTATTCGGCAAGGACTGTATTCACGTCAATAGTGAAAAAAGCAATGCTGGCTCGTGTAGAAAAGCTGTTTGGTTTTCAATACCTCATTGAACTGTACGTTAACTATTAATGATGGCAGACTACTATCCTCAACTACAGGCATATACACTCAGTTTCATTTTTTAAAATTTTTATATATTTATTCTTTTATATCGAGGATAATGGAATAAGCACTTATGTGCTTTTTTTCCTCTAGTCCCCGTGTGTATGCAGTTTTGTAAATTTTGCCATCCGTTCCCACCGGCACACAATGGCCTAAGTTTGCGGTATGTAGCCTGTTCCGACAATCACACCCCCTCCCCTCTTCTCTGTCTGTGTTCAAAGTGTGATGACGTGACTAGCACGCATACGTCATGCTGCCTGTCAGCCTGTGAACCTGAACCCCTCTCTTCTTCACCCTGTCTTTGGGAAGGGAGGAAGGCAGAAAGCGTGGGAAAGGATCGCTATCCTTTTTCATTCCCAAACACTATGCGCCTTTGTTTTTCTTACGGTTACCTAGTAATACACACCGTATGCACGTGCGCAAGAACTGATATTGCTTCTTGGCGGTTGTTAGTTGTGGAAAAATATTCTTCGACCATGTCACTATCCCAAACTTTAACACTGTGTTCCTAGGTCTTCCAGTTAGGGCAACTTTCGAGGTATTTGTATCATGGTAATAATTTTAAGTTCTCCAAACTACTTTCTAGGCCAAATCCACCACAACTAACAAACATCACATCCAGGAAATATTTTCAGCAGCGGCTTTCCTGTCATCCCGTTTTAAGTGCACAGCTGTTCTTTGTTGAGGACAGTTCTTTTCCATCAGTGTTTTCCTTTTCGTCCGGATTGTTCGTTTGCTCGTTTGTTTTCAGATATCCCAAACAAAGAATATGATTTTCTAAGCAGTAATGTCATTACCTCCCCGTTTACAATGACAAGTTTAAAAACTTGTACGTGTTATGACACTTGTTCAGTTTAACAGTTCTATGTCACCTGTGTCGGTGAACAGTGTGGTATCCTGTCAGTGTCCCGTTTCTTAACATCCCATCAGCTTAAATTGGCCAATAAGCACTAAACAGATACTTCATAAATTCCGTTTTTTTGTGTGTGGGCTGTAAATATTATGAAATGGTGTAAATACAGTGTTTCTATGCTACGTAATAAACACAAATGTGTACAATAAAGTTTGATATAAAAAATAGAATAATCGACAAAAATAACTCGATATGCTTTTTGCCAGAATGCCTGTTCAGCAAACTAGTCCATTCTTTGTCTTTATTTTTCACCCTTTCTACCCTCCAACACATTCCACAACCTGATGATGGCACCATCTGTTTACTGTCACTGCCACAGCATCAAAGAATAACAGATTAGCCTGAACTGAACATACCTGTATTACAGTATAACATGCTGTTCTGGGCTACACTATCACTGAAATGTGCTGCACTAGAATTATGCTGTGTTGCAATTTACTGTATTGCACTGTACTGCACTGAACCATACTCGCGTATCTTGAATCTGATGTGGCATTAATGCCTGTATCTCAGCATCGTACTACTACTGTGCACTGTAATGAGATGTTCTTCCTACTTTGTACCGAAGTAGTGCAGTGCTGTACTTTTAACTGTCTCTTCTAACTACAGCCATCCCTGAGAAAGCTGAGTATTTGAATCTTAAGCATCTATAATTTAGTTTAGAGAAGCATCCGACTTGGCGAACAATTCAAACAATCCCAGTTAGCTTTTTGTTCAGCTGCTTGCTTATACGTAGGCCTATCTATAGTCACGTTATTTCTTTTTTTTTCCTTTTCTCTTTCATATCACTAACAGGACCGAAACGTCAAGAAAAGAATAGCAGAAATACAAGATGCACTCGACTCTGATACACAGCCACCTAAGATGAGCCAATCTAAGAAGAAGAAAAGGCAGCCTATGCAACTAGCCACTGCTAGGAGATACAGACTTAATTAACAACCCTCCTGTGCCCACCATCTTCTCTATGAGTACATCTTTTATTCATTCTTTTGTCTGCTGCCTTCTTGGTTTCCCTAAGATAACTCTGAAATATTCATACTGGCCCAGGGTATAATTATGGATTGTGTGTGTACGAGAGAGAGAAAAAACCACACAAGCGAATCGCTGTGTCTCTTCAGTCCTAAAACTTTACGTGAAAAGATACGCGGCTACACAACGCGCTTTGTACTTTTCAACTGACAAGACTGGGTTGTATGAGAAAAATACCCTGTAAAGCAGTTTTCCCTGTTGTACTATGATGTGAAAGTATGCAACACAGCGACTGTCTGTCGTAAAACAAACGATTGCTATCGCTAACAAGCCTGCCACTGCCACAGGTGGCCAAAAGGGAGCTGTGAAATTGTATTTCCCGTTTCTCTTTCTCTCATTCAGTATGATCTGACTACGTTGTTAAGTTTCTGATGGAGTTGAGAGACAGGAAGGATTTTACACACAACACACGCACACCCACACACAACCAATTGCGCGCGCACACACACACACACAGACACAGACAGACAGACAGACAGACAGACACACAGACACACACACTTTCAAGTGAACACCTGTGATTCTCGTTTCGTATCCTAACCAGTATTCTTGGAATGAACTGTATGCATAGGCGGCTGGGCAAGATAACAACTTGGAGGGAAAATATGTTAACAAGAAAAAAAAAGCCACCCTGAAAGATCACTGCTGACTGACTGTTTATACTCTTCCCGTGCCTGAATTATTGCACATCACACCTGCTTTTCAATCAGCGAAGTACATCCCACGTGTGACATAAAACACACACCATTCATCTTCAGGCAAAGACATGGGGGAAAATGAATATTTCACAAAATCTCCACAAACATCTCAAACACGTATACAAAAAAAAACCCCCACCCAACCCGCCGAAAACATCCGATTTCTGACGCCAGGAAATCATGCTAGTCTACAATCAATTGCACAACGTATTAAAGACAAACACAAGATTCAAACCAAAAATAAAAGTTCCACACGAAACTTGAAACTCGGAACATTCGACGATGGCCACACTGTCACTACACTGTACTATATGAAGCAGGAACAGTGACACCCCACCACAGTTTTACAGTATGTCACAACCGCAAAGTGTGTGATTTTTTTCATCAATGCAGGTTGGCAATAATAAGCTCAGCACACATAGTGTCCCTGTCAGGTGTGTGAGCACACTGCAGATCGTGTAGTAGATAGCAGCCTGCCTGCCTGCCTGCCTGCCTCCAGTCTCTTCCCCAGTCCCTAGCTAACCTGACATCCGTGACAGATGAGAGTGAAGACCAGCGCTTTGTCCTTTATGCCCTGCTACCTGCCCGGGGAAAAGTGACGCGGGCATGGATGGTTGTGCTGGAGGGGACAGGACAGGGCAGGGCTAGCGAGGCCTACAGTAAAGTTTTTATCACCTGTGTGTGGAATGTGTGTGTGTGTGTGTGTGTGTGTGTGTGTGTGTGTGTGAGTTGGTTGTATGTGTAGCACAGGGATGTGAGTGAGGAGGGGAAAAAAAAAAGAAACCAGACAGGTGTGGTCAGGTTTTCATCGATCGAAGGCTTCATCCATTCACAGTCTGCCCCAGGTGGTGTCTGTGTGTGTGTGTGTGTGTGTGTGTGTGTGTGTGTGTGTGTGACCTCTGCACTGTCTGATGTTGACATGTTTCCACGGACACCAGCAGCCTCCCCATCCCCATCCCTCTCCGCTCCCCCCCCCCCCCCCCCCCCCCTTCCTCCCAGTAGCGAAGCACTCGCCTGTTTGACTGTTACGTTCAGCAGCTGTTAACTATCATGACCATGTTAGTCACAGTAGCTCAGTTGATTTATTACCACCGCTCTGCTTGCTCCTGCATGTACATGTACACACACACAGACACACACACCACAAAACACACACTCTCTCTCAATTAATGAAAACAAAATACAACATAGCTGGAATCGCCCGCCATCCTTCACTCCAGGCAGTCCAATTCCATTACACACACAGTGGATGTCATCAAGATGTTGCTTCCAGTCATGACACAGGCGACTGAAGAGGCTTTCAGATTCAATACAGAACCCGTCTTCAGCGTTGTGAATGCATTGAGAATCCCCACAGAATTGCACTGTGCTATGCAGTGTTGTCAATGTGTGTCTTGACCAGCACTGTAGTCTTAACATGTTTGTCTGGGCTTTTCATAATTGATAAAACGCGTCGCAATAAAATGATTAACCCCCCCCCCCCCCCCCCCCCCCCCCCACAAAAAACCAAACATGTTTTTGATACACGCATGTTTCATTTAGCGCTGAAATGACATATTTTCTACATAACTTTTTCTTAAGACTTTGTTGTTGTGGTCGTGGGTCCTTTAATGTGCATCAAATCAATGCATGCTGCACACCAGAACCGAATACATCGTCCACATCACCAATAACGATTTCGTAAAATAGAGAAGAAAAAAAATGTTGCTACTGTCGCTGTTGTTGGGCGTTCCCCAGCTTAATCAGCCTGCGACCCAAATCGCACCTAGTCCTTGGCAGTCACCATGAGACTGTAAGTATGCACTGCGTGAGAAGTCGACGTGTACGGCTGTTTTCTGGTGTCTCGCCCTACAGGCAGTCACGCTCCTGACAGCTAAAGGTTTGTTCTCATTTAAAACAGGACACGGCTATTACGCTGGGCGCTTGCCGTGGATGAAGAAAATCCCAAACATTCCGTTTCAAAACATAACCTTCTAATGTAGACCTCGGCGCTTTGTTACTTCACTGACTGATTAGAGAGGGTTTGACTGTTGGGTGAGTGGTGGTGGCTGTTTTGTTAATCAGCTGACTGGATGTGTGTGTGGTGTGTGGTGTGTGTGGTGTGTGTGTGTGTGTGTGTGTGTGTGTGTGGTGCGTGTGTGTGTGGTGTGTGTGTGGTTGTGTGTGAAACTGTAGAATGACCAAAATGTTACATCAGTTCTTAAGAAACGGAACACCAGTCTTTACGGGTATACATTTCATAAGTCGTTTATTTATTCGCGCATCAATTATTTAAATTTCATTATCAGAACACACACGGAATCATGTACAGACTTTACTGCTAGAGCAAGAAAAAGACAATGCATAGGTGAAAATATAGGCCAACCTACACACACACAACCTACACACACACACAACCTACACACACACACACACACACGCCCTTGGGTTGTAACACAGAGGATCTTTTGTTTCCACTACCGTGTCTCCCCCACCTTTCCCCAGCCCCTATCTCCTCTGTCCTCCGAGCCTTCCTGAATGGGTGGCGCTTTAAAAAAAAAATGACAGGGTCAGGACCTTTTGTCCTCCTGGGGACATCGACTTCAAAGCCACGCTGGCCTTCAGTAAAGACACCAAACTCACATAGATCTATGAACAACTTGACCCTGGTACTAACCCCGACCAGGTCGGTAAACGTCAACTGTACTGGGACAACATGGCCTACACCCTAACCACCCTCCCCCCTTTACACACTCCCCTCCCATCCCCACACACACACCGCCACCAAACAACCATTAAAAAAAAAATCCCTTCCTCTTGTCAAATTGACGCTATTCTTCGGTTCACTGTGATAGATATCCCTCTCATCCCTGGTTTCTCAATATACGTCTGCGAGTTTTCCAAGATGAGCTTAGACATATAAAAGGTCTGGTTTTCTTCGGTTTTGGTAAATTACAGAAGTGTATTACAGAGCCGAACAGGGAAGAGAGAGTGAGAGAGAGAGAGAGAATGGGGGTAGCTAAAAACATCCACCCCCCTGAGTTCTGAATGGACAGACACAAAATAACACAGACCGACAAGACAAACAAAGACAGAGAAACAGACTGCAGACATCCACCTACACTCCCCACAACCACACACACAGAGTGTCCATGAAGTGGTCTAGCTCGTGTGACAGCAGATTTGTTTTATTACTTTAGGGAGCAGACATAGGCAGGTATTTTAGACACCTGTGTTTATGATAGCGTATACCTCTGTATGGTACAGGTCTGACTGGCTATTAATATTACGGCTTATCATATTCGCAATAAAGATAGATCCCCCGTGGGGAGGGGGAGAGGGGTGAGAGAGATAAAGGAAGGGAGGGGGGGTGATAGCAAGCAGTGTTTGGTCTCTATTTCTGTTTTGTTTGGTTCTTAGCACTTTTCATTTCTATGAAGGATCCGTTCATTTTACGATCGTCATTGCATCCAGGGTGACGGATAGCCATGTCGTAGCATCTTCGCTTTGCTTCCCGCAAGTTATGCCTAGCTCCGAGCGTGGTACCAGTTGAGGAGGTTGACCGTTTGCGCGCCCCTTGGCTTCAGTAAGATCCCCCATTTCACCCAGCTGTAAATGGTACCTGCCTCTTTAGGGTCAGGGAAGGTAAAGAGCGTGATGGAAAGGGATGTACCCGCCCACAATATGCGCCCTAGAGAATTGAGGTCTCTTATGACGCCTCGATCTCCCCTACAAGCGATTAGTATGGAGACTCCATTACCCTTACCTTTACCAGCCGCTCGATTCAATTACCTCCCTGTTCTTTCTCACACCTGCGTTGCATTACTGGCTGAAAAGCGTAGTGCCTAGTCTTCTCCCGTGCTGGTAACTCTGCAGCAGCAAGTTTGCCCGCTTCTACACACACACATCCCTTTTAAGAGCAGCTCACTTTGTGTTGTGTGTGTAGTGTGTGTGGTGGTGTGTGTGTGTGTGTGTTGTGTGTGGAGTGTGTGTGTTGTGAGAGAAAGAGAGAAGAGAAGAGAGAGGTGTGATGTTGTGTCGTGTGTGTGTGTGTGGTATGTGTGTGTGTGTGTTGTATGGGTGTACAGGGTGCGTGTTATTCCTGTTTCAGTAACCCACCGAACTTCACAACGAATCATTGGATCATTAACACGCATAATTTATTTGATATTCTGCATGAATATATTCGCAAAGGGAATTCAGACACTGGCAGTGTAGATTGACCTAAGAGATCGAACCCCCCCCCCCCCCCCCCCCCCCCCCCCCACCCTTGATTAATTTTGTCAGACACCGCTGCAGAGACTCGAGCTCACAGCTTCAAGGGCCCATGGCACTGAAGTCCAGTGGTCTTACCTACTTTGCTGATAAAAGCGCCCGTCCATTCTGATTACAAACACCATCGACTTGGCAAGAACAGAGTCGCTTTCTCTCCCACGCACACACAGCAGGGCTCGACAGAGTTTGTTTATCAGTCTTTAACTACGGAAAGTGTTGCATCTAAGACACCATCAGCCTGAGAAAAACTACACCCGATAGCGTAAATCCCATCATTGTCCCAGGGATATATCGATAACGCGATAAATTGCAATACTATGGGTAGTAGACGCTATCTGGCAGAAACACACAGCTTGCATTCATATTTACACTGGATTATTACTGATACAGTATGAATTAGAGGCATGCCGATAACGGTTATTATATATGACGATGTGATATTATGGAAAAACAGCACGATGAACCGCAAAGCTTGGCAACATACACTCGATAAATCAACTTTACACTTTACGCATACGTTATTTTGATACTCCCAATCTCAATCCCCCCCCCCCCCCCCCCCCCCCCCCCCCCCATGAATTACTCGCAAGAATCTGCCTTG
>CM054134.1:105866763-105914263 GCA_028751875.1 Rapana venosa
CTGTACTGAAGACGTGTAAGCACTCCCTCTCAAACTTGAAGCATTGGTTTTCTTTTTGCCCTTCTACTTCACAAAACACACCCGGAGAAGAAAAATCGAACTGCACACGAAACACAAGAGGGCAGGCCTGCACAACACTGAGTTAAGTAAAGGAGCTGACTGACCCACAAGGAGTCAAGCAAGCCAGGCAATGGCAGTGGAAGGTGGTAGCAGTAGGTGAAAGAAAAAGAAGGAAAAAAAGCTTAGCCACTCAGTCCCATGAACTCCTTCTTCTTACATAAAACCTCACTGTGCAGGAGATCTCACTGTCAAAGTGACATGCAAAAAAACGACTGAGAGGAGGGGTAGGACTGAGAGTGGGCCGGGCAGGGAGGGGAGGGGATGTACACCTTCTCAAACCCCACCAACAGATTTCCTCCTCAACATCGAGACGAAATCATGCGGTGTCCACGGTACTCGCCTTTCAGTTTATAATACTGCACTTGTTGACAGTGTCGGCCCCCCAGGACTTGAAAAGTCTGTGGGTTCCTCCACCCCCCCCCCCCCCCCCCCCCCCCCCCCCCCCCCTCCTTTTTTTTTAAGGGACCCTGTCTTAGGTCGCTCCAGGTCCACGGAAACCGCACTGTATGCGTTCTCATTAATCTGTCGTCAGTCTTTTTCATCTGACCGAAGGACTTAGCCATATTAGCTGACGGAAAATAAATGTTTTCTATAATGCTGCACTGCGTGCCTCCCATAAATACACTGTGTGCTCTTCCCCCCTTCAGACATTTTGGTAGGTTGTTTTGTAGTGTGTGTGTGAGTGTTGTGTGTGAGTGTGTTGTGTTGTGTGTGTGTGTGTGTGTGTGTTGTGTGTGTGTTGTGTTGTGTGCGTGAGTGTTGTGTGCGTGAGTGTTTGTGTGCGAGTGTGTTGTGTTTGTGTGTGTGTATGTGCTTCAGTTGAATGTCTATTCACATTAAATAATAACAACCCCCCCCCCCCAAAAAAAAAAAAAAAAAAAAGGAAAAAGTAAAAGACCTCCCAAAATGCAAACAAACAAGAAAAAAGGAGCATGTGAGTGGGGCGAAGGTAACTTGATGAACTTTAAACCAATCATAAAAAGTACTTATTCATTATAAACTGAAAACCTAAATAATCAAACTGAACTACTTTAGTAATTAGAAATGAAGGAATAGAACGAGGTTGGCGTCTCTGCCTCCTAAACACGCTACGGACATGTTCATAAGTTCTGTAATAAACTGCTAATGGGACTCTTCTTTAACGACAAAGCCATGTGTGTTGAGGGAGGGAGAGGGAGAGAGAAGGGAGGGGGGGGTGAAGGGAGAAAGAGAGAGAGAGAGAGAGAGAGAGAGAGAGAGAGAAGAAAGAAGAAGGAGAGAGAGAGAGAGAGAGAGAGAGAGAGAGAGAGAGAGAGAGAGAGGAGAGAGAGAGAGAGAGAGAGAGGAGAGAGAATGAATTGAATTGAATGAATCTTATTTAAAGAGGGTTATGGCATAAGCAAACATGCTTTTTTACAGCCAGCCCTCTGGGCAAAAGAACACAAAAAGCCACCAGAGAGAGACAGAGAGAGAGAGAGAGAGAGAGAGACAGAGACAGAGAGACAGAGAGAGAGAGAGAGACAGAGAGCAAGCATAATATATTTCCGTGTGAAAATCTACCTCCCAAACTGTCTTAAAACATACATTTCCGTTCCTCTCTTCTGTGTAAAACAAACGGTCATTGCCCTGCATTCATATTGGGGAAGCCGCACCCGGGAAGAAAATACACTCAAGTCCAATAAAATGCCAGAAGATCACTGGTGCGTAAGTCTTGGTCAACACCCCCCCCCCCCCCCCCCTTACAAAACCCAGTTCATAACAGGGACCCAGTCTGATAATATTCTCATGGAAAAAAAGGGACAAGCGTCAACGCATTACAACGTACTATCAGCAGCGTGTTTGTCAGTCTGCCATAATGTCACAGGTCCACGACACACAAGTGGGATATTCACGACGGAATACTTACAACACGATTGCGGGTAACCTTATGGACTAAACCATAGATTTCAAACAGTGTACAAACTAGAACTGAAAGGAGAGAAAGGAGAAGAATAACTGGAAGTGAAAGAACAAAGTTGATATGGCAGCAATAAAGTTTGAACTGTCCGTCCCTTACGACAGCCTGTGCGGCAACATGAGGTCAGGGAACTATAGTATAGGCCTGCTAGCCAGGCTGCAGATGTCAGATGTCAGACGACACGGTCAAGGTCGCTGGCTGGCTTGGTCAATATGGGAGATCAACACGACACGAGCTGGTGCTGCCTGTATTGTACATACCGTCTCCGCCCCGTGTGCAAACACAGATAAGTGGAACGGAATCGCCATGAAAGGTTCACAGATCCATCTGCCTAACTTCGCTCGATGATCAAATCAAATCAAATCTAACCTCCTACCTCCCCTCACCTAACTCACTATTCCGTTCTCTTTGATAAGGTCAAATGAAAAAGGGAGGGGGATGAGTGGTTGAAATGAATAAAAATGATAAATGAAAAAGAAAAAAAGTGCAGGACCCCCCACCCCCCCATGAGCTGCAAGTTCACCTATCACGAAGTCTGGTTGACCGTTGGGACATCACTGAAGGGTTTGCAGCTTCAAATAACACAGAGAGAAAAAAACCCACCCTAGAGTACAACTAAAACAAAGGAAATGAATTCAAAAGAAAAACTGTTTGAAATGATGAAGTCCTTCGGATGAGACTAAAAACCGAGGTCCCGTGTGCGAACGCATGCAGAACATCTTGCGCACACGTTAAATCCTGTTCCGCTTTTCGAAAGAGTAGGCCATTGTGTGCCGGTGGGAACAGATGACAAAATTTACAAAACCGCATACAGACGGGGACTAGATGTAAAAAAAAACAACCACATGAGTGCTTATTCCATTATCCTCGATATAAAATAATAAATAACTTTTAAAAATAAAAAATAAAAATCATGTCATCTGAGCGCTTTGATTTGTTGCTTTACAAGATTCAACACTATGCAAATTCCATACATTGTTATTATTATTATTATTATTATGAAGTCTTGGGTGGAGCGGTGTCGTGGATCCTCTTCACACTGCATAATCGACCAGGAGGCAAAAGTGGGAGAGCTTAGTAATAGAAAGAACAAAGCAGCTAACACGGCCATCCTGATCAACAACATGAATGTTTTCCTTCTCTCGGTAACGTGAGTGCGATGTGCATTCCCGTATTTCCCCCTCAAACCTTGTAATACGTTGGACTAATACTGATCACGCAAACGCGCTCGCGCGTGTGTATGTGTTGACGTTGTCTTCAATTTTACGTATGTTCACTCTTAGTTGTGTGTGTGTGTGTGTGTGTGTGTGTGTGTGTGTTGGTGTGTGTGTGTGTTGTGTGTGTGTGTGTGTGTGTGTGTGTGTGTGTGTGTGTGTGCGTGCGTGTGTGTGTGTGTGTAGTTCAGAGGCTGCTATGAAAGCTGAAAAGGGTGAGAACAATACAGTTACACAACCCATCACATAATAACATAACACAAAAAGCTATTACATACTCGTCACAACAGAACTCTCAATACAACAAGAAAAACGACTCACTAACAAACAGATCAGCCATCCACAGGGTGGTGATGATTACCACTGATTCAAAGCTGGTCGACACGTCCTAACCAGACCTTTTGTGGGCCAGTGACCAAACCACCCTGTTCTGCTCGTCCTTCTCTCTCTCTCTCTCTCAGCGAGAGAAGAGGAAACCTAACCAAGAGACCGCACCTTGTTCTTCCTCACAGTCACCTGTAATACTATCCCCTGATTTTGTTCATTCAGCTGACAATGGAACCAAAATCTCGGCCCTTGTGCTTCTTCCCCGTCTTTTAACTTCCTTGTTTGAATTTATTTAAAAAAAAGAAGATTGTTTTGAGAAGCATTATAACAACATTATTATATACAGCACATCGCCTTGAGCAACAAATAAGTTTAGAACTTATATACCGAGTTCAGTCTGATGGACACTTTTAGGAAACAAACACAATGCAGGAAGGTGTGTGTGTGTGTGTGTGTGTGTGTGTGTGTGTGTTGTGTGTGTGTGTGTGTGGTGTTTGAGTGTTGAGTGTGTGTGTGTTGTGTGTGTGTGTGTGGTTTTGTGTGTGTGTGTTGTGTGTGTGTGTGTGTGTGTGTGTGTGTGTGTGTGTGTGTGTGTGTGTTGTGTTATGTGTGATTGAGTGTGTGGTGTGTTTTGTGTGCGTGTGTGTGTGTGTGTGTTTGAGTGTGTGTGTGTTTGTGTTTGTGTGTGTGTGTTGTGTTGTGTTGTGTTGTGTGTGTGTGTGTGTGTGTGTTGTGTGTGTTTGGTGCGCGTGTGTTGTGTGTGTGTGTTTGTGTGTGTGTAAAAGTCTTCCTTCTCTCACTTAACTTCTTGATGTGAGTCAGTCTGTCATTGGAGCAATACACAGAATTTTTTTTCAGGCTGTGTCTCTTGGGCAGGTGAACCTGAACGTAGCTCTACCAGGTGCAAGGGATGCGTGCTGGGAATATTTATCACTTCATGCTCCGTAACCTAAACTCCGTAACTTAAAGTTGTAAAAAAAACCCACCAACACCACCAAAAGCCGACCTGAGCTACAGGATCATTTACGTGCATCTTCTGCATGCGTATACATACTTAACTTCTTTTTATATATGATATCCGAAGAAAAAGCACTAGCAGGTCTGCACTTTAAGTTGACCTGGGAGATCATTATTAACTTCCACTTTGAATTCAACTGACACTGCTGCTGAGATTCGAACCCACGACTTCATGGACTCCCATGGATGGAAGTCAGAGACTATCCACTCAGCAATAGAGTCCGAGTATAGCTGTTGTTCACTCTACCCAACGTAAACGACTGGGAAATTCCCGTGTGTTGGCGGGAGGGGGGGGGGGGGGGGGGGGCAGTTGAGGGGGGGGGGGGGGGGGGGGGAGGGAGGGCAGGCTGTAAGAGGGGGATGGGGGGGGTGGCAGAAGGGGAAGGGTGGAGATGGATGATCAGGATCCGTTGAACATAATAGCTGTCAGGGAAGATTGCTTAACTCCCAGAGTGATGACGTGATACCTGTAGGACCCCTCCCCAACCTCTCTTCAGGGACCTGGAACTTGATACTGTGTTTATGGCCAGAGACACAGAGAGAGGAGAGAGGAGGAGAGAGAGAGGAGAGAGAGAGAGGTAGAGAGAGAGAGGGAGGAGAGAGAGAGAGGGAGGAGAGAAGAGACAGAGGGACAGAGAGAAGGGCAAAGAGAGGGACGGGAGAGAGAGACAGAGAGACAGAAAAAGAGACAGAGAGGACAGAGGAAAGAGAGCGAGAGAGGGACAGAGAGTACAGAGGGAAGAGGAGACAAGACTCAGAGAGACAGAGACAGACAAAGACAGAGAGAGACAGAACAGAAAGGAAAGAGAGAGAGGGTGGATGAAGGAAACCAGTCAAACTACACACACACACACACACACACCACCCTTTCCCTCCAAATCAGTGTAACAACAAAAACAAGACAAAACCCCATACGCAAACAAACAACCAAACCCATAGCAAGCCCCACCTCAACACCACTCTGTTGTGTCCACACAGACCACAACACCCTTTAGTTCTCCTATGTAAACAGGACAGCAGACGACAAGAGAGTGGGGCTGGGGGGGGGGGGGGGGGGGGGGGAGGGTGGGGTGGGGGGGGGGGGGGGGTGAGAGTAGGGAGGGTGTACAGTGAGGTGAATCGGGGGTGGGGGGGGGGGGGGGTGTGGAGGTTTGGAAGTAGGTAAAAAGGATTGGCAAAGGGTGTTGTAGGGGGGGGGGGGGGGGGGGGGGGGGGTGGGGGGGAAGGGGGAGAGGGGAGGGGAGGGAGAGGGGGAGGGGGAAAAATTCCAGAGTAAACCCCCTACAGTTCATGTAGTCACCTGGGGCAGGTGATAAACATTGTCAATGGGATCTCCAGTCTTCCTCCACCTCCTCTCTCTCTCTTCTGTGTCTCTCTCAATATTTCACACACACACATTTCAACACACACACACCAACACGCACACACTACTACCCACACTACACTTACTTCTCTACCCTATTACTACTACACACACTCCTCTCATATTTCCACACACATCCTCTTCTACTTCCATACCATCCTCTCTCAATATTCAACACACACATCACCCCTACCATCACACTCTACATATGTTTCCCTACCTAGTTGACACACGACACACAAGGGGGGCGGCACGAACAGCTCGTTTTGGGCTTTCTCTCTTCTTACTTCTCTTTAAAAAAAGTATTGTTTCTTCGGGGGCATTAAAAGTTTTGCGTTGCCTTTTTAACTGACCTTGTAGCAGCCCAAGTTTGGTTTTATTAAGACAGTAGGCAAGAGGCTGGGACGATGTTAAATTCCTATCATTATCATTACTCAACGATTTTCTTTGTCTTGGATGTACTATTATACCCTCTCCTATCATCCTCTACTTGAACGCTCAAGTCATTGTAGACTCAGCCTAATTGTTTTCATGGAACAGCGTGAGTGGAAAGGAGTGAAAAGAATATTGGGTTGCTTTAAAACTGACCTTTGTCAAGCAGCCCAAGTTTGTTTTTACTGAAGCAGTAGGCAAGAGCTGTGGATGCGACCCTTGTTAGTTTTCCTAACCATTACCATGAATTTCACGTTCTCTTTTGTTTGCGGATGTACGTATATATACCTCCCTATACCTGTACGTGAAAGCTCGAAAAGTATGTAGAGGACTAGGCCTAATGGTTTTCAATGAACCGAGCGTGAGTGGAAAGGAGTGAAAAGGAAAGGGGCAAAACGTGGACAGTCTGAGAGTGTGTGTGATAGGTGTGTGTGTGTTGTGTGTGTGTGTGTGTGTGTGTGTGTGTGTGTGTGTGTGTTGTGTTGTGTGTGTGTGTGTGTGAACAACAAAGAGAGAGAAGAGAGACAACAGACAGACACAGAGAGAGACAGACACAGAGAGGAAGGAAGAAAGAAAAGAAAGAAAGAAGAAAGAGAAGAAGAGAGAGAGAGAGAGAGAGAGAGAGAGAGAGAGAGAGAGAGAGAGAGAGAGAGAGAGAGAGAGAGAGAGGAGAGAGAGAGAGAGCTCAGCTCAGGAAAGGTAAGAAAGAACGGAGATGCGAAAGACAGGAAGACTTAAGAAACAAACCCAATCTCCTCCAGTCACAAACTATGAGGCTACTTGCTATCTGCGGTCTTGTATGATCATAACAACTATAGGTTTTCAAGCGAGAAAGGATAACTTTAAACAAAAACCCCAACAACAACAACAACAAAAGGATAACACTGATCCAAGCTCTGCTCCCCCATTTCTTTTACTATCTGTCTGTCTGTCTGTCTGTCTGTCTGCCTGTCTGTCTGTCCTAGTCTTCGATTCTGCGCATGTGCTGAAGTCGAATAAATGATTTAGTGGGTGGGTGATCAAGACATAATCACTACAATAACTATTATTGAGCTGACATTGTTCCTTTCGTTGATTAAAAAAAAAGACCAGTTTCAAACATTGATGTGATTGTTTAAGACCATGACCAACAACAACAACAACACAAACCAAACCTAACTACGTTTTGTTCCAAAACCCATGTCTGCGGACAGACTGCTAGCCCCTGTTCCTGGATAATCCGACACTGTCCCAATGGCTTGTCACAATAACCTTTAGCATCTGACATCTGTGAAGAACCGTTTTTGCCAAGTCTACTTTACAAAACTGCATACACACGGGGACTAGATGTAAAAAAGCACATAAGAGCTTATTCCATTATCCTCAATATAAAAGAATGAAATAAAATAAAATAAAAATACTTCACTGGGCATTCAGTTTCCTCCTTTGACAGTCTCCTTCACCACCACCCCCATCCTCTCTTCTCTCTCTCTCTCTCTCTCTCTGTGCCCAATAACCCCCCTTCTCTCTGTCTGTCTGGCTCTCTCCACGCAATACCTTTTCTCCCCTCTTTCTTCCAAACACAAATACCTCATCGCCCAGAAGACCATCATTCTCAGGATTCCTACATGCCCTGTATAGTAGTACACACACAGATAGAACTGAATCCTGTTATGGTGATCCTTGCTTGTGTAAGCTATCTGCTGATCCTGAAGAATACCAACCCCCACCCCCTCTCTCTAGCTCTTTCTCCCAGCCCTGTCTCCATGGAACTTGAAACATAAACCATCACAGGGAGAGAGAAAGCGAGAGAGGTGTCAGGGATACTCCCCCATTCTTCTGTTGATACCTATAGCTGGGCTGGAGCGAATGCAATCTGGCCCAAGATCTGTCTGCCGAGTATGTCCTTGATAAGGTGATCTTGCCCATCTTCTGGGTGGCCTGGCCTGGCCTTGACAATAGGCTTTTCCTTTTATGCCCCTGCCCGCTCCTGCTTGTCTGACCAGTATACAGTGTTGCTGTGTTGAGTACCACGCTTTTAGTATGGCGTCAAGACAAGTGTTGTTCATGTTGAAACAATCCGACATGAGAGAGTCCAACACAAAGGTTTAGAATGTAGCCTACATGTACATGAATGCATGCGCGCGCGCGGTTGTGTGTGTGAGTGTAGTGTAGTGTGGTGGAGTGTGGTGTGGTGTGGTGTAAGAAAATAGATAAAACAACCATTTTACACAAATTGCTATTAGACAGTTTGGGATTTCTCATATAAGTTTAACGCTATAATTCTAATACAAGTATTAACATGGTTTTTTTTTGCACTACAAATAACAAATATGCACAAGTATATATACTGAAAAAATATGTAAGAAAAACTCATTTCCATTAATTCACATAATGCCATAAAATGAGGCACTGTTTTAAGATTTTAAATGAGTTGCTCTGCACTGATGTGACCATATATTTACTCTTGTGAAAGGAGGAGAGGAAAATCATAAAACTCTGTTAATTTTAAATCCTGTGACACAGTAAATCTACAAAACATTTTTTTAAAACCTCCACGAAGTCGGAATGCAGCTACCTTCATGATAATAATAATAATAATAATAATAATGTATGGAATTTATATAGCGCTGAATCTTGTAAAGCAACAAATCAAAGCGCTCAGATTTCATTTCATACCACTTTAAGTCACGGCAGATTTCTCTCCGTGAAATTCGGGCTGCTCTCCCCGGGGAGAGCGGGAGAACGCGTCGCCACTTAGCGCTGCGCCACCCTTTTCACCCTTTTTTTTCTTTTTTTTCCATGTCTGCAACTGTATTTGTTTCCCTATCAGAGTGGCTTTTTTCTAAGAATTTTGCCAGGGACAACTCTCTTGTTGCCGTGGGTTCTTTTACGTGCGCTAAATAATTAGGTGTAACACACGGGACCTCGGTTTATCGTCTCATCCGAAAGACTAGCGCCCAGACCACCACTCATGGTCTAATGGATGGGGGAAAAATTTCCGGTCCAAACGGGGTACGAACCGCCGCACACTTCAGACCCGGACTTTTCGCTTTCTAGACAGGCGCGTTACCTCTAGACCACCGATCCATCCCCCATCCCCATGATGGGCATAAACGGTCGCACACGCAAAAGTCGTACAATTGGTGAATGTCGGAGCTCTAGCCGAGAAACGAAAAGATCAAAACAAACCCAACAAAACAACACCAACAAAGTACACTCCTTCCAAAACTTGCTGTCTCACACCCCGACCTCTTGTGAAGCAAGGAAGATCTGAACAGCACCAATGAGACAGACGGACCTCACAGAGACAGACTCAAAGACAGCCCCTGTGTACAGTGAAGTGTAGCCCCAAAACGACATCCCGTGGGATGGGATGGCAGGCAGGCGGGCACCACGTGCCAGAGTCCCTGACAGAGATACTTCTACACGCCCGTCATCAACAGGGACAATGAAACAAACACAAAGGGTCATCAACGTGGTGGAGTCCCAAGATCCTGTGGTGGTTTGATGATGCTCCGTCCTAAGCCTCCCTCGCCCCTTGATCAGCACATCACAGAAGAGTTAACGAGGCCTGGCAGAGGGAGAGAGACCCCGAGGTCGTGGGAACACCCTCATTAAAGTGGCAACACACGCCACACACACACAGGCCCCCCTTTGATCCTCTTCTTTTGTCAGTGGAAAGAGAAAGATCTATCAAGGCCTAGGGTTTCCTCGTGGTAATCAGACCCATTTGCAGCCTCACCGACTCTCCTTCCCTGCCCTGCCCTCCCCTCCCCTTCCTCCCCTCACCTGGGACATGCTCAGTGACACTGATAGCAGATGGTGTCAACAGGTGGAATCACTCTACACCTGGTTCTTTCACACACCTGTTTCTGTGTGTGAGGTGAGAAACTCACCTGTCCATAAAGACACAAACTGCAGGGGGGAAAACCCCATCAAAACAAAGAATTTGCTGATTGGAATGATGGGAATTACAAATGAGAGATTTTAGCAATTAAAATTTGACTAACATTGTTTGTGACAGTATATTAAAATGTAAAAAACAACAACAACAACAAAACAAACTAAAGACCCCAACCACAACAGCTTCAACACGATATGGTACGTGTTCCGTCTCCAGGCGCCTTCGCCGCCTCAGTGACTCTCCCTCCCCTCGCGATGCGCACATGGATTTTCGCTGCATATAACAAGAACTGAGACAGTCACACAGCAAAGTGATAATTACTGTTCAATACTTTCTCGTCTTCAACACAAACAAGTGACTATTTACCAGCGGAGACAGCTGCAAGAGAAAAGCCCACTTGATCTCACCTCTTGTGTTATTGTGAACATGATAGCTGGACGGATAAGCTGATGAATCTCTAAATCCTACTGGTCCCTGATCTTGTGAGTCGCAGTTTCGATTCTCTGCCCCATCTCGTTGATTACTATTAACACATATTATACGCCCGAAACATCATCTTCCTTGCACTTAGTACAGCAGCTACTGTTCAATTGATTTCTTTTCAGATCCAAACATTAACCTTGATGTCAGTATAGTTTGACAATCAACAAAGAATACTTGCCCTACCCGTAATCTGTGACTAACCGAGATTTGAGTTTTGTTTTGATGTTGATAGATAACCAAGAAAACAGCTGACCCTGATGCTTTCTCTCTCTCTCTCTCTCTCTCTCTCTCTCTCTCTCTCTCTCTCTCTCTCTCTCTCTCTCCTCTCTGTGTCTATGTCTGTCTGTCTCTGTCTCTCTCGTTGGTAAGACCAGTACAGGTATAAAACTGGAGTTGTGTATCATCCCTCTGGTAAGGGACATTCATCCATCCATCCAGCAAGTGTTGAATACTAGGGTGGCTGGCTCTCCAGACTTGACACTGACGACCCTTCAAGGACTCCTTAATGACCCAGTGGCGGCCAGAGGAGAAAGCAGAACAGGGGGCAGTGGTGTAGTGACTTGTTACTGTGACGTTTAGTACAGACACATGGGTAGACTAGACCTGTCCGTCGTTATTGTGTGTGTGAGTGTGAGTGTGTGTGTGTGAGTGTGTGTGTGTGTGTGTGTGTGTGTGTGTGTGTGTGTGTGTGTGTGTGTGTGTGTGTGTGTGTGTGTGTTTCAGGCTGTTCTGCTGCTTGAACTCTTTCTGTGTCTTGTAGTTTAGGAATCGACCACAAACACTAGTCTTCTCTTTCTTTTCACTGTGTCTCCCTCTTGTCAAGTGATACTCTGCTTTCTCAACTCTTTTTTTCTCTCTCTAAATCCTAAGGCCTCCTCTACCAAGGACAGTTCCAATCCAATCCATTCTTCTTGTTTATAGCCCTGCCGACCGCAGAGGCCATAATGATCAGTATCGGGGCTGTCGCCTCGTAGCATTTCTAAATCTCCAGATTAAAACTGTGCGACTATGATTGTACAGATTAAAATGGTAATGTGTGTTTTACGTTGCAGTCGACAGACCTTTTTCACCCCAAAAATTATGTAAGTGGCCAATAAGGTTCGTATCTTGAAAAGAGGGTTTAAAACCAACTATACTGTAGTTCTACCCTTTTGAATTGGACATCGATGTAAAACGTGTAAAATTATATACAACAAACTTACTTCTGTTTGTATTATGGTCTACGATTACATTAAAAGGTAGAAATGTCCGTATGTAAGTACAGTAATTATATGCATGTGGTATTACTGCTAATCAAAGGATCAGAAGTGATACAGTTGACTAAAAGGCAGAAATCCGTATTCATACAAGTACTGATGGCTGATATAGCTCTGAAGTACATGACAAAAGATGTTCTGTCCTAAATGGGGACTGCAGACATCATTCTTACAGGAAGAAACGGATTTGTACACACACACACACATAATAAAGAACATGGAAAGACTGATGCTAATTCAAATATAAAAAATGGGGAGGCTGAAGTTAACCCCAGAGGCAAAGAAGGCAGATAAGCGGTCACTGGAGGAAAAGGCAGGAGCCTATGCATAGGCACAGAAAGGAAAAGGTCTGCGAATAGCAAAGGAGAGAACCATACTCTATTAGCTCCCTTTTGCTTTTGCCATTTCAGAGAGAGAGAGAGAGAGAGAGGAGAGAGAGAGAGAGAGAGAGAGAGAGAGAGAGAGAGAGAGAGAGAGAGAGAGCGAGAGAGAGAGAGGAGAGAAGAAGAGAGAAAAGAGAGAGGAGAGGAGAGAGAGAGAGAGAGAGAGAGAGAGAGAGAGAGAGAGAGAGAGAGAGAGAGAGAGAGAGAGAATCATCAACAGGCGGAAGATCCGTTCTCTAAAGTGAATTCACCAGAAGACAGATGTAAATATACAGACAAAAGTTGTTTGGGGGAAAAACGCACAGACCTACACCAGGTCTGCAATTAAGCAAAGGGTAAAATCACATCGTATGCTCTTTTCCCCTTTTCCAACATTCCACACAGTCTCAGACTCAGACACACGCACGCGCGCGAGCGCGCACGCACGCACGCACACACACACACAATGTACCATCTGAAAATAAAAGTTTGACTTTGACTTTGACTTTGACACACACACTGAAAGCTGCCTAAAATCACTTTTTAGTGGATAGTCGTTAAAACGAACATACACACACACACACTCTCTCTCTCCTCTCTCTCTCTCTCTCTCTCTCTTTTCTCTCTCTCTCTTTCTCTGCAGCTAAGGGGGCGCAATGCTGATCCCACCACCCACCACAGTACAGTACAGCACAGCACAGCTGACAGCAACACCACGACAGCAGGGTAAGGACGCACCCACCCTTCCTAATTTGTTTTTTAGCTTTACAGGCCACCTCACCCCCTAACCCCCACCCCCACTTTTTTTTTTAAACCGCTGTCTTACCTCTCCCCTTCTCCAATTTCTTTTCAAAACGGGTTTATTCAACGAAGCAGAAACCAGTTCAGTTCTGAATATTGGGGGGGTAGGTTGTGGGGTGTAAACAACTCTGTTCTCTGCCTGTCTGTCTGTCTGTCTACCTGCCTGTCTGTCTGTCTCTGCTCTCTCTGTCTGTCTCTCTCTCTCATGCGCGCATGTGAGCGTGCGCGCGTGCAAAACTAGTGTGTACGCGCTTTCCCCATTTTTTTTTTAAAAAACCTTCAGATTTCAGCTATATTATAACATTTCTGCTTTCATTCTGATCCTTCACTTCCACACCAGCATAATTGTGGCTTCCATCCCTAGACAACATTGAGTGCATTTTTTTTGGTTGTTGTTTGGTCCGGTTTTTGTTTACGTTCGATTTCTTTTATTCTTATTGACGTTCTCTAAGAGCGACTTCAGCGTTCCTCTCTTAAAAAATGTTGGTCTTCGATCTTTCTACAGATAACTCTTTTGTCGCCTAGATCAGGCTATTTCCCAACACAAAGTGAAGGTGGATCATAATTTTAACTTTCCTTTTAGAGGTGAATATGTCCTAAGGGGGGTTTACTTTATTTTTGACAGCTAGCTTTTACTTGAAGTCGTGACTCGTGATATTACTGTCAGGCTTTTTCTTTTTTCAAGTTTGTCACTGAGGTCCACCCACGTCCTCTGCTTTTCACTCTTTCAGTTTTCGTCCACATCAAGATCAACCTTAAGCATCTATCTACCTACAGTCCATGTCTCATTCGTCGATAGTTTGCGTCTCCATTCGTCACAGTCGACTCGTTTTCGACCCTGCCTCTTTACTGTTTTCAGCCGATTTAAGTTGGCTACTTCCTTGTAGAAAAAGGGAAGGAAATTATGGTGCTTTCCTTTACCCACCTCTCTGGCACATAGCCCTCCTCTCCCCTAACACACATGTATGCACATGCACGCAGGCCAGCAAGCACACAAAAAATGCTCTCCTCCATTCATTCTCTCTCTCTCTCTCTCTCTCTCTCTCTCTCTCCTCTCTCTCTCTCTCTCTCTCTCTTAATTGCCAGTATCAATCCAAATAATTTCAGCGTAAAAGAAGTAGATAACAAAAATCGATCAAGCTTCTATTTCAACTGTGTACCGACTGGTGTGAACACACAAAAAACAACCCCAGCCTCTACCAAACACACCCAGCAGAGCGATACAGTAAGTATGTTGATATGGCACAGAGGGAGGAGTAGGCCTACTACTACTATACAGGCCCGGGGTGAAGGAAGTGGCAGCCAGCTGCAAAGAAGACCACTGCCGATCCATAATGCAGACCCACTGTCAACCTCATTCACATTTCAATGAACAAGCCATACCACTTTTCGACCAGTTCAGACAAAGTATAGAGGACAGTCTAACGTATTTTACTTACCCCCCTTTTTAATCTGTTGTTTGAATCTGTGAAGTTGGTTTTGTTTTGTTTTTTTGTTTGTTGTTTTTTTGTTGTGTGTGTGTGATTTGTGGGTTTTTTGGGGGGTGGGGGTGGGGGAACCTGCGCATTTTTAGAGCTGCAGTATAAAGGCACACTTTATGTATGACAAGTCCAGACTGAGTTTGATTTCGACAGACTGGCTCAGACATTGTGTAAGGCTACAATCAAAAGCGCGCAGTACAGAAACTGACCTCCGCTACAACTGTTTCGTTGCACTACACTCAAAACTTGCAGACACACCCAATTTCACACACCTTTAGCGAGCCCTTGAAATATACCATAAAAAACAAAACTAAACAAAAACACAAAACAAACTAAATATCCTAAAACAACCAGCCAGCAAAACAATTAAAAAAACTGTTCTAAGGTCAAGATCTCTGCCAGAAGAGTGTTATCAGAATATATCAGCCAAAGAACAAGTGTCAACACTACACTATGTCTATATGTACTGTCCCTTTCACCTCCTCCCGGCCTTGACCCCAGGTCATGGTCAGACAAACAGATCGATTTGAATGAGTTCCACATTTCTTACCCACGCCACTAAAGACCCTGTAACCTACCCTTGAATTTTCAGAAAACCACAGTACACCCATGCACGCACACTACACAGTCACGTTAAAGCACGCACATGCACGCGCGCACGCACTCACGCACACACACACACTATAATGCTTCATAAATGTAAATACATTTGCTGTTTTTGTTGGTTTCGATTTTAAAAAAAATATAATTCAGAATAACCTTTCAGAAAAGAAATACAACATACATCAGAATGATGTGTAAGCCTTCATTAAATGAATGTGTGTGTGTGTGTGTGTGTGTGTGTGTGTGTGTGTGTGTGTGTGTGTGTGTGTGTGTGTGTGTGTGTGTGTGTGTGTGTGCAGAAAGAAACACAACAGACATCATATTGGTGTGTTATTGTTAGCCTCTATTTGTGTGTATGCTTGTGTGTGTGTGTGTGTGTGTGTGTGTGTGTGTGTGTGTGTGTGTGTGTGTGTGTGCGCGCGCGCGCGTGTGTGTGTATGTAACACAACAGACATCAGATTGATATTTTAGCCTACGCGCCCGCGCGCGCGCGCGCGTGTGTGTGTATGTGTGTGCGCGCGCGCGCGTGTGTGTGCATGTGTGTGCAGAAAGAAACACAACACATATCAGATTGATGTGTTATTCTCTACTTTAATGTGTGCGTGCATGCATGCATGCATGCATGCGTGTGTGTGTGTGTGTGTGTTGTGTGTGTGTGTGTGTGTGTGTGTGTGTGTGTGTGTGTGTGTGTGTGTGTGTGTGTGTGTGTGAGTCTGCTGCCTGTTGTCTCTGTGTCTGTGCATCTCTGTGTGTTGTCTGTGTGTGCAGGGAAAGTGATTAGAGAATGAATGACTCATGTGACTCGCGCCGGCTCCTCAGACCATAGTGACAAAGCTAGCCCAGCCTAATGTCACTGGGAGAAGGAGGGACAAGGGGGGGGGGGGGGGGGGGGGGGGGGGGGGGGGAGGAGGAGGTTAAATGAAGGATGGGTGTGTGTGTGTGAGGGGGAGGGGGGTGGTAAGGGAAGAAAAGGAGCCTTGGTGGTGAATGATTGTGATCAAAAGCATGTAAAGGAATGGTCAAAGAACAGAGACAGAGACAGAGAGAGAGAGAGGGAGGGAGGGAGAGAGAGAGAGAGAGAGAGAGAGAGAGAGAGAGAGAGAGAGAGAGAGAGAGAGAGAGAGAGAGAGAGAGAGAGAGAGAGAGAGAGAAGGAAGCAAAGAGCTAAGTGACTACAACAAGTGAGCGATAACACACACTACAACACACTACCGGTCATGCTTGGGCTGTCCCCAAGTACACTCCAGAGGTACGCGAGGCTAGAGTAAGGCCTATATTATTATAACAGTAGTCTGTCTTCAGTGACTTCATGAGAGAGAGAGAGAGGGGGGGGGGGAGAGAGAGAGGAGAGAGAGAGAGAGAGAGGGAGAGAGAGAGGGGGAGGGGGAGGGGGGGAGGGGCGTAGGAGCAAACGCTAAAGAAAGTAAGGTACCCAAACTTAAATGACCCCATAAACATCGAAGTGTTCACGCCAGCAAACAAGCGCACAAACACGCAGGAGAGGAGAGGAGCTGAGAGGAGAGAGAGAGAGAGAGAGAGAGAGAGAGAGAGAGAGAGAGAGAGAGAGAGAGAGAGGAGAGACTGACAGACAGACAGACGAGAGGGAGGGAGAGACTGACAGACAGACAGACAGAAAGACAGACACACAGAAAGCGAGAAGCAGAGTGAGACAGACAGACAAACTGACACCCACGTACAATACAGCCTCAAAAGTTGAGTCAGAGACAGACGTGACTGACTTGACTTGTCAATGACGCACAGACAAGACTCGCAACAGCGAATCCGAGAGTCACAATAAAAAAAATAATAAAAAAAGAAAGAAAAAGGAGAGGGCAGAAATCAATACAGCACACAACCACCAGCTACTTGTCCTGAAGTGTAATAGGTGACACACGCACACACACACAGACACACACATCCCACTGACACTTCTGCCACCTAGCCTATCAATCATGGAGATGATGACCCAGAAGGGATAGATAGATCTAGAGGAAGAAGGCCAACGGCCTACACAATAATACTTACATAAAATCTACTCATTTCCTTCGGCTGATGACGAACTTCAGTGACTTAATATTAAGCTTGTAAATCGCGGTTGGAAAGCCAGCCAGCCAGCCGGCCAGCCGTCTCGATTTATAATTATAGGTGACAGGCAGTTACATGCATTGATAATTACCAGTCTACTGCTACTACTAGAACTACTACTGTCAATGGTATCTGTTGGATGATTCAGAGCCGAGGTCATGGTGTTAAAAAAGGGTCTAGGCCTAGTCTGCTGACAAGACGAGGGTTGGATCGATGTCTGCAGGACAGAGAGATGTTTGCGTATCGTCATGCACTCCAGAACGTTGATATACATGTACGTGCGCTAGCATACACAGATCTATGCACACTCAGACAATGTGCAACACCGAGAGAGAGAGAGAGAGAGAGAGAAGAGAGAGAGAGAGAGAGAGAGAGAGAGAGAGGCAGAGAGAGAGAGAGAGAGAGAGAGAGAGAGGAGAGAGAGAGAGAGAGAGAGAGAGAGAGAAGAGAGAGAAAATTCATTGAAATAATTATCGATTGATATTGATATACTATCAATGATGAAGCACACAAACTGACTTACTAATCTTTACAATTCAGCGATGATAATTTTGGACGCTAGTCAAGTTCAGTGACCATCAGAATCTATGAAGTACTCGCATAATATGGACATTGCGGACATAACAAACCAACCATGACATACATTCACGTTGCTATAGAACATTTTCTTAAAACATCTTGCACTTGTACACACACACACACACACACACCACACACACACAACACACACACACACACACATCAGACGGCTGACATAAGCAGACGACTTCACATACACACACACACACATACCAGTCTACAAATACCACCCAACAGGAACACACACACACACACACACACACACACACACACACACACACACACACACGTAATAAAGTGTTTATTACTGTATCACGGCTCCTCCACACTTTCGTCTCCATTTGATCGGGCTGTCACAGTAAGCTGGCTAAATATACACCTTCACCTATACACCTTCACCAACACACACTCACTCACACACACACACACTACTAGGCCTTAGCCTAGGCCCAAGGGTCCGGGTGTCTTGTCTGTCTGTGCCACTACCCTCTCTTCACCTCCTAGGCCAGCAGACTGGCCACACAGTGACAACACACCTGCCCGCTGCACCAACTATATGTATGCATGTATCCCTTGTCCTCGGATTTCCCCTTTCCTTCCAGTCGCAGTCTACTTTTGTCGCCTGCTTCTCGTCGTCGCTGATTTCATACCCCACCCCTTCTCCCCCTCTCTACCACACCCCCACCCGGCGCTACCACAACGCCCTCTCGCCCGAGTCACCACCACCGCATTCTCCTTCCGGCAAATCCTCTTTCCCCCATCCACCCCCTCCCCCTCCCTCGCCCCACACCTCTTTTCATTCCTCCCCCTCAAACGACTTTTTTCCCTTTTTTTTTTCTCCCCTCCAACTCTCACCCCACCCCCTTCCTCCCAGCCTTCACTCTGTGTGAAGAAAATTGAAAGAAAACGTTGGAAAAATCTTCTTCCTTCGATGTTTTGAGGTGCTGTGTGGGGTGTGTGTGTGTGTGTGTGTGTGTGTGTGTGTGTGTGTGTGTGTGTGTGTGTGTGTGTGTGTGTGTGTGTGTGTGTGTGCGCGTCGTGTGTGTGTGTGGTGTGTGTGCGTGTTGTTGGGATTGTACAACCACTGGCAACAAAAAAAAAAAAAAAAAAAAAAAAAAAAAAAAGAAAAAGGAAAAAAAGAAACCTCTTTGTGCCGTAGTTAATTACGGAACTTTGAAAGGTGAAGCGTCTTTTGTGTTGACGGCGACATTAGCTGGAAGGGAGGTGGGGTAGTGGTGGTGTGGTGGTGGTTGTGGTAGTGGTAGTGATGTTGTTGTTGTTGGTGTTAAGGTAGAAGGAGAGGGGTAGGGAAGGATTGGAGGAGAGGGGTGGGGGGGGGGGGGGGGGGGAGGGAGGAAAAGCGAGAGGGAGGAGAGATCTTAAAGAACTCTTTTACCCCTGCTAACGCGCGTGCTTGCTTGTGTGCGTGCGTGCGTGCGTGCGTGTGTGTGTGTTTTGTGATTTTTCTTATAAACTTTTTTCATATTTTCTGTTTAATTCTTTTTTTAAAGGGGGAATTTGGTAAACACTCCGTTTACTTCCCTAACCTTTTTATTTTTATTTTTAAAGGGGGGTAGAGAAGGGTAGGGTGGGGTGGGATCACTTGAGTGGACGGACGGTCGTGTAGTCCTTGTATCCCCAAGAAAACCCTAAAGAGAGGGGGGTTGTCCGTCTGTCTGTCTGTCTGTCTGTCTGCCTCCCTAGCTACCTACCTACCTCCCGGATCTACTGCTTGTATTTTGCAAGAACGGTTTGGGGATGGGGGGGGGGGGGGGGGGGGGGGGGGATAATGCATGCATGCAACTTTTTCATGCCAAAGGTGTTTGGGGGTGGTGGGGATTAGGGGTGGTGGTGTTGTGGTGGGTAGTGTGAGTGTTCGATGTGAACGGTTGTTTTTGGTGGTTGTGGTATTAGTGGTGGTGTGATTGGTGGTTGTGGTGGTAGATGTGAAGTGTGTTTGTTGTGTGGGTTGGTGGTATTAGCGGTGGCAATGATGGTGGTTGTGGTGGTAGATGTGAATGTGTGTTGTTGTTATGGTGGTGGGGGGTATTAGTGGTGGAATGATGGTGGTTGTGGTGGTAGATGTGAACGTGTGTTGTTTTTTGTTTTGGTATTATTGGTGGCAATGATGGTGGTTGTGGTGGTAATGTGAAGTGTGTTGTTGTGTTGTGGTATTAGTGGTGGTAATGATGGTGGTTGTGGTGGTAGATGTGAATGTGTTGTTGTTGTTGGTATAGGTGGCAATGATGGTGGTGTGGTGGTAGATGTGAATGTGTGTTGTTGTTGTGGTATTAGTGGTGGTAAGATGGTGGTTGTGGTGGTAGATGTGAATGTGTGTTGTTGTTGTGGTATTAGTGGGGTAATGATGGTGTTGTGGTGGTAGATGTGAATGTGTTTTTGTTGTTGTGTATTAGTGGTGGTAATGATGGTGGTTGTGGTGGTAGATGTGAATATGTGTTGTTGTTGTGGTATTAGTGGGGTAATGATGGTGGTTGTGGTGGTAGATGTGAATGTGTGTTGTTGTGTGGTATTAGTGGTGGTAATGATGGTGGTTGTGGTGGTAGATGTGAATGTGTGTTGTTGTGGTGGTATTAGTGGTGGTAATGATGGTGGTTGTGGTGGTAGATGTGAATGTGTGTTGTTGTTGTTGTATTTGTGGTGGTAATGATGGTGGTTGTGGTGGTAGATGTGAATGTGTGTTGTTGTTGTTGTGGTATTAGTGGTGGTAATGATGGTGGTTATAGTCAGTGGTAGAAGTGAATATGTGTTGTTGTTGTTGTCTTCGATTTTACAGCTGTTCACTCTTAGTTATATTCGTGAGTGAGTGAGAGAGAGAAGAGAGAGAAGAGAAGAGAGAGAGAGAGAGAGAGGAGAGAGAGAGAGAGAGAGAGAGAGAGAGATGAGAGAGAGAGAGAGACAGAGACAGAGAGAGAGAGACAGAGAGAGAGACAGTGAGAGAGACAGAAAGACAGGCCGACACAGAGAGAGACACTGCTCGAAAGTGGGACAGCATTTACATATGTCAAGAGAGACAAGCCATTGGCAGCAGTACGTGAGTGCACAATAGACGCTGTTATTCATAGGAAGCACAAATTCTTTTGAGCCAAACTGAACTGAATCATAAGATTGATTTTGTTCAATGCATAACGCTGTGTAACGCAGAGAAAGATGGGGAGGGAGGAAGAAGGAGGGGGGGGGAGGGGGGGGGGGGGGAGGGGGGGGGGGGAGAGAGCAGACACATACAAACAGAGACAGAAAGGTTTGGTGTTTTTTGGCCATTGACAATGACTTGAATAAGCCCTACTGATCTTATAAGAAAAGCCTTTTTGCTTCAAGCACCGAAAGATGATCTTCTTGTTCGTCGAACGCTCAGACAGCAACTACTGTTATCTGTCATATAAGCGAAAGTGCTTTGCACTGCTCTTAAGCGCCTGACAAGTCAGGCCCAGCATATCTGACTTCGCCAAGGGAGAGAATTCTTATCATTAAAGACTTTCTGGGGGAAAAAAGGCAGGAGAATGGACCAAGAAGGCAGAAAATAGATATTCCAACCAGACAAATGAAGCGACAAAACCATGAAGCACACACTTTTATGTACAGTAATATACCACACAAAATTTTAATTTTGCAACAAAATCATGCATGCAACATTCTTTTAGTGTTAAAGGCGCACCCACACGAACACACCACCCCAGCAAACAAAACCCACACCACAACCACACAACACATAATATATTATTATTTATTATTTTATAAAATATAAGAGAGAGAGGAGAGAGAGAGAAGGGGAGAATATATCTTTAAAAAAAATTAATCTATTTTAAAAATATATTTATAATTTTATATTAAAATTTTATATATTATCATACATTCATTACACACCCCCACGCACGCGCCGCGCGTGCTCACACCACACACAAAGTGCATGCCTTTTTTTCCTTTCTTCCCCAAAAAAACATGGATCTGCCCGGCCCGTTTCTTTTGTTTTTTTCTAGCCTGGCTCCTCCTTCTGTCTTGTTTTTTGCCCGCTGTCTGTCTGTCCTGCTCTCCCCCATGTTTTTGGGACCACAGATCTGGGACGGACAGAGATGTTACAGAGCGCAGCACACGTATAAACAGCCCCCTTGCTTTTCCCCCATGTAGGGGGAAAGGGGTAAATTTTTCACACAGCTAGGGCCCAAAGAGGGAAAAGCGTTTTAAGTAATCTCTTTTGGTTTTCTGTTCGTGCGGGGGGTGTTTTTGGTGTGTAGTTTTTGTGTGTTTGGGGGTGTTTGGTTTTTTTGGTTTTGTTTTGGTGCACATGGTTTTTATTTGGGGTTGCTTTGTTTTCTGTTTTTTTTTGTTGTTTGGGGTTTGTGTGGTGTGTTGTTTGTGGGGTTTTGTTTTTGCGATAAAAACCCCCCCCTTCCCCCCCCCCCCTCCCCCTTTTTTGTGCCTGGTTTTTTTTGATTTGAAAAAGTGAAATATCTTGGAATGCTTTTTTTAATTTTAAAACAAAACATCAACAACAGCTTTTTTCCAAATTTTTTTTTTTTTAAAGATTAGTTTGACCGAATTATGTGCCTGTCAGTGTCGTAATTGCCTTTCATGTGATGATTATTAAAGTATTTTTGACATGACTAAACTTGTTTCCTCCCCCCCCCCCCCCCCCCCCCCCCCCCCCCCCCCCCTTTTCTTCTCTTCGGTCTGTCTCTTCCCCTTCTGTTTGTTTTGTCTCCTGTTACCTTCCCTCCGGAGATTTTCAGCAGGAAGTGGGAGCCATTCATACCTATACCATAAGATTTACACACCCACACCACTCGAAGGAAGGCAGAAAAGCGGTTAAATAAGGCCCCGAAATAGCATACACACAGTCTATAGGGAAAAGGTATACTACCATTTGCTCAAGTGTGTGTGTGTGTGTGGTGTGTTTTGGCGTGTTGTGTGTGGGGCGGGGCGGAGTGGTGAGAGAGAGAGGAGAGAGCGAAGAGTCAGAATAAAACGGAAAAGAGAGAGAGGAGAGGGGGGGAGGGGGGGGAGAAAGGGGGGGAGGGGATGGAGAGGGTGGGAGAGAGAGAGAGAGAGGAGAGGAGAGGGGGGGGGGTGAGAGGGAGAGAGAGAGAAGAGGGGAGAGAGAGAGGAGAGAGACATAATGATACACAAAGAAGGGAAAATGATGTAGCAAAGGATGGAGCAGGAAGTGGGAAGGTGGGAGATTGCTTTGCTGTTTTAATTTCATTCAAAACCACAACTATGCCATCATGAGTACAAAGTCGCATCCAAGTGGTAATACGCTAGACGAAAGACAAGTCTGTCACTGAAACCCAAAAAATTGGGTCCTACACTTCCCACCCTACCTCTCTTTATAATCTACAGGCTATTATCAATATTCAGCCTTCGTAATGACCTAGCCACGGATGAATATCCCCGTAGAAATCGAACATCGCCCCCAACCAAACCCCAATTCCCCGTTGACGTTTTTAATCTTTAGGTTGTTTTTTCGTCTTTCATTTCATTTTCCTAAGGGTACAGGATTTAAACCGTTTAAGACCAGGCTTTTTTATATTCAAAATGTTTTGTTTATACGTTCTCGCACACCTTGCGTTCGCATGTTGCATGCTTAAGCTACGTTTCGTTTTTTTTTTTTTTTTTTAAAGGGAAAGGGGAAAAAAGGGGGTTTTTTAAAAAAAATTTTTAACACCCCCCGGGGGGGGGGGGGGGGGGAAAAAAAAAAAAAAAAAAAGGGGAAAAAAAAAAAAAAAGGGGGGGGGGGGGGGGGGGGGGGGGGGGCCTTTTTAAAAAAAGAGAGAGAGGAAAAGGGGGGGGGGGGGGGAAAAAGGGGAAGAGGGGGGGGGGGGGGGGGGGGGGGGGGGGGGGGGGGGGGGGTTTTTTGGGGGGGGGGGGGGGGGGGGGGGGGGGGGGGGGGGGGGGGGCCCCCCCCGGGGGGGAAAAAAAAAGGGGGAAAAAGGGGGGGGGGGGGGGAAAAAAAAGGGGGGGAAAAAAAATCAAAAAAGGAAAACCCCCCAAAAAAGGGAAAAGGGGGGGGAAAATTAAATTTAAAGGGGAAGGGAAAAAAAAAACCTTTAAAAAATTGGTTCCAAAAACCCCCCCCCCCAAAAAATTTTTAAAAAAAAAATTTTCCCCCCCAAAACCCCCCCCAAATTTTTAAAAAGGGTTTTCCCTTAAAAACCCAAAACCCCCCAAAAAAAAAATTTCCCCTTTTTTTTTTTTTCCCCCCCCAAAAAAAAATTTTGGTTTTTTTTTTTTTTTTTTTTTTTCCCTTTTTTTTTTTTTTTCCCCAAAGGGTTAAAAAAAGGGAAAATTTTTTTTTTAAAAAAAAAAAAAATTTTTTTTTTTTTTCCGCCCCTTTTTTGGGTTTTTTTGGGGGGGGGTTTTTTTGGGGTGTGTGTGTGTGTGGTGGGGGAAGGGGGGGGGGGGGGGGGGGGGGGGGGGGGGGGGCCCCCCCCCCCCCCTTTTTTGTTTTTAAAACCCCGGGGCCTGATTTTTCCCAAAAATTTTTAAAACCCCAACATGCACGAAAATTTAAATCATATCTGACGCTTTAGATCCAAAAAAAATCGCAAAAACCGATAGATCTAGAAATTTTTCCCCCCCCCCCCCCCCCCCCCCCCCCCCCCCCCCCCCCTCCCCTCTCTGTGAGGTTTACCAAAGGTGAGATTTTTGCCCTATGGGGGCAGTTATTTACCCACCATTAAGGTAATGCATTTCCCATTTTTGGGGGTCGTACCCTTTAAAAACGAAAAAAACCCCCCGTGGCCTGCTTAAATTTTTTTCAACTGTCCCCTTTTCCCACACAAAAAGGGGCCCCCCCGGGACCTTGGGTTCACAGTCTCATCGGGAAGGGTTTCCCAGGGAGTGGACCTTTCTGACGTTAACCCCCAGGGGAAAAAAAAATAATTTCCCCTTTGGGACGGGGAAACCCCATCCCAGGGTGTTAAAACAGGAACTCAAAAGCTTTTAAAAAAAAATTTGGCCCCCCCCCCCCCCCCCCCCCCCCCCCCCCCCCCCCCCCCCCCCACCCCCAAACTCAGAAAAAATCCTTCACTCGTGTTTTTAAAATTACTTTGGGTATTTCTTTAGTGAAAGGGAAAAAACCCCAAGCACATACACCAAAGGGACTGGCTCCCCCGGGCGGGTGGGGTTTTAACATTACGGGCCCCCCTTAACCCCCCCCTTTTTCGAAAAACCCCCCTTTAAAAAATTATCCATAAAAGGTTTTTAAGAAAAAAGGAACAACTGGTCCCCCTGGGGCCCTTTTTTAAAACTTTTTGGGAAATTTTATCCCAGAAAGCACGGAAGTGCTCTCCAAACTTAAAAATTTTCCCCTATCACAACCCCTGAAATGTTTTTTTCAAAAACATCCACCACGATCTAAACATGGCCATTTAAAAGGGTTTCCTTTTGAGTTTTTTACCGTCAAATACCGTAAAATTATTGATTTCAAACTGCAAATTTCCCACTTTGTATTAGGTACAAATCATTATATGCAAATCACAACTTTGAAAATCTTTGATCATCATACCCCAGTAATGCTTCTAAAAAAAAATCCCCCCCCCCCCCCCCCCCCCCCTCCCCCCCCCCCCCCCCCCCCCAAAAAACTTTTCTGTTTTTTTTACTTTTTTAAACCCTTAAAAAACTCAACCCCAAAACCGCATCGCCCAATCCCCAGAATGTGGGTTTATTTGGGCAAGACCAAAATTTGTTCGTGTAATAGCTACAAAAAAAGAGAGAGGGGGGACCAAAAAGAGAAAAGGGAGAAGAGACAGAACCAGAAAAGGTGTATATGGTGTTTCTTTGGTTTAAATTTTTTTTGGGGGGTTTTTTTGTGTGGTTATGTTCTTTTCGTATGTTGCTTACACTGTCAATGTGTCATGTCTACATCTGTCAAGAATGAATGATCTATTGACAAGAATATTGCCCTAGTTAATATGATCAAAGAAATGTGTCCGTTCCTGAATGCTCACTTATAGAATCACAGTTTATACCTGTGTAGTGTTGTTGCGCGCTCCCCAGTTAAACATCCAGGGGGTCACCCAGAATATGCACCTGTCTCCCTATCACCCCCGGGAATCACTGTGAGACCGGCCTAAATGCACACTGGGTGAGCAGTTTGCACGTACAGTTGTTTTCAAGTACCTCGTCAAGGCAGTCAAACTCCAACTTCAGAGGATTCCTTTCTTTTACTGGAGACTACATACAAGTTGTTATACATGCTAAGAGCTTATGTTGGATAAAGACAATCTCAACAAAAATATTCTATGGCATAACAATTTTCCACACAGACCTTGGCACTTAGCTTACACCCCTCACCCCCCACTTATCCCCTAGTCTAGTAGACCTTTGGAGCACCACTGAAGATTTTGCAACCAGCTTACTCCACTCCTCGCGGTCATCTACTTTCCGTAGTAATTTGTTCCACTCAAGGCCAGTCCACTCTCCAATGCTGTCTCCCCATCGTTTTCTCTGTCTTCCTCTTCGTCTCCCTCCTTGTACTGTTCCTTGTAGGACAGTCTTGGCCAGTCCATATGTTCATGTGACGTGACCGTACCACTTCAGTTTGCGTTTTTGTCTTTGCAGTCAGGAGCTCTTCATATGACCCGGTGGCATTTCAATTCTGGCGTCCACATCCTCGTTAGTTATGTGATCTCCGTATGAGATTCCAAGAAGTTTGCCAGCTCGCTTTTGGCCTGGGACACCCGGAGCAGTGTCACCCCTGTCAATTCAAACTACCCGGACGGAAATGCCATCCTGACCAGTAGAATCAGTACACGTGCATGTTCACGTGTGTTATATGAATTAATAAAAACACGGCTTGACTTTGTTTTAATGTCTGAAATATTTCCCGAACTACAGGGAAGGAAGGCCAAAGTCAGAAGTTCATAATGATTGTGAGAGAGATGAAGGAATGTATATTGTTTGCACCCTTTGACTGTGTGTGCGTGTGTGTGAGTGATTATTTTTATATTTCGAGGATAAGGAAAAAACCCAAAAAACCCAGTCATGTGCTTGTTTGCATCCAGTCCCTGTGTGTGTGTGTGTGTGTGTGTGTGTGTGTGTGTGTGTGTGTGTGTGTGTGTGTGTGTGTGTGTGTGTGTAGTGGGAGCGTGCGCGCGCTATATCCATAGCCTTTTCATACATAATAATTTCACTGTGAATTACATCTGTACCAACCGCCGTGTGTGTGTGCGCGCGCGTGCATGTGTGTCTACGCGCGCGCGCGCGTGTGTGTGTGTGTGTGTGCGCGCGCGCACGCGCTTGTATGGGGTTGTGCATACCTTCAGGTGCACACACCGATACCTGCGTAAGTTTGTGCACGGATACCTGCGAAAACGTGTGTATGACCTGTAGGCATGCATTGCAACCTAACTTCCCTGCCAGGCGCCCACTACATCGGTGTCTCTTTGTAATGTCGGGTTGTCTTGGCGAAGCAGTTGTTTTGGGGGTCGTATAACAATGGCTTTGTATCCCCCCCCCCCCCCCCCCTTCACCTCAAGCGAATGAACTCTAGATCTATAAGCCACAGCATTATGTGCTTCGTCAGTGCTGTTCAAAGGGAGACATCAATATGCATACCTGACTAGGGGCAGGCAGGCAGGCAGGCAGGCAGGCAGGACCAAGTGTACTTCAGGCTGTAAGATAAGCTATCCTTGACAGTGCAGTTATTATCGTCACCCCACACTTGACGCTGTTCTCTGCTGTTTATTCAACACTTCACCCTTTTATTAAAGTGGTGTGTCTGTGTTGGGTGTGTGGGTGGGTGTGAATGTGTGTGTGTGGTGGTGTTGTGTGTGTGTGTGTGTGTGAGAGAGAAGAGAGAGAGAGAGAGAGAGATGAGAGAGAGAGAGAGAGAGAGAGGAGAGAGAGAGAGAGAGAGAGAGAGAGAGAGAGAATGTGTATGGTGGGCACAGAGGGTCGTGTACACACACACAAAATCTCACCCTTGATGCACCTCTGAGCCCTAGCCCAGAAAGCAAAAAACCAAAATGTTGCTATGTCTTCACATGGTACGTTGAGACTGCCTTCATCCTTGCTAAGCCCTTACTTAGCATAAACAACCTGAACTCTCCATTTAAGGAGCAACAAAAAAAAATCTTCTGAAGTTGGACTATGGCTGCCTATAATGGTGAAGCACTTGGAACACAGCCCATACAACGCAAACTTCTCATCCAGTGTGTACTTATGGCCTAACGGAGATTCCAAGGTGTAAGCAGAGTGCATCTTCTGGGTGACCCCCAGAGTGTTAAGCAGGGGAACGCCTCACAATGACAAAAATATACGTAACGCAGTCCCCACACACAGAAATGACTGACCAGCTTTAATTAGAACGTACGGGTTGATCAAATACACACAGGAAAGGACCACCTGTACACGGAATAGTTTTGTTGTTGTTGCTGTACAGACATTTAACACACAGCACGTGCTGTATACATACCCCTTCCCTCCTCAAATTAAATATTCAAAAGCAAACCCACGCATGGTTTGTTATTATATATATATATATATTAAAGTATACCAAGCGAATGAAGAAAAGAAAAGGTTCCGTGTTTTCTACTGGGTGCCCTCAGGCGCTTTATAATTATGTGTGATAAAATGTCATTCAAAGTTAATGGAGCAGATCAAATAGGCGATGAGAAGAAGAAGAAGAAGAAGAAGAAGAAGAAGAACAAGAACAAGAAGACAAAGAAGAAGAAGAAGAAGAAGAAGAAGAAAGAAAAAAAAGAAGAAGAAGAAGAAGGAGGAGGAGGAGGAGGAGAAAAAGAAAAAAGATAAGGAAGCAGAAGGCAGAAGAAGAAGAAGAAGAATGATGATGATGATGATGATGATAATGAACAACAACAAGAACAAAGAAAGAAAAAGAGAAAGAAAAAAAACCCACAGAAAATACACACGTTTTCTGTATTTAACACCCCCCCCCCCCCCCCCCCCCCCCCCCCCCCCCCCCCCCCCCCCCCCCCCCCCCAGCAATGCAGAAGTACCTGATACAAATTAACAGGGTGCACATTTTCATTTTTCACTGTACATAATTATGAACACCACCATCCCCACCACTTCTGCCAAAACATGCGTATATTATGCTATGTCGAGCTAGCTATGCACAACAGAGTGTAAGACAGCATGAGGGGTACTGGGGTTTGACTTTCGAAGCAGAATGTACCACATGCTATAGTTAACAACATTAGCTCTAGCTGGTCTTCAAATATGCTCCAGTAGAGCGCAAAATGAGGCCATTTCGGAAACTACGATTGATCGCAGTTAAAGGAGTCTGTCTGTGTACGTGTTTGCATCAAATGGAGAGTGGGGAGGGTGAGTAAAATGTAAGAGAGAGGGGACAAAGAGAAAGGGAGGCGGGAAGGGATGGAGGGGTGATGGGGGGGGGGGGGGGGGGGGGGAGGGGGGGAGATAGAGGGAGGGTGAGGGGGAAGACAGAGAGGACAGACAGATAGAGACATAGAGAAAGAGGAGGTGGGGGGGGGGGGGGGGGTGGACGTATGCAAGCTTACACAAGCACGAAAGGTGCACACAAATGTATCATACAATCATACTTTCTTCTGCACGTAATTAAGCTTGGAGAGGTAAACCTTGTTTGTTTAGCTTGGGTCCCCCAACCCTCCCCCCCCCCCCACACCCCCCCCCCCCACCACCCACACACAGACACACTCATACGCCATATCCATCTGTTTCTATACTACGTAATACTTTTAAGTATGAAACAGCGAAAGAGCGACCAACCAGACAGTTCGTCCGGGAGCAGCCAGTCAGTCACACACTAGCCAGGAGCGCTATGGATTACAGATCGATGACACATGTCACACGTCAGCCTGATAACCACCCATAGCACACCAGCACAAATCAAAGCCTCTGACCAAGCGTCGCGACACATACAAGACAACTCGTCAGAGACGAATACTAGGGGAGACAGTTTGTACAGCGCAGGAGTTTGCAGCATGTAGGATAAACTATATAGAGACGGTAAAATGCTTTTGAAGAGAAACAGAAATGAGATACTTCCAGATTTAAAAAAAAAAAACCCACAAAAACCCCACAGGAAAATCGTCTTATTAGTGAGGCAAGTGAACAGGACTGTTCTGGGAGGGAGACGAATGCAGTAGTATAAAGTGTGCACAGAACTTAGCCTCTTAGTTTAAGTTGAGTACGGCCTTCCAGTCCCTGATCATAAAAGTTTTCATTTTAGCCAGAAGCACAGTTCCTTCAACACGTTTCCTCTATGTTTCTCTTTCAAAAGCCTTTAAACCAAAAGACCAAATTCTCTCTCTCTCTCTCTCTCTTCTTCTCTCTCTCTCTCTCTCTCTCTCTCTCTCTCTCTCTTCTCTCTACCCGAACTTCCCGAGGAGTCCCTTTGGGGCACTGTACTGAAATTTTTCAGGGCGTTTCCCAGTTTTCTATGATAATCAAAAGTTGAAAAGTTCTGCTTCCCTCTGACTGTCTCCTCTACCGGCGAAACATACTGGCTGCTCTTGCCAAAAGGCCTCTGACCGTGTCGTTCTGTGACTGACTGGCTCTTCAGGCAGACCTACATTTCTCTTCTCTTTCTTTCTTTTTTCCCCCCAACGGTTTAATTGCAGGTTTTAGAAACACGGGCACACACGCTGGTTGCTGTCCCAGGCTCGCTGGGGTCATGAATGGTGACAGGCGTCACTGTGCACAGGCGTCTGAGGAAACACAGTGACGTCCTGCTAAGTGGTGACAGTCCATCCTATGCTTCATTAATCTTTTTTGAAATCAACCATCTTAGGCAGGGAGGGGTATGGGAGGGAGGGAGGGAGGAGGAAGAGAGAAGAGAGAGAAGAGAGAGAGAGGTATGACAGAAGAAGAGAATGGAGGAGAGAGAGAGGAGAGAGGAGATGGGGGAAGTGGGTGGGAGGGAAAAATGAGAGGACATTCTGTTTTTTTATGCTTTTCTCGTTTTTGGTTGTGCTTTGGTCTTTTTTGTTTGTTTCTTATTTGGTTGCGTTTGTTTGTTTGTTCACTGCATGGTCTTTTCGGAAAATATTTTAACTGTTTCCCTGTTGACGAGGAAACTGGGTTTTTAAAACTAATGTTTCTTTTTACAGAAGCATACAATTGTAATAGAAAAGAAAGCCAAACCGATTATTACACTAATTTTTAAAAAAAACAACTTCCAGCACATATTCACAAACAAACAAACATCACCTGATTTGAAAAAAAAGCACTTCTTTAGACTATATCTGATTCAACATCATACTTTTAAAACTGGAAATCGAGAGAACGCAAAAACACGCAGGCAAGCAAAACCAACAACAACAGCAACAACAACCACCACACAACACCACAGCCACACAAAAACAAAAGCAATAAAATTTGGAATTCTGTCGGTAAAACTTTGAGATGAACAAGCACTATAGGAATACACTTCACAATTATTGTCAATTCCCAAGATTCATCCCACCAAACACAGGCATATGAAATCATAATTTATCCCCCCCCCCCCCCACCCCCCCCCCAGCCCCCTCTCAGTCTACTCACTCCCCAATGCAAACATTCTGCAGTACTGCTCTAGCCTACAGAAATGGAATGGACACAGGCGGCAGCCACGCGTGGCTGTGACCTCTGACCAGCCATCAACCAACCTGCAAGGAACAGGCTAGTAGTGCTGGTCACCCGTGTACCTCCTCCTGGTACTAGGGGGTCAGATTTCATGGGGAGATCAAATTAATAACGTTTGCCTTGGCCGGAGCAGGTCACAATAAGGTTAGGGGGCAACAGTGGGTAACGTTCTGTTCTGGAGGAGAAGTGAATCAAGCTCACTTACTACGGGCGACTTCACTACCTATGTGTAGCACTTTCCCCCACGTCTACAATTATATTATGTACTTGGCAATTAATACCAGAACAACGATTCGACAAAACCCCGTATGAGATTTTTAGGGGACCATTTCTTGATTGTGGCTGGTTAAATATTATTTAAAAAAGAAAAGAAGAAGACCACCAAACCATAACAACAAGCCCACTGTGGCGAAACAATGAGATGTATATTACAAGGAGCTAGAACATGGGATCCCACTTGGTCCTTGTACATCTCTCTCTCTCTCTCTCTCTCTCTCTCTCTCTCTCTCTCTCTCTCTCTCTCTCTCTCTCTCTCTCTTCTGTTATGATGCACCTACGTGTATGTGCGCGCGTGGGCATGACCCATTCAACCTAAGAACGAGTGCACAATTTTGTTTACATGATATGCCCATATGATTTATATGTACGGCTGATGTCGATAGATCTTCATGTCTCCAGCATGAGTCAACAGGAGGAAACTGGTGCACAAGAATACAGTGACATTAATGTACGGAGACAGAGACACCCCCCCCCCCCCTCCACCGTCATCTCAGCCCCGCTTCTGTGTACACTACGGTCATACTCCGTGTCTTTTGTTAGACACTACGGTGTGCATCGCTCCACCCCTCCTTCCCATATCTACCTTCCTCCCCTCCCCCTGCCAACCCCAAAAAGGCAAAGTCCTTTAGATTCATATAAAAAGCTTTCAGACCTAGGCTGACAGCCTATGTGAATGTGCTACAATAGTTTTTAGAAGACCCGTTCAGGCGGTCTGCTTTGTGGAGGAAAAAGCATACATTTACTGAAAAGAGTTAAAAAGACCTTTACCTCACAACTTCTGAAGGACAAAAAAAAAGAAAAAAAAAAGAAAAAGAAATTACATTTGGCATGAAAGAAGATAAAAGTAAAAAAGTTTTACATCACAGTTTATGGGGCCAAAAAAAAATCTATCACGAACGAATAAGTAAAATGGAACCTACCTTTAAAAACGGGCTTTTTGAATAAATGAAAAGGCCTGCAGAAAGAAATCTGTGTAATAAAACGCACCATTGAGTACGGATTGGCGTGCTGCCTATACTGATTATACTGACATGCACACGCATGTAAACAAGCACACCTGTGCACGCACACACACATTACAAAGAGTTAACATATAAACACACGTACACACTAACAGTTTAAGGTTTGGCTTACTTCGAACCATCCTCCCCTACAATCACACAAACGAATCTCACCAAACGAGGGGAAACAATATCCCTTTTGAATTGTTTAACTCTACACGTATATATCCGTCTACAATCAAACCCATGGGCCAAATTGATGCTTCAGAAACAGATACGATGGTTTAAGCCAGCTTCATGCAAGGAAAGAGTTGGGTAAGTTCATGTGTAAGTTCATCGTCCGTGTAATAGCTGTTCCTGAGGATTGGCTTTTCAAAAACTGTGTGTGTGTGTGTGTGTGTGTGTAGGGGCGGGGGGGGGGGGAGATGAGAGAGGAGAGAGAGAGAGGAGAGGGAGATGAAGAGGAGAGAGAGAGAGAGAGGAGAGGAGAGAAGAGAGAGAGAGAGAGAGATAGACACTGGGTGCCTCTTCTCTGGGCATAATGAAGATGTATAGTGCAGTCATGTTCCTTCATTTTCAAGGAAGCACAAAACGAGTAAGGCACGCAGCAGCCGCCCTAGCACAGTGATCAAAGCAATCCTATGTCAGACTGGGGGTAGAAGGTTCGATCCTCACTACACACTATGATGTTTGTGGCTCCTACCAGTTTATATTCGGAATAAGAGTGTGAAAAGGGCTTTACAGTAAAACGGCTCCATACCGCTAAGGAGAAATCTCTAGTAAAACGGCTCCATACCGCTAAGGAGCAATCTCTAGTAAAACGGCTCCATACCGCTAAGGAGCAATCTCTTCCAGGGAATCCAGTTGGGAACAATGTTTACAATACCTGCCTGTGCAGCGTTGCTAATGACTGTATCTCTCGGACCTGGTTAGAACTGGTATCTATTACCAACGGAAGCGCTCAAAACCAAGCTATAAAGAAATCCTGATCAGCCACAAGCGGTCATGTATGTGGTTTCAACACAAGGTTTTACTTAACTTGCCAGCACTTGTGGTCATCCAAATGAAACTGCTGGACACCGCTTTTCTTGCACAACCCACACTTTTTAGCTGCTCTTTTGAAAACAACAGACCTACTTCGTTGACTGCCTACGCTTTCTAATAATTCGACGAAAAACAATCAGTGTACTTTCCGAGGAAACCTGAAACGTATTGAATTGCTGTTTGGGGATAAATTAAACACTGCTTCAAATATACAGGAACTGTTATATGGACAGACCCGGGTGATTATGATATTCGCAGGATATACTGGAAGCAGTCCTGCTATACTGTGTTACATCAGACTAAATTGTTGTGATTTTCAACAATCACACGGACAGTTTGAGCTTACACTCTGACCATTCTCTTCTCACTCACGCTGCCTGTAACTCTCTTTGTTACAAACGCTTCCCATGATCATGTCTTCCTTTTCCTTCCTATACTAGGTTTCTACCAATATTTTTCCTTCCTCGTGGAATTACAAAACCCATTGTAGTTTAGCTGGAAAGCATCTCCATCTATGCATTTTGTCATATGCCTGTCTTGATTTCCAATATCAATCACAATCATCTATATGACTTGGTTGCATACTTGTGAAATCATATCGATAAATATGTTTGTTCGCAAAGCAAAACTAAACAAAAAAGTATGTGTTACTGGTTCATTGTATGAGAGGGGCCAAAGTAAGTCTTAGTGTCATTCTCTTTCCCTGTCGTGTTGTTGCAATGCTTAAGATTAGTTTGTTGATTATTTTTTCGTTCCTTGGCTAGAGCTCACCCACCATTGGTGACAATGGCTAGATGCCATCGTTTCTGCCCACCATTTAGATAGCCGTATTCTGACTTTGGGGACAGGTGTACAGGAAACACATGTCTACACCACGCAGCTGCTTACTCTTTTTATTTAGTATCAACGGTTTTCAAATATGCTGCTGTGGTGAGTTGAACAATTCTGTAACTTAACAGATATTTTACCCGTGTTTACAAAGCTAAAGAAAACTATCGCAACACGTTCTGCTGTGAATTTACACACTGGCGCACGCGCGCGCGCACGCGCGCACGCACACACACACACACACACACACACACACGTCTATGCCATATCCCTCACCCCAGAGCAAAACAGTTAACGACCCTGAAAAGTGGACACAACTCGTGCCTGTCATCTCTGACCAAACATCAGCCACAATGGAATAGGCTTGCTCCTGGTTACCCGAGTCCCCTGCCCCCTCCAGCCAGATATCATTATGGGATCAACTTACATGTACCTTTACCTGCGCGGCTCACGCTACTGAATGGCAAAACACACAGTGTCCTGTTTCTTCAGGGTGATTCAATGCAACGGTGTGTTTGTTAGAGGGTTAGTTACTGGTAGACTTACTTTCTATACTTTCTAACTTCTGCACACCTGCATAATGATGGCAGATGATTTTTGTTTTTGTTCGCAACTTCACCTAACATAGCGCAAAGTATTTTGTACTTATTGGTCTACTTTTCCAACATCTTCATTATATGCACAATAATGATAATTGTATAATTTTGAAGTTTACTATACTTTTTAATAAAGTACAAAGTATTGTACTTACGGGCCTAACTTCAACTTTTTCATATAAAAATGATGATGATGATAATAATAATATTAGTGATATGAAATAGTATATCCAGTGATATAAAAGTATCATCATCATTATGATAATGATTATTATAATAAGTATTATCATCATCATTTTTATTATTACTATCAATGTCATTATATACTTCACTTCTTTACCAAATAACACAACACAGTTTTCCCATGTGTGAAGTGGCACACATGCGTCGGAAAACTTGGAAAAGGGATTCCAAGCAAGGAAAAAGGTATTTAGTCTTCACTACTTCTCCCTGCTCAGTCCTTCAGGTAAAAAGATTTACGAGTAGAAAGGGATACGTTTCTTAATAGCTTGTTCTGTTCACAGTAGACCTGGCGATTCGGGTCTGTGTAAATATAGAGGGAAGGGTGAGGAGAAACCGCACGTTTGTGTGACAGGGGGAGGGGGGGGGTTTCTGCGTGGGTGTACATAGGCATGTATGCAGGGGCACGCGCATGCATACATACATACATACATATACATATATATATATATATATATGGTGTTGTGTTGTGTGTGTGTGGTGTGGTGTGGTGTGTGTGTGTGTGTGTGTGTGTGTGTGTGTGTGTGTGTGTGTGTGTGTGTGTGTGTGTGTGTGTACGTGCTTGCGTGCACGCCTTTGCGCCCGCTAACGAACACTTGCATGTGTGACGCGTATTTTTGAGCTCTAGCCTGATTCAGCGCGATCGTGTTCGTGTTTGTGCCCATGAAAAGTTGTGTGCACACACGCAAGCGCACAGCTAGCACGCTGCAGGTCCGCCGTATACATCTTCCACAGATCACCGGTCAGGACCACTTGCTAAAAGAAAGCATGTATTCTTCAGTACTGGAGTGACACTGTACAACAGTGTCATCTTTATTCTCTTGCTTCTTACAGCGAGCTTTTTCTGTGCTAGCTAGGCTTCCGCTAACACAGGGGTGTTGATAGATGGCAGTGAAGTGGGGCATGGGGATGCACTCTCTCACTCTCTCTCTCCCCCGTTCCCTCCCTCCCTCTGTGACCTAACCCCTTTGCGACCCAGCTGGGCGAATTGTTCAGGCGGACATAAAAGTGTTCATAGGCAGATTGACAGCTTCATTGTCCCTGCTACACTGGGGCTCACAGGCCTCGCGCAGCCAGCTTTCAAAGAGACAAAAAGCATACACTAGCTTAGAAAAGCTGAAAGGCCTGTACGTCACAACTGCAGCCCAAAATGTAAAAAGATTGAATGAATAAATAAATAAATAAATAAGATTAAAAAAGATGTGAAAGAAATTGAAACTCGGGAGGGATTGTGTGAAGTGGTGGTGTTCAGAGAGATATGAAAAGCCTTCAGAAAAGAAATTTTCATAATAAAACACGCGAGTGAGTCAGGTGTTTCACGCGCGCACACACTCACACGTGAGCTAACACACGTACACAAACATTCACAGATACCCTCAAACGCATAAATGAAGTCATCCACACACACCACACACAACACACACACACACACACACACACACACACACACACACGTACATGAGTTAACACACATACACAAACATTCACAGATACTCTCAAACGCACACATGAAGTCATCCACGAAAAACCACACACACACACACACACACACACAGACACACACACACACACACACACACACACAAACAGAGGCTTGGGAAATCTCCCCAAAATGGCAGGGGGTGGAAGGGAGGGGGTTGGGGATGGGGGATAGCCCGAGAAGAAGGAACACACAAACAAGTCTTCTTCTTCTTCTGCCACCAAAACTGCTGACTGGCTGTAGTGTTGTGCAGTGTTGAAGCGACACAGCTGAAAAAGACTCCCTCCCTACATTATGACAGGGCCGTGTGCACGCTATTATTCACCTAGCCAAACAAAGTGAAGAAGCTGCTCAAGAAACGTGCTCATATAGACCTATACGCAGAGGGACTGCAAGAAAGAGATGGGCCTTCCACTGTTTTGTTAGAGGCTAAGTCAGCAAACATAATATGTTTACTAAACGTGTTTTGCTGCCTATACACATATTCACGCACGCAGAGAGGGAAAGAGGGAGAGAGAGAGAGAGAGAGAGAGAGAGAGAGAGGGTGGGAGGGAGAGAGAAAGAGAGCTTGTTTATTCATGTATGACAGGCCGTTGCCCCTCAGGAAGGTGAACAATTTAACAACTTACACATCATCCCAACATTTTGCAAAATTACTACCAGCAACTGAGAGAGAGACAGACAGACAGACAGACAGAGACAGACAGACACAGACACAGGGGGAGACAGATTTCGTAAAGAAAAAGAATACTGCAGCATTCACTACCACACAGCTCTTGGTAAACACAGCACCACAACACCTGGCAAAACCATTTACCCCTCTAGGAACACAATCATTTTAGCCTGTAGTGTATAATTATGGAGTTTGGCCCTATAAACTAGGAAGGGGTCACCATGCTGCCTCATCAAAACGCTATCCAAAATCGAACGTACCACAGTGATTCGGTGGTCTAGAGATTAACACACCTGCCTGGAAAGCGAGAAGGAGCTGGTTCAATCCCCGTTTATGCCCGACCTTCCCTCCCATTTATTAGGCCTGGGGTGATGGTCTGAGTGTCTAGTCTTTCGGATAAGACGATAAACTTGAGGGCCGTAGGCAAAACGTATTCACTGCACATACAAGAACCCACAACAACAGACTTGTCCCTGGCACTATTCTGTAGAATATAAAAGCCACTATCATACTGAAAGGAAAATACAGACAGGAAATTTTTTAAAGTGGCGCTGCTCTTGCAGCGACACACTCTCCACCCATGGCAGAGCATCCCGAGTTTCACGCAGAGAAATCTGCCGTGACTGAAAAAGTAAGTATACAATACAATACAAGACAATACAACACAACACACTACGATCCAAGCCAATCCAAAACAAAGATGACCAGTCACAGACACACCAGCAGACACCAGAGACAAAAATAAACCCAACCAGACTAACCTGGATGGGACGAGGCCTTGTTGAGGTCCGACTTGCGGAGCCCGCTCTTGTCCTGGGGTCTTCGGCGAGGCATCTCCACGCTGGAGGGTGCTGAGGACGCCGTGTGGAAGACGCTGTCGCTGTCCGGGGTGGCCTCTTTGCTCTCCGACCCCCTCCTCCCTCTTCCAGCCTCTTCCTTCCCTCCTTCATCTTTCCTCTCACCCTCGAGCTTCCTATCCCGTTTGGCCGAGTCTCCTTCGGCTCGGGGCGCTGAGGCGGCCGCTGATGATGCTTTGTCGGTAAACTTGGAACTTGGCCGTGCTGATGCTGATGCTGAAGACTGCGGCTGGTCTGGGGGCTGGGTAGGGGAAGGGCAGACACGAAGGACCCCTCCTTCCGCCACCACTGCTGAGGAGGAGGAGGAGGAAGAGGAGGCGGCGGCGGTGGTGGGGAGAGTGAGGGTGGGGGTTGTCGCCGCGGCCACCACCTCCATCCCCTCCTTCTTGCCCTTGTCCTTGCTGTCTCTGTGACACAAGCAAAGGGCAGACAGGTTAGGTTAGCAACATTGGTGTTTGGGGCACGGGCTGAAATTCTGGGTAGGTGTGAGGAGGAGGGGATAAGGATTTGAATGCATGTGCGCACACGTATACACGTGCGCGCGCACGCACAAATATACACGCACGCTCCCCCCCCCCCCCCCCACACACACACACACAACACACCACAAGCAATCACGTAAGTCACCAAAAGCAGACATTTTGTCAATCTACCAATCAACCAACCTAACACAAAGTGCAGTACAACTCTTCAAACAATGAAACACATGCGTAAGTGTGCGTTACGGTTGTCAACAGAGAGAAAAGCAAGCAACTAAAAGCAAGGAAACGGCCATCCCAGTGTTTGAAGAGGAGAACTTTCTGATGATCCCACAACAAAATCGGGTTAGTGTCTCAGGCTGTAAAACTCGTTCATAAATATTTGGGAAGAAAACGGCTGACGCAGAAGAGGGGATGGGGGTGGGGGCCACACACACACACACACACGCACATATACACACACACACACACACGCACATATACACGCACGCACTCACACGCACATACACAGGTTGGGTTTTATGGGGCGGGGGTGAGGAGAGTGAAGGACAAGTGCTCTTCACCCAAAGCAATCAATCTGCCCTGTCTAATTTCAAACAATTTATTTTTAGCTTGATAAAAATGAAAAACTTGAATACACAATTGCAAAGAGAACCGTCTGACCCCGAGTGCATATTTCCGTCTTCTTTTTCTCGCCACCCTTATCCCGTTCCCTCCACGTTCTACCTACCACTCCCCCTCCCTCCCCCGTCCGTCCGTCCGTCCCTCCGTCCGTCCGTTCGTCCGTCCCTCCCTCTCTCCCTCTCTCTCTCTCTCTCCTGGTACGGAGACTTGATGTTGGGCTACATGTGGCTTGACAGACGCTGACAAAAATTGTCAGTTCTGGTTGAAATGAAACGTAAACTGTTTGTTATGGTTTCCATGGCAAACTTTTCTCGCGTTGTGCTCGATTCGATCCTTCGGAATACATGCTTGATAAGCTGTACAGCTTAAAAGAAATAAATAAAATCTGTTAAGTGTTCTCTCTCTCCCTCCCTCCTTCTCTCTCTCTCTCTCTCTCTCTCTCTCTCTCTCTCTCTCTCTCTCTCTCTCTCTCTCTCTCTCCCTCCTTACTAAAAGAAAAAAAGAAAGAAAGAGAGACAGCCAAACTACATGGAAGAGACTGGGACAGAATCAGAGACGAGTGGAGAAGGGAGAAAAAAAGGGAAAAAAAGAAAGGACTGGAAGAGGAAGTAAGAACGAGTAAACAGAGCAAAACAGCCCACGACGGTAAACAGCAGGTTGTCCCCCCTACATGACATGCGAAGCCTACACAGGCAAACGTCAGGTGGAGACCATTCGTAGCCCTAGACACGGAAAGACCACACACAGACACCGGAGCACGAGCAAGAGCATACACGCTCGCGCGCATGCATGCATGCACACACACAAACACACATAGATTAGGTTTTTTATTATATGTCTGCATATTCATTATCTTTTTTCTCTCGCTTTTTTTTCTTTAGATAGATGGCTTGATGAAAAAAAGCAAATGCACTGCTTATTCAATGTACCATCTGAAAATAAAAGTTTGACTTTGACTTTGACACTCTCTCTTTCTCTCTCTCTTACAAACTCCTCCTCAAACACACACACACACATTACACCTGTACACACCTACTCCCCTCACCCATATCCTGGAAATAAATAAATAAATAACCCCTCCTCCCCCAAACACACACACAACACACGCACGCACACATGCACCCCCCCCACACACACTTACACACAGGCGCTCAAACCAGCCTCTTAACATCCACATCACACAAGGATTGTCTCCATCCGATTGGCATGTTTAGTCAGTAGGACATTTCCAGCACACACACACACACACACATACACACACACACACACACACACACACACACACACACACACACACACACACACACACACACATACACACACACACACACACACACAACACACACACACACAAAACAGGCCGCCTACGAGAGTATCCACAGGATCATGCCCATCTTACTCCCTAAGTCAGTGTAGGTATTGACAGACATAGATAGGCCCTTGCTGCCACTACCACTTTGGTTTCAGATAATATATCTCTTGTCAAAAATGTGTGTTTATGTCAGCTTTATAACCCTCTCCCTCCTCCCTCCCATTTCCTTCCCACCACTTGAGTATCTAGGTAGAATAGATTTAAAACTGACATCCACATATTTTTAAACATATATTCACACAGACGCGAGGGCGCACGCACACACACCCCACCCAGAGAGAGAGAGAGAGAGAGAGGGAGAGAAGGGAGAGAGAGAGAGAGAGAGAGAGAGAGAGAGAGAGAGAGAGAGAGAGAGACAGAGAGAGAGAGAGACAGAGAGAGAGAGAGAGGTGTACTTGAAATGAAATTTACGATGTCGGTCCCTGTGTAGGAGGCATAGACCTAAAAGTACAACTCTCTGTTGTTGTTTTTTGCCCCATTCAACAACCTTGTTCGCCTTCTCTCTCTGGTCAGAGATAAACTCTTGTAAAAAGAGGCGTTTTCTTGTGCACTGGAGAAGTGTGTGTGTGTGTGTGCGCGCGTTTGTGCTTGTGTTTGTGTGAGTGTGTGTGTGAAGTCAAAAACACTTTAATGTGTGTATGTCTGCGTGTGTGTGTGTGTGTGTGTGTGTGTGTGTGTGTGTGTGTGTGTGTGTGTGTGTGCGTGCGTGCGCGTGTGTGTTTCTCTTCTTTATCTTGCTGGACGATATACAGCCACACTTGGCTGACATCAGCTGAAGAGAGTTGTCCAGACTCTTAGGAGTACTGACCTGTGGAGTACTTGTTCTGTGCTACTCCACATATACGGGCGGGCGCGCGCGCGCATGCACACACGCATGCACGCACACATACACACATGCACGCACGCGCGTGAGCGTGCATCCATCCATCCATCTCTCTCTTTGTGTGCATTCTGATTCACCAATCATCCATCCATCCATCTATCTATCTACCTATTTATCTATAATATGAATGATGTATCTGTATATGTAAGTATACATTTATGTATGTATAAATGTATGTATTATGTATCTATGTACCTACCTGTCTACCTATCTATCTAACCTACCTACCTACCTGCCTGCCTATCTATATGATCTATCTATCTCTGTCTATCTATCTATCTATCTATCTAACCTACATACCTACCTACCTGCCTATCTATATGATCTATCTATCTATCTATCTATCTCTGTCTATCTATCTATCTATCTATCTATCTCTATCTATCTATCTCTGTCTATCTATCTATCTATCTCTGTCTATCTATCTATCTATCTATTCATCGTTACATGTCCATGATAATCAAAAATAACAAAACATTCTCAATCAAAAACAAACTGGCTGTTCCAACCTTTTTGACCATATTTTGAATTGCTAAAACGGACTCAAACTGTCAACATTTCACTGCTGTTTGGCAATTTCTTTTCACCTTAAAAAAAAGGTATAATCGATCAAGACGAAATTGTCGCTGCCACTGTTATCATCATTTTCATCAACTATGGGAAGTCTTTTAATCACTACATTGAAACGACCTTCTCAAGTTTTCAGCATTTTATGTTTTGTTGCGTGCGGATGTGCGTGCGTGTATGCGTGAGTGCGTACATGTGTGTTTGCGCGCGCGCGTGTATGTGTCAGAAAGAGAGGGGGAAGTGAGGGAGGGGGAGAGAGGGTAATAAAATTATCATCATGATACTGAAAACGGGAATGATTATCCTGGGCTGATTTCTGATAAACATTTGATAATGACTAACTCCCGAGTTATATTTACGACTGTTTTTTTGAAGAAGTATTAAGAATAATTCGCCAAATGAACGAAAGAAAATCACACTCCAGTAAGCCAATTCAACAGAAGCTGAGAGCTGCAATATGGGAAGAAAACGACAGTCTAACAGTAGACAACACACTCACACACACACACACAAACACACACACACACACACAAACACACACACACACCTGCCTTGCCCTTGTAGCCTGTCTACCTGCCCTATAACAGATAGAGCACTAGTATTTTCATGGCCTACCCTAACACTTCAGTTTCGTCAAGTCTGCTTGGGTTGCTGACAGTCTCTTTCTGTGTGTGTGTGTGTGTGTGTGTGTTGTGTGTGTGTGTGTGTGGTGTGTGTGTGTGTGTGTGTAGCTCTGTCTGTCTCCCTCTGTCTCTCTCTGAATAATGTGTATGTGTAGTGTGTGTGTGTGTGTGTCTGTGTGTGTGCGTGCGTGCGTGGTGTGTGTGTGTTTGTGTGTGTGTGCGTTGTGTGCGTGTGCGTGCGTGCGTGAAGTGTGTGCTTGTGTGAGTGTGTGTGTGTGTGCGCGCGTCTCTCTCTCTCTCTCTCTCTCCCCTCCTCCCCTCCCCCCCCCCCCCCCCCCCACCTTGAAACTTATCACCAAAAAAATTGTCATTGTCCGCAAACTATTTCATCTATGTCTCACCCACCATATTTAATTTGCCGAGAAAATTCTGCCCAGGAGCTAAATGTTGGCATAACGAACTACTCTGAACTGGAGAGGCCGCGGGCGCGTTCTGGGCATGTGTGTGTGTGTGTGTGTGTGTGTGTGTGTGTGTGTGTGTGTTGGTGTGTGTGTGTGTGTGTTTCGCAACCCATCAAACACCGACATGTGGGGTTATTAATTAATTTTTTTAAATTACATCTTTAATGTGTACAGTCTAAATTCTGCGTGCGTCTGCAATCATAGAGAACAAAGGCACAGGCATGGAAGATTTGTATGCACTTGTTTTGCCCCCCCCCCCCCCCCCCCGGTGAGATCCTGTCAGAGTAAATAGCATCCCCACCAGCTGAAAATTCTGTGCTAGGAATCCCCTCTTTTCTATCCCTCTCTGCCTTGTTTCTTTTCTTCCCGTCACCTCCTTCTCATCTTATTTTCTGTCTTCTTGATTCACTCTCTTGCCTCCGGGAAAGCCTTAAATTATAACAATTCTCTCCCACGCCGAAGTCGGAAGCGCTGGGCCTGACTTGTCAGGCGCGTAACGCAACGCGTTTTCACTCATCTGACAGGACATCAACAGCTGCTGTCTGAGAGTTCGACGACGAAGTTCTGGGAGAACGTATAAGTCTCCACCATTAGGCGCCGCTGAGGCTCCGAGTAGTGACTTCACGGCTCTTAGGAGCCCACGTTAAAACCCTGTACTCGGTGTCTCATCATATTCTGTCTTTTGAAAGGTTCATCATTTACTTAACATAATGGCGTAAAACGACAAATTTATTCCAGCCTATAATCATTTCAGCCATGAAAAAAGTGGGGGAGTGGTGTTGACCCGAAAACGGTTGATATCATTTCCGACCATCTTGGCAGAATAACAAGATCCGTTATCATCTTTTAGTCATTAAATGTCCACAATCCGGTTTGGGCAAGAGGTCTGTCAGCATCCCACCAATTTACATAATCTTCACTACGAATTGACTTACAATTCAAAACTCTGAACTACTATCATTAATAATTATTAATTATTGTTCAGCACCAGAAACATGTCCAAGGAGCTAGTGTGGCATTCCAGAGTCAGTCATCGTTCCTAAATCCAGAGTCAGCCCTCTTTTCATCACTCCACAGTCATCCCTCTTCTTCATCACTCCACAGTCATCCCTCTATTCATCACTCCACAGTCAGCCCTCTTCTTCATCATTCCACAGTCAGCCCTCTTCTTGAACACTCCACAGTCAGCCCTCTTCTTCATCACTCCACAGTCAGCCCTCTTCTCATCACTCCACAGTCAGCCCTCTTCTCATCACTCCACAGTCAGCCCTCTTTTTCATCACTCCACAGTCAGCCCTCTATTCATCACTCACATCCACAGTCAGCCCTCTATTCATCACTCCACAGTCAGCCCTCTTCTCATCACTCCACAGCCAGCCCTTTTTTCATCACTCACTCCACAGTCATCCCTCTTTTCATCACTCTACAGTCATCCCTCTTTTCATCACTCCACAGTCATCCCTCTTTTCATCACTCCACAGTCAGCCCTCTTCTCATCACTCACTCCACAGTCATCCCTCTTTTCATCACTCTACAGTCAGCCCTTTTTCATCACTCACATCCACAGTCAGCCCTCTTCTTCATCACTCACTCCACAGTCAGCCCTCTTTTCATCACTCCACAGTCAGCCCTCTATTCATCACCTCCACAATCAGCCCTCTATTCATCCCTCCACAGTCAGCCCTCTATTCATCCCTACACAGTCAGCCCTCTTCATCACTCCACAGTCAGCCCTCTTCTTCATCCCTCCACAGTCAGCCCTCTATTCATCCCTCCACAGCCAGCCCTCTTCTTCATCACTCCACAGCCAGCCCTCTTTCATCACTCCACAGTCAGCCCTCTATTCATCACTCACTCCACAGTCAGCCCTCTATTCATCACTCACTCCCCAGTCAGCCCTCTTCTCATCACTCCACATCAGCCCTCTTCTCATCATCCCACAGTCAGCCCTCTTTCCATCATCCCACAGTCACCCTCTTTTCATCATCCCACAGTCAGCCCTCTTTTCATCACTCCACAGTCATCCCTCTTTTCATCATTCCACAGTCAGCCCTCTTTTCATCACTCCACAGTCAGCCCTCTTTTTCATCACTCCACAGTCAGCCCTCTATTCATCACTCCACAGTCAGCCCTCTTTTTCATCACTCCACAGTCAGCCCTCTTCTTCATCACTCCACAGTCAGCCCTCTTCTTCATCACTCCACAGTCAGCCCTCTTCTCATCACGCCACAGTCAGCCCTCTTCTCATCACGCCACAGTCAGCCGCCTCATCAATCCCCGCAAAAGCGGCTGCCAGTGTTTCGGTTTTCTCTGTTCTTAACGAAGGCTTTGAACTACCTCCAAGGACCCAGAAACCAGTGCCAGACTTCACGCTTGCCGCCAGGCAGTGCCGTGCAGTACAGTACAGTACAGTACTTCCTCATGCTGCTTCCAGTGAGCGGCCAATACAAGGCGCAGAAGACGTCTGGCAGCTGGCCCCTATACTTATAATTACTGCACGTGCACCTCGCCTTTCCCTGAGTGCGCGGTATTATGGCTTCATTATGTGGTTTTATATTGTGATTCATGCCCTTGCCCTTAGTTACTCCCCGAGTGTGTGACATGACTGCTTTATCCTGTGGTTTTATCTCTATAATTATTGCTGCATATACATCTCGGTTCTTCTCGAGTGTGCGGTATGATCGTTTTATGCTGTGGCTTTATCTCCATCATTATTGTTGCACATGTATTTCAGTTCTTCTCGAGTGTGCAGTATTATTTCTTTATTCTGTGACTTTATCTATATAATTATTGTTGCACAACATATCTCAGTTCTTCCCAAGTGTGCGGTATGAGTTCTATATTCTGTGGCTTTTATCTCTATAATTAGTGTTGCTCATGCATCTCAGTTCTTCCCGAGTGTGCGGTATGATTGCTTTATCCCGTGGCTTTATCTTCTCCCCGTTCTTTCATCTTGCGCTCTGTACTGTAAATTGTTTGTAGGTGCCTGAAAGGATGTTGAGAAATGGAGCGGTTTGTTTGGTGTGATCATGGGCTGTCCTTGAGAAGCAAGATAACGGCAAAAGTAGCTGACATAACGTGCGCGCGCGCGCGCGTGTGTGTGTGTGTGTGTGTGTGTGTGTGCGTTTGTGTGCATGTATGTGCATGAGAGACAGACAGACAGAGAGGCAGAGGAGAGACGAGAGGAGGAGAGAGAGAGGAGAGAGAGAGAACGAGACAGAGAGAGCGAGACAGAGACAGACAGACAGACAGAGAGAAAGCTGCTGTGCTTGAGAGTACAATAAATAGCTGGTGACGTATGTGACGATGAGTAATAAAAACACCTATTCACCCACCTGCTTTCTTATCATCCAACCCCTTCCCTTTCCGTTACACACACACACACACCCACACACACACACACACACACACACACACACACACACACAATGAAGGTAAAAAGGTAAAGGTGTCCCATAACCTCATAGGGGAGCAAGGCATCAGAGACTTTAGCTTCTTGAGGGGTCAGCACATTGAGGGCGGCGCTCATCTCCTCTCCCCTGCTTTACCTTCCCTGACCCTAAAGAAGGCAGGTACCCATTTACAGCTGGGTGAACCGGGGGACTGTACTGAAGCCAAGGCGCGCAAACGGTCACCCATCCACTTGGTAACCACGCTCGATGCTGCTTAACATTAGCTCGAGGAAAGCAAGTGCACTGACCACTGAACTATCCCGTCCACGTACATAACCGCCTACAAAACAATACACCATCAAAATCTTTGCCACCATCAGCGAGCGCAAGTGAATTCACAAAGCTCTGAATCCATCCATATCTTAGTCGGAAAATCATTCATCATCGAGACTGCCTGCCAATAGTTTGCTTGTGCAAGTCATCATTTTAAAGCTGGAACTTCTACTGCTATTTTGGCGATCCAACGTTTATCCTTTTCGAAAATGATAATGCTTACTTGGTGAAGACTC
>CM054134.1:105919263-105974263 GCA_028751875.1 Rapana venosa
AGCATGCATGATGAACCAGCAGCCACGAAAAACCAGTGGGGAAAGCCAGGACTACTCTGCCGGGTGTGCTGGCTGCTGCGTATGCTGCTGCCGGTACTGTCACTGGCACCATACACAGTACACAGTGCTGACTCTAGAATCAAAACCAACAACAACTAAAAACCCCACAAACCAAACCCAAGGTTCGCTGGAAAACTGAATAGTAGGTTTTTGCTACATATAATTATTGTTGCTAAGAACATACTGTCACCATACACAATACACAGTGCTGACTCTAGAATCAAAACCAACAACGACGAAAAACCCACAAACAAAACCCAAGGTTCGCTGGAAAACTCAATGTAGGTTTTTGCTACATATAATTATTGTTGCTAAGAACATACTGTCACCAGCACAATTCACAGTGTTGACTTATTTCTTTTCTTTTTTAATGGACAGCGGTTGGGAACTGCACGGCGTGTTTGCTACATATATTACTGCTGCTGTACTGTCACTGTCATTGGCGCAATCCGTAGTAATGACTGAACTTATTTTTTAAAAAGGGAGTAGGGACTGGGAGGTGTTGAAAACTACACGATGTGTTTGCATCTTATACTGTCGCTCGTCAGATGGTTTTGCCACCGGTGACAATAATATATATGATATACGGCAGTTTAGGGGTTATACGATTATTGTAGACGAGGAAATTCAATATGACGTAATATGTCTGGCAATAGTATATACCCATCAACAATATGATAAGCATGGCAACAATATATGCCCAACGACAACAATAGATACCCATCAACACCATATACCCATCGACAACAATATACCCATCGACAAAAATATATGCCCAACGACAATATATGCCCAACGACAATAATATATGTCCAACAACCATATGCCATTCCTGACCACAATATATACCCAGCGGTAATATATACCCAGCGACAATATATACCTGGGCAGCGACAATATATTATACTAGGATATGGCTTCTTACAGAATGACGGGAGCGTCGAGAACTTCGCCAAGTGCTATGCTGTCAGTCAAAGAGGGTACGGTACGCCAGTAAAAATATTGGACACAATCCCAGTACCGTTCTCTGGCTTCCAGGAGAAATATTTGGAACTGTCATTCAGGCCTGATATGGTGGCTCCTGTGCCTCGGCTACATAACTGAGGATCTGTGTGTGTGTGTGGTGTGTGTGTGTGTGTGTGTGTGTGTGTGTGTGTGTGTGTGTGGTGTTGTGTGTGTGTGTGTGTGTGAGACAGAGAGAATGTGCGTGCGTGCATGTATGTATGTATGTATGTATGAATGTATGTATGTATGTATGTATGTATGTATGTATGTACGTATGTATGTATGCATGTGTGTGTGTGTGTATATGCGTGCGTGCGTGCGTGAGTTCGTTCGTTCTTGTATTTAACGTCTGTTCACTATAAGTGATAATAGACGGGAAATAAAGGCCTATAGCCAAAAAACACAAACAACAACAACAAAAACAATAGAAGACAGACGGAAAGAGAGTCATGTGACAGAACGGTATTCAAACATCAATGTAACGCCTAAAAATGCAAATCGGGAAAACAATATCAAAGAACTTTAAAGAAACGCGAAAACTGGGCTATGTACAAGAGACTTCGAACTTGCAAAAAGAATGTTTACATCCGACAGAATTACGACTACATTTTCTTCAAAAGCATTTTTGTCTAAATCGTTTTGGGGTAAGAAACCACGAAGCTTCTGACAAAACAATTAGGAGTGTTCCAGAGAAAATTGTTCACCACAAATGCACTTAACATTTTTACAAAACTTTGCTCTGAGAGCATTACGTCGTATTCTGTAAGAAATGGTCGTAATCAGTATCGTATAGAATATTGAAGAATACGATGTCTTTTGTTTTAAAATATGATTTAAAGATGCTATACTTTTCTGTGATACAAGTTTCACATTTATACGATCATGAAGTCGCTTTAAAGAAGTTTTCTCTAACAAAAGGAAGGATTCCTTGACTGAAGGACTTACAAAAACTTCAGAAGACTGTTCTAAACTTTATGCACCTTTTTTCGCTGCTTTATCAACTTTTCCGTTACCATAGAGACCAACATGAGTGGGTACCCAACAAAAACTGACATCTGTACCTTTAATTCTCAGGCAGTGTATCAAATAATTTATATCAATAATCAAATCGGGTCTTGTTTCCACATTAAAAGATTCTAAGGCTTGTAAAACAGATTTTGAATCAACAAAAAGGCCACTTTAAACAAACTTTGAGGCAGAGTAGTCAAGTATTCTAAACTCAAAAATATAGCAACAAGCCCTGCTGTAAAGACTGACAAATTGTGTCCAACAAAAAAAAGACTTTTCAACTTTCAGTGCTGGAATGGTGAAAGCTACACCAGCATCTTTATTATTTGTGCATCTTTATTATTTGCACCAGCATCTTTATTATTTTATTTCTTTATTAAGCGTGCGTGCGTGTGTGTGCGCTTGTGCGCGCGCGCGCGCGACAATACTGCATGTGTATGTGTTGGCTGTGATTGTGTGTATAGACCTCCACGCGCGTTTATGTCCTCTGCATGAGAGGAAACGGCTTGGCACGATAGACTAAACCTGGAAGACTGAGAAAAGCAGGCAATAAGCAAAGAGAGAAAGCCACGGAGAAACAATCACGCGTGAAATAGAAAACAAGGGGCCATGGAAGAAAACACAGAACTAGGGGTGCAGGCAGGCAGCAATCCATTAAGCTTTCTTCAATATCACTGTCACCTTGTGCCAACTGCCAAGAACACAGATAGGTGAGGAGGAATGGCAGAAAAAGGGAAGATAGTACCCTCCCCTGAACTGATAATAGTCTTTGTGTACCATGATGACGAGTACTAGTAGATATGTGATGCAACGTACACGCTTATATATATATATATATATATATATATATATATATATATATATATATATATATATATATACATATACATATATATATATAGTTCATGTGTCGGAAAGAATTTGGCAAAGAAACTGTAGCCAAGTATTATCAGGTGCTATGTTAAAACAAAGATAGTTTTTCAAAACCAACTAAGCATATGTTAAAACAAAGATAGTTTAAAAAACAAAACACACCACCACACACACACATAAAAGGTAAGCACATGTTAAAACAAAGACAGTTTAAAAAAACCCAACCCAACAACGACAAAACCCTAAGCACATGATAAAACAAAGATAGTTGAAAATCTAAGCACACCAGGCGTCACAGGAAATAAAAAAGCAACAATCAATCAGGATGAAATTCTTAAATCATCTGAAGAGTGATCATTTCTAAAGAAACTATATTTTAGCAACTGAAAAAAAGTAAATGTCTCACAAAATAAACTTTTCTTAACAGACCAAAAACAAAATTTATGACAACCCCTGCACCATATCCAGAATCGTATATTGCTGGCGGTTTGATGTTCACTGTTTGGTCTAGGAGTTTTTTTCCAAAGGCCACCGCACTCAAAACAGTTCTCCGCTGAGTACCATCCTTCTGAAGTGTACTAGGCCTATGTCAGCAGTTCCAGGAAATCCTCTCCTCATAGCAAAATTAAAAAAACAAAAAAACAAAAAAGAGCAACCAAGGAATACGGGAGAAAATTGAGGGGAGGGGGGACTATTCTTCTTTTCATATCCTGCTTCCTCCTCGTCACACTTGAGCAAATCATCACCACCGTCTGTCTGCCTCTGCCTGCCAGTCCATCTGTCTGTCTCTGTCAGACAGCAATACACGTGTACGTATACAGTGCGGGTACCTAGTGCTGATGTATAGTATACTACAACAAGCAGTTACACACACAAGCAACTACCTAGTGAGAGCGTGCGCGTGCGAGTGCGCGCGCGCGTGTGCGACACACACACACACACACACACGTGCGCGTGTATTTCGTTTTACTGGAGACAGACAGAACACAACACAGACAAGAAAGACAGACTGGAGTATAAAAAAAGAAACCACTGGAGGAATAAAACAGATCACAGACAGACAGACAGGACAAAGAAAGAACGGACAGGAGAGACAGACTGGGCAGAACAACATACTGAAGATAATAAACTGGATTTATAAAAAATAGGAGGGGGGAGGGGGAGAAGGGTGTGGAAAAGAGAGAGAGATGCACATACACACACACGCACACACAGAGACAGACAGACAGATACAGACACACAAACAGAAACACAGACGATGAACACAGAGAGTACTTCTACTACCTACTACTAAAACAACACGATGATCAATCCCACCAGTTCCACACCACCACACAAAAGACACACGAACGTCTGTTTACACACACACACACACACACACACACACAACACACACACACACACACACCGGGAATTCCACCTACACCAGATCTTGTGAAAACGGCACCAGCTTATACAAACACAGCAGATACACACAAACACACACACACACACCGTCGATGACACTGACTCCTTCCTATCCCTGTAGCTAACTAACTAAACACGAGGGCAAAGTCAGGGATACGAGTGGATTGAAAGGCGAGAAAAAACACAAACACTCTAACACTCTCCCCTCCCCCCCCCCCCCCCCCCCCCACCTCTCCCCCCACCCCCCTTTGTCAGGCAAGGCATGGCACGGTTCCAGCACATCACATCACATCCAGCGTCACAGAACGAAGAAAACAGAACAGAAGCCGCCAACCTTCACTGCCAGTGCCAGTGCCGAGAACACAAACACAGGCTCCTAGTCGCGCAAGAACACCTTCAAGGAAAACGCAGACCTCTTCAGAGGGGAAACCAAGCATATTGTTATTTTTATTTATTTTTATTTTATTTTGGAGAAGGGATGGGGGGGGGGGGGGTGGGGGCACAGAATGTTTAACACTATGTTGATTTAAAACTATATATTGATTTAAAAGAAAATAAAGAGAGATAGAAAGAATAAATGAGTTTTTAAAAAAAATAGCAAAGAAAAGACAGACAGACAAAAAGAAAGGGAGGGAGGGAGGGAGAGAGAGAGAGAGAGAGGAGAGAGAGAGAGAGAGAGAGAGAGAGAGAGAGAGAGAGAGAGAGAGAGAGAGAGAGAGAGAGAACGAAAGAAAGTAAGGAGAAAGAAAAAAAAGAGAAATAAAGAAAAGAAAGAAAGAAAGAATAATAGAAGGGAAAAAAATAAACGGAAAGAAAGAATCAAAGAACGCACGAAAGAAAGAATGAACGGAAGAAAGAAAGAGCGAAAGACATGTCTGTGAGAAAGACCAATTGATAGATCTTCATGCCACACACACACACACACAAGATTGCTTCCACGCTCATCCTATAAACTTCTTTATGGGTTTAAAAAAAAAAAAAGCTTGCAAAACAATAACAAAAAGCCCTCAAAGAAATCAAAATAAATTCCACTACGGAAGACATATAAACACATGACATACTTCAGAGAAAACAACACAAATAGAGGGTTCCTTCTTGCGCGCGCGCGCGCGCACACAACACACATTTATCTTATTTTATTCTTTTATATCGAGGATAATGGAATAAGCACTTATCTGATTTTTTATATCCAATCCTCGTGTGTGTGCGATTTTGTCAATTCTGTCATCTGTTCCCACTGGTACACAATGGCCTACTCTTACGAACAGCGGAACAGGATTTAACGTGTGTGCAAGATGTTCCTGCGTGCGTTCGCACACGGGGCCTCGGTTTATAGTCACACACACATGCACACACACTCACACACCAGCACACGCACGCACGCACGCACACACACACACACACACACACACACACACACACACACACACACACCTGCAACGAGAGGGGAGGGAGGGAAGAGAGAGATCAAATCACAGAGAAAGAGAGGAGGGGGAGGGGAGAGGGGAACGCAGAGACACAGGGAAACAGATACAAATAAACAGAGAGACAGAGACAGACACACATAGAAAGGTGTTCTTGCACAGGTCTGCATGTAACTGCGGTCTATCGCACACCACCACCACCATCACCGACACCAACATCACCACCACCACCACCATCACCACCACAACCACGCACACTAGTTATCTTCCCCCTAACGACAAACAACAACGATAACAAAATAAACCCAAACAAAACAAACCAGCCCCACAGTTTACCTTCAATATTGTCTGAATTAAGAGAGAGAAGACTAACTAAAGCCGAAATAAAAGAGCCATTACTGTCGCCCACTTGCTTCTGCTATCACTGACTGCAATGGCATCCGCTGAGGAAACACTCTCTGTGCTTATGGCGTTATCACTGATTATCCGTGTGTGTGTGTGTGTGTGTGTGTGTGTGTGTGTGTGTGTGTGTGTGTGTGTGTGTGTGTGTGTGTGTGTGTGTGAGTGAAAGAGAGAGAGAGAGAGAGAGAGACAGAAGATGAGTGAAGACAGAGAGAGAGATGGTATGTGTGTGTGTAGTGAGTGAGAGTAGTGTGAGTGTGTGGTGAAAGAGAGAGAGAGTGAGTGAGTGAGAGACAGCGGCGCGCGCGGCGCTGGTGTGTGTGTGTGTGTGTGTGTGTGTGTGTGTGTGAAAGGAGACAGAGAAACAGAGTGGCGAGAGAGAGCGGGAATGTGTGTGTGTGTGTGTGTGGTGTGTGTGGTGTGTGTGTGTGTGTGTGTGTGTTGTGTTGTGTGTGTGTGTGTGTGAGTATGTGTGTGTCTATGCCGGTGAATATATTCGCAGTGTCCCAATGAAAATAAGGGACCTGCGATATGCGTGTGCGCATGCATGAGTGCTTGCGCGTGTGTCGTATGTCTATAATCTTGGCAGTCTTGCATAAAGCTATAAATAGCTGGTTTCCTGCCAGATCGAAAATATTCTGTGGGAGAAGTTTCGTTCGTCGGGCTATGTCTTCAATGTATTGTAAGAGCCTTTTAACCACCGAGTGTTGTTCTAGGGGCAGATGTTAGGCTGAAGGTTTACTGTCGGGGAATGTCCTTGGAGCTATCTTTCTCACCTAGTCCTCTCCCCCCCCCCCCCCCCCCCCCCCCCCCCTTTAAAAAAAAAATTATAACTGTTGTCCCACCTTTTGCTCTTGGGCTGTACCAATGTCTTTTAAGAGAGAGAGAGAGAGAGAGAGAGAGAGAGAGAGAGAGAGAAGAGAGAGAGAGAGAGGGGGGGGGGGCCGAACTTAAAAATCAGGAAAAGATTATAGGGAAAGGTCGTTGGCCCATGCATGCAAGGGGTTGCTGATCAAAGCAATTATCAATGATAAGAATGCACGGTAAAGTACAGCTGTGACAAATAAATCAAATGCAACACAAATGCACAGCGGGAACTACTGAGGGGAAAAGATAGATAAATATAAAAACAAAACTGACGACTTTATAATATCACTTACTCAAAAGGCTATTCATCAATATAAAGCTAAACTGCTAATGCCATTAGGATTACTACAATATCCGAGGAATAAACAGCGTCTAAATACAGTAGACTGGCTAGTATATTTTGCAAGAGAGACAGACAGAGAGTAAATCAAGTAGGCAATGACTTAAGTAAGCACAACAAAGGAAGGAAGGACACATCGGTTAGCTGACTAATTAGCTGACCAGGCCAATCTGCCAGGGTCCAGCTGGCATAATTATCATTCACACAGTGTGCCTTCTCTCTGCCTGAGCTGCAGTAACAGAAAAACCAGCCAGCTACTGCTGCTACTAGTACTTTAACTACTAATTATTGAGACCGAATTTTTCTCATAATTATATGGCGGTCACCCACTCGCGCGCCCATGCACACACACACACACAACACACACACACACACACACACACACACACCACACACACACACACACAAAGCATACAAAAGTTCAAGCTTGATTACCCCTTGCTACTAGGGCAACATCTCTCCCCCCCCCCCCCCTCTCTCTCTCTCCACACATACACACACACCATACACACACACACACCACACACCCACACACACACACACACACACACACACACAACACACACACACTTACCCCGCTCCCATGTCTCTGCTTCAACGTTACAACTGTTGAGGCTGCGGGTGCGTGGCTAACCAGTCTCCGAAGAGGTGCCTGAGGGCGCCAGGCAATGAACACTAATAAACACTGAAAACCGATAACTAACTAACTACCCACAGACAGAGTTGCGCACAGCTCCACGCTGCACTGACTAAGCCGATGGCCACGTCGCTACAAGCAAACTGTCTTTGGTGGGTAAGATCCAATCCATTGGCAACTGCCTGCAGTCATACACATCATCCCGCATCACACTGTGTAAACATTAGGTCCGGATAGGTTACATAAACAGCAATATCACACAACGTTACTAGGATGTGAACCGTTACACACTGGTGACATACGGTACAGGGCCTAAACGGCTCACTCCTTCCTGAATGCTTGTCGAGTCTGCGTCTCTCTGATCAGCAATGCCTCTTGTCTTTTCGGCGACTTTTTTTTCCCCCAAATAGCTCCGTCACTCAGATTCAGGATAGGCCACGTAGTTTCGGGAGACTTTAACCTTGGTGACTGTAAGTAGCTTGCTGGACACTCACTGATTCAAACGCACCCTGGTCACCTCAGCAATCTACATTAATCAACCCTCTTTCGTTCAGCTGGCGCGATTTATACCATTCCTACCATCAGTTTCGAAAACCAAAAGGACGCTTCACAATTCAATAAAGAAAAAAACAATTAATGTGATATCGAAACTTACTGTCAGGCACATTCAAACACAGGATGTCCTTTTCCTTTAAATCGGCATCGGTTTACAAAAGATAAAAGGCTGACGCAAAATACAAGCACACACAGTTAGCGGCGTTGAGACAAGGAGACCACGCACAAGGCCACGTCAGTACAGTATACAGTATAGACCCTACTACGTCTGGCGCTTCAGCAGCCGTCTATCACGTGCTCCCCACCACTTGTTTACAAAATGACAGGTAGACAGGAAGGAGAAGGCCGTGTTTTCGGCGACCCCAGGTCTGCAGGTACCACGGACCTCTCTCTATCTAGCCATAGCCCACCATAGCCTACCAACCTTCTGCCACTGCCAGCTCTGTAGCTCACACTCACAGTGGAGGCATGAGATTGAGAGCACAACAATACTAGCGAGGCGAGGGAGGTGTTTTTTCAGCTTTCTGTGGGGAGGGGGAAAGGGAGGGGGGCTTCTCACTTTGCTAATTCCCCCCTTTGCTCCCCCGCACCACCTGCCCGAAATCCTGCTGGAAACGCCGCCACTTGGCAACTGATCCCTCTCAGTCCTCTCTTCTCTAGCGCTTATCCCCCATCCCCCATCCCCACCACCCCTCTCCTCCTGTCCCCTGTCTTCTTTCCGGCCCCAGTGTACACAGGCCCCTCAGTGCTATAATTATCCCGGTCAATCAGATCGACGTGGTCATAAACAGAGTCCGTTCGGCAGATGTTCGATGGGGATGACCCGCCAGCGTTTAGAAGACCATACCAGCTGATCATGTTGGTGTCAACAGGCGGTGGCCAAGGACATTCTTTGATCGTGTTAATCCGATATCGGCAGAACCATCGATCCGGAGGAAATAATCAGGAGGTTACAGAGCGCGCACGCGTGCACGCGCATACATTACATATACACACACACTCACACACACATACACACACAGCGCGCGCGCGCGCCGCGCGCGCGAGAGAGAGAGAGAGAGAGAGAGAGAGAAGAGAGAGAGAGAGGAGAGAGAGAGAGAGGAGAGAGAGAGAGAGGAGACAGACAGACAGACAGACAGACAGACAGACCACAGGCAGCGCAGGCAGGCAGAAAGACAAACCGACACACACACACAGACCCAGAGACAGAGAGAGAGGTAGAAAGTTCTACATACACCGACAGACCACCGACAGCAGCAAGAGTAAATTACCAAGCAAACTCAACCTAACCAACCAGTTGGTAACTAATCAAGTACACAGGCCAACGCATAATCATGGCTTACAGCAACGGCACAGCCACTAATACAACCAATGGAACAGGAACAGGCAGCTGCTCAATTAGAAAGCCATAATCTGTACACTTGTCCATGATAGCTTTGACTTTTAGCCGATCATATGATATCAAATGACGGCACAGTGAGCAGTATGCTAACATCTCAAAACCCTGCCTTCAATAAGTTTCATTTGTAGTTTAAAATCAAGGAAGCCATATATTTTTCACCCAGATGCTTTCAACTTCCGGTAACTAATACTAATGCACAAAATGTTGCTGAAACTGGTTGGAGAAAATTATCATAAAAAATAATGTTCTCATGGGGGGTTGGGTCGGGGGGGGGGGGGGGGGGGAGGAATTATGATTTATTTTAAATTCACAGTCCAATAAATGGCCCCATATATTAGTCTAACACAGAATCATGCAATGACATAATGTTGCTTTATGATTTAAAAAAAAAAAAGTGGATGAATGTGATGGGTTAGAATGTGGCTGGTGTGTGTGTAAGTAAATAATATGTGGTTGCGAGTGCTGGAGTAAGGATATGACTGTGTATGGTTGTAGTGTGTGTAAGTAGAGTCAGGATGTGACTGTGTATGGTGTAGTGTGTGTAAGTAGTCAGGATGTGATGTGTATGGTTGTATGTGTGTGTAAAGTAGAGTCAGGATGTGACTGTGTATGGTGTAGTGTGTGTATAGTAGAGTCAGGATGTGACTGTGTATGGTGTAGTGTGTGTATAGTAGAGTCAGGATGTGACTGTGTATGGTGTAGTGTGTGTATAGTAGAGTCAGGATGTGAGTGTGTATGGGGGAGTGTGTGTATAGTGAGTAGGAGTGAGTGTTGGGGGGGTGGTGATAGTAGAGGGGGGCAGGATGTGGAGGGTGTAGGGGAGTGTGTGATGTAGAGTCAGGAGTGAATGTGTATGGGGGGGGAGGTGGGGGAGAGTGTTGGTGTGTGGGAGTAGAGTCAGGAGGTGTGTGTATGGGGGAGTGTGTGGTATAGAGAGCAGGATTTGATGGGGTATGGGGGAGTGGTGAGGAGAGGGGAGGGGGACTGTGTGAGGGGGGGAGTGCAAGGATGTGGGTGGACGGTGGGATGTGGTGAGTGGTGGAGTGGAGGGATGGGTATGGTGGAGTGGGTGAAGGAGGAGTGTTGTGTATGGGGGAGTGCTGTGAGGAGTGTGGTTGTAGAGTGCAGGTGTGGCTGTGTATGGCAGGAGTGTGGTTGGTAGGATGGACAGTGAGTGTGGCTGTGTAGGGCGGAGTGTGGTGTGTATGGTGAGGTGGTGTGTAGGTGCAGGTGTGCTGTGATGGTGGTGTGGGTGTATAGTAGAGTCAGGATGGACTGTGTATGGTGAGTGTGGGTGTGTAGTGAGGCAGGTGGCTGTTAGTGATGTGTAGTGTGTTGGTGTGGCAGTGTGCTGTGTAGGGAGTGTGGGTGTATGTAGGCAGTGTGGCTGTGTATGGATGCAGGTGTGGTGGTGATGGTGCAGGCGTGTGGGCGTGGTGTATGGGGCAGTGTGGCTGTGTATGGGTGCAGTGTGTGGCTGTGTATGGAGTTGCAGTGTGGTGTGTGTATGGTGCAGTGTGCTGTGTATGGTGCGTGTGGTGTGTTATAGTGCAGTGTGGCGTGTTGGTGCAGTGTGTGTGATGGTCAGTGTGGCTGTGTATGGTGGTGTGCTGTGTATGGTGCAGTGGGTTGGCTGTGTATGGTGCAGTGTAGGCTGTGTATGGTGCAGTGAGTGTGGTATGCGTGTAGTGGTTGAGGTGCAGTGAGCTGTGTATGGTGAGGCAGTGTGGCTGTGTATGGTGAGTGCAGTGTGGCTGTGTATGTGAGGTCTGTGTATGGGCAGTGTGGCTGTGTATGGTGCAGTGCAGTGTGGCTGTGTATGGTGCGTGTGCTGTGTATGGTGCAGTGTAGGCTGTGTATGGTGCAGTGTGGCTGTGTAGGTGCGTGCAGTGTGGACTGTGTATGGTGCAGTGAGTGGACTGTGTTATGGTGCAGTGCAGTGTGGCTGTGTATGGTGCAGTGCTTTATGTTCGGGCTGTGTATGGTGCAGTTGCTGTGTTGGCAAGTTGTGTATGGTGCAGTTGTGGCTGTGTATGGTGCAGTGGCAGTGTGGCTGTGTATGGTGGTGTCTGTGTAGGTAGTGTGCTGTGTATGGTGCAGTGTAGCTGTGTATGGTGCAGTGCAGTGTGGTGTGTATGGTGCAGTGTGGCATGTGTATGGTGAGTGCAGTGTGGCTGTGTATGGGTGCAGTGTGGTGTGTATGAGTGCAGTGTAGCTGTGTATGGTGCAGTGTGGCTGTGTATGGTGAGCAGTGTGCTGTGTATGGTGCAGTGTTGGCTGTGTATGGTTTGCAGTGTGGCTGTGTATTGGTGCAGTGTAGCTGTGTATGGTATGCAGTGTGGCTGGTGATGGTGAGTGCAGTGTGGCTGTGTATGGTGCAGTGCAGTGTGGCTGTGTATGGTGCAGTGTGGCTGTGTATGGTGCAGTGTAGCTGTGTATGGTGCAGTGTGGCTGTGTATGGTGCAGTGCAGTGTGGCTGTGTATGGTGCAGTGTGGCTGTGTATGGTGCAGTGTGGCTGTGTATGGTGCAGTGCAGTGTAGCTGTGTATGGTGCAGTGTGGCTGTGTATGGTGCAGTGTGGCTTGTATGGGCAGTGTGGTGTGTATGGTGCAGTGTAGCTGTGTATGGTGCAGTGTGGTGTGTATGTGTGCAGGTAGCAGTGTGGCTGTGTATGTGAGGTGCAGTGGCTGTGTATGGTGCAGTGGCTGTGTATGGTGCAGTGTAGCTGTGTATGGTGCAGTGCAGTGTGGCTGTGTATGGTGCAGTGTGGCTGTGTATGGTGCAGTGTGGCTGTGTATGGTGCAGTGCAGTGTGGCTGTGTATGGTGCAGTGTGGCTGTGTATGGTGCAGTGTAGCTGTGTATGGTGCAGTGTGGCTGTGTATGGTGCAGTGTAGCTGTGTATGGTGCAGTGTGGCTGTGTATGGTGCAGTGTGGCTGTGTATGGTGCAGTGTGGCTGTGTATGGTGCAGTGCAGTGTGGCTGTGTATGGTGGAGTGCAATGTGGCTGTGTATGGTGCAGTGTGGCTGTGTATGGTGCAGTGCAGTGTGGCTGTGTATGGTGCAGTGTGGCTGTGTATGGTGGAGTGCAATGTGTGTGTGTGGTGGAGTGCAATGTGGCTGTGTGTGGTGCAGTGTGGCTGTGTATGGAGCAGTGTGGCTGTGTATGGATCAGTGTGGCTGTGTATGGTGGAGTGCAGTGTGGCTGTGTATGGTGGAGTGCAGTGTGGCTGTGTATGGTGGAGTGCAATGTGGCGGTGTATGGTGGGTGCAGTGTTGGCGGTGTATGGTGGAGTGCAATGTGGCTGTGTATGGTGCAGTGTGGCTGTGTATGGTGCAGTGCAGTGTGGCTGTGTATGGTGCAGTGCAGTGTGGCTGTGTATGATGCAGTGCAGTGTGGCTGTGTATGGTGGGGTGCAGTGTGGCTGTGTATGGTGGGGTGCAGTGTGGCTGTGTATGGTGCAGTGCAGTGTGGCTGTGTATGGTGCAGTGCAGTGTGGCCGTGTATGGTGGGGTGCAGTGTGGCTGTGTATGGTGCAGTGTGGCTGTGTATGGTGGGGTGCAGTGTGGCTGTGTATGGTGGAGTGCAATGTGGCTGTGTATGATGCAGTGTGGCTGTGTATGGTGCAGTGTGGCTGTGTATGGTGCAGTGCAGTGTGGCTGTGTATGGTGCAGTGCAGTGTGGCTGTGTATGGTGCAGTGTGGCTGTGTATGGTGCAGTGTGGCTGTGTATGGTGGAGTGTGGCTGTGTATGGTGCAGTGTGGCTGTGTATGGTGGAGTGCAGTGTGGCTGTGTATGGTGCAGTGCAGTGTGGCTGTGTATGGTGCAGTGTGGCTGTGTATGGTGCAGTGTGGCTGTGTATGGTGCAGTGTGGCTGTGTATGGTGCAGTGTGGCTGTGTACTGTGGAGTGGGTGCAGATCGAGTAAGGTTTTTTAAAATGTTTTTTTAAGGTCCAGTAAGTTCCGACCAGTGTATGAAATAAATATTTGAAACTGAATTGCTAAGGTCAGAGGAAAAAATAAAATGACCACAGTATTACGTCTAATTCTTATATTAGCTGGAGAAAGAGGTCTTTAATTAAGCGATACACACTATAATGTTCTGCTGAAGAATCGGGCGTACATAAATTGTCAATATGAACCTTTCCTAGACAAGAGGTTTTTTATATATATAAAAAAGGAAGGGGAGCGGGGATAATGGACGAAAGTGCTGAAAACCTCCAAAACAAAACACAAAATAATGTAAGCACATACTCAACATCGACAATGTTCACAATGTAATGCACTACAGACGGTTATCAAGGAACACATGGTTTCCTACAGCGCACAACAAGGATGTTGAGGAGGACGGTGCGGTTTCACTGTCGGCAGCAGACGATAACAACCCCTACAGCACCCTCCCCTTCACGCCCTCTCTGCACGTGCAGGTCGCCTATAGCACCCTCAATGGCAGACAGCCAGCATAGGAACTGTATGGTCGATTTGTGCTGTCAAGTTGCGGAGAAAAAAACCAAGAAAAACACAAGATGAATATTGGGGATGAGATGCTGTTGCCTGTCTTCCGCGGCACACCCTGGAAGTCACCTAGAATATGCACTCTGGCTCACTCATCCCATCTGGCTCAGGCCAAAAGCTGTGTCAGTTATCGATGTCAGCTAAGTGCCAAGGCCTACACTAACATGTTGTTATGTTGTAAAGTGTTCTGTTGAGGTTACCTTCAGCCATGACAAGCTCTTAACATAACACCTTGCACTCTCCTTTAAAGGCAAAAAAAAATCATACAATGTTGGAGTATGGCTGCCTATAATTATGGCGAGGTACTTGAAAAGAGTCATACACGAAATCTTCTCATGTGGTGTACTTCCTATCTCACAGTGATTCCCAGGTGGGATGAGGGAGTCTAGAGTGCATGTTGCGGGCGACCCCCGGGGTGTTAAGCTGGGGAACGCACCACAACAACTCATCCCATCTGGAAATCACTGTCAGACCATAAGAAAACACAGGATAATAACAGAATTTTAAGAACTCCGCCACAAGGGGAGCCATACAACGACTTCAGCAGAATTTTCCTTCCTTGAAAGGGGAGTGCAAGTCGTTATGCTACGAGCTTGTCAGGGCTGAAGGCAATCTCAACACACCATTTCTTAAGCATATCATCGACAGTCTCTACAAACCAAGCTGCACGGCCCACAGGAGGAGCTGGAAAGGACATACCATATTTTTCCCAGAACAAATCTGACAGGTAAAGCGAAACGAGAGAAGATCAACATTCTAATGTAAGCCTTGACACTTAGTTACATCAGTAACTGATAAAGCTTTTGGTCTGGGCCAAGGGAAGGAGTACCATTATATAATTGTACACATGATGTATGTTTTCCCCCTGCAACCTATCAGAGAGTAACATACTTTTTTCAGACGTTTTAGTGCGTATAGAGTTTCCTCTGAATACTACATAATACTACTACAGTTTTCTTTCTTTCCCTATTTTTCTTTCTTTATTATCTCTTCATTACTGTACTGCACTGGGTTTGGTTTGGTTGGATCCTATTTCAATAAGTGTGTCACCTTGAAATCCTACTCAGCACCGTTTCTGTATTCCCCGGGCTACGAAAAGAACGCGATTCTCCACCCCCACCTCCCTATGTGTGCGTATATGTGTGTATGTATGTGTGTGTATGTCTGTCTCTATCTCTGTGTCTGTCTCTCCCTCCCTCCCTCTCCCACTGTCACAAACAAGCTGAAAAACGCTTGATTCCGATAAGAGCGATGGCAGGAACATCAGAATGTTAAACAGACATCAAATACTGCTCTACCCCGTGCCAGAAAGCAGGTTAAAAAAAAGAAGAAGCAAACAAACACCCACCCACCCCCATGACACCCCACCCACCCCTCAACACACAACACACACGCGCGCGCGCGCACGCACGCACCACAACACACACACACACACACACACACACACACACACAACTGACACAGGTAAGCCAGTTACAGGCACACTAATCCGACAGATGAAGGGAAACAACAAACATTAACCCCAGTCTGCATCTGATAGTGATACTGCCAGTGCTATCTGGCCTATGTCACGAGGCGAAGAAAAACACTCTCTCCACAGCATAAACATCATTCACTGCTTGGTCCTGCTCTTTCAACATGATGAATGGAGCTGGTGAGGAGGGGGGGGGGGGCGGGGGGGGGGGGGGGGGGGGGCGAGGCGGGCAGACAGACAGACACTGAGACAGACAGGACAGGAAGGCAGGTAAGCAGGCAGGCAGACACACAGGAGAGAGAGAGAGAGAGAGAGAGAGAGAGGAGAGAGAGAGGAGAGAGAGAGAGAGAGAGAGAGAGGGAGAGAGAGAGACGAGAGAGACAGACAGAGAGGGACAGACAGACAGGTAGAGGCCGAGGCAGACTGAGGGAGAGGGAGGGAGGGAGAGAGAGAGAGGCGAGAGAGAGAGAGAGACAAAGTGGCTGACAGAGATAGAGACAGACAGACTGAGATAGAGACAGACAGAGAGGCAGAGAGAGGCTGACAGAGTCAGAGAGACAGAGACAGAGACAGACCGGCAGAGATAGAGACAGACAGACAGAGAGGCAGACAGAGAGGCTGACAGAGTCAGAGAGATAGAGACAGACAGACAGAGATAGAGGCAGAGAGGCAGACAGAGACAGAGATAGAGACAGACAGACAGAAAGGCGGAGCCCTGAGGCTCCCTGCCAAGCCCTAGTCACAGGCGTCACAATTATTATCCCCTTTCCAAATTTATGTCTTTCTTTTTCCACGCTAAGAACTGACATTACCGCGACCTTCACTTTCCAAAGTCAACAACCTCCGGTGCTCTATTTCTCTCAATGAATGGTTCTGGGCAATGCCCGAGTACTTTGCCCTCAAAACACGACTGCAACGCCTCACATGTCACTCCTCATTTCGTGTAAGTTTATAACCCTCAAATCTTATGACGACAGCACCTGTAGTACCACTACCAGCAACACAACACAACACAACGCAACACAACATAACGCAACGCTGTACATCACAACGCAACGCAACACAACATAACGCAACGCTGTACATCGCAACGCAACACAACACAACGCAACAGAGTTCAGTGCAACACAACACAACACAACGCAATACAACACTACAAAATAGACGACTACGGTACTAGACTATTTTCCTTAGCCCACCCTGCCTTACCTCTGTCCACCTTCTAGCATCATCCCTATCATCATTATTGCGTTCATTATCATTAACTACAGTACTGTTTCCTTCGTTCCTTTCTTCAACGTCTAGAATAATCCTTTGTTTTACATTTACAGTGATATTATTATAGTATACTGCGCGAGTGTCTACCTCCTATCAAAGCGCAGAGACAAAATCCAAAATGTTCTTACGGTGTATGGGAAAGCAAGGAAATCACCTGGCTGTTTCACAATACTAGTTTTCTACAGTATTTATGGGCCTAAACTTACGTGCCTATCTGCAGCCTTTACTTTTACAGTGAAGCAGGCTGAGGCTGATGGACAGACATCTCCTCCACACTCCCAGTGAGAAAGTGATGCCCTCAGATCTGTGCATGCATGCACACATACACAAGCATGCGTACTCATATTTACAAACACGCATTCTACGTAGTGCGCGTACACGCACATACGCAAGCATGGACGAACACAAACCGCACACTGGCGCGCGCGTGCGCGTGCGCGCACGCTCACACACCACACACACACACACACACACACCACACACACACACGTGAATCCCAGCGATTGTTTTCCACTCAATAGTTGAAAAAAAGCTCATTTTCTGTTCTTGTATTTTTTAGTTATCTTCTTATTCTTAGTGTATTTAGAGGTGGAGGTTAACATTTCCTGCAAATTATCCCCCTTCTCTCTCCCTCCCTCTCTCTCTCTCTCTCTCTCTCTCTCTCTCTCTCTCTCTCTGTATGTGTTTTCTCACCGCAATGTTGTTTTGTTTATGGAATTAATGCACTGAATAATTATCTTTGAAGTGTGTTGTGGTTTGTGTCAGGGCGTGAAGAGCACTGACAGTGACTGATGGTGACTCTGATTACCTTCTTCATTATTCTGTAGTGCGCGTCTGGCGTCGGTTAGCATTGGCATCTTTACGTCACTTTCCGTGAATATTATTATTTAAAATACAAACAAACAAAAAACCTTAACCAATCCAATCCACCCCAAAAAAGTCTTTAAAAAAAAAGACAAAGCCTTGCAGTGTGATTGTCTCTCTTAAGCTCTGCGCGTGCACATCTCTGACTCTCTCTCTCTCACACACACAAAACACACACACACTCGGGGGGGGGGGGGGGGGGGGGGGGGGGGGGGGGGGGGGGAGAGAGAGAGAGAGAGAGGAGAGAGAGAGAGAGAGAGAGAGAGAGGATACACACAACGGAGAGAGAGAGAGAGAGAGAGAGAGAGAGAGAGAGAGAGAGGAGAGAGGAGAGAGAGAGAGAGAGAGCGCCACACACACACACACACAAACGCACACACACACACACACAGAATAATTTAACTGTGGATTGGACAGTAAGAGATCTCCGACAACAGAGACAAAGGGAGACGGGAGACAACCCCTTTCAGGCTCATGTTCTTCTTCACTCACTGTGTGAGTTTATTCCCCTACTTTTGGTACTGCCTGAATGTGCTAAAGTAGGGTTAACCCAACGCAGGAAACGTTTAAAAAGATTTAATGCCAACAAAAGAAAAGGAGGACATCAGGTGTTTTAAAACGCAAAGGAGAAAAAATATACATATACACTGAATGTTTTGAGCTTTAAACGATACAGATCTCCTTGCAAGACACTACTAGAGTCCACACCACCCTCTGTGGACATTCAAACAGCACAAAAGAGTGTGAACAACATTGATTTTCTCAAGTTCCATAAAATTTCTTTTTTCTAGCGAGAACTCATGCATTTCCTTTTAAAAGCTATTCAGCAGGCGCACTATATAAAATATGACTGCACTGTGGAATGAGAAGGTTATAATGTATCAATGTTTCGGAGAGTCCTTCCACCAGCCCACATCTGCTAATTCTATCACTGTTAAACTTCATGACCGTACAACCAGTTTTGTTTGTGTTTTTTTTTTTTATCTTGAAGTAAACTCTTGAAATCTGAAAAAGACTGAAGTCTGAAGTTGATTAATAATGAGAAAAGCTGGAATTATACAAATGCTAAAACAAGCTCCCTGTGGACTTTTGGCCTGCAGGTTACATAATCATGATAATGACAACCCATGATGGGGAAGAGAGATGGAAGCAAACAGCACATGAAACAGCAACTGAGCAAGAGAGGAGCATCACAGAAAATGGGACAGAAAAAAAAACCCCAAGAGATAAAACAGAAGACTGCCTTCTTCAGGTCAGTAGTATTCCAAATGCCCAAGTGTGTGTGTGTGTGTGTGTGTGTGTGTGTGTGTGTGTGTGTATGGACAAGAGCTTAGTGTGCTGGGAGAAGAAAAACTTGCCACTCTCTTTCTCACTCTCTCTCTCACAGAGAGAGAGAGAGAGGAGAGAGAGAGAGAGAGAGAGAGGAGAGAGAGAGAGAGAGAGAGAGAGAGAGAGGAGAGAGAGAGAGGAGAGAGAGGAGAGAGAGAACAAAATCAAACTAGTTATGATGAGCTAAAATGGAAACATAATGAATACTGAGTGAATTTAAGGGAAGAAAAAAACACACACATACACACACAGTCACACACACCCACACACACCATCCCCAACAACACACACTCATTTCGACAGCGACCAAAAAGAAAACGTTTTCCTCAATACACAGATGCTTAAACTAAACTGACAATCTGGGGCAATTGAGAGGCCTGCTCATCAGCTTACCCCTACCCTACTACCCCAGCCCCCCCCCCCCCCCCCCCCCTTTAGATTGGCCGATAGGGGCAGATCTGTCAGTGTCAATTTCAGCCTGTTTATTCCCCTGCCAGGCCTGTTGACGGACCTGTGTGTTTACCTGCACCTAATTTAAACTGCTGCACCACCACCTGCCTTGGCCCCCAAAAGTCGGTGTGCCCTATCGTTGATCGTGATCGTCATTCCGGCTTAACGTCAGCACCCCACTCGTGAGGATAATAGCGCTGAGTGGGGAAGAGGACAGATTGGGGTGGGTAGGGTGGTGGTGGTGGTGGTGGTGGTGGTGGTGGGTGGGGGGTAGGGGCTGGGGGAGGGGGCACGTCGCCCCGGTGCACTCACACACACACACACAATTGAGCGGTTCAAAATTGTGGTGCAGCAGTCAGAAAGAAGCGCTGTGTGTACTGGTGTTTTCATACCTGTCCTATCTTTTCCCCTGGTGCATTTCTCTGCCTCATCCTCTGTTCCAAACATTTATTTTTCTTTCTTTCTCTCTCTCCAAGGGGTGAATCTCTCTCTCTCTCTCTCTCTCTCTCTCTCTCTCTCTCTCTCTCTCTCTCTCTCTCTCTGTGTCTCTCTGTTTGTCTGTCTCTCTCAAAAGGTCAGACGAAGAAAAGCAAGTGTTGCTTATCTATTACCCTGTAGAAAAGAGAACAAAACCAGGAAAGCAAAAAACCCCAAGACTTCGTGTTTGTACTCTCTCCTGCGGGATTGATAAAATCGCCAATTTCGACCCCCACGTATCTTCCCCTTCTGTGTTCTTTTCTAACACTTCACCTTTGAATTTCCAATAGGCTAATTGCAACTGGTTTCCCCCCCTCTGTGTGTGTGTGTGTGTGTGTGTGTGTGTGTGTGTGTGTGTGTGTGTGTGTGTGTGTTCTGGTACACACGAGTATGTGAGTCAGAGAGAGAGAGAGAGAGAGAGAGAGAGAGGAGAGAGAGAGAGAGGAGAGAGAGAGAGAGAGGAGAGAGAGAGAGAGAGAGAGAGAGGAGAGAGAGAGAGAGAGAGAGAGAGGTGTGTGTGGTGTGTGTGTGTGTGTGTGTGTGTGTGGAGAGAGAGAGAGAGAGAGAGAGAGAGAGAGAGAGAGAGAGAGAGAGAGAGAGGAGAGAGAGAGAGGAGAGCCTGTGTGTGAGAGTGTGTATGTGCGTGTGTTTGTGTCTGTGCGCGCACGCATGCATGTGTCTGCATGCATGCAACCGCGCGTGCGCGCTCACAAAAATAATGTCACACGCAAGCGTGCAAGCTTCAGAAAGCCCTGATACACAGACTTAGACTTGAACATATCAGTCACTAGGGAGGGTTCGTAGTCAACACCCCAAGGTAAGAAAAGCGTCCAGAATGAAAGACGAGATAATAACCTGACGGCGCGAAGAACAGGTGTTTTAATTACCGCACGTTTTTCTGACGTCTACCACCTGTGGCGGTGGTGGTGCTTTATCTGTCAGCCCGCCTTTGTATCACAACTGTGTAACAACAACAATATGAAAGAAGCAGCAGCACGGCAACAGCAGCAGGAGAAGAAAAGATCGGATGAAGAAGGTTCCAACAAAAACAGGAAAGGAAGGGTGAAGGAATAGAAGACGGATGTGACTGAATCACGACGGAAATACAGGAAAAACAAAAAAGAAAAAAGAAAAAACCCTTGAGATAACAAATGAAGGAATAGGGGGGGGGGGGAGGGGGGGGGGGAGAAATGGCGGAAATGGAAACAGGAAAGAAGAAAAGGGAAAAAACAAGGCGGAGAAGAGGAGAAGACGGTAAAAGCACGAGACAAGATCGGAACAATGAGGAAAAAGAAAAGGAGAAAGAAAAGCATCAAGAGTTAAACTTTTATTTTTTAAATGAAAGAAAAAAAGAAGAGGAACAAGGCCAAAACCAAACCCTTTTATCCTAATACACTTAACACTCCAAAGTGAGTGTGTGTCAGTCTGTTTTTTAGCACACTATTTGAACTTTCAGACATGTCTCTTTCAATAAGCAAGTCAGCACAGACACAGACACAGACACCACAACGCACTCACAACACACACATACACACCACAATGCACACAGGCACGCACGCACACACACACACACACACACACACACACAACACACACACACACACACCGGAGGCAGGGGTGTGGGTGGGAGTTTGGCAACAGAAAGGGATGAAAACCACAAAAAAACGAACTTGGCAAAGCTGACGTTTGTTTCTGTTTTCAGCATGCCCACAGCACCAACCAAAGAGACAAAGACAAAGGCACCCACCCTCCCTACACCGACTCACCTCTCCGAACTGCTTCTGCTTTCACTGCCCGACTTCTGCGACCTCTTCCTCCTCAAAGAGCGTCGTAGCTTGGGTTCCTCTCCCTCCCTCAGCTTTCTCCGCTCCTTCTTGGACACACCTGACGTTTCCTCGTCGGAGGACAGGAACTCGGCGTTCTTAGCCAGCAGGTCATCGAGACCTACAGTTGATTCAGGACTGCCCGGAGACACCACTGGGGCCGGCTTGGGGGAGCTGACGCTGCTGTGGACTGCCTCAGCCTCCCCGTGCCCGCATCGGTGGGCGCTTTGTCCTCCACACTCCCTTTTCTGGCTTTCTGCGAAATGGAAACGCTGACAGGAGGACCCAGTCCTTCTCTGCGGAAGATGAGCTGAGCTTGCGGTCTCTGCCGTGGGATTTCACAGTGTGTTGCGTAGACGTGCCTGCTGCAGTCCCTCTAGCTGGGTGTCCTTCACCCAATGCCGTCTTGGAGGGAGAGGACGTGGCTCGCCTCAAGGAAGTCTGAGCGCTGGTCCTTGAAGAGAACTTCTCTGCTGGCGCGGAGCTCAGCTGCTTTTCTTCAGAGCCTTCCCTGGAGGAGCTGGAAGACAGCTCCACCCTGGCGGTGCGCTGAAGCCGAGAAGCTTTGATGGCGGCAGCCGTTTTGCTGGAGGCTGTGTCCTGTCCTGACTCCTTGTGGAGGAGAAGGAAGAGGAGGACAGACGTGAGGAGCCCACACCAGAGTCCCGGTCAGTGCTGACAGTGGAGGAGGTTGTGGAGAAGGACGAGGACGACAATTTGGGGGCGCTAGGGCCCTCCCCTTTCTGTGGCGACGTCCTGACTCGCTGTCTCCCTCCCACATCTCTGGCCTCGGTGTGCATCGCCCTGAAGCACGTCCCACGCTTCTGCTGCTGGGCTGATCCTCGCTGCTGGCCTCTCTAACCCCTCCTTCCTTTCCGACAGAGGTCGAGGAAGAAGACGCGTCTTTGGGTCCATGGTCTGGAAAAAGCGATGGCCTAAGTTTGGGAGGACCAGTACTGCTGGCAGCAGAGGCCGATCTGACCAGGGACTGCTTGTCGCTGGGTGCAGGACTGCCTCTGGGCGAGGCGCTAGACCTTGGCGAAGTCATGCTAGTGGAGGGGGTATGGGACTGCACTCCTTTAGCGGCAGATGATTTAGTGGGAGCCATCAGTCGTGAGGTTAATGGAGAAGGAGACTTCGACTTTCGGATCTCGGTAGAACTTTCCTGCTGCTTTCTATCTGCCCTGACATCACTGCTGGAAACAGACGTTTTCCTCGGACTGGGCTCTCTACTTCCAGTAGACGGCCTTCTGCCTGAAGCAGCTGTCCCTGCAGAACTGAATGAGGGCGTTTCTGGGCCTGGCGATCGTGCAGGAGAAGACTTCTGTCCCGAGAAGAATCTGACAGGGCTGATTTTCTGGTCGATGACGTCTGACTTGTTGACGCTGGTGACGGCGATGACCGTGAAGACGGCGTAGTCTGACGTTTAGCTGTGCTGTTTACCTCCACAGACGAGGCTTTGATTACCAGAACCAGCAACTGGGTCCTGTTCTACGCAGTGTCCACCCTGGAACCTGACGTGTCTTTCGGGGCATCAGCTGTCACCCCTGCACTGTCGGAGTCCTGTGAGGCTCTGCGCCGCGCTCGAAGTCTTGACGTGAGCGAGACACCGTCTCCACTGTCTGATGGTGCCGAGGCTGGTCGTCCAGTCCCATCACTGGGGGAGTCTTCTTTCTCCCTCTTGGATGAAGTAAAGAGGGAAGGAACAGTGTCTCCTTCCCTCTCCTCTGTACCTGGAGCAGAGGTGATGCTGGCTATGTGAGCCAGCTGTTTGCGGCGTTCCTCCTTGTAGCGCGCAATTCTCTCTGCACGACTCTCTCCTTCAGTGGTCGTTGTGTCAGTCACTGCGCCAGAGTCCCCCGCACGTTCTTCAGACAGCCTTTGTCGTGACCCCTGACGGCTGGACTCTTCAGGCCCTTTGTCCAGCTGACCGCTGAGACCTGCAGTTTTGGAGTCTTTGGTCTTCTGCAGATCGTCCTCTGGCGATTTCTGCACCCTCGTCTTGTCGCCTGGCTCACTGGCAGACACACCGCTCACTCCTTGCTCCTGGAGTCGTTGACGCCAGGACCGGGAAGAGCCGGCAGTGGCTGAAGAGGACAGGGTTTTCTCTGCTTCCTCCTCCTGACTGCCACTCACCTGTTTGCTGACCGCGTCCAGACCTTCCAGTCGCCTCTGGCGCCGGGCCCTGCGAGCATCTGCGCTCATCTGTATCAGCCTGTCTGTATCTTTCGCTTCTATGCTTTGCGTGGACGTTACTTTACTCTCAGAACTTTCCATGGCTTCTTGCTCTCTGCGCTGTCTGAGTGAGCTCCGTCTTTCTGTCAAACTGCTTGATTCTGTAGAGGACGGCGCACTCGGTGCCGCGTCTTCAGAACTGGCGCTGGAGCCTCTCAACCTCCTGCTGGAGCGTCTGTAAGAAGAGTCTGCCACATCAGGGCTGCTGTCTTTGCTTGTGGGCTCCTCGGCCACGCTAGCCTCCTGCAGTCTGGCGGCCAGACGTCGTGCACGCGCGCTGCTGACTGCACTGTCGGAATCAGAGTCTCTTCTCAAAGACGACGCCCGCTCGACGCTGGGCTCTTTGGAATTGTCACTGCTGGTTTCCGAGTAGCCTCGCTCCTCTCTCTGCCGGCGGCGCTCGGCCAGTCTCAGTCTGCGTTCTGCTGCTGCGTCAGAGCCCGAGTCCAAGGAATGGTTGGTGGAGAGGACGGAGGACCTGCCGCTGTAACGACTGCTGCGGTGTGTGTCCTCTGTGTGTGTCGGGATGCTGCTGCTGCGGCCCAGGCTGGAAGAGTAGCTGCTCTTCTCCACCCTGTCACGGGGTGTGCTGCTGGACAGCACTTCGCTCCTTCCGAAACTGTAACACCCACACGACACGGCAATGTCAAGTCACGGTCCTGATTATTACTGAAAAAACTATTTATAAAAAAGTGGTACTCGATGTACTCCTGAAAATGTCTTTTTTCAAAGCTAACGTAACCATTTACAGCTCCTTACAACGCCAGACAATCGCAAATTGTTAAGATATTTCTATCAAAATTAATATTCAATAACTTTCGGTGAAACCTTTTATCAGAAGCAAAGAGTCGATGCTGCGTTTGTCTTGGCGAAGATGGACGATAGAATTATGCAATTATCACTGTTCTCATGCAATCATTCCTGTTATACGAGAACAATGTGAAAGCGATGATAAACATATTCCCTAAAGTAGCAGATCACGTTTGCACAGACATTTCCAAACTGAGCAAAAACATTTCTCCCCATCTTCTCTGTAATAAACAATGTTCATCTGTTTCTCCAGATGTAATGATCACAGATGTGCGTGCGAGAAAAACAGCCTTCCAAATCAATTCATTAACACACTCGAGCATAACATTGTTATCGGGAGGCAAAGAAAACGAGACAAGGACATTAAGATGAAAAAAATCAGCCAAGGGAAAAAGCGGAAGTAGAGGAAAACAAGAAAAGCAGAAGTCTAAGAACAAAAAACACATGAAGCTAAAAAGAAGCTGGGGCGGGGAAAAGAACAAGAACAAGCTATGCAAGACAGCACTGCGTCATTGCCATGCACTACAGACAGGTACAGACGACTGAATCTCACTCAGACAGGAACAACGTTACTACAGAGCAAAAAAACAACCCCCCCCTCCCCCCAAAAAACAACAACAAAACAAACAAAAACCACCCCCAAAACCCTAACCAAACAAACAACAAAAAACAACTTCCTTCACAGCTCGCTGCTCCGCAACACAACAACACATAACAGCATACAACACAACGCAATACAACCCCTATTTTCAAACTACCACAGCTGTCTGCCTTCAAAGAACCTTCACTAGAATTCCAAACACTTCCCTCCACTTGCCTCCCCTCTCCATCCTGTAGGCTATGCGACCCGACTCCTTACCTTGAAGACCGTGGCAGGGGCACGGAATCCACAGCCGAAGACCGGGACGAGTACGACCCATGGTGCAGACGACTGGAAGACCCCAGGCCCGAGGTGGCCGTGGCGGCGGAGGAAGAGGAAGAGTATGAGGACGTCCTGCTATCGGCGCGGCCACCACCGTAGCCGTGAGAGCCGTAGCCGCTGAGGTTGGAGCTGCGGTAGGAGCCCATGGACGAGGAGTCCAGGCTCTTGTAGGAGGAGCTGCTGGTGGAGTCGTAGCGCGCCGAGCCCACGTCCAGCGAGCGCGAGGAGTAGCGAGACATGACGTCACTTCCTGACTGGTAGACACGTGACCCGGAGTCGAGGGAGAGACTGCCGCGGCTCAGGCCTGACGACGCTCCTGAGGACCAGACAGGGGGCTGAGTATTGCTCTGGGGCAAAGGTTTGTATCACCAATCCAATAGAGGCCTAACAGATTGCAATAATAACGAAAGTATGATAAAAGATTTTACATCTTGATTCTTTTTTTTTTTAATGTTCAAGAAAAGTAATTCAATAGAATAGAACCAACAACAACAACAACAACAAAAGGGGGGGGGGGAGGAAATCAAAGATAAAGAACGTTGCAATAAATACGATGCATCAATTGCAAAATGGGACAGAAATCGCTTCAAGCACTTGTTTTTTGTTGTTGTTTTTTTTAATTAGATTCAGCGCTACATAGATTCCATATTTTATTATCATCATCATCATCATTGTTTTTCTTGCTATCATTAACTCATCCACTTGGCTTTTCTGACATTTGCTCTATGGTTGTATTTCTTCTGTCCCGTGATGTTTTGCACGGTGAATAGACGGGGAGGAATACAAGCTATCATCCGCATGAGCGACGGCAGCAGGTAATAATCAGGCGCCTGCGCACAGGACATGTGTGCAGCCAGCCAGTCTGTCTATCTATGCCTCCCTTCCGTGCCCGTACAAGTTTTGCCTTCAGCATGTCAATGCTACTGCTCTTTACAGTCAGTCTGTAGAGCCCGTAAGACATCGTGCATCTTGAGCATTCACATTTGAGTTGTGTTATCTTTGTGTGGTGGTGGTGGTGGTGTGCGTGCGTGTGTGTGTGTGCGCGTGCGTGTGTTTGTGTGTGTGTGGTGCGTGCGTGCGTGTGTGTGTGTGTGTAATTCTTTTATATCGAGGATATTGGAATAAGCACTTATGTGCTTTTTTACATCTAGTCCCCGTGTGTATGCGGTTTTTTGTAAATTTTCATCTGTTCCCACCGGCACACAATGGCCTACTCTTACGAAAAGCGGAACAGGATTTAATGTGTGTGTGTGTGTGTGTGTGTGTGTGTGTGTGTGTGTGTGTGTGGTGCGTGCTGCGTGCGTGCGTGCGTGCGTGCGTGCGCGCGTGTGTGTGTGTGTGTGTGGTGTGGTGTGGTGTGGTGTGTGGTGCGTGCACGCGTGCACACACACACTTTTTTCTTTAGACTTGAGCCAGACCACCCGGAAAACCCTGATTTTCACTATTTTCCACACCACAATCTTTTTTTCTATTAAAAAAAATCTTTACCGTGATGATGCTGTGTAACAATAGAACGCTTACAAATAGTTGTTAAGTATGACGTATACACCATGATTGAGGAAGAATTACTCGGTTTTAATGATAATGATAGCGATGATAATAATGGTGATAGTGGCGGTGGTGATGATGACGATGCATCGATGATGATAGGTCTAATGGGTGGTGGTGGTGGTGGTGGTGGTGGTGGTGGTGGTGGTTAAGAGGAAAATAGATAGAAAACAAGGGTGGTTGTGCTGATGGAGGTAACAATGACGATTATGGTGACAACAAAGATGACCGTGATGGCAATTATGAAAAGTGATAGAACTGATGGTCTCTTCTCTCTACTTCTCCTTTAATCCTTGAAGAGTCGTTGGGGGCACTATCCTGTATGTTTCAGGCTGTGTGTCTTGGGTGATTTGAACCTGGTATAGCCCATTCTTCTCCAGGTGCAGCTTGCATACTGGGTGTGTTCAGTTTTCCGCAACCCATCAACCATTGACATGACTTTTGGGATACCCAACGTGCATATTCGATCTTCTGCATACACATACATGTTCACGAAGGTAATTAAGGCACTGCGAAGGTATGTTCTTGTTTACAAGTATACATGTACACGAAGGGAATGACCTGCGACCTGGCTGCTGTGGAAACATGACAAAATTTACAAAACCGCATACACACGGGGACTGGATGTAAAAAAAAGCACATGAGTGCTCATTCCATTATCCTCGATATAAAAGAATGCATACATACATAAATAAATGACGGCGCTAGCAAGTCTGCATTTCAGTTGAATTAGCTCGCGAGATCGAAAAAAACCCTCTACCCTTCATTCACCACACGCTGCTACCGAGATTCAAACTCGCGACTTCATGGACCCGTGGGACCGAAATCAAACAAGCCCTGACCATTCAGCTATAATGTCCATCCGTACAATATTAGCTATGACACAAACAGTACCCTCCAGCACTGGCGCCTACCATGAGAAAGGGACGAGGGCGTGTAAGAGTTGCTGCTGGAGGAGGAGCGGCCTGTGTCAGTGTAACTGACTGTGGAGGACACTGACCACTGGGCCACGGACACCCCGGGGCTGTAGCTGGACGTTGGCCAGTTCCTGCGTCCTGCACACAGAGAAATCCAACCATCACTTTCATTTATGTTGTTGTTTTGTATTGTATGCAGGAGGCACCGTGGTCGAGTGGTTTAGGCGGTCAACTCGTGATCCAGAGGTCGCGGGTTCGATCCCCGCTCGGCTCGGTGTTGTGCCCTTGGGAAAGACACTTTACTCCTATTTTCCTCACTCCACCCAGGTGTACAAGTGGGTACCAGCTCTGCTGGGGAAGTATCTGGCGACAGACTAGCGTCCTGTCACAGGGGTGGTGAAAAACCATCAGTTCGCTTAACGCTACAGAAACCGGGATAAGCTCCGGCTCTATGGGCCTTCTGGGTCGAAAGAACATACTTTTTTACTTTTGTATTGTATGCAGTGTATTTCTTAAGTCATGTTGCTATGTTTTGTTATGTTAAGCTCTGTGTACTATCTCTGCAAAAGGAGAAGGAAATTGCTTTAAAAGTGTCTATTATTATTATTGTTATTGCTATTATTACTGCTGTTACTACAGGCATTTTGAAGCATTTTCCTGAAACCTCGTTGTACGCAACAGAACAAGTTGAAAGCAGAATAAAACAATCCTAATTCTGCGTCGTGTCACACAGAATACAAACAATACTCTCTGTCTTTCACTGTGTGTGTGTGTGTGTGTGTGTGTGTGTGTTGTGTGTGTGTGTGTGTGTGTGTGTGTGTGTGTGTACGCACGTGAGAGAGAGAGAGAGAGAGAGAGAGAGAGAGAGAGAGAGAAGACAGACAGACAGACAGACAGACAGAAAAGACAGACAGACTGACAGAGAGAGAGGGAGAGACAGACAGACAGACAGAGACAGAGAGAGAATAAGTGCATAGGCGCGAGAATAGAGACATACAGAGAGAGAAAGACACTCTGTATGTGTGTGTGTGGACTGGATACAGGAGGAGAGGGGGGGAGGGGGGGGGGGGGGAAGAAGCCCTAGGGGTAAGCTGCTAGTGACAATGACGTCTCAAGGCCAAGGCCGAAGCCTGAGGCTGACAGTGATATATATCGTGCATCTTTACCGGGGTCATGGTCTCTCTCTCTCTCTCTCTCTCTCTCTCTCTCTCTCTCTCTCTCTCTCTCTCTCTCCTCGCTCATTTTAAATTGCAATAACACAATATACCCTACTGAATGGATTAAAGTGAAGATATATAAAATATAAATCAATGACAAAAAGTAGTAGGGAAAAAAATAGTGCAGGTAAACAGGTACAACTCCCAATCTCATTTATTACAAGAAAAATTTCCAGAGTTTGATTTAGAAAATTGACCCTAAAAACATGGAATCTGTTAATGACGGCATTTGAAGGTGCTGAGTTTTTTGTTGGTTTTCCTGTGGGATGGGGGGAGGGGGGAGGGTTACGGTAAGAATCATTTTATTTGCTTGATCTGGCTTATGAGACCTGGCTCCTGGATGAGCTATTGCAAGGAGGGTTTTTTTTTCAGTTGTAGCACTTAACCATCCATAGCAAGTTAAGAAGACAAGAGTCCCATAAAACAGAGGTATTGTTGTTTTCACAGTGGCAACATGGTTACAGCCTCATGCGAACACACATGTTAAGACAGACTGCAAAGAGGCTGGATACTGATGTAGAAAAGACAGGCGACGTGATGCTATACGCAATTTTTTTTTCTTTCAGTTTTTTTTTTGGTTCAAGCTCGCGCACGCGCGTGCACAATACCTATTTCTTTCATAGATCGATGGCTTAATGAAAAAAAGCGTTTTGCTTATTCAATGTACCATCTGTAATAGTGTAAATAAAACTTTGACTTTTACTTTCACACACACACTGGATATTTTTTAACCAAGTAAAAGGAAACATAAAGACCACTTTCCCCCACACGTTTCAACATAACACACACACCATAAAACAAATCACTTCTAAGCATAATTCTCCTTTTACCATCTTCTATCTAATTCCACTCCCAAAAACTATAAACTCGTATAAACAAACAAAAACAACTTGAAAAACAACACATCAAGACAAACAAAAACAACCCTGTAGAACAACAACAAGCATAGATCTTTTAGTTATGGTTAAACCCCATTACACTGCATGAACAAAAGAGTCGCTATGATTATATCAGAACTCCCACTAAGCCAAAACAGCAAAGGATCGGATCAAAGATACTTCATACGACGCCTGAAGGCCGTTTTAGCCCAGTAGGCCTACAGTGAGCAGCTCACGAAGTCCAAGACTCTGCCAATCTCGGTCAGTATTTAGGTCTCCCAACCTGTTTGCTGGAAGTGCCGGTTTGATAAACAAGCAGGCACACACCTGGTGAATTGTGCCTGTGGTGAAGGCGCGACGGGGTGGGAGTTTGGGGGGGGGTGATAGGAGCAGAGTGCCAGAGACCCAATGGCGCGGATAACAGGGATTACTGGAAGGATTAACGGCAACACGCTTCTTAGGCAGTTTGTCAACAAAGAGTTAACGGCGCTCCACCACATCAATCACAGCACTGACAACACTTATCAGTTCTTCTTCTCCTGGCCATTGTTACTGTGACTAGATACCCCCATCTCCTTGCCATCGACAGTGCTTTCGGGGGACGTGGTGGCAAAGCTCATACTCTGTGCAGTTTTCAGTGTATGAAAGACGGGTCAGAGGGTTGTTTTTTTAATCGTCCCTCTTTCCTTCTTTGTGTGTGTGAACATTCATGGATACGTTTATGGATGCAAGCGCACTTATCAGTAGTCCTGTCCACCACAAACTGAGCTAAGACAATACTAACAGCACTGGCATTTTGCACAAATTGTGCCACTTTTGTTGTTGTAGTTGTTCTTCGGCGAGAGCTCTGACTTTCACCAAAGGCATAATTTCGCGCATGCTATCCTTTGCCCACCATTGAACTAGCCGCATTCCGACTTCGGGGCTTGTGGCACAAATCGTCACGTAAGGATTTTATATCGCCAAACCACTGACAACGGATACGAGTCACTAGCCAGTCATTCGACGCAAACTTTCTTCATAGACTACTTCAGATGGCTTTCAAAACCTGAAACAGAATATTAGACAGTCATAGCAGGCCAGAGGGATTCTCAACTTGTTAGTTAGTAATGCACCTAGCTCTTGTCGAGATTAAGCCTTAGCTTTCAGTTTTTCCCCAAGGGCGGAGCACGAAGACCAGAGTATTCTACAATACATCACCTTTACCAAGATACTGACGTTTGGAATGCCAACTTTTTAATCATAATTATGCACTGGTGGGCCCTTGAGTGCATACTGAGTATTTTCAAATAACCAAAGCACCCCGATTTCTTGTATGATCTGCTGAATTCTAACGTGTGTACGTGATCTTCAACATGCGTGTACACATGAAACGGGGGAAAACGGCATTTTGTTTTCTTCTCTCTCTCTTTCTTTTTAAAGAGGATGGGGGGGGGGGGGGGGGGGGGGGGGATTGGTACTTTGAAATCAATACATCAAGGCATGGCTTGTGAAGTGTTTTTGTTTTGTTGTTTTAATCTCCACGCTCGAAAAGTCTGCAACTAATTTGATCTGAAAGATAGTGAAAAATCACCACCCTTAATCCACCAGGCGCCGCCGAGAATGGAAATCACGACCTGTGACTTCAGGAAGTTAGGATTAGAGTCCCACTGCCTTATAGCCTACTCACTTCTTAAGACCCGTCAAATAGCTCTCTCCTAAACCTGACATTGTCACACTCTCTCGATTACTACATCAAAGCACCAGTACAGACAAAGGAAGTATACACAGTAAAGCAGCTCTTGCAAAGAGCATTAGATCGAAAATAGTATATAATAGCTAGAGGGAATAAGTACGAGCCGATGTAAAGTAGCTTACAGGGAGAGAGACAGAGAGAGAGAGAGAGAGAGAGAAGAGAGAGAGAGAGAGAGAGAGAGAGAGAGAGAGAGAGAGAGAGAGAGGAGGAAAGAGAGAGAAAGAGAGGGAGAGAGGGGAAAGAGAGAGAGAGAGATAGAGAGAGAGACAGAGAGAGACAGAGAGAGAGAGAGAGAGAGGAGAGAGAGAGAGAGATGAGAGAGAAGAGAGAGAGAGAGAGAGAGAGAGAGAGAGAGAGAGAGCGAGCACGTGAGAGGAAGTATAAGAAAGATAAGGCACGGAAGGAGTTGATAAATCGCGAATAAAGCAGAAAAAAAGACATGATGAAAGAACAAAGATTACAAGGAAAATAGACGATGTAACCTCCCCCTCCACCCCCACCCCCCAAAAAAAAAAAATTCAACCATGGCATAACATTTTTTCAAAGGTAATCAAGAGTAACAAAAATGGAGTATAATAGGCAAAAATAATACATAGATCAATAGATAAAAACTAAGTAAATATCAGGGCCATCGTCATTATAGAAGTAAGCGAAGGACGAGAAGGAGGATAACGATAACTACACCAACGTTCGTAGCAGCACAGCCTCCACCACACTGAATAATCATGATGGTGACGATGGTGTTGATGATGATGCTTATGATGGTGATCATCAGCATCATCAAAACATTATCATTTTATCTGTTCATTGACACTGTACCATTGCGTTTAATTAACATAATTAATAATGATAATGATCGTGATGGTAACAGCAATAATAAACAAAAACAATAAATAATAATAGATTTAGTAATACTGATATAATAAAGCAGTAGAAGTAGTAGCAGCAGCAGAACTACTACTAGTAGCAGCAGCAACAGTAGCAGCAGCAGCAGTAGCAGCAGCAGCAGCAGCAGCAGCAGCAGTAGTAGTAGTAGTAGTAGTAGTAACAACAATAAAAAGATACACCCGGAAAGTGTACGCCTCTGGGAGCCAAACTGACTGAGCAAGGAGTCATTGACTAGGGGGGATTGTTAATCACCACCCGGGGTGCTCTTAATCCGTGAAGAAATGGGACTAATCCCTCCCCCATGATCACGGAATCAGGGCTGGCACCAGCCTACCCACAGAGAGAGAGAGAGAGAGGAGAAGAGAGAGAGAGAGAGAGAGAGAGAGAGGAGAGAGAGAGAGAGAGAGAGAGAGAGAGAGAGAGAGAGAGGACAAAAGGATTTCCCACTATTTCCACCCACACAAGTCCAGTTTCATGACACTGTACATGTCAAGATATTTTTGGATAGTCGCCTGAATCATAGGGTTGTACATAGCATGCAACGCACAAGAGCAGGCAAGTAACGAGGTCTGACGACTTTCATTATGTATTGCTCTGTGATATTTTGTACTTTGCAGACTATCTTGCCCACACATTAAAACACGCTGGGAAGAGAAGGCCCCTGTGTGCCAGAGGGAACGGATGGCAATTACAAAACCGCATGAACACAAGGAAGAAATGTAAATATAAAAAAATAAATAATAGCTCATAGGCCTAGTGCTTTTTCATCACCATCGAGATAGATCTAATAGAATTGAAATAACTTGAAATTGTTTTGAATATTATAGATCTAGATGAGTAGAGTAAAGTGGAGAGTGGAGTAGAGCAGAGCTGATCAGGAGGAGAACAGAGCAGAGCAAAACAGAAAAGAGCAGAGTCGAGTCTAGCAGCATAGCTTAGAGGGGTGGGGGTGGAGTGGGACAAATCAGAGCATAGCATAGTAGCCCTTAAAGCCCTTTGCATAGTAGAGTAATGCATATTAGGCCTACAGTATAACTTAGTAGGTCTTCTTCTGACCACGGCGAAAAAGAGGAAACTCAGATGGTATGGGCACGTAACACGCTCAGAAGGACTTGCAAAGACCATCCTGCAAGGAACAGTCAAGGGGAAGAGAAGACGGGGCAGACAGAGGAGAAAGTGGGCCGACGACATCCGTGATTGGACAGGGGAGGACTTCAGTGTCACCCAGGCACTTGCCCACGACCGCGCTAAGTGGAGCCAGCTGGTCCACCGTTCGTCCACCATGCAGCGCCCCCACGACCCTGGCGGGTTACGGGACCAGTGAACAATGAATAACTTAGTAGGCTTATACAATTATAAAGTAAGCCTACAGTATAGTATAGTACAGTATTAGTATAGTATAGGACAGTAAGGGGGGGGGGGGGGGGGGGTAGCCTTGTGGTTAGAGCGTCAAGAAGCGATGACGCAGGTTCAAGTCATGGCTGAGGTTCCAGTCTCCCAAAAGGTGTCCATTTTCCCCATGACTTAACTTTGGTACCGATTTCACTCCCTTGCAAGTCCTTAGGATGAGACTTCAAATAAAGGTCCCCTGTGCACACTTAAATATAGTCAACACTTCCTTACTGGTCTGAATATTGAACTTGCAGTTTATTGTTTTGTGTGGAAACAATTCACCAAGAGAAAATTCCACCAATGGCCACACTACCTGATATCAATTTTGTCAGGAACACATCACACACTATAACAAACTAATCGAAACTTCTCTCTGTAAACACCGTTGACTTGTTCCAAAATACTTCATTCTATGTCAGTTTTTTCACATGACATTTATTTGCCTTATGACGCCAGTAGGCCTTTGACGTAATAGGTTACAAAGATCTAGAAGTTATACAATCTCGTTTTTTTCCTCTCTAGAGTGGGTTAAGACTATACGTCAAAAACATTCTGGGATAGGCCTATTCCATTCACGGTGAATGGCTGCAACAGCGTATTGAAACACTGCTTGAAAGGTTTTTGACTCTTGATCTGTCTAGTATCCAGCCGTGTTACGTTCTAGAACGTTCGCGCAGGTACTACCTAACAATTGTTACTGGTTAATGCAAATGTCTTTTTACAGACCCTTTGACACCAAATGCCAATAATAACGTCGTTCCCTTAGAACCACCAAAAGATTTTCATCCACTTGAAAGCGACGACTTCGATCCGTTGGAGATTCAACACTAGACTATGTGTATAGTTTCTTCTGAAAAAAAGAAACCAAACAATGTTTCACCACAGACAGCCGGACATTGCCTAGATACCATTTAACGAGAGACTGAAATCAAGTTTCGTAATAATTATTTTCATAGTATTCAGTGATTTCACACTGCATGCAAACTAACTCTCTCTCTCTCTCTCTCTCTCTCTCTGGGTGTGAGAGAGTGGACACAGAGTTTGACTGATCTAGATAAGCACCAAAAAACCAGCCTTAAAGCAGGGTCAGAAAATCAGACCAGACCTGTAGTTTGTTCTGCACACTTGGCCCTGCCTTGTCTTCACGCCTTTCTGGTGCCTCTGATGTTTGGTCACACTGTCAGCGATAAGAAATTAAAGCTAATAGGGCTATGGGAAGAAAGGGAATAAGGGTTTCCCATGTAACCATCCTCCCTGTTTCTGGTGATGTTTAGACTGAAACGTTTGTAACTCCAGACTTCAATCCTTTGGGTTGGAATTACGAACTCGTATATACACCACACAGTCGTCTTGAAGGTCTCTCTCTCTCTCAATATTTTTTTTAATGTTTCCTCAGGGAACAGGGAGAAACGACCTGACCCAGGGAAGTGGATGACGCTCTACTATTGCTTACACACTAACAACCTATAGTTTGTTGGGATAGCGAACTCGGCTTACACCAGGCAATGGGACATAAATTAAACCTTACACCCATCACCCACACACAAAAAAGGACCACACCACAATATCTGATCCCAACCTTCAATAAAACTGCCACGTCTGCACTCACAAAGGATCGGGGGTGGGCAGAAGAAGTAGGGAGGGGACGGATTGTGACTCACGCGTCCTACCCCATAACACTCCCATCTGCAGTCAGGGGGAATGAAGGAAGATTTTAAAATCCCCACACTGAGGTCCCCAAGCGCTCAGAAGCAAGGATTCACGTCCCCTTGTGGACCTGTCAGGCTGAAAACGCCCCGGGCTTTAAGCAATCCCTGCTTTTTGTGGTCTTCTGAAGTAAACGACCGGCCAGAAGAACCCCAAGCTGACTTAATCCTGTGGTCAGCCCGGGATAATAATGACCCGGGCAGCTGATCTCCCGAGGGAACGTTTTAGTTTTCCCAGTCTGCTGGTTCTGTAGATCCACAAGATCCCCCCTCCCCCCCCCCCCCCACACACACACACACACCAACGCCACACACACACCTTCCCTTCTCTCCACGTAATGCCAAGGGCCCACACACACTGTAAACAAAGCACTCCAAATTCTTGCCACTTTTCACTCCATTATCCCTGTCATAAATCTTAATCTTCTGATCAAAAACAACCCCCCCCCCCCCCCCCCCCCCCCCCCCCCCCCCCCCCCAGTACGAAGGTTGGAAAAAAATTATACAGACTACCAAAGTACAAGTGTGTATAACTGGAAAGTACTTATAGATTTAGTTTACCTGTAATAACAAATATAGCCTACTTTCAGCAGAAGACAAACCAGTCAAACCAACCAACTTACCGACTAGCAAACAAACACCTTACTAGCAATGACAAACTACTTAAAATTTTCCTCCCTACTCATCAAAATCCCCCATCCTCACAACACACACACACACACACACACACACACACAACCTATATGCGCGGGAAAAATTTGAGAGCATGCAATCTCTCTCTCTCTCTCTCTCTCTCTCTCTCTCTCTCTCTCTCTCTCTCTCTCTCTCTCTCTCTCTCTCTCTCTCTCTCTCTCCCCAACGACTGGATGAAAAAAAAAAGTATGTGAATGCTTATATAAAACCCTTGAAAACTAAAGATCATTCATTCGTTCATTCATTCCTCCGCTTTTTATTTTCCTTCCTTTTCTTCCTCTTTGCTGTTGTCTGTGCCGCTGCTCTCCAACCACTCATCCCAATCTTGCCAGTAAATACACACACACACGCACTCCAAGCGCCCACCGAATGCTTATGTGTGTATGAACTATTCTTTTCTCTGAATGAATATCTGTCTAAAGCAAGCCTCAAATATAGAAAGATAATATGAAAAGTGCCTCCCCCCTCCCTTTTTTTTTTTTGGGGGGGGGGGGGGGGGGGAATAAAAATGATGACTGGTTTGGTAAAGCAGCACGTTGTGTGACAGTGTGAGGAAGGAAAGGATGAAAATCCATCCCCCGAAAACACTGTGGCAGGACTCTCTCTCTCTCTCTCTCTCTCTCTCTCCTCTCTCTCTCTCTCTCTCTCTCACGCGCAAGCACGCACGCACGCACGCACACACATGGACCATTCAATCCAATAAAGTCACGTTGTTTACACCCCAGCTTTCCACAATGAAAATTCCAGGGCATATCAAAACTGCTCAGCGCTTACAAATCAAAACTATCAATATCAAAACAAACTGTTCCACCCTTAAGATGGAAGAAACAACAGACATACTTACAACGACAAAGACACAGCACTTTTACAAGAGGACTTCTGGGGTATGAGGTTGGGTAGATATAAAACATTTTCAGATTTCCATAATTTTGCCCCCGTGGACATGTTTTTGTTGGGGTTTTGCTGTTGTTGTTTGTTTTGTTTTGAATACAAAATTTGACTTAACCGAAAGAAGTCAACGTTTTGAAACCAAAAAATCCTTTGTACAGCTGAATTCCTTGGTCACCAACTAGAAAACTACCCGACGCTGACGGTGTGCGCTGAAACATGCTCAACAAAGGGCAGAAATCGACACATCTGCTCAGTTGGAACATTAACGTTTTTTCGTTCCTCGGCTAGACTAGAACCCCAAGGTTTACCAAGAGTGAGATTTTTCGCAGGCAACCGTTTTTATCCACCATTATAAGGTAGCCGCATTCTGACTTCGGGGATTAACATGAAGACATTTCAGTTCCCGCTTTCGTCTTCTTCCTTCGCCTGATCTGGGGTAGAAAACGCGCTGGACGTCACAAGTATTCTCAAGAGCAGACGACTGAGCAGACGACTGAGCAGACGACTAAGCAGACGACTGAGCCATCTGCGAGCGACTTTCTGGATCCCCAGCCCAGACCACAAACTGACATCAGCGATGTTGTTAAATCAGGGGGGTGTATATTTTAATATGTAATAATACCCAAAGTTAATAAAATTTTTTGGTTTCGATATACCTATCTTTTATCAACAAATCATGCCCGATACGTTAAGGTCGGCATTCATTTTTTTTTAATACTGTTCTTCTACTCCCATCCCAAACTGTTGACATCAAATTTGTTTTGGTGTTTCCGATCGCATATCCTATCTTTTCCCAGCTTTCTTCTTTTGCCCGATCTCTGTTAAAGGTCGGCAATTAACATTCAGTTCCTTTGATACGCAGTACGCCTGTTCTTCTGTCTGTCCATTTGACTCTGAGAAATCGTCTATGGAGCCGCATTCATTTTTCTGCTGCATTAGGTTTTATTTTTGTTCGTGTTTTCGTTAATGGTCTAGGCTTCACAGCCATAACTATCAAAACGAGCCAAATTCAAAATGAGACCAGGAGTACAGTTCTTTAAAACGAAGCCAGGTTTGGAAAGAAAAGAAAATGAAATGAAAACTACACATAGGCCTATTTCAGGTCAAACAGAAAGCTATTTAGGAGCTTTGACAAAAGACTAATTATTGGATGAAAGAAAAGAGGGACAGAGCAGTATACGTACAGATTGAGCACAGAAGGCATGTGTGTGTGTGTGTGTGTGTGTGTGTGTGTGTGTGTGTGTGTGTGTGTTGTGTGCGCGCGCGCGCGTGCCTGAATACCTGCATACAAGTTTGTGTGTGTACTTTGACTGGTATTCATTTTAATGTGTTCCCACTGGGTGATGGCAGCGAATGTCGACATGTGTGTGTGCGAGTGTGCGTGCGTGCGTGCGTGCGTGCGTGTGTGCGTGCGTGTGTGCTGTGCGCGTGCGTGCGTGCGTGCGCGCGCGTGTGTGTGTGTGTGTGTGTGTAAGTATACGCACACCTGTGTATGTGTATTCGTGTACATAACACATCGGCACGCGCGCCGCGCATGTTGTTTATGCATACATACATACGAGACAACCCTAGCATCCGATTACATACTCCACTCTATTCTTACCCGATTTCCAAACGAACAAACGGCTGTGTACAGACGGACGGTGTCAACAGACAGAAAACAATAGGCCTGAAACCATATCCACGCGAACTGACTTCAACACGGAGTCAGTGTGACACAGGGAGAAACACCTCCTAGTCTTAATCGCCTCCAACACCAGATAGAATATCCACTTCACACAATCACATTGACAGCTGTATAGACCTCGGTAGGAGGCCCGTGAAACGTGTTTTATCTCACACATACACACAAACACTGAGCTAAAAACGCGATATCCCTGTCGATGACAGGTCGTCGGTGGAACACACACAAGTTACAAATCACACTGTCCAGTCTTCATGGTCAGTGCTGCCAATACAGCCTGACTCGTGCTTCTTACTGACCAGCCAGAGTCCTCTGACCAACGTGGCGTCGTCACTCGCTCCACTTTCGCCCACAGTCGCGTTCAGAGGTAGACAACAATGTATACTAATGATTTCGTTGTAACGGTCGATAACGGTCAGTGATCAACATTAGGGGAAAACGCATGAAGCCAAGATCCAAACGGACACTCATGCATATACTATGGCCTCATGTACACCAGTTTTCCGGGTCATCACTGAATGATGTGAAAACCAGACACAACGACGCGAAATACCACAATTCTACATGTACAGTAAAGTCTAAATCAGTAAATGTCTTGGGAATATGAGTTTGTTAAAAGTAAGACTGAAAAGTAATATATGAAAAAACCACCTGAGTCCCATAGTCAGAATAACATTGAAGTTTTGATCAGTTATTTAAGTTTCTCCTTTATTTGTACACAATGTGCACAACACAATACCATACACCGATATGCTCACACCTGCCACTCCCTTTTCCCTTATTTACTGAGAGAAAAAAAATCAGCTGAAGTCTGTATATGGCTGCCTATATGGGGATGTGCTTGAAAACAGTCATACAAACTTCTCAGCCAGTGTGCACTTCTGGTTTTACAGATATTCCCAGGTGAAATAAGTGAGATAGATCGCCTCTTCTAGGGGACACCCAGGTTGTAAATCTCAGCAACACCAAACAACAACGATAAAAACATCCTGTACATTTGTTTATGGCTAACGACACACGACCAGCCTTGGCATGGCTGTGGTGAAAAGGTTATACAGTCAGTGGGGTGTGAACAGCAGGACTGGTACGTCTTACAAGATGAGGCAAAATAATAATAATTATAAAACCATAAAAAACAAAAAGCCAACCAACCAATCAGACAAAACAAACACAAATAACAAAAACCAACAACAAAACCATAAAAACACATAAAAAGCCAACCAGCCAATCAAACAAAACAAACAAACATGCAAACAACAACAACCCCGCCCCCCCCCCCCCCCCCCCAAAAAAAAAAAGCAGAAACCTAAACAAAACACAAGACACTAACCACCTAACAACACTATCAAACTGTTAGGCTACCAGCACCCACTGTGGCTGAACACAGTTAACGTTTTACAATCTCAGTGGTTAGTTTATGGTCACCTTGCTTCATTAGCCTTTGCCGTCATGGACCACTGCCCAACAAGAAGAGAGAGAGAGGGGGTGGGGTGGCGAGGGGGTGGGGCGAAGTGGTGGAGAGGGGTGGGACAGGATGAGAGAAGGGTTTCTGGAGTGTGCTGGCCACGTGGTGGGATTAGGTCAGTTGTTATATAGACTCCTGTGTCCAAGGTCTTGGCTGTCTACAGATTTTTTTTAAAAGCCCTGGTTTTCTTGAAGGACAGAGAATATATCAGTTACGTTTCGCGTGGCCGTTCGCCCCTTTTTTCGCACTGCCTGGTCTGAACGAACAGATTGGACTGTCCTTCTGAATCGCAAAGTCGAAAAGAATCGTGTGTCTTCCTTCAGCCTTACTATAGACAGTTTGTACAGTTACACAGCTTAATTAGGCTAGGGAGCCAGACTGAGCAAGACTACCGCTGTAGAGTAGCTCTAAAAGGCCATAACACGGTCTATGAATGATGGTCACATGAATTTGCAGATTATAATGATGACCTAAACCTTTCAGAAGCAGTAGAAACAAAATGGAAAATGAGATCACCATGAAAGCCCCGAGTAGAAAAGACAACAGAATGTGCGACATTTTTATTCTCCTCGTGATGATCGATGATGATGACCATGGCGATATTGATATTGCCATAGAGATCTAGTTAGGGTTGAAGAGGACGTGACAAGGATGTAGTACTCAACGCCCTTTCTTAGTACCTCGACCAGACAGCGTAAACACTTAGCCTGTCATTTATTCCATCCATTATCTTACTCTCTGTCTCCTCTATCTCTCGGGTTATTCGTCATTCATTCGTTTCGTTATTCGTCAAACTACCCGTTCTGTAAAATCTGACAGGAGAGAGCGAAAGAGAGAGAGAGAGAAAGAGAGAGAGAGAGAGAGAGAGAGAGAGAGAGAGAGAGGCGTTGTTTTGACAGATGTACAAGTTGAAAGCAGGATCCCTTTGCCTTTCTTTGGCCTATATTATAAAGGTGCCCGTCAGATCAGAACCACCCCTCCTTCCCCCTTTATTCACTTTGGTTCCTATGGCTTGCCATTACACCACTCGTCTTTATATTATTATCTTCTTTGGTCTCCAAAGCGGCGTGTTAAGGGCGAACAATGTCCACCCGCAGAGAAAGTGACCCTCGGTATCTTTTGAATGTGACAATCCAATCCAATCTACACTCCACACGTCCGGCATGTACGGGCATAATGAAGGCGCTTACAACACACGCACACACACACACTCAGAGAGAGGCACACACAGAGAGACAGACAGACAGGAAATTACAATAGTTAATTGTGGTAAGCTATTAAGCCCTTTCACAAGGAAACAGCGGAGAGGAGGGTGGTGGTGGTCGCAAAACACAGATATAATAATTATAAAGAACATACTAACAACCAAAAACAAAACACTACAGCATGGGTTACATAATATGGCTGTCCAGTTATTACCAACACAACAAACAAATCAATAGTATTAGGTACAAATACAACCAGGTATTAAAATGTGGGTGCTGGGACAGGCACTTTCGTCAGTATGATGCAGATTGGAATGGTGAGACAAGACAGGGGTATAGTCGGTAGCTGTACCCGCCAGTCCAGGGACAACAACAGTTTGAATTCCCCTACCTTCCACTTTAAAGGAGAAGAGCGTTTGTTCTTGTAGCACTGACAGCTAAGCACAGATTCTACCACCACTGGGAGTCCTTCAACTGGCTTTTTGAAGTATATCACGTTGCATAACAACAAAACTTCGCACCACCGTTAGAAAAGGCCTCTTGCTGTCAGCCAAGCAAGGGAAGCCAGCGAGTGAGTGAGTGAGTGAGTGTGTGTGTGTGGTGTGTGTGTGAAAGAGAGAGAGAGAGAGAGAGAGAGCATCTAAGCTCATCTGAACGTGCTGGCATGTGTATGTGTGCTCCACTTTTTTCCTCTTTTTTTGTACCTTCAACACAAGCCGATTTTCTTCTCCCCTCTGTTGTTTTCGCTGCTGCGTGTGTGTATGACTCTCACCCTTTCTTCGCACTTCCCTCTCAAAATTGGGAAGGAGGGGGGGGGGGGGGGGAAGAGAGGAGGGGAGGAGGGAAGGGTAGGGTGGGGGGGGGTGGGCAGGAAAGAAAAAAGTGAGACTCTCTGAGCCCTAGTGAAAACAAGACCTGTAGCACAGGTTAAAAAGACCACACATTAGATACCTGCCGCTCTCCCCCCCCCCCCCCCCCCCCTCCCCGACCCCCATTCACCCGGAAAGCCCCGCAAATACCCCCTTCCCCCCACCCCCTCCACCCCCAGACAAGAGTAGAGAAGAGAAGAGAGTAGGGAGGGCTAGTACGACAATAACCACAGGTTTTCCTGACACAGCGAAATATAGGTAGGCCTAAGCACAGCACCGAGGGAGGTTCAGAGAGGTGCAAGCGCGAGCAATTTCAGCTCCGGGCCTGAAACTCTATACACCTCATAAGGTAAGAAGAAAATGTGCAGGTAAAAAGAGGTTGGGGAGGGGTGGGGGAGAAAAAGGCAAGTGCAGTTGAGCATTCCTCGTTTTCTGTCCTTAAGCTGACTGAAAAGCAAAAGAGCCTTAAGGGACTGTTTACTGATCTGCTTATTTAACAAGGGCTTGTTCGCTTGTTCAAAAACGTGTGAGAGGACATGCATGCAATATTTGTACAAGAAGAAAATAGTTGTCAAATGTGTGCACATGCACTCGTGATGTGCAAGCACCTTGATTAAAAACCAGTTTTGGGTGTAGGGTGTAGGCGATTGCATAGGGAAGTGAAGTACCATGCATGTCATTAATAACGCGTCAGAAACTGTACATATGCAAAAACACATTCCAGCCTGTGTGAGCATGAAAGCACACACACATACATGCACGCACACACACGCACACACACGCACACACATACGCACGCACGCACGGACGCATACACACACGCATACCACACCACATCCATCCCCCTGGCGCACACGCACCCTTTCTCATCCCACGTGCGTGTGGCGCGCACACACACACACACACACTCAACCATCACCACCCTACCCCATGCTCCCCCCCCCCAAACACACACACACACACACACACATACACCTTCTTGCATTCCACATACCTACAAAACAAGTATGTTTACACTAACTGAACGTGAGGAAAGGAAAACAGGACTGATAAAATGACTAATGTATTGATACAGCCTCTTTCACTTCGGTCACACCTTTGGGACCGTGTGCAGTCATGGGTACAATTTGTTGTTTGGTGGGCCATAGCGCTGACATAAACAATGTATGTCCATCTGCCTGTCGTCTGTCTGTCGGTCGGTCGGTGGGTCTGTCTGCCTATCTGCGGCCATTGACCCTCCAATTTGCCACTAAGCACATATCTAGCCTACTTTTCCATTCTTAAGAACTGTGTTTATTACGTGCTTGCGAAGTCTTTGGGAAATACAAATCCCTAGACGCTCTCTCTCCTCTCTCTCTCTCTCTCTCTCTCCTCTCTCTCTCTCTTCTCTCTCTCTCTCTCTCTCTCTCTCTCTTGTGTCCTCTCAAGAGTTTAGCTTCAAAAAGCTTGACTGTATGCTGTCCAAAAATTCAAATGTCTGTCTGTCTATCTCTCTCTCTCTCTTTCTCCGCCTGTTGTGGTCTTTTTACATGTACATTTTTCTCCATAAGTAGGGTGTTGCTTTGTTATTCCCTATATGCACTCCTTTCCCCACACAATATCCAAAACAAACAAACTAACACTGCATACAACGGCAATCTCAGATCACATATTTAACCACACTCGGATCATCACGGTTCTTAAATTTCTCACATACACTCGCACACACACACACACACACACACACAACACACACACACACACACACACACACACACACACACGCACGCACGCACGCACGCACGCACAGACAGAGAGAGACACACACAGACAGACAGAGACACACACAGACAGACAGAGAGAGAAACAAACTGGCATTGAATTTCAGAACATCGTTGAGAGATTTGTCAAATCAAAGCTCAACAGAAGATAACAATCATAGCAATCTCAGAGGTTATTCATCTAGGTCAGGTTTGCATGGCCTACAAAATTATCACAAAGTAAAGACACACAGCAAACACAGATCATAACGGAAGACACAAGGGCAGATGTAACCAGCCCAAAAGGCACAAGACACAGCCAACAAACTGGCGATGGCTGCCCCCAGTTGCCTGGAAACGCTAGGATGTGACACTTAAAGAGCTGGAAGCCTGTGAAAAGACGAACTCCATATCATAAAGAGTGTTTTTGCATAACTGCTGATTATAACTGCTCCTTGAGTAGTTTGACGACAGTCCACCGGGTAAAATGGAGAGCAAAGCAACCTGCAGGTGATAGTTCAACTCTCTACACTAACGCTCTGATCACACGCGTTATTTTCAAGGTTTTGCTGAAGGCCTACTGGTCCTTTAGTCCAAGAGAGATCTATCGCACAGGAGCCCTGTGTGTGTGTGTGTGTGTGAGGAGATGGGAGGTGGATGAGAGAGAGAGAGAGAGAGAGAGAGAGAGAGAGAGCGATAGAGACAGACAGACAGGAGGACACAGAGAGAGACAGACAAAGACAGTGAGAGAGACAAAGACAGAAACAGAGAGACAAAGACAGACAGACAGACAGGCAGGTATTTATTTGTTTTTTTAATTTTATTCTTTTATATCGCGGATAATGGAATAAGCGCTTATGTGCTAGACAGAGAGAGAGAGAGAGAGAGAGAGAGAGAGAGAGAGAGAGAGAGAGAGAGAGAAGAGAGAAGAGAGAGAGAGAGAGAAGAGAGAGAGAGAGAGAGAGAGAGAAGAGAGACAGCCAGACAGACAGACAGCCAACCAGACAGACACAGACAGGCAGGCAGGCAGACACACACACACACAGACCATTAGACAGATACAGACAAAAAGACGGAGAGAGACGCAGTCTGAGATATATATATATACTTGATTACCATGTCCATATATATATGTGTGTGTGTGTGTGTGTGTGTGTGTGTGTGTGTGTGTGTGTGTATGGTCATACTCCTTACATCAAGCCACATGCTTTGATCAAGAAGCGTTCCTTTGAACCATCAGTGAATGGCTTGGAGTGCCACCTCCACCACTGACGTAGGCAACGGGAGGGAAGGGGAATGTTTATGAGCACAAACACAGAAAGAAGAGAGAAAGAGGCACACGTCGAGTAAGTACACGAAAAGAGAGAGAGAGGGGGGGGGGGGGGAGAGGGGGGGGGGGGAGAGAGACAGAGAGAGAGAGAGAGAGAGACGGAGAGAGACAGACAGACAACAGACAGTCGGACAGATAAACATACACCATGAAAGACGGGGGAGAGAGAGAGAGAGAGAGAGAGAGAGAGAGAGAGAGAGAGAGAGAGAGAGAGAGAGAGAGAGAGAGAGAGACAGACAGACAGACAGACAGACAGACAGACAGACAGACTACAACAGACAATAGACATACACTGATACAGCCAGAGACCATGAAAGATGGGAGGGGGCGGGGGGAGAGAGAGAACGTGAATGCGAAACGTTTTCTGTTGCGGAGAGAGAGAGAGAGAGAGAGAGAGAGAGAGAGAGAGAGAGAGAGAGAGACAGACAGACAGACAGACAGACAGACAGACAGACAGAGAGGGCTGAGAGAAAGAAAAAGCGTCGACTTATCCTACTTCTGAATTCACTCACTCACCCACACACACACACACACACCTGATCCAGTTGACATTGTACTTTGCCCCGTTCTGTTATTAGTCAGAACTTAAAGCGACATACAATCCGCCACTACAGTCAACTTTTGCTGACTTCAGCATAGCGTTGATGGTTGTGTGTCCCTGATTTACTAACTCTCTTCTTCTGCACAAACATAAGGAACATAACTTTTTAAAAATCACAATAGCATTCACTGTCTCCCATCTACTAAAATTCTTCTTCGGCACAAACAATAGAGAAAGAACAAGCGAGGTTGCTCAAAATATATGACCTGGTTTCAATTTCTCTTCAGCCTTTTTTGGTTTCTATTTTTGCTTTGTTTTGTTTGTTTGTTTGTTGTTGTTGTTGTTTCTTTCCTTTGCTAATTGAGCTCTGTCAGCTGGATGAACCCTTTTCGTCAGTGTTTTACCTCAAGGCTTGAAACTTGATTACCATGTCCATTTTTGAAATAATGTTACGTTTTCTTTCAAAACCAACCAAAGCCGTATTAGGAGACTGGGGGGGGGGGGGGGGGGGGGGGAGAGAGAGAAAGGTACTCTTTCCTCCACTCAGTCAAAGCTCAAAATCGCACATGTTTTAGTTTTTCTATACACATTGTATAATCACACAATGAGTCATTCCTGCTTCAAATGACAAAGACACACAACCTAAGACCAAGGATACTGTAGAAACAACCCCCCCCCCCCCCCTCCCAAACACACATAAAAGATCTCATCAGAACACAGATTTCAAGAAATGTACATCCTGCTACGAATTTGGAAAACTACAATAATCTTTATAGCCTACAATGACAATTTTGAACAACAGTAAAGAACAACAAAATTAAATGCGCTATTGAAATAAAATCTCAAGCAAAACAGCAAAAAAACCAACAAAACGCTACAGTTATATAGCTGGCTATTTCATCAGTTCTCAAAATCCCGGGATAAAATCTGGCGCCAGTGGTTTTCACTGTCAATGATGGTTATACATTAACATCCACTTCATTCACTGATGTCAAGAGCCCTGTTTCCAATATCACCTATTGTTACCGACACTGGAGACTATCAACTAGTTGAGTCCTGTCGACAATATGTCATAACAATAATACCAGCTAAGCTTCACGATGCGGCAATGGCTCCACGTGACCCACACTGTAAATGCCACTGGACTGACCCACAACGAACCAGGAATGCTCACCGGAAGTCACTATTTGACCCCGCTCCACAACTTCCGGAACAAAATTGATTGACGTCCCTCTCGGTTTCGGGTCTCACATCAAACGTGTCGCCATAGCTATATGGAGTTGTAGTGAAATGGCACACTTTTATTCTTTCTTTTGATAGTCGGAACTCTTTTTTGGGGGGCTTTGACATTTGATAGATGGCGAGTGAGAGACGATTATTTAGATTAAAAAAATCTTGGAACCACTACTATCCTTCCCAGGCAGTTAAGTGTCATTCTTGACCTCTGGCCTAGGCCAAAAGCTTTGTCAGTTATTGATGTGGGAAAAGTGCCACGGCCTACATCAAAATGTTCTGCTTTGAAAATTGAAATGTTATATTGAGAATATCTTCCTCCATGAGAAGCTCCTACCATAACAACCAGTACCCCCAACCCCCTCCCCCCATCAAAGGAGGAAACATAGTACTATGAAGTTAGGGTACGGATGCCTTTATGATTCCTGTAGTGCTAAAGCTGAGGAACGCTCATCCATAGCGTTCTTGACATGCACTGAAAAAGTGTACTGTACTCAGATTGCATGTCACACATCTTACAGTCAGAATAGGGAAGCGAGTGACAGGCAGTGAGTACACATGCAGAAATTAAAGAAAGAGCAAACAGAGAAGAGAAGTGAAGACAAAAAAGGAACAGACAAAGAGGAAGAGTAGCAGCACGAAACATGTTAAAAGCAATTAACGCAGCAGTGAAGAAGACAGGGAGGGAGAACAAACACTTTTTTTTAAAAGGTGTATAAATAGAGAGCATGTGAAAAAGAAGAAGAGGAATACTGAAGAGGAGACGACCTCCAATCGAGACAGGAGGTTATTACTTCCACGGACACATTTTAAAAAAAAAGAATAACAGATTTGCAAGGAAATCGAAATGTTCTCGTACATGTGGTTCATTGTATCAATGTTCTGAATGCAATGCTAAGTGTCTATTTGGATGTAAGCCTATTAATCAAATTCTCTCTCTCTCTTTCTCTCCCCCCCCCCTCCCCAATTCACCCACCCCTGCCATTACTACCATTACACCACACAACAACTTACACAAGCCAAACACTAAGCTTTCTCGCCCACATATAACCCAGGTTTACAGAAGAACAGAAAAACAAGACGACCTCACGAAGGACGAGAAGAAAGACAGAAAGAAAGAGAAGCCAAAAAACGAGCCCAGTCAGCTGCACACAGGAAAGGGGAGAAGGGGTTAAAAAAAAAAGTCTGTAGATCTTTGGGTGCTCCATTTCATGGTTGGTTATAGTTCACTGGGTTTACTTATGCTTCATCAACATCTCTTTTAAAGGACACTGAGTGGGGCGGAGGGGGAAACTAGTTCTCTGTGACAACTCAAACCTGTCAGTTCACACACTGACACAGTGGGGTAAGACCACTAATGACTGTCTGTGTTCTCCATTTGATGGGATCACCTGTTTCTACAAATCTTCTGCTGTGCGTTCAAGATTGGTCATGATGTTGCATAGTTTGTCTCAGTGTGAGGCAGCGTCGCCACGTTAGAGAACGTACTTCAAAGCTCAAGACAACTATTTTTGGGTAGAGTTATTCAGATTTGTCCTGGTAGCCGAAAATGAAAGGGGGGGGGGGGGGGGGGGGGGGTGACTGGTAATGATAGTGTCTGTATCAGTTACGAGTGTTCGTAGTAGCGTGGGGATAATTTATCAAACTATGACCGTCACACCTTTACTGATATCAGGTGTATCTTGTCACAGGAGGTTCATAGTTCCAGATTTTGTGTACTTAATCCGTGTGTAGAATTAAGTATTGAAGGTAAATCTTATTTGGGTGTTCGTTTCTAAAGCTGTTTTCAACTACAGTTTCAGCGCGTTCAAATGAAGTTGTTTTCAATATAAAATAATTTAAAGTTAGCCGTCTATGACATTGCTACATGTTTGCTGCATAGTCTATTAGGACAGTTATCATCGTTGTATTCTAGTTGTTTTATAATTAATCTTATTCCTTTTTCTTTGGCCGTTTGCTAACACTAAGTTATCAATAATGATTCACATCAGCTTTCAGTGCACACATTATGCCGGCACATAATACGGTCTCCTTTATTTTCTGCCCCTACACTGTTCTGCTCCCTCTTCTCTTTGTTCCCCTCGCCCAATATCATTGATGTGAACAGACTACAGCAACAACTACTTCTACCAACACACACACACATGTGCACACACATGCACGCACGCACACGCACACACATCTAAACCAGATATATACAAGCAGTATTCTGCTAAATGCTATCTGTTTCAACCAAATAAATAAAATTGTACTTAGAAAAAAAAGCCATCCATTGAATCATCGAAAATAGTCAAATCAAATCAATCAGACAAAACAATATGAATCAAACAAAATGGAACTTGACGAAACGACCCAAAACATCCGCACCAGACAATACTGACTAGAACCAAATAGTCACGTCAAACAACACAGCTGAGGAAAAACCCACAAAAAACAAGCAAACAAACTAACCAAAACAAGCAAAAGCTGAGTCCAACAACGACTTGCTGCAATGACTTCACTGACAGCCGACAGGCAGGCAGACAGGCAGGCAGGCAGGCAGGCAGACAGGCAGGCAGACAGACAGAAAGGCGGGTACGTACACTACAAAACGGTCCGTCAAGTCTCAGATTGCTGGTCCTACCCCGGATGCTCCTAGGCTAACAAGGAGGGACAGCAAGAACGCCCAGAGTGACTGGAGACAAAGCGTCAGGTGTGTCAATAGACCTGTCAACCCGCTCCCCTCCTTTCTTCCCCTTGAACTGGGGGTAGAAGGCAGCCACCCGGGGATAGCAGCCAGCCACCCGGGGAGTGCACGAAAGGGGAGGAGGAAGAGTGGTGGGGTGCTGGAGGTAGAAGAAAGGTAAGGTGGGGCAGAGGAGAAGTAGGACGGGGGTGAAATATCAGCAGCCTTTGTTCCGAGTGTGTCCAGTGTCAAAGGGCGACAGAGGGAATGTCACACAGAAGGACATTCTTCACCTAGGTCAGTCAGGACACTGGGGTTGGTTATATTAGATGTCCCGCACACACTACACGGTAATACAATACACATTCAAAAGCACACGCCACATGCATGCACACAAATTTAAAAAAAGAAACTGGGAAAAACGCAGTACGAAATTTTTAACCAAAAAATAAATGCACATGTACACACAAACAGATGTCCCGCACACACTACACGGTAATACAATACACATTCAAAAGCACACGCCGCATGCATGCACACAAATTTAAAAAAGAAACTGGGAAGAACGCACGTACGAAATTTTTAACCAAAAAAATAAATGCACATGTACACACAAACAAAGCACACATGTATAACTTATGTCGAACTCTCACCACACATGCGTTATAAGCAACGTAACTCAGTTCTGACTGTACTTTCTCAAGACTTGTGCATACTGACTTAGACCTTACACTTACTATTACTACAAAAGAGCAAAGGGGGAAGACGTCACCAGGACCTCAGCCACGACAATACCAAACTACTAAGGATGAATCCAATCGGCAATACTTCCTTCCATTTCCTCTCTTATTCCTTTTGAAACCAAATGGAGCCTATGCGATTTTCAATCTCTAAAGACTTCAATGGTCTATGGACGATCGAAGCAACCAGCAGAGTCGCCTTACTGACTAGGCTTTACGCATTTGCTCACAAGGTCGAGAGTAGGCAGAGGAAGTTCATATGAGCCATCCCAGTGCTGCAAAGCCTTTTCTTTTCTATAGTAGTGCTTTGACATCAGTACATGCGACAAGGTGACAAGGTTGTCTGCTGGAGAAAGCAGCACAAAAGGGACGTCCTGTCACAGCACAGGTGACCAACTTGTCCACAGAGACAGGTGAGCTGTATCCTTTAGAATGCCATGCCACGTCCTACGCTACTGCTTCACCTGAAGTAGCCTACACTCTCAAAACTTCAAAGGTATTCGCACTGGTGGTGAAATGGCTGCCCTGCGAGTAGCCCTAAACTACATAACAGGCTTACTGATGAAAAACTCGCTGTCACTTCAATGTTTTCTAAACGATCGCTAGGCGTCTAAATACTGCCGGTATTATTTTGCTATTGCCATAAACAGATGACCATGAACTCAACAACGACACCATCAATGATCCTGGAGACATCTTGATGTACTCACATTCTGTATCAGCACTTCAAAATGGCGCTTTGCTTACAAGGACCACAGATCACAGCAAAAGAACAATGTTACTTTCCCCAAAAAAAAAATTCTGTAGGAACTGCTTTGAGACAATCCCGTGAAGAAACAGCATAAACTCAGCACTCAAACAAAGAGTGTTGCTCTTTTCGAAGGTGTGTCCTGAAAACAGCGCACGCTGCAACGTTACACCCACAGAGAAAACAACAAAAGTCGTGTCAAGACTTCAGCGATGAGGCTACAGGGTAGCGGTGACTCATTTCCCTACAGTACATACACCATTCTCTTTTATGCCAGCCATGCTATTGCTCTTCCTCACTACCCCTATCCTAACCATCATTTTCGCTTGTATGTTCGTCCACCTTCTACAACCATGTGACTAGACTAACTAGGGGATTGAATGTCTTTCCTGTCTACGTGTTAGACACTGTCATTCTGGCCGTGCTTCTGTAACTGAACACTCAAGTGAGGTGCGGAAAGGGGGATTTTTGTTGTTGCTCGTCGTTGTTTCCGTAAAGAGGGTCCTGTTCTTTGACCAAACAACTGAAGGGGGATAGGGGTACCCTCCATTATCCAAAACGCATGTTCCTGTCATGTCAGTAATGTCCTATGACAGAGAACGCGGAGACTGCGGCACAGACGTGATCAGCATTTCAGGTAGTTTGATATTATGATATATAGAAGGTTGGCTGAACGGGAAAAAGAAGTAAAGTGTGCATGATGCACAATCCAATGGCGCACAGCACTCGACGGTCTGTCTACATTTCAGCCGACTTGCCGACTACAGTATCGTCTGTTGCTGAAGAAATTAAGGAAATCCCCACAAAATTAAGCATTTAGCGATTGTCAGAATTTAACAGTTAACACTGAACAATTCTACTGTCTAACTTCTGCCTTTCTATCGGAGAAAATACGAGCGCGCGCGCGCGCCGCACGCACAGCACACACACACACACACAACACACGCACGCACGCACGCACGCACGCGCGCGCACACACAGACACACACACACACACACACGATGAACGATCCATTCGACTTTTTCAAAAACATGGAGCAGAAGAAAGTAGAAACCAATCCGTGCTACTCTACCAACATTCTTTATATAAACCCTTTAGTTAACAATCCTCAAAAAAACTAAACACATCAGTGTTGTTTACATCCTTTCCAAAGACGGAAACTGAGTCCATTTAATAAAAAAGCAATGTTTTGAAGGATCCTGTACAGATGAAACCCAAAAAATGTTTCTAGCTGTTCTTGCTATTACTTGGTGGTGGTGATGGTGTAGGTGGTGTGTAGGGTGCAACTGCAAGCCGATGTGCATGCGTGCATACAAACATACGTGTGTATGCGTCTTTGGTTGAGGTTTCTCGCCGTTTCCAATAGTTTACCCAAGCCATTCTCTTTGAAACAGAATCATTCTGCAGTGCACGGAATTAGGTAGAAATGTCAAAGGAACGTAGGCTACATTGTCTGATATAGTGGGAGGGGGGTGGGGGGGTGGGGGTGGGGGGGGGGGGGGGGGGGTTGTCGGAAAGATGGAGGAAACAGCAGTCATCTTGGCAATATCATAGCCATGAAATTCACACCGCAGCTGACTGGGAGTGTGTGTGTGATCAAAACATGTGCGACCTTCTCCATGTTTATGTCCCTGCATGTCTGCTTTGTCTTTGTAACACGCCCCCCCCCCCCCCCCCCACACACACACCACACACAAATATACAGAGAAACATGCGATGTGCATACAAAGTCTTTGTTTGCTTGTTGCTGCCTTGTTTCTGTCAAGCGCTTGTCTGATTATTTGTAACAAAATGCACGCTACAACTGCAATGGAAAAACCAGCGGAAACATTCGCGTAGTGTGTGTGTGTGTGTGTGTGTGTGTGTGTGTGTGTGTGTGTGTGTGTGTGTATGTGTTGTGTGTGTGTGTGTGTGTGTGTGTGTGTGCGCGCGCCGGCGCGCGCGCGCGCGCATGCGTGAGCGTGTGTGTGGGCTGGTTACCTGTATCTCAAAGTGTCGTTTCAGAAGAAAAAAAGGTAATCATTAACATATTGTGTCCACAGCTATTTCGGTAACTCATGTTTGTCCTTAGCTTGCCGCAGTCTGCACAATAACCTAGACCGTTAAAACCACTTTCCGAAGGGCCCACTCCACCTCCCTTAATTTGATTCTAAAACCCTTTATCCCCACCTAATATCCCCCCCTCCGTCCCACCTCATTTCACACCAAAATAATTAATGCAGACATAATATCAAGATAATTTCAATATTTTCGAACAGCAACAACAACAAAGCTGTCTTCATAACCGCAGTAGCATTTTTTTTCCTTACGCAAAATCATTTTTGGAAGAAGCTTAGTAAGATAAGTGCCAGATGACCACTAGTCGTTCTTTGTAGTTTCCCAAAGATCTGTCCTCTACCTCTACATCCACACCCTAGAAAGGGTAAAGGGGATGATAGGGAAATATCTGTAAAGGAGAAAATCAATTATATTGTTCTTAAAGTATAAACCCTTTCGATACAAATATTAAAGGTGTTTTGCAGTTAAACTGTAAACCCTTTTGATACAAAATATTTAAAGCACCTTCCACGAAAACTTGTACTTTGCAGTAACGACAATTCATTCCGCCAGACCAGACACACGAGTCCTTGGATGAGCCAACTTCGTTCTTGAGGGTAGCTGAGCCTTTTTCTCCCCATCCCTGGGCCTTTCAACGAAAGGCTTTTCATAAAATGGCGGTGTTTTGCGTGTTCCTCGTCATAAAACAGCGGCCGCGGGAC
>CM054134.1:105979263-105991763 GCA_028751875.1 Rapana venosa
TTTCTCTCTTTCTTTCTTTTTCTTTCTGTAATCAGTAGTGCAAAAGGCAGACAGCATGTAAACACTAGACAATTGGATCCAGACATGTTCTGCCCATCCCGACTGGGTAATACCAGACCTCCCAAAAACAAGGTCGCTATTTCAGCATATGTTTATATTATATACAAATATAATCATGATGTGCTGCTGATTATTCAGTAACAAATTCGTCAGGGGTTCAAAACAAAATAACTGTCAGTGACTCCCGCTGCCAACTGACAACAAAATTGAGTTATGACGTTCACCGACTTTCTGTTCCGCCTCCTTCAGACCAAGAGCTGGGTTGTGTTGGGTTGTGTTAGAAACTGCGCTGTGTTGTATTGAACTGTGTTGGGTTGTGTTGAACTGTTGTGTTGGGTTGTGTAAAACTGTGTTTTGTTGTGTTGGGTTGTGTTGTGTTGCCTTGTATTTTGACGTGTAGTGTTGCACTGCCACCGAGTGTATACAGTGTTTTATTGCATGGCAGCGCACTTCATTGCACTCTGCACTGTTTTGATGTATCAGACTGTACCTCGTGCGAAATCTTGAAACTTTACTAGGAAGATTCCTTTTGTTGTCATATCATGGGTACCCGACCATGGGCTCCGATCCGATCCATTCATACCACACCATTAAATTTTCTTACCTTTTCGACCATAAAAGGCCATGTCAGGGCTACCATATTAACAATGATTTAAGTTCAGATTAAAAGTATAAAACTGCCCGCGCGCGCGCTCACTCACACACCTCTCTCTCTCTCTCTCTCTCTCTCTCTCTCTCTCCCTCTCCCTCTCTCTCTATATATATATGTGTGTGTGTGTGTGTGTGTGTGTGTGTGTGTGTGTGTGTGTGTGTGTGTGTGTGTGTGTGTGTGTGTGTGTGTTGTGGTGTGTGTGTGTGTGGTGTGTGTGTGTGTGTGTGTGTGTGTGTGTGTGTGTGTGTGTGTGTGTTGTGTGTTGTGGTGTGTGTGTGTGTGTGTAAATCGGAGACCAAAGATTCGCAACATGCCCCCCCCCCCCCCTTCTCGATCTCTCTCTCTTTCTCTCTCCCTCGCTCTCTCTCTCTCTCAATCATTGCCTGTGGATTATGCGGGGTTTGAAGTTTAAATTCCAAATTCTGTATCCCTGAACTTTCCACACCCAACCACATCCAGTCTCTAGAGTTATGACATTCCCTCTGTCTGCTCCCTCATCTTACCATAGCTTCCAACCATACAAAACCCCCAAAAATGTCACTATCTCACATCGGACAGATTATATTGGCCCTTCTACTCATCCCACAACCTTAAAAAAATGAACCCCTAGAAAATGCAAGCTCTGCTTTTACCCATCCTCCTTCATCCCTCTCCCCCTCCTCGCGCGCGCTTAAGCCTTAGTATCGCACCTAGTTAGTAATAAACACGGCCTTTGCCGCCGATAAACCTGTCAGTTGGTTCTGACAGCCACCAAACTCTCCATGACTCACGCCACAGAGAGACAGCAACACGGTTTCCAAAGAAAGAACAAGTTGCTTTTTTTCTGTCTCTTTTAACTTACTATCTCTCTCTTCCTTTGGGGAGGTGGGGGTGGGGGTGGGAGGGTTCGAGGGCTCCCCCTGAGGGTTCCCCCTATCTGTGATCGTAAAGTTCCGAGTCCTGAGAGCTCTGGGAGTGATGTTTTCAAAATTTTCCGACGCTTACGTGATATCTTCAGTTTAACGTCTATTCACATTTAGTGATTTAAAAAAGTAATCTAAACAAGAGGACGCAAACAATGACAGAAAAGTGTCAGATAACAGTACTTAATAACAACTAACTTTAACATACTACAAAAACTGAATGATCGGACTTCTTATCAATTCTAACACAATGTCCAACAGTAACAATGGTTCAGACAAAATCTGATCCAGTGACAAACTTGGTACAGCAGGTAAAAATGCTTTTAAATGTCCACAATCAAAAATAACATGACTATTGGTAACCTTCTCCCCACAAATACAGTTTACATATTTCATGTATTTTGTCCTGAAAGCATTTAGTTTAAATGTGAACATAAGGGATAACATATTTCTACGATTATACCAACCACAAACTTTGTTAGAAATGAAAGCTTACGTTCATGGACTGTTGTTTCTTCTTTGTTGTTGTCATTTGTTTAATGGTTTCTTGACTTCAAGGTGATTCAGACAGTTTTCTATTTCATTTCAATAACCACCACCACCACGAACAACAACAACAATAATAATAATAATAATAATAATGATAGTGATGATGATGATTATAAGGATGTTGATGATGATGAGGTGGTGATTATGACGATAATGACGATGGTGATGGTGATAATGATAAGAGTGTACAGTAGAATGAGTCAAAGACGTTTTTCTCTATTTAAGGCGGGGGGGGGGGGGGGGGGGGGGGGGGGGCGGTGACCGCAAAAAACCATGCTTGATGTCCAAGGCGGGAATACAGAACATGACCTGTGAATTCATGTGAATGTACATGTTTATTGCCATGAGCAGTTCTAGAGGAAGATTTATTTGTATGGCCTGTCTAGGTCTCGAGGTCTTTTTCTGCCCTCTTTGCTCTGGTGATTTCTGGGAGTCATTACGTTGTGAGCAATTATCCTATGGTGAAAGTATCTTTATGTACATACATCTAGGTCTTTGGCAAACACCTTAGCTAGGGAAACGTGTTGATAGGGATCAGATTGATCCGGGGTCTATAGAGACCTGTCTTTTGATCTCTCTCTCTCTCTCTCTCTCTCTCTCTCTCTCTCTCTCTCTCTCTCTCTCTCTCTCTCTCTCTCTCCGTTCACAAAGATGACAAAGTCACATGTATTAAATATAGAACCAAGACTTAATGACTAGGTACGTACAGACGAGGTCTCCAGGTATTAATCTATTCATAATCGTAAAAAGAAGAAGAAAAAAAATGAAGAAAAAAACTGCTACCTTTAATTTCATTTTCATTGCACACATCCTGCCTATGACAATTACCCCAAAACTTATGGGCCATAATTCATTTAAAAAAAGAAAGGAAAGAAGAAAGAAAGAAAAGGGGAAAGAAGAAGCAGGAGACGAAGCATTATAACCCTTTGAAGTCTTGGCAGTCTGAGCTGTTAAGACCGGTGGAATAAAACACTACAGGGGTCTGTCTACATGACGTCAGGGCTGACGTCAGACAGCGCGCCACTGTAAAGAGGGGGGACAAACCACAACATGATCTCTCTCTCTCTCTCTCTCTCTCTCTCTCTCTCTCTCTCTCTCTCTCTCTTCTCTCTCTCTCTCTGTCTTGGGTGGGAAGACAATAAGAATGATGAAATCGATTTCTGGGGCGAATGACATTTCAAATGTTGTTTACGAGCATAACGGACTTTCTGATACGTACGAAAACAATCCATTAAAATCGCAACCAGTAAACCCCCACTTCACAACAATTACTCTCAGTGAATTGGCCATTGTGTATTCTAGGGGTTGGAAATGAAATGACCTTCCACAATACCCAAAAACTTAACCCAGTCTTTTTTAACAGTTCAGAACAGGAGTCTGTAAGTACACATAATACATGTCCCAATTTTGGCATCACAGTATCCAAGGCAGTTTAAACCAAGCTCCGACTATAAGCTGTGTTAATCATGATTTTAAACAATTCGTTGTTGTTCTCTCTAATCTACCTGTATTGTATAATTATCTGTATAGTTTGTCTTTTCTTTTGTCTGTGAGTTAGAATGCTCCTTGTTTGCTGTGTCTTTTCTTCACCTAAGACATTTTGTTTTGAAAAGATATGTTTGATTTTATGATATTGGTGCATGAATTAACACTTGTCTTTTTTCCCTTCAGGCAAGATTTTGTTTTTTAATTGTGCTTACTCTAGTATTACCCTCTTGAAATAATATCGCGCTCTCCTCTCTCTCTCTCTCTCTCTCTCTCTCTCTCTCTCTCTCTCTCTCTCTCTCTCTCTCTCTCTCTCTCTCTCTCTCTCGCTCACTATCTCCCCAGCAGTTTGCTTTTCTCCTCTTTACCTCACTCCCAATTTGTCCTTTCAAGTTTCATTCAAACCATTCAAGGTGTCTAACATTTAGCGAGCTATTAGCTGATGTACTTTCAGGCACAAAAGCCCCGATGCATAAGTGATCAGAACTTCTAGTAACGAAAACGCAGAGATTATGATTCAAAACATTAAATCGCGCACGTGTGTGTGTGTGTGTGTGTGTGTGTGTGTGTGTGTGTGTGTGTGTGTGTGTGTGTGTGTGTGTGTGTGTGTGTGTGACTGTGTGTGTTGTGTGTGTGAGTGTGTGTGTGTGTGTGTGTGTTTGTGTGCGTGTGCGTGTGCGCGCGCGCCTGTGCAGTGTCGTCCTATCGTTTGTTCGTGGGTAACTAGATCAGGCGTTTAACTGCGCGAACCAGTCCGAACGTTAAGCGGAAATTATTTTTAAACTGCTTAGCACATCGTTTTATATCAACACACATAAAAACAGGCCCCAAAATAAAAAACAGTAAAAAGATATTACTTAAATAAAACTTCAATCGAGACTGGCTACTTTTCCCGGGAAAATCTGTTGTTTTATCCGATTCGCACACTCACAAGAACGATATAAAATTGTCAGATTTGAAATCCTTTGTTTTGCAATTTACAGTCTGGGCACTAGCAGTTCACCTGGCGAAGATGCAGGAGAGCGTCAGTTTCCACAGGACGTTCCCAGACCCGGAAAGGGGATCCTATCAGTTTCACCTTCGTACCTGTCCACTTTAGGACAACCACCACATTAGGACGCCACATGCGTGCACGCGCGTTTTGCTTACACAAATTCTCTCCATGGTTGGTTTGCGTGTCTGGGAGTCAACAAAACATGATTCACACACAAAAATAACGCATCTAAATTCAAAGGAAACAAAATCCAAGTATCTTATTTGGAAAACTTTCGTCACAAGTCTTGCAAACTTTTGTCTGGGGTCTGACATCAACAGCCACCTTAGTAACTTAGCTGACGTGGATAATAATCTTAGGAGGTTTGGAGGGCAGAGTGAGGAGTCACTGGGGCACCACACTGATTTTTTTTTTCAGGCAGCAGAGCGCATGGTTGGAGCCATCCATACCACACATCCCCGAAGTCATAATGCGGCTACCTTAATGGTACGCCCAAATATTGGTTGCATACGCCAAAAAATTGCACCAATTATGAACCTCGGAGCTCTAGCAAAGGAAAGAAAAAAAGTCTATGTCAAACACCGCCGTTGGTTTGCTCTAGTCTCTACTTCGAAACGCTAATGGGGTTTTATTTAACACAGTGAAAAGTAATCTTTCTTTTTTGTGTGTTTTGTTTTGAAAGGAGCGGCGAAGTTCGGGGCAACCTTCACAATAAGTTGTGTCTTCGGTAGCTATGCCTTGTTGGGCGTAGAGACCTGTGCTCCAAAACACATCATTGCCTTCACGAGACTTGCCCCCTCCTCCCCCCCCCCCCCCCCCCCCCCCCCCCCCTCCCCTCCCGCATTCTGCCGCCTCTCCCCTCTACTCCCCTTCTACCCCCGCCTGTTAATTAACACTTTTTTCTTTGCATCTGTGTTGATAATCTTATCTAAGCCGATTGAGGCCACGACGGGACAGACAAGTGCATGTGAAAACTGCTTTTAGAGTGTGTGTGTGTGTGTGTGTGTGTGTGTGTGTGTGTGTGTGTGTGTGTGTGTGTGTGTGTGTGTGTGTGTGTGTGTGTGTGTGTGTGTGTGTGTGTGCTATGGTGTTTTGTGCTTGGGATTTCCTGAAGCCCCTGTGCTTTTAATTTTTTAAAGCATAATACCGTACATTTTTTTAAAAAAGACCCCACCATACCATTCATTAAAATCCGCTCTCTGTTTGCTTAAAATGTTAAATATTACATACATGTATACAATGTCATACATACAGGTCTATATACTCTGTCTCTCTATGCCTGTCTGTCTCAGTGTCTGTCTGTCTGTCTGTCTGTCTGTCTGTCTGTCTGTCTGTCTCTCTCTCTCTCTCTCTCTCTCTCTCTCTCTCTCTCTCTCTCTCCCTCCCCTTCTCTGAGAAAAGTATTGGAACTAGACCCGAAGATAAGAACAGCAGAAGTATCAGGGGAACGAGAGAGAGAGAGAGAGAGAGAGAGAGAGGGGGGGGGGGGGGCAGACAGACAGACAGACAGACACTGAGACAGGGGCAGACAGACACTGAGACCGACAGAGGCAGACAGTTACACAGACAGACACAGACAGAAAGATCCAGAGAAATGATCGACCGATCGATCGAGCTCTACATAACTTATATAACAGTAGCACTAAGTAGAATGTCAACGGCCTCGGTGCAACACTACACAATACTATACGCTCTCCATACCCGTTATGGACGGGATTTCTAGACTGTTGGGTATCTATCCGGGTCTGAAGTGTGCGGCGGTTCGTACCCCGTTTGGACCGGAAATTTTTCCCCCATCCATTAGACCATGAGTGGTGGTCTGGGCGCTAGTCTTTCGGATGAGACGATAAACCGAGGTCCCGTGTGTTACACGTAATTATTTAGCGCACGTAAAAAAACCCACGGCAACAAGAGAGTTGTCCCTGGCAAAATTCTTAGAAAAAAGCCACTCTGATAGGGAAACAAATACAGCTGCAGAAAAAAAAAAAAAAAAAAGGGTGAAAGGGTGGCGCAGCGCTAAGTGGCGACGCGTTCTCCCGCTCTCCCCGGGGAGAGCAGCCCGAATTTCACGGATGAGAGATCTGCCGTGACTTAAAGTGGTATGAAATAAAATCTGAGCGCTTTGATTTGTTGCTTTACAAGATTCAGCGCTATATAAATTCCATACATTATTATTATTATTATTATTATTATTATTATTATTATCAATTTGTTCTAACGTGTGCCTCTGGTACCCATCAACATCGCGTCTTCGTTCCATTGGCCAAGGCCTGTCCTTCCTACCCTCATCTCATTGTTTAGTCTTATGGTCACTGCTTGTGGCACTAGTGGTATTCTTTGTATTTTCATCGTTAGAACTTGGTGCGATTATGAAAGCGAGGGTTGTTTTTTTTTTAATCATCTCTGTTCTTGTAATGATTATTTTCAATAGAAGGTGTACTGCTTTCTTATAACTGACAATCTCGAACGCAGGCAGTTATCTCTGTCTCTCTGTCTCCCTGTAGTGTTTGTGTGTGTTTGTGCGTGCGTGCGTGCGTGCGTGCGTGCAAACGTGCGTTTGTGTGTGCATGCGCACGCGTGTGCGTGCCTGCGTGTGTGTGTGTGTGTATGTATGTGTATGTATGTGTGTGTGAGTTTGTGTATGTGTGTGTGTGTGTGTGAGAGAGAGAGAGAGAGAGAGAGAGAGAGAGAGAGAGTGTGTGTGTGTGTGTGTGTGTGTGTGTGTGTGTGTGTGTGTGTGTGTGTGTGTGTGTGTGTGTGTGTGTGTGGTGTGTGTGTGTGGTGTGTGTGTGTGTGTGTGTGTGTGTGTGTGTGTGTGTGTGTGTGTGTGTGTGTGTGTGTGTGTGTGTGTGCATTCGACTAAACCATTTCAACTCATGAGACACACACAGTTTTCGTCCATGCCAAGGTCGGATGTGTCGGGCCTGGCTTATTAAGCGCTTAACAGCAGTGCAACGCATTTTCGCTCCTGTGACAGACAACAATAGTTGCTGTCTGAGCGTTTGAAGAAGAAAAAGAGCAGTATTAAATAATGAAGTTCTGAACCAAGATGTGCACACCAGCGTGCCAACGTCAACCTAGATATTCGCGTGTACGCATACCATTCTTCATGCGCGCGCGCGCGCGCGCGCGCGCGCGCGCGTGCGTGCGTGCGAGCGTGCGAGCTCGCATGACCTAGAGATTCCATGCGTTACTGGCAGCACAAGCTAAAGGGAATCATCACCTAATACGACGAACCTTGGTATGTTCACGCCGCAGTCGACAACTCTGACTCTGAGTCACTCTTTTTACACACATGCACAGAAAACGGGCATAATCTAGTTTACGTGTTGTTACATCCGTTTGTATCTATAACTCCGCCACATGGCTTAGGATTATTAGGATTAGACATATGTCGTCATGATGAGGCACGCATATGACATAATCTTCCATATTGGGTTTGGAGGTGCTTACAAGTCAGGTGGTAAGGACAGGTAACAGTGACACACTGACTTTGTGGGCTATGTGAAGTAAAAATGAGTTAGAAACCGCAGTTTACTAAAGTCACAGGGGGAAGATTAAGATTTAAAGCAAATACTGCATGCACGTTCTCATTGCATACTATGCAACATGGGTGGACAAGTGTGTATGTGTGTGTGTATGTGTGTGTGCGCGCGCGAGCGCGCGTGTGTGTGTGCGTGCGTGTATGCGCGCGTACGTGCACGCATAGGTGAGAATGCCTCTGTGTATGTGTGCGTGTGTGTGATGAGAGAGAGAGAGAGACGAGAGAGAGAGAGAGAGAGAGTGAGAGAGAGAGAGAGAGAGAGAGAGAGAGAGAGAGAGGTGGGGAGGGAGGGAAAGAGAGACAGGCAGACAGAGACAGACAGAAAAGGAGGAGGTAGGGTAAAGGAGGCAAAGAAGATTGAGTGCTCAACTAATCGATCTGGTGTTTTAGCTGAACTGATATAAATAGTCGTGTCATGCCGCGCTTATTTTTACATTCTAAGAGGAAACTGCACTTAGGCGACTCTCTATTAACAATACCCTCCTGCCCCTTTGTAGAACTTTCCTGGCCCCGTTTTTTCTGTCTTTTTTAAAAATCACATACAAACAATAACAGTAAAAATAAGAAGAAGAAGAAATGGAATTTATATTGCGCTATATCTTGCAAATACAAATCAGAGCGCTTGCATTCAATCCGCTCCTACACAAGTAACCAACAACGAATACTGCTGTTTAATATTTGTTCGTGTTGTGTCGTCGTCGTTTGTTGTGTGTGTCTGTCTTCGTGTTGCCTGTGTGTGTGTGGCCTGTGGTGTGTGTGTGTTCTGTTCTCCAGTTCTGTGTGTGTGCACTGTGTGTAGTGTGTGTGTTGTTGTTTGTGTGTGTGTGTGTGTGTGTGTTGTGTCTGTGTCTGTGTTTGTGTCTGTGCATGTGTGTCAGTGTGTGTAGACCTCTTGTCTCAGTATCTGTCTGTCTGTCTGTCTTGTTGTTGTATGTATGTATGTTATGTTCTCTCTCTCTCTCTCTCTCTCTCTCTCTCTCTCTCTCTCTCTCTCTCTCTCTCTCTCTCTCGTCCAAGCTGCATAAATCTACGCGAATACATCCATGTTCATGCTCTGTGATATATTTCTTTCTATTATGAACGAATGCTTCGCCATCTTTGTGTCATTACGTCACTGCTGACCTTTTTACTCCTCTGATTTTAAATACATGTGTGTTATAGTGATTTGTCGCAAGACTGTATTTCCGTCGTTAATTAATGATGCAAACTCTAATGAGACAGGGACTGGCTGCTATTGTTATGGAGGTTGGAGGCGGCGCGGGGGGGGGGGGGGGGGGGGGGGGGGGCTGGAGTATGCCAGTGTTTATATTCCTGAGACAAAGCCTCTCTCTCCCTCTCTCTCCCACACACACACACACACACACAAAGACATTCACACACAAACACGCGCGCGCAAACACACACGCACACACAGAGAACTCTCTCAACAGTTAAAAAGTCAGTAATCAGCAACTTTACTGTCATACTCATAGCCAGGTGCAATAATAACTCACCTGTTTCACAGTTTCTGTGAAAACCTATTCGTGGAAGGTCACCGTTACACTAACAGTCGAAACAGTTAACTCCTGATTCGGAAATTATCCCCACACGTGTGTGATAAACCACTGAAAATTCCCTTCACGTCTGCATTTCTTCGCATTCAACTTCACAGCTTGTCCAAAAAGCCACACAAACACACGATCAATGAATGGCGACGTCTGCTGAGAACAGATGCTTAAAGAAAAGCAAGCGTTGCTGAAACAAGCCACGATAGTTCAACGAAATCACCACTGAACTAGATACTCTAAAAGATCTCTGGCTATAGGCTAGGCCTAGTTGAAGGCTCCACAAGTTTACAGTTGGCTGCACACACACACAGCCTACTGATGTCGTCTGCCACACGACCTGCCGTTCACTGTCTTTAGAAAATGGCCACACACCCACACTGCAGAACCTCACTCACGATCGAGTCAAAACTGAATGCCATGTGGCGACGAATGTGCGAACAGGTCTTCTACCCCTGCCGGCATGCTGCGATCCAATATTTCCTCAAAATCTCGAACCAAAAAAAATCCTGCTCTCCTCTCTCACACACAGCGTAATATGACATGAGACGAACGATCGCAATCATGCGACACTGGCGAAAGGGGAGGGAAACAGTGAGATAGCTGTCAAGAAAGGGCGCACAACTCGCGCATGTGCTGAGGACAAGAGCAGACGGCGCGTTATCTACTCGATACGATGTCTCAGTGTCTGACAGACTGAAAAGCCAAGTACTTCGCCGCCGAACCGGGTCCATGCTATGGTATGGCCGGCCAGTGCTTGAGACATTGACAGTGGTGATTGCATTGGGAAGAAGAGCCTAGCTTGACGGTCTATGGCCTCCGAGTGCAGTGAAAAGAAACCTTTGCAGCGATTATGGTGCAGTCCTGTTTTGTCAATTGCTTAAACAGATTGAAGTCTGGTGTGTGTGTGTGTGTGTGTGTGTGTGTGCGTGCGTGCGTGTGTGTGCGTGTGTGTGTGTTTGCGCGCGCGCGCGTGGTTGTGTGTTGTGCGCGCGGTGTATGTGTGCGTGCGTGCGTGCGTGTGACAGTCAAAGTCAAACTTATTATTTCCAGATGGTACAGTGCCTTGAATAAGCACTGTATTTGGTCCCTCTTATGATCATATCAGGCCATCATCCCCTATCCTTTTCTCGTCTGTTTTTCCACAAACACACACAAAATATATAGATATCTTGACAGACAGGCACTCATTACTGTCAGCAAGAGAAAAAGTGTCAGCAATGACGCCCCTTCCTTCCCTCCTCATTCCTACTACATACACACGCGTGCATGTGTGCTTAAGTTCTTTTTGTCTGTTTATCCTTACATTTTTGTTGGTTGGTTGGGGTTTTGTTGTTGTTTTGTTGTTGTTTTTTTGGGGGGGTTGATCAAGCCATCCATCGAAAGAATACAGACAAGCCAAACATACAAATAAAAAAAAATTCCCACCAACTCTAACACCGTCAACAACAACAACAACACAACAACAGCAAACAAAAGAAAACTAATACAATGCAAGAGGAACACAAAAAAGGTTATATAGGTATAATAATTATATCACCACATCAGCCGGTCGGTACTTCCAATCCATAAAAGATGTATTAATGTATATGATTATAATTGGCACATATTTCATTCAAAATGACAATGATAACAACAATGGCACCTGGTGTGTGTGTGTGTGTGTGTGTGTGTGTGTGTGTGTGTGTGTGTGTGTGTGTGTGTGTGTGTGTGTGTGTGTGTGTGTTGTGTGTCTGTTCAATTTCATTTTAAATCTCTTCACAAATTGTGATATTAAACGTGTGTTGTGTGTGTGTGTATACGTGCGCGCGCGCGCATGTGTGTATGCATGTGTGCGTGCGTGCGTGTGTGTCTTTCCGTCTGTCCGTCTGTCTGTATAGTGTCTGTATGTGAGTATTGAGAAGGCAGAGCACACCACAAAAAAAAGAAGAAAAAAAAAGAAAAAAAAAGAAAAAGAGGTTTGATCACGCAGAGAGACAGGACAGAGAGAGGGAGAGAGAAAGAAAGATGAGACGTTGGGGAGAGGGGGGGGGGGCGTAAAATGGTGGTGGTAGAGGGGGGGGGGGGGGGTGGAGGGAAGAGGGTTGAGAGACAGACGGTTGACTTGTTGAAGTGTCTGGCCGCTGAAGGGGTGTGTGTGTGTGTGTGTGTGTGTGTGTGTGTTGTGTTTGTGTTGTGTTGTGTTGTGTTGTGTTGTGTTGTGTGTGTGTGTGTGTGTGTGTGTGTGTGTGTGTGTGTGTGTGTGTGTGTGTGTGTGGTGTGTGTGTGTGTTGCACGTGTGTGTGTTGCCGTGTATACGTGTATTGCCTTGTGTGTGTATGTATGTGTGGTGTGTGTGTGCTGCGTTTTTGGTGCGTGCGTGTGTGTTTGCGGCGTGTGTGTTTTCGGTGTGCGTGGTGCGTATGTGTGTGTGCGTGCGCTCTAGTGTTGTGTGTTGTGTGTGTTTGCCGTCAGCGTGGTGTCCCTCCCCCCCTCCCCCCCTCAGTGAGGGGTTGACACAATCAATCGCCGTGTTGCCCCCCCTGTTTAGCCTGTAAACCATCCCATGCTGCCCCCATGTGTGATGTCTTATCGGGGCCCCCCGCATGCAGGCTTTGCTGGATGTGGGTTTGTCTCCTCTTCTGTTGTGTGTTCTGTGCCATCTTTTTTTTATGTGTGTGTGTGTGTTGGTCTGTCTCTGTCTTTTGTGCGTTTGTCTGTCTGCTGTTGCTGTTGTCTGTTCTCTCTCTTCTCTCTCTCTCTCTCCCCTCTCTCTCCTCTCTCTCTCTCT
>CM054134.1:106001763-106004263 GCA_028751875.1 Rapana venosa
ACACACCATCACCCCCCCCCCCCCCCCCCCCCCCACACACCACACAACACGATTGCGTATGTCTATTCACTAACTAAAATCCCTTTACCTCAAATAACTCTATACACATATACCTACCTTTGTACTCGCAAATTATTTATTTAATTGTTATTGCTCCCTTCAGAAATGGTGTTTGGAGAAACTTCATGAATAAACGAGGTATGAAGAACGTAAGGTGGAAAAAGGCAGCGAAAACAAGAAATAAATAAATAAAGATGGAAAGAGAGAACAGGAAGAAACGTGTAAAGAAAATAAGAATGAAAAAATGAAAGAAAAGAAAGAAAGTAAAGGAAAGTAAAACAAACACATAGATAGATAAGATAGATTAGATAGATAGATAGATAGATAGATAGAATAGATAGATAGATAGATAGATAGATAGTAGATAGATGGATAGATAGATAGATAGATAGGTAGATTAGATGGATAGATAGATAGATAGATAGATAGATAGGTAGATAGATAGATAGATAGATAGATAGATAGATAGATAGATAGATAGATAGATAGATAGATAGATAGATAGATAGATAGATAGATAGATAGATAGATAGAGCTAGAGAGAGAGAGAGGAAAATAAAAACAACAAAAAGTTTATAACACAAACCAGAGAGAACAACCACCACAAACAACAACAACAAAGACCACAACTACAACGAAAATTAAGTGAAGAACAGAGAACACCCTCAGATAAAAATAAAAGAAGTATAACAAAACCCACGCCAACACAGATTGCCAAACTTTGACATCAGCCACTTTTATAAGCAATACACGGAACACGAAAAAAAAATCATGGAAAACTTGATCCAAACACCGCCCTATAATGATGTCTCAATCTGGTTCAAAGTGAACACCCTTCTCAGTCTCTTCTCAGCTAAGCAGGCTGGAAAATAGTTCAAGAGGGTGTAACACTAAGTAACAAAACCAAAGACGAAGGGAAGAAGGGAAAGAAAAACAAAAAAAAAGGAAAAATAGAGCAAAAAAAAAGAAAGCAAATAGAGAGAGAAGGATGGAAATTGCGGTTCTATGAGTTGTTGAAGATATTGGAGAGAGTCCGAGTAGGGCAGCTATGCCTGCCTCCTCCTGGATGCCAAGAGCTTACCTCATCTCGCTCTACGACTTAACTACAGCTTCATCTGCACTGTAAGGCTGTATACAGACAGAGAGAGAGAGAGAGAGAGAGAGAGAGAGAGAGAGAGAGAGAGAGAGAGACAGACAGACAGACAGACAGACAGACAGACAGACAGACAGACAGACAGACAGAGATATGTAGAAAAAAAAATAGAGAGAGAGACAGACAGAGATATATAGAGAATATATATATAGAGAGAGAGACAGACAGACAGACAACACACAGACATATATAGGAACAGAGAGATATAGACACACACACACAATATATATATATATATATATATATATATATATATATATAGAGAGAGAGAGAGAGAGAGAGAGAGAGAGAGAGAGAGAGAGAGAGAGAGAATTTCAGTTCAAGCCCTTGTCATTATTTAGGAAAACTCTGTAAACAAATTGTGTTCAAGTGTCAATAAGCCTTTTTAAACCAAAAAAATGTTTCTTGTCATAATTTGTTTTTGAAGAAAGACAGACACATAGACAGACAGACAGAAGAGAGAGAGAGATAGATAGATAGATAGAGAGAGAGAGAGAGAGAGAGAGAGAGAGAGAGAGAGAAAGGGACAGAGACAGACAGACTGATCGATATACAGGCAGAGAGAGAAATATGACAGATATGATATAATATCACACACACACCACTCACACACTCACACACACACACACACAACACAACACCAACACACACACACCACCACCACGCGCACCCGCGACGCGCCCGCCACAAACACACACACACAACACACACACACACACACACACACAACACAACACACCACACCACAACACAACACCACCACACCACACACACACACATACACAACACACACACAACACAACACAAACACACACACACACAATACAACACACACACACACCACACACACCCCAACACAACACAACACACACCACACACACACACACACACACACACCACACCACACACACCACACACACACACACACACACACACACACACACACACAACACACAATACTGGAGGGAGTATATTAGCATCCACTAGCACCAGCCAAGAGAGGCCACCGCGCCAAAACGATAATGATGACATAACACCACAGCTACCATACCACACAGTATTGCGTCAAAGCGCACCACATCACACCGAGGTGACACTCAGTGCATCTATCATACAGTAAGTTATGTATGTTTGTCCGTCGCGTCCGACGATGACCACCAAAACAGCAAGGAGGCAGCTGCTGTTTTGGAAACTGGGCAGAAATTTGATTATAGTGGAGATGCCTTGCTTGCCCACAGTACATCCCCACTCTCTCGACCATGTGGGCATAAGGACAGTCAGCGTTGG
>CM054134.1:106009263-106011763 GCA_028751875.1 Rapana venosa
TCCTCGCGTTCGATGAAGAAGAAGCGGCTTGAGATATCAGGCTCATACCGACCATTCTTAATAGATCATGTTCTATCCCAAACGGACGCCTAATATCCTCCAGCCAATAAACGCTATGTTTGAAGCTCATTGCCATGTTGTGCGCATGAACGTGTGTGTGTGTCTTGTGTATGTATGTGGCTGAAATCTCAAAACTTGCCGCGACCTTATCTTTCCACATCTTTCAAAACTTTTTTTGTGTGGCAATTCGTCCTTCTGACACTGACAGTTCCAAACAAACAGGTTCAAACAGTCTGTCTGAACCGTATGGTTGAAAAGGTCAGTGTGTCACTGGCTTAAGTGGAATACAAGTGCACAAAGCACAACGAACAAGAGCCTGTCAGCTCGAACAGGGGAGGTAAATGAGGGGGCAAAGTGGCAGTGACAGGAGCGGCTGGCAATGCTAGACCCTGCCTGTCTCCACCATTAGTACTGACTACAGGGATACATCCCTTCCCCTCCCCCCCACCCAGCCCCTCCCTACTCCCCCCCCCCCCCCCCCCCTCCCTTAACTCTCCCACTCCATTATCATCCTTATTAACTCTGAAGGCTTGGCTACACACCACCTTTACTTCTTGCCATTTCCCCTTCTGTTTTCGTATATTACTCTTGCATTCATACCAGCACGTTCTAAGGCATCGACAGAAGAAGAAAAAAATTGTTTGTGAAAGACTAATCTCTGACTTAAAACTTATGTCATTTTGCACAAATTTAGTAGGCTTGAATTCTTTAAAAAAAAAAAATTTTTTAAAAGAGCAAGCACTGTACCCTCAGTCCTTTGTCATCTGCTAGCTTCCTTACCGCGATATGCATGCGCGGAGGAGGGTGGGGGGTGAGGGGGAAGGGGACCTGGGGGGGGGGGGGGGGGGGACGGGGGAGGAACTGTATGAACACAAGAAATCCCCATGTGATGATCATTTCCAAATTTCTCATGACTACCTGGTATTGCTCTATATCCTCAATCCCAAAATCAAGTACACAGTGCATTTTTTCATTCTTTTTAAAAAAAAATCAGTGAAATTCGGCATACTTTTTTCCCCCTATCACTTTATAGAAAGATACTACATCACCCGGAAGCTAAAGATGGAGTATAGCCTTTATGTCACCGTTAGAAACCACCCCCATTCCTGCTTTGTGCGTCGGCCGTCATTCCGCCATGCGGCATTACGTCAGTGCTGCAAGCGTAGGTATTCAGTCTGCATGCGTCACATCGCTATCAGGTGCGATGTCAGTACTGGCACTGTGTTGTTTGTTCTGCTTCGGTATGTAATAAATTAATAATCCCCCTTATCTAGTGTCAGGGATTGGCTTCATAGGTTTTTGTGTTTTTTTCGTTTTGTTTTTTGCTGTTCTTGTTGTTTTGTGACTGCATCATACTGTCAGTGACGAACGATGAACGGGAACGCTATAACAGGAAAACAAAATGTAGTTGAAGACTAACAAGGAAACAGACAGAGAAAAAGACTAAGGCAAAACAAGCCCACAAAGGAAAAAAAATGATAATAGACAGGAAGCAAGCAAACTTTAAGCAAGAAAAAAACCCTCCAAAACCTTACCCTCTTAACACCCCCACCCACCATCCCCATCCCCACACAGAAAAGAAAAGAGACAAACAGGGCACGCGACTGAGAGAGAGAGAGAGAGAGGGGGGGGGGGGAGGGAGAGAGAGAGCCCAAACAAACAAGCTGAACAGAAACTGATTCACTCTCTCTCTCTCTCTCTCTCTCTCTCTCTCTCTCTCTCTCTCTCTCTCTCTCTCTCTCTCTCTGTTAGGCTAAAAAGAAAAGAAACACACACACACACACACACACACACACACACACACACACACACACACACACACACACACACACTGTCAGACTTAAAAAACCCAGAAAGAACAAGAAAATGACCCTGAATCAGAACACTACCCCCGCTCCGACCCCCACCCTCGTCAATTTACTGTCACTTCTTTTTCGTCATAAAGATGTTAAATCTAACACTAAACCGAGGCCCAACCAGGACCACCACCACCTTCACAACAACAACGATAACAAAAAATGAATAGCATGTTTACCAAACTGGTAGATAGATAGATAGATAGATAGATAGATAGAGATAGATAGATAGATAGATAGATAGATAGATAGATAGATAGATAGATAGATAGATAGATAGATAGAGATAGATAGATAGATAGATAGATAGATAGATGTCAAATTCAAATCAAAGTCAAACTTTTATTTTCAGATGGTACATTGAATAAGCAGTGCATTTGCTTTGTTTCATCAAGCCATCTATCTAAAAAAAAAAAAAAGAGAGAGAAAAAAAGATGTATGTTTGTCCGTCGTGTCCGCGACGATGACCTCCAAAACAGCAGAGGAGGCAGCTGCTGTTGATAATATATATGCAGACATAGAATTTTTTTTTAAACCCAACCTAATCAATGATAAACCATACAAATCAATGTAAATGTGTATGT
>CM054134.1:106019263-106034263 GCA_028751875.1 Rapana venosa
CTATCTGCCTCATGTCCAACCAGGACTTCTGTCTATCTGCCTCATTGTCCCCCCAGACTTCGCTATCTGCCTCATTGTCCACAAAATTTTTTCTATCTACTGCCTCATTGCCACACCAGACTTCGTCTATCTGCCTCATTGTCCACAGGACTTCTATTCATCTGTCCCACTGGCGCCGTCCACGCTGTCCCCCTCCAGCACGTTCCTTCCTTGCCGAGCGGGGGATTAATGGTTAGGCTGTGGAGATGAGGGAAAAAAGAAGACCTGGACCAACCTCACACTGTGTGCCCTGAAAACACCTCCCTCCCTCCCCCCCCCTGTCTGTGGTCACATCAGGGCGGACGACAAGGGAGGAAGGCAGCCAGCACAACCTCTCACACGCCTGCTGCTTCCCTCCCTCCTCCCACTCACACAGCTGGTCAAGCAGGCCGCAGGAGTTTCAGGTTGTCGTCACCTGCCTGCGGGATTCGGGATCGCCACCAGCGCAATTCTCCCCTCAGGACAATTGAAAGGAGACGATGAGTGGTCGAGTGGTTTAACCGTCCACTTAACCCGCCTGGTGAATCGTGGTCAATCTCGGCAACGGCGTCTCGTGATTCCCCCCCCCCCCCCCCCCCTCCCCCCCTTCCCCCGTTCGTCAGAGTTGAGTTGGGTAACCTCATCAGTGTGATGAGCCTGTTGAGTGATGAGTGAGGATGCCTTTCCACACGAGGTGACTTTATACAGTGATTTAGGGCCCGCAGTATTTAAAGACTTAGCTGAAGTGACGGGAAAGTGTAAGCTTTATCTATTACAGAGCCCAGTCTCCTGGTTGAAGGCGGGTTGTTTGTCCATGCAGGTCTTCCCTGTCTCCATACAGCTTGTCCCGTGAATAAAGGTGCGGATTTGTACCATCTCCTATGTCAACTTAAAGTGCAAACTTGCCAGTGTCTCTATTCCCTTCGAGTACATAACACATACGGAATATTAAATTTATATGCGCGTTATTTATGTGTCAGCGTTCGGTGGGTTACGGAAACACGAACATACCCAGCATGCATCTTGCATTAAAAAATGAGCTGCTTTGAAGTGGGAATGTGTCGGCTGAGGCCAGCAGGCAGACCTCCTGTAGAGTGACAAGCTCAGGAGAACAGGCACTAAGCAATCCACCCAATAAGGGAACTCAGAGAGAGAGAGAGAGAGAGAGAGAGAGAGAGAGAAGAGAGAGAGAAAAGAGAGAGAGAGAGAGAGAGAAGAGAGAGGAAAAAAGAGAGGTAGAGAGAGGAGGGGGAGAAGGGGGGGGGGGGGGGGGGGGGGGAGAGAGAGGAGAGAGAGAGAGGAGAGAGAGAGAAGAGCAAGAGGAGAGAAGGGAGAGGGGGGGGGAAAGAGAGTGGAGACAGACGCATAAGGGCAAAAAAAGCAATTTTAATCTAACTCACCAAAACGAAAACATTCACAAAATAAAGATACACACACACGTGCACAACAAAACACACACAACCACGCACGCAAAGCTCACATACACCCCTCCCCCCCCCCCCCCCCCACCCACACAAAACACTCACCACCCTCACCCCCACAATCATATAACAAACCTGCTGATAAAGCAAAACTTTTCCACCCCATCCTTCCCAGTCATCCACCCCCTCCCCTCCCCACCCCCCCCCCCCCAACCCCTTCCCCCCACCCCCATCCCCAAACCCCCACTTCCTACCCCCCTCTTCCCCCCCTACCCCAATTCTTCCCAGACAGCAGAGCCGTAATCATGCGTAGCACCATTTCCCTTAACCTAACCTAGCTAGTCCCCCCTCCTGGTGTAGCCACTGGCCAGCCCCTCCCTCTCTCTCTCCCTCTAGTACTGCTGTGCACAGGGTCCTCGGCGGAAAGGGCACTCACTCACTTCACTCCCACTCACTCATCCAGGCCCCTCATCACGGGTGAGAGTCACTCACCCCAGCCTCAAATTTAAAAGATTGGAGCCAAGCGACCTATATCAAGAGTTCACAAAGTGAAGGGAACCAACTAGGCCAAAAAGGACCCGCAAAGGGCCCGCAGCTAGCCTAAACCAGCCGTGTGGTGTTTTGTTGTAGGACTCTAAATAGCCCGGGGTTTTTCCTCCCCTGCATCAGTGCATACTCTGTTCAGCTTTGGCCCCACGTTTTTATGAATAAACGCTGTCTTTTGTAGATGAACGGAATCGGGAAGCGATTGACGCTTGTGTTGTTAGTTCATTTTTTTCTTTTGTGTGGGTTTTTTCAGGTTGTTTTTTTGTTTTGGTTTTGTTTTGGTTGGTGGGTGGTTGGTTTTTTTTTTTGGCTAGAGCTCCAAGGTTCATTTATGATGAGATTTTTGCACATGCGACCCTTTCTTCCCACCATGAAGGTAGCCACATTCTGACTTCGGGGATGTATGCTGGATATATTTGCGTTTCCGTAAACCACCGAAGGCTGATATAAATTAAGGAACCTTTAACGTGTATGATTTCGATCTTCTGCATGTGTGTGTAAATACACACGAAGGGAATTACGGCACTGGTAGGTCTGCACTTGAAGTTGACCTGGGAGATAATAAAAATCCCCACCCTTAATTCATCAGACGTCACCTAGATTCGAACCCACGACTTCATGGATACATCATTATATTATGATCGCGGACATGGAATTCTTTTTTGTGTGTGTTGTTAATGGTTAGTTGCCAGACTAGTGGCGATGCAGCTTCCCTAGGGAAAGCAGCCCGAATTTCCCGCAGAGAAATCAGCCATGACTGGAAGTGCTATACAATACAATACAATGCAATGCAATACAACACGATACAAAGAAACGCGACATAATATAAAATAATAATAATAATAATAATGTATGGAATTTATATAGCGCTGAATCTTGTAAAGCAACAAATCAAAGCGCTCAGTTTTTTATTTTATTTTATACCACTTTAAGTCACGAGATTTCTCTGCGTGAAATTCGGGATGCTCTCCCCAGGGAGGGCGCGTCGCCACAAGAGCAGCGCCACCTTTTTTTGTCTTTTTTTGTGTGTCTGCAACTGTATTTGTTTCCCTATCAGAGTGGACAGTTATATACAAGTGCTCACATGGGGCACCCAAAGTTCACTACTGAAGCAGACTTTTGGACAAAGCCAATGACCCTTAACAATACAAAGTCCACACTAACACTACCCTAGGGCAACTATTATGAATGATTTTCCCAACATTTTTATCAGTTGTGGCTTAGTTAACAATACAAAGTCCACACTAACCTAGGGCAACTATTATGAATGATTTTCCCAACATTTTAAACAATGCAAAACAACACAATACAATATACCACAATACAACACAACATAAACCCAACACCACCACAAAACATAGCCCAACTCAACACAACCCAATCCAACCTATCCCAACCCAATCCAACCCAACACAGCTTTTCAACAGAAAATAAAGCCCTCAAGGTATCTGCTGTACAGCTCACGAAACATCTCTGTATTTTATTATAATTATACCTCGAAACCTGCCTGCCTGCCTGCCTTGCCTGGTAGCACTACACTGCTTTGGTGAAGTTGAATGGGGCCTGTGCTGATTCTATTCTGGGCTCTCCCTGTGCCTTGAGGCTACAACAGGTAAAACAGTGATGGGAAGAGAAGAGAAGAGAAGGTCATTGCTGCATGCAGCCTATTTATCTTCCATCACCGCTGTACCCTCCTGCCTGTCTTCCTCCTTCACCTCTGTGGGTATTCACTGGGGCGCTCGTGTATTGCTTCAGTCAGTGTTTTCGTTAGTTGCTGTTGCTTCAGTCAGTATTTTCGTTAGTTACTATTGCTTCAGTCATACTTTCGTTAGTTACTATTGCTTCAGTCAGTATTTTCGTTAGTTACTATTGCTTCAGTCAGTATTGTCGTTAGTTACTATTGCTTCAGTCAGTATTTTCGTTAGTTGCTATTGATTCAGTCAGTATTTTCGTTAGTTACTATGGCTTCAGTCGGTATTTTCGTTAGTTACTATTGCTTCAGTCAGTATTTTCGTTAGTTACTATTGCTTCAGTCAGTATTTTCGTTAGTTACTGTTGCTTCAGTCAGTATTTTCGTTAGTTACTGTTGCTTCAGTCAGTATTTTCGTTAGTTACTATTGCTTCAGTCAGTATTTTCGTTAGTTGCTATTGATTCAGTCAGTATTTTCGTTAGTTACTATTGCTTCAGTCAGTATTTTCGTTAGTTGCTATTGATTCAGTCAGTATTTTCGTTAGTTACTATGGCTTCAGTCGGTATTTTCGTTAGTTACTATTGCTTCAGTCAGTATTTTCGTTACTTACTATTGCTTCAGTCAGTATTTTCGTTACTTACTATTGCTTCTTGCTTGGGTGACATATGAGGCTGATTGTGCGGTAATTATGGCATTGTTGTAGATTTCCTTTCTTGGGGAGGGTGATGATGAGTGACTGCGTCCATGGTGTTGGCCATTTTCCTGTCTGCCAGATCTTGTTGCAGATTCTTAGTAGGGCGCTGATCATGGCTTCCCCTCCAGCTTGGACCAACTCAGCTGGAATGTTGTCAGCCCCTGCTGACTTCCCCTTTTTCAGCGATCTGACTGCTGTTTCCACTTCTTCTCGGAGGATAGGGTGACTGTCTGTGTCTTTGCTTTCGGGTACATTAAGGACTTCTGGATCTCCTGCGGTTCTATAGTTATACAGGTCGGAGCAGTATTCTGTCCATCTGTTCAGAATATCCTGGTCGTCAGTGAGACACTTCCCATTTTTGTCTTGGATTGTTAAACCTTTTCTCTGTTTCGTGCTAGTCAGGTCTTTCACCAGCTGATATGCTTTCTTGCTATTGTTTTTCTTGATGTTCTCTTCAATGTCTTGGCACTGTTCACCGATCCATTTCTCTTTTGCCTCCGTCATGGACTTCCTGATTCTTTTGTTGACTGCCCTATATTGTTCTGCTCTTTCTTTGTTTCATTTTTCTTTTTCTTCAACTCTCTACGCTTGTCGCATAGTTGTAGGATGTTAGGTGTGACCCATGGTTTTTTGACTGGTCGGCGTTTGCCAAGAAGCTCGTTTGCTGTTTCAGTCACTGCTGTATTGAAACTATTCGTCAGTGTGTCTATGTCTGAGTCTAACACAGTGAGTGCTGCAAACTTTCCACCTATCCTTGCTTGAAAAATTTCTAATACCTCTGGGTCCTTCAGCTTCTCGGGGTCAAATTTGATCCTGATGTTGTTCCGCTTGTGGATTTTCTTTAGACGTAGTCGGAAAGTCATCATCACAAGATCATGATCACTCCCTATGTCTGCTCCTGGAAAACTTCGTGTCTGTGCGATGTTAACGCTAGACTGAAACCGTCTTTTCACCATGATGTAATCTATTTGGTTGTGGTGTTCTCCATTTGGGCTATGCCATGTCCATTTTCTGGATTTCTTGTGTGGGCCAAGTGTATTCACTAGCTGGAGGTGGTTGTTACTGGCAAACTCCAGGAGTCTCAAGCCTCTTTCATTTGATTGGTTATTACAATGTGGCCCACAAACGCCCTCCCAGTCTTTCCATGCATCTTCTCCTACCTTGGCGTTCCAGTCGCCTTGCACAACGAGGATGTCTTTCTTGGGTGTTTGATTCAGAACCTCTTGTAGCTGGTCATAAAATTCTTCTACGGCTTCATCTGTGCAGTCTGATGTAGGGGCGTATGCCTGTACTATAGTTATGTTAAAGGGGGTTGCTCTCAGGCGGATGGTAATAAGTCTGCTGGACACAGGCTGACAGCTCATGACGGTGTTCACGGTGTCTTTGTGAACGAGAAACCCCACGTCGTGTTCATGTTTATCCTGTTTTCCACTGTAGTATAATTTGTGGTCTTCCTGGGTCGTTGTTTCTCCCATGTTTTTCCACCTGACTTCGCAGAGCCCAAGGATGTGCCAATGATATCTGGACATCTCATGTGTCAGTTCTTCCACTTTGCCTGCAGCTCTTAGTGTCCGTACATTCCATGTGCCAATGATGGTGTTGTGTCTGGCACGAATTTTGCTGCGTTTTACATCAGTAGCATACTTTCGACATCTGTCCTGATGAGCAACAGAAGGCGCGGTCCTTGGTAACCCGGGCGACGACCGATCCGGTATGGAGATTCTGGCTGTCTTTGTCATTGGTGTATCTTGGGCAAATCAAACCTGGCGGAGCCCATCCCTCTCCAGGTCGGATTTTTTGGTTGGGTTTACTCCCCACATGTCATGCTGCAGATAATATTGAATAGACTGAAGCCACAAGCAGAGACCATCATTGCTGAGGAACAAGCAGGTTTCAGAGCAGGGCGCAGCACAACAGAACAGATATTCAACCTCAGAATACTATGTGAGCGGTACCTTCAACATCAACAAGACCTATACCACGTATTTATCGATTTTAAGAAGGCATTTGACAGGGTGTGGCATGCAGCTTTGTGGGCAACCATGAACTTGTACAGCATCAATGCAAACCTGATCAGAGTCATCAAACAGCTGTACAGCGAGGCCACCAGTGCAGTGTACTACAACAACAACATTGGAGAATGGTTTCGAACAACAGTTGGAGTAAGGCAGGGCTGTCTACTCTCACCCACTCTTTTCAACATCTTCCTTGAGAGAATCATGGCTGATGCACTGGAACATCATGAAGGATCAGTCAGCATTGGTGGCAGAACTATCACAAACCTCCGCTTCGCAGATGACATTGATGGAATAGCAGGATCAGAAAAAGAGCTTGCCAGCCTAACAGAACACTTGGATAAGGCCTCCAAAACATACGGCATGGAAATCAGTGCAGAGAAGACCAAACTGATGACTAATAACACCAACGGCATTAGCACTGATATCAGGGTTAATGACCAGAAGCTGGAAACAGTTCAAAGCTTCAAGTACCTGGGAGCCATTGTATCCGACCAGGGATCCAAGCCAGAAGTAGTATGCAGGACTGCACAGACAATAACAGCTTTGTCAAAACTAAACAACATCTGGAGAGATAAGAATATCACACTTATCTCCAAGATCAGACTAATGCGCTCCCTTGTCATATCCATATTTCTGTATGCCTGTGAATCATGGACCCTGACTGCAGATTTGGAGAGAAGAGTACAGGCAGTGGAGATGAGATGCTTTCGGAGACTCCTTGGCATCTCCTACAAAGACCACATAAGCAACGAAAGCGTGCATAACAGAATCCAGCAAACCATTGGACCCTATGAGAACCTTCTAACGATCGTGAAAAAGCGTAAACTTAAGTGGTATGGGCATGTCACAAGATCCCAAGGAATTACAAAGACAGTTTTGCAAGGCACTGTCCAAGGAGGAAGAAGAAGAGGCAGACCAAGGAAGAGCTGGGAGGATAACATCAGTGAATGGACAGGCCTAGAACTCAACAAAACCCTGAGAAAGGCAGAACAGAGAGAAGAATGGAGGGAACTGGTTGCTGAGTCTTTGAGGGTGCCCCCACGGTCGTCAGACTACGGGACAGATAGATAGAATAGATAGATAGACTATTGCTTCAGTCAGTATTTGCGTTTGCTTCAGTCAGTATTTTCTTTAGTTACTATTACTTCAGTCAGTATTTTCGTTAGTTACTATTGCTTCAGTCAGTATTTTCGGTAGTTACTATTGCTTCAGTCGGTATTATCGTTAGTTACTATTGCTTCAGTCAGTATTTTCGTTAGTTACTATTACTTCAGTTAGTATTTTCGTTTGCTTCAGTCAGTAATTTCGTTAGTTACTATTACTTCAGTCAGTATTTTCGTTTGCTTCAGTCAGTATTTTCGTTAGTTACTATTGCTTCAGTCGGTATTTTCGTTAGTTACTATTGCTTCAGTCAGTATTTTCGTTAGTTCCTATTGCTTCAGTCAGTATTTTCGTTAGTTCCTATTGCTGCAGTCAGTATTTGCGTTAGTTCCTATTGCTTCAGTCAGTATTTGCGTTAGTTCCTATTGCTTCAGTCAGTATTTGCGTTAGTTGCTATCGGCCTTTATTTACCCAGTACAGAGCTGTCTGTCTATCGCACAGACAGGTTAACCTAGTGGCTTCTGCATTTTTTCCCCCAAGAGACAGTTAAAAGATAACACTTCTCTCTTATGCCGAAGCCGGATGCGCTGGGCCTGACTTGTCAGGCGCTTAACGGCAGCGTGACGCATTTTCGGTCATAGGCCTATGACAAACAAAAATTTATTGCTGTCTATGGGGAAAATTGACGACGAAGAAGAACCTTTGATGGGAATAGTAAAATAAAAATAGAAAAGATTAAAAAATAGATAGATAAGATAAAAAGAGAAGAGAGAAAGAAGAAAAAGGAAAAATAGATAAAAGGAAAAAGAAAAAAGAAAAGATAGATAGATAATATAATAGATAGATAGATAGATAAAGGGGGGGGGGGGGGGGGGGGGGGGGAAATTGATTGATAGTTTAATAGCCCGTCAATTTTGGGAACCATCCCCCGGGTGGAAAATACAGGAAAACCTTTCAGGGTAGGAAAAAAACCTCGCAAAACCAAAACCCTCACCATTGGTAAAACCTCGGTTTCTTGGGTCGAGGAACAAAAAAAAAATTTGCTAGAAAACGTAGGAAAATGCGGGCAGCCCCAACACAAGACAAAACAAAAAAAAAAGGGACGGGTAATTACTGACCCCAGCAAAATCAAAGGGATTTCTTTTTTTGTACCGTTGGGGATAAAACCCGGGTAAAAAACAAAAGAGCTACACTTAATACTTTTTTTATGAAAATGTCAACCCCCAAAAAAAATAAAAGGGGTCCGTGACGCAAACATCCTATTTGTTGACCCCTCTCTTCTAAAGAAAGGACCCAAACAATCAAAAGTAACAGCAGCAACAAAAAACAACAAAACTGAAGGGTGAAAGCAGATAACCCAACCTCGCAAAAACTTTTTTTTACCCCGGGAAGCAAAACCTTTGCGGGCGGACGCGCTTAATAATTTTCACAAAAAAATTTTACTGCTTTTTTTTGCTTCACACAAAAACACACACTCCCCACACACACACACACGCACACACACCCACACACAAACACACAAAAAACACACACCACACACACATACACCCTTTTCAAAAGAGAGAGAGAGAAGGAGAAGGGGAGGAAGAGAGAAGAGAGAAGAGAGAGAGAGAGAGAGAGAAGAGAGAGAGAGAGGGGAGAGAGAGAAGAACTCGAAATCGAACTCGAATATTTATTCACAAAAAAAACCATTGGCCCTACATGAAGGGGGGGTTTCCCCAACTGCTTAAGGGATTTTGGTGGGGGGGAAAACAAAATTTAAAACAAAATTTACTGAAAACAAAAAATCGGGCCCCAAAAATATACTTGGATAACAAAACTCTCTTTTCTGAAAACTTTACCAAATATAAAACGAGGGTTTTGGGGAAAAAAACCCGAAGAGGGCTTGATTCCAGGAGTAAAAAGATCTAAAAAAAATTAAAGGGTGTCCCCACTATTTTAAAAAAAAGATGCAATTCTGCCTAAAACCCCCCTAATACTGGACAGCAAAAACACAAAATGTATTTCCCCCCCGGTCTTGCTTGAGGAAAAGAGACAGATGCAGGGCAAAGAGAAAAGAGATAAAACAACAACACCAAAAAACACAGAGATTTGGACTGGGCGGACCTGCACCCCCCCCCCCCCCCCCCCCCCCCCCCCCCCCCCCTCATTTTCCCCAAAACTACCCCAACCCAAAACTGCAATGACGAAAAGACCAGCCATTGTCCCCTTTACAGAAAAGTCTACTACAAAAAAAAATATATTAGGTGGGATGGTGGTTTTCTTTTTTTTGTTTTTGTTTTTTCTGTCTGTCTGTTTTTTTAAACAAAAAATCACATTTGGATAGGAGTTTGATATAGGGGGAAAAAATGTGTTTTCTTTTTCCCATTTTCTTTCTGAAAAAATCCATTTCACCGAAATAGAACGAGACGAATAAAAAATGGTTAAAAACAATGGAGCAATCACGGAAAGACAGGCTGCAATGTTTTTTTGAAATTGTTTTATTTCATTACAGTAGAAAATCTTTTTGTTTTGGGCCGTAGATACCAAAACAACTTTATTTTTATTTTTTTTTAAAAATCGCTGCGCCCCGCGCGCCAACACACCCCAAAACTACACACACTACACACACACCTTACACAACACACACACCCTACAAACACACAACCCCAAAACACACCCCTACACACACACTAAATACACACAACACCCCCCCCCCCCCCCCCCTCCCCCCACACACACACACAAAACCACACACACACACACACAAACACACACACACACGTCCCCTTTGGGGGAGACTGTAAACCGAGGTCCTGTGTGTAACGCACACAGAACATCTTGCGCACATGTTAAAACCCGTTCACTTTTGGAAGATGGGGGCTTTTGTGAAAAAGCAAACACACGGGGACTGGATGTAAAAAAGCACATGATGCTTTTTCCATTATCTTCGAAATAAAAGAATGAATCAAAAATAAAAAAATGAACACACGCAACAAACAACAAAAACCACCCAAACAACCCACACAAACACCCACAAACACACACACAACAACACACACAAACAACACACAACACGCACACTACCACACAACACAATACACACACACACATACCACACACACACACAACAAAACACACACCAACGCCACACAACACAACAACAAACCCACCCCACACACACAACACACCAAAAACACCACACCACAACACCAAACCACACAAACAAACACACACTAACACACAACACACCACACACAAACACATACACAACACCACAACAAAAAACCACCCACAAAAACACACCACACCACAAAAACCACACCAAACACAAAAAACCCTCCCCCACATCACAAACACAACACACACAACACAAACATACACAACACACACAACACAGCACCCACACACAACACACCACAAAAAAAACACCACACTACAACATAAACAACACCCCCCCCACACACACACACAACACACACACAAAAACCCCCCCCCCCCCCCCCCCCCCTCAACCACAAAAACACACAAACACCCCCCCCCCCCCCCCCACAACACCACACACACACAACCACACACAAAACAAAAACCCCCCCCCACACACACACCACACACACACAACCACATGCACACACACACACACACACAAACACACCACACAAAAACAACAACACACCCAACCCCCCCCCCCCCCCCCCCCCCCCCCCCCCCACACACAAAACACAATCACAAAACCACACACACAACAATACACCACACACACACTGCAGGGTCAGTTCTCTAGGGCCCACTACCCCTACATACAAAGCAAGCGTCAGTCAGAAACAGTGCCAGCCCCCTTTTGGCCTCCTTCACTACCATGCAAGAAGAACCCAGCACGGGGGAAAGAAACCCCCTTCCTTCTCGTCTCCCTTTGACTCCCCCGTTTGGCCGATGTCTGTCAGTCGTTTTTTTTGTCTTCTGTCTATTTCTCTCTCTCCTCTCTCCTGCCTGTCTGCTTTCTGTCTATTTACTGTCTGCCTTTTGTCTGTTCCCTGCCGTCTTTATTTCTCTTTCTGCCCGTCGTCTGACTTTTGTGCTTCTGTGTTCTGGGTTCTACCTCTTTTCTCCCTGAAGTCATCCTGTATAAATATTATGCTGTGTATGATACTGGCATTGCCCCTCCATGGGAAGCTCGGGCCTTCATGAAAAAAACTATCTCTGTCTGCCCTCTGTCTGTTCTGTCTCTGTCTGTCTGTTTCCTTGCTTGTTTCCTTTTTGTCTGACCTTCCTTTTGTCTTTTAAACAAAGATCACATGTTAAAAAAGCAAGGTCATCATCATCAATAACAACAACAACAACAACAACAACAACAACAACAACCAAACAGATTGGGGAGGGAGCCGGGGTAGCCTAGTGGTTAAGCGCTGTGCTCGTGATCTGACGGCCCGGGTTCGAGCCTCCAACGAGGTGCCCGTTCCATGGGAGATTTTCTCTAAGCGTTAACATCAGTACGATCTCCACTCCCCCGAAAGTCCTTCAAATGAGACTATAAGCTGAGAGGTTCCCTGTACGGACCAACACAGAACACCTTGCGCGCACGTTAAAGCCTGTTCCCCCTTTAATTCAGAGTTGGCCCTGTTTGCTGGTAGGAGCGGATGAGAAGTCTTTTTTTTTTTTTTGTTAAAAAGCGCATGCACACTGCTGCCATGTTTAGACATCAGGGATCGACATTAAGCGTTGCCCGACTGTCCCAGGCAACTGAATCGCCGATTCGGGCAAGTGAAGTTCACGGTAAACTTGCCCGACTTATCTTATGCTCGACGCTGACCGTCCAGAAGAGGATAAATTATGCGTACTATGTGTGTGCATTTATATGTCATTTAAATCACTGTACAGTGTGTGCGTGTTTGCTATGCATGCACTATATCTTAAAAGTTCAGTTTTGATACACATGATTTTAGTGAGGTTATGTGGGCAAGTGCAAAACCAATTCGGGCAAGCGATTTTTCCTGTGACTTGCCCGACTGGGCAAGTGGGAAAAAAAAGTTAATGTCGATCCCTGGACATCATCCCCGAAGTCGGAATGCGGCTACCTTAAAAGTGGGTCAAAACGGTCGCGTACCCGCAAAAATTTCACCATTGGTGAACCCCGGAGCTCTAGCCGAGGAACGAAAACAAACAGACGGAAAAACGAACGAACGGGGGTGAAAAAAACAAAAACAAGGGACGCTGTTGCCAAGTGGGTCCAGACCGTGTGACTTCAATCCCGTGGGTCCATTGAGTCGTGGGTTCGCGTCTCGGCTGCAGCGTCATCTGGTGAAGTAAGGATGGAAGTTTTTCCACGATCTCCCAGGACAACTTAATTAAAGTGCAGACCTGCCAGTGACGGACGCCATAAGCGAGTGGTTAAGACCGTTTGACTCCAATCCCATGGGTCCATGAAGTCGTGGGTTCGAATGTAGGAGGCGTCTGGTGAATTAAGGTGTGGGGATTAGTACTATCTCCCATGTCAACTTAAAACTTCAGGCCTATACCAGTGCTTTAAGCCCCTTCACGCACAAGATCATAAAATTATATGCAAAGTAAAGATCCGTAATTCATGTCAACGTACGGTGTGGGATGCAGAAACGCGAACAAAAATGAGCTGCTCTGAAGTGGGAATGTGTCGGCTGAGGCCAGCAGGCAGAGTGACAAGCACAGAAGAAGACTAGGCACTAAGCCATCCCATCAAATAAGGGAAGGCAAAGGAGAGAAGAGAAGAAAGAGAAGAGAAGAGGAGAGAAGAGAAGAGAAGAGGAGAGGAGAGAAGAGAAGAGAAGAGGAGAGGAGAGGAGAGAAGAGGAGAGGAGAGTAAAGAAGAGAAGAGGAGAAGAAGAGAAGAGGAGAGAAGAGAAAGAGAGAGAGAAGAGAAAGAAGAGAGAAAGAGAGAGAGAAGAGAAAGAGGAGAAGAGAAAGAGAGAAAGGAAAGAAAAGAGAGAGAAGAGAAGGGAGAAAGAAGAGAAGAGGAGAGGAGAGAAGAGAGAGAGAGAGGAAGAGAGAGAAGAGAAGAGAAGAAAAGAAGAGGAGAGAGAGAAGAAGAGAAGAGAAGAGGAGAGAGAGAAAGAAGAGAAGAGAAAGAGAAAAGAGAGAGAGAAAGAAAAGAAGAGAAGAAGAGAGAAGAAGAGAAGAAAGAGAAGAGAAGAGAAGAAGAAAGAGAAGAGAAGAAAGAGAAGAGAAAGAAGAGAAGAAAAGAAGAGAAGAGAAGAGAAGAGAAAGAAGAGAAAGAAGAGAAGAGAAGAGAAAAAAAAGAAGAAGAAGAGCAACGAAAGAAAGGAAGAGAAAAAAGGGGTGAGAAGATGAAGGAGCAGAGTAAGAAAGAAGAAACACACACTGAGAATACAAACAGAAGCAAACAAGCCAGCCAAACAAAAGAGGATCATGATCAAACTAAGTGCTTGGCTTGCAGTACTGATGAAGTCCGGCTCTTGTGTTTGTTTTGTTTTTATTTCTCCAGCCCTTAGACAACACTCTCATTGCATAATCATCAGCCCAAAGGTCAGACATTCCTCAGATTAGCCTAACCTTTCTCTGTGTGTGTATGTGTGTGTGTGTCTGTGTGTCTGTGTGTGTATGTGTTTCACCTTCAGAGCGTGCTACTACTCCCCTCTATTCCTCCCCTCTCTCCTCTATCGATTTCTGTGAGTTCCTATCCTCATTATATTCAGTAGGCTAAGCTTTTTCTTTTTGCCTCCCTCTCCCCGTATTTCTCACTTTTCCCCTTCTCTTTCTCTCTATCTTCCTATCTTTTCTTCCCAATCTTTTATCTCATTCTTTTTCATCCGAAGACGGGTTTTTTGTTTAGCTTTGGTTTTTTTATGTGAAAGGGATATGCTTTCTTATTTTATATTTTCTTCAATAGTGTTTCTCTTATATGTGTTCGTTTTAAGATTCCCCCCGACCCCCCCCCCCCCCCCTCCTCTCTCCTCCCTCTCTCTCTCTCTCTCTCTCTCTTTCTCCAGGACTTTTTTTTTAAAAACTGCTTTTTAACATGCTCCAAAATTACTTTTAAAGAAAACGATACTGGTGAAAGGGTACAAAAGTTTTTTTTTGAAATCTATTTAGGCCTATATATTTCCATACCACTGACACATATCAACATACTAGAATACCAGAACTAACAAAGCCTTTAAAGAAACAACCCTCTCAATTTGTTTTCCTTTTTTAAATCGAAGACTGCGTTTTTAAAAAAAATCAGATTTCAGTCGCTTGTGAAGGAACCACTGTGTGCCCACAAAAGTTTCATACACATTACGTTACTCCAAACCCGTTTATTCATAGCGAAACTAACGAATGCTTCACACACACGCGCGCTCGCGCGTTCGGGCGCGCACACACACACGCGCGCGCACACACACACGCGCGCGCACACACACACACACACACACACACACACACGGAAAAAAAGCAAGTATTTTGCTTATTCAATGTACCATCTGGAAATAAAAGTTTGACTTTGACTTTGACTTTGACTTTCACACACACACACACACACACACACACACACACACACA
>CM054134.1:106036763-106066763 GCA_028751875.1 Rapana venosa
AACACATTATGCTCTCTGTACAAACAAGACATATGTTTTTGCAACATAGTTAAGCATAGTTGTCTCTATCTTTCTTGTGTGTTCCTCTGTCTCTATCTCTTTGTCTCTTTCTTTCCAGTTGGACAAATCCTTCTATAATAACGTATTGAAGTAATACAATACTTTCGTAGACTTTTTGTCTGTCCTCCCTCTCATCCCTCTCTCTAAACTCTGTCTGAACTCAGTCTGTCTCTGTGTCAGTATTTATGTCTGATTTTATTTCGGCTGTCTGTCTCAGTATCTTTCTTTGTCTCTGTTCCATTTTGTCTATGTCGCTAGTAATGGGGGGTCGGGGGGGGGGGGGGGGGGGGGGGGGAGGGGGGGGTTTTTTTGTTTCTGTTTCTGTATCTCTGTCTCGGTCTCGGTCTCGGTCTTTTTCTGCTGTCTGTGAGAGAAGAGAGAGAGGAGAGAGGAGAGAGAGAGAGAGAAGAGACCGAGAGAGAGAGAGATGAGAGAGAGAGAGAGAAGATGAGGAGATGAGAGAGGAGAGGAGAGAGAGGAGAGAGAGAGGGTTTTTTTTTAGGGACATATTTAGGACCAAAGGCAGACACTTAGTTCGGCAAATCCAAGCACGAGCTCTGTCTAAAATGTCGCCAGAGACAAATCGGCTAAGCGACAATAATTGGGGCCTGAACATACCACTGTCTTTCGCTGCCAATAATAACATGACTACCTCTTCCATTTGTTTACTGTCACTGCAATAACATGTGCAAACAAAAGCACAAATAGAAACGAGTATATTTATGTGTATGTATGTAATACATATAGGCTACGTGTATATAAGTCTAGATATAATTAAATTCCTATATGTGTTTGTGTGTGTGAGAGAGAGAGAGAGAGAGATACAGACAGACAGACATAGAGGTAGAGATAGACAGAGAGAGACAGAGAGCCTAGGAGGAAAATAGAGAGTGACACGAATAATTTTCCTATCTGATACAAACAGTGTGGGGCCCTCCTAGAATATTTCTTTTTTTTTTCGTCTTTTTTTTCTTTTTTTTTTTTTTTTTTTCTTGTTGTAGTTTCTTTGTTTATTTTTCTCTTTTTTTTTTTTTTTGGGGGGGGGGGGGGGGGGGGGGGGTTGTATGCCGTACAAAGATTGAAGACACCAGGCATATTTCATTGTGCTGTAGGTGCCTCACTAGGCTAGCGTGATTTCTTGTTTCTCTGGAAACAATGAGTGCAGCTGCAGGACACACCATGCACTAGTGAGGATACAGCTTAATTAACAATGATAGATAAAGGGGGGGTGCAGAGGGAGGTGGACCTTTAACAGAAGCTCGTGGGTACTGATATGTACTTTCTGAGCCACCTTTCAGAGAAATGTATTATCATGATCATACCTTTTGATATCCTCATATCCCAATTCACGCAGACACACACACACACACACACACACACACACACACACACACACACACAGAACCTGGCCTGACATGGCAAACCAAGTGACATTTCACTCTTTCAGAGAGACAGACAACAAACAAGTAGACATACAGGGCAGAGGACAGTATCTGGTTGTCACCTCCAATCAATGTCACACCCCAAATCTCGCAAACAGACAGCAAACAAACAGACAGACAGACAGACAGACAGACAGACAGACAAAGAGAGAGACAGACAGATAGTGACAGAATCTTGGCCGACATTTCCAACCAACGGCATATCCCAATATGGCTGAGACAGACAGACAGACAGACAGACAGACAGACAAACAGACGCAATCTGGTCCAACACCTCCCACCGACCCTCATATCCCAAATGATTTCCAGAGGCAGACAGATAGACAGACAGACAGACAAAACAAACAGACAGACAAAACAGACAGACAAACAGACAGACAAAACAAAAACAAAACAGACACAATCTGGTCCAACACCTCCCACCGACTCATATCCCAAATGATCTCCAGAGGCAGACAGACAGACAGACTGACAGACAGACAGACAGACAGACAGACAGACAGACAGACAGACAGACAGACAGACAGACAGACAGACAGACTGACAGACAGACAGACAGAAAAACAGACTCAATCTGTTTCGACACCTCCCACCAACGTCATATCCCAATCTCACTTCTTCATGCCCTGAAAATGAAGGGGGGGGGGGGGGGGGACCAACTGAACAGCAGCAGGAATTCATTTTGCAGGTAAGTAAAACCACGGCTCTTCTGCACACAGCAAGAAAGAAAGAAAAGAAAAAAGAAAAAGAAGAAAAGAAAGAAAAAGAAAGAAAGAAAGAAAGAAAAGAAAGGGAAAAGAAGGAGAAAAAGAAAAGAAAAGAAAGAAAGAAAGAAATAAAGAAACAAAAGAAAAGAAACAAAGAAAGAAGAGATAGAAAGAGAAGAGAAAAGAAAAGAAAAGAAAGAAAAGAAAGAAAGGAAAAGAAAAGAAGAGAAAAAAGACAACAACAAAAAAGAAAAAGGAAAGAAAGAAAGACAGAAAAACGGAAAGAAAGAAAGAAAAGAAAAGAAAGAAAGGAAAAAGACACAAAAAAAGAAAGACAAAAGAAAGAAGGAAAGAAAGAAAGAAAGAAAAGAAGGAAAAAAAAAAAAGAGAAAGGAAAGAAAGGAAAAAAGAACAGAAAGTAAGAAAAAAAGAAAAAGAAAAGAAAGAAAGGAAAGAAAGAAAAGAAAAGAGAAGAAAAGAAAAGAAAGAAAGAATAAGACAAAAAAGAAGACAAAAGAAAGAAAGAAAGAAAGAAAAAGAAAGAAAAAGAAAGAAAAAGACAAAAGAAAGAAAAGAAAAGAAAAGAAAAAGACAAGAAAAAGAAAGAAATAAAAGAAAGAAAGATAAAGAAACAAAGAAAGAAACAAAGAAAAGAAAAGAAAAGAAAGAAAAAGCTGGGACGGTGGGATAGAACGGTTTAGTCTTCCTCTCACATCTGTCTGGTTTGAATTTTCACTAGCCAGCCACGCTACTGCTCTTTCTTTTTCATGGCGTGTTAGACTCTTCACACACATCATGCCACCGTTTATCATCTGTGGGTATGAAGGCTTTCAAAACAACCCGTTCTTTTCTCTTCAATCTTCTGAGGAGAGACTAAGACCTTAACACAAACCACTACACCTTCCACTATTTAGGGAATAACGCTAACGAAAAATTGTCTTCAATGGGTATAACGACTTTTAACCCAGACCCACCACACTTCATCTTCTATGGGGACTTCAAGGCTTCTAACACAAATCACTCCACCTTCCACCTGCCATGGGGACCAAGACTTTTAGCACAACCCACTCCCCCTTCCATGGGGACCAAGACTTTTAACACAAATCACTCCATCTTCCATCTTCCATGGAGATCAAGACTTCTAACACAAATCACTCCATCTTCCATCTTCCATGGGGACCAAGACTTTTAACACAAATCACTCCATCTTCCATCTTCCATGGAGATCAAGACTTCTAACACAAATCACTCCATCTTCCATCTTCCATGGGGATCAAGACTTTTAACACAAATCACTCCATCTTCCATCTTCCATGGAGATCAAGACTTCTAACACAAATCACTCCATCTTCCATCTTCCATGGAGATCAAGACTTCTAACACAAATCACTCCATCTTCCAACTTCCATGGGGATCAAGACTTTTAACACAAATCACTCCATCTTCCATCTTCCATGGAGATCAAGACTTCTAACACAAATCACTCCATTTTCCATTTTCCATGGGGACCAAGACTTTTAACACAACCCACTCCATCTTCCATGGGGACCAAGACTTTTAACACAACCCACTCCCCCTTCCACCTTCCATGGGGACCAAGACTTTTAACACAACCCACTCCCCCTTCCACCTTCCATGGGGACCAAGACTTTTAACACAACCCACTCCCCAGCACTCCACCTTCTATCTTCTATGGGGACCAAGACTTTTAACACGAAGCACTCCACCGCCCATCTAGTGTAGGAACCAAGACTTTGTACACAAACTACTTCAATTATTTTTTTTCTTTCTCTCTCTTGAGATCACTACAACATCTGTCTTCTTTGGGTATCAAAGCCTTCAACCCAAACTTCTCAACCTCAGCATTGATTTTCTTTTCATTCAAATTTTTAACACAAACCACTCCACACTCAAACACAAAATGACTCTACCATCCTTTTTCTGTGTGTGTTGATAAAGCCTTCAACACAAGCCCCTCCTGTGCAATCTCACACACTTTTTCTTCTCTTTTTTCCCCACTGCATTTCCTTTCATTATTCTTTTTTCTTTCATTTATTTAAATCAACATTTCTTCTTCCTAACATTATATTCTTCGCTTTGATGATTCTTTTCAGAATATATTTCTCATTATGAAGACTCCTCCTCCCCTTCACCACCCCTCCCCTCCCTCCCCCCACACCTCTTTTTTTTCTTCTCTTTTGTATTTCTTTCTTCTTTCCTTCCTTCCTTCCTTCCTGCCCGCCTGTGTATAGGGCAGGCCCCATGTTGTGATAAGGAAGGACAACAACAAGTGTGGATCATTATCAGGCGAAGTGCCTGGCTTGCTGGCCACGTATAGCCCAGGCTTCTTTTCATTAGGCTCTTGACAGCATAGTAGTACAACAGCCAAGGTATATATAGATATAGAGAGAGGCCTATTAGGCTGTAGCCTCCTGACCATGCAGAAGAATGATTGCTTAGATCAACCCACTCAGTGTATGCTCGTATGTCTGGATGATTGATGATTGATGTGTGATGCTCTTTGTGTGTGTGCGTGTGTGTATGAGAGAAATATCATCAGTATTATCATCATCACAAACAACGACGAAGATGATGATGAAGATGACACTACAACCTCGACTACTACTGCTGCTGCTGTTACTACCACTACTACTACCACTACTACTACTACTACTACTACTACTACTACATCATTATTACAACCACCTACACCACCACCACCACCACCACCACTCTCACAATACTCCCCTAGAGCTATTGGAGAGGATCTGTTGGTACTGTGTGGAGATCCTACGGTTGGGTGCCAATGGTTGTATAGCTTCACATCACCTATTGAAAAAGGTCCCGGCTACTAATTTTCTTTGCTGCACTCAGCGAAAGATGTGTGGAACACACGGTCACTTTTGCAATGGTCTGGGGTTCATTTTCTTCGGTCAAACTTACACCAAGAATGGACATTTAGAAATGGATACTGCAACACGTTTGCAGTTCATTTAGCGAACGTTTCCACCACTGAGTTTCTTGGATTTGTCCCTCTCACACGAGGGAGTACTTTAGAAAGTTAAACGTGATTCATCTGACGGGCGCTGTAACTGTGTGGTTAAAACCGTTTGACTTCAATACCGTAGGTCCATGATGTCGTGGGTTCGAATCTCGGCTGTGGCGTCTGATGAAATGAAACGATCACTCAAGTCAACTTAACAAGTGCAGACGTGCCAGTGCCTGTATTCCCTTCATGTATATTATTTCTACACAATGCAGAAGATCAAAATATGCACGTCAGACCATACCGTCATTCATGGCAGGGTTCGGTGGGTTACAGAAACACGAACATACCCAGCATGCATCCTGTACAAACAAACTGAGCTGGTCTGAAATCGGGATGTGTCAGGTGAGGCCAGCAGGCAGACCTCCTGCAGAGTTACAAGCACAGGAGAAGACCAGGCACTGTGCATCCCACCCAATAAAGAAAGCAGAGAAGAGAAGGGTTCATCTCTTTGTAGCTCCGTTTGATCTATGCAGAGAAAAAGTGAAGGTTCAGTTTTTATATTCTTCTTCTTCTTCTTCGTCGTCGTCGTCGTCGTCGTCGTCGTTGGCGTCGTCGTCGTCGTCAAACGCTCAGACAGCAACTATTGTTGTCTGTCATACGAGCGAAAATGCGTGGCGCTGCCGTTAAACCCCTGATAAGTCAGGCCCTGCGCATCTAACTTCGGCATAAGAAAGAATTATCATCTTTTAAGTCTTTCTGAAGACAAAAGGGCAGCAGAATGGACTAATAAAGCAGAAAACAGACAAGAAGGAGGTAGCGACAGAGAGAAAAGGAACAAGGCAGAAACAAAGAGAGGGATAGAAAAGATAGGCATTCCAAGCACAGAACTTCCAGAAGGTGGGGATGCTATTTCTACTGACAGGCCCCACCCCGGCATTCCCACGGTGGATCAGAGTGTTGATATCAAGTCTTATATCATGCTTGCTTGATGTGGTTGGGTTCGACCCAACCCACCCCCCCCCCCCCCCCCCCCCCTCTCTCTCTCTCTCTCTCTATCTCTCTCTCTCTCTCTCTCTCTCTCAACCTTTTGATCTCTGTTTGCTAAGTGAGTCAGCAGTCAGATATACATACAGACAACCGTCTGGGTGTAGGCTAAAACCTTTCCTACAAGCAGAGAACTTGATACTACTACAGACCCTGAAGGTAGGAATCGAAAACTCTTGATCGGAGTCCATTATTTATTGTTGTTGTTATTGTTGCTGTTGTTGTTGTGTGTTCCCCAGCTTAACGCTCCAGGGGTTACCTAGCTCATGCACTTTGACTCAAGCATCACAGCTGGGAATCTCTGTGAGATTGTAAAATAATACACGCTGGAGGAGAGACGTTTGCCTGTGTGTGTATATGCAGTGTTTATAAACCTTGCAGATAAACAAGGGGTATTTTTTTGTCTTTGAAAGTGACTGCTATGACGGCTTGAATTGTATATGGCTTGCCGAATTTATTTTTTACTTGCTGCCTCTCTGTCTGTCTGTCTGTGTTTCTATCTCTGTCTGTCTGTCTTTCTTTCTGTCTTTCTGCCTGTCTCTGTCTTTCCGTCTATCTGTTTGTCTCTGTCTGTGCCTCTCTGTCTCTGTCTCTCTCTCTGTCCGTCTGCCTGGGTCTGTCTCTGTCTGTTTCTGTGTCTGTCTGTCTGTCTCTGTCTGTCTGTCTGACTGACTCTCTCTCTCTCTCTCTCTCCCTCTCCCTCTCTCTGTGTTGCCTTATTTTTCCATGGATACATTCCTATACTACACAAGTTTGATGATGGGATGGTGAGAGAGTATGAGAGTGAAACAACAGGCACTACACTACACTACACTACACTACACTACACTACACTACTTATAGGCTCTGTCTTCCTGAAGGCCACCGCATACTACTTCTTCGTCGTCGTCGAACGCTCAGACAGCAACTATTGTTGTCCGTTATTATGAGCGAAAATGCGTCACGCTGCCGTTAAGCACCTGACAAGTCAGGCCCAGCGCATCCGAACTTGGGCATAAGAGAGAAGAAGTGTTATCGTGCTACACAGTGATGTGTTATGTTGTTATGTCTGCAGCACGCCAGAATGTTCCTTCATCACTACACACAACACAGGTAAGAAGGGCAGCAACATGCCGCTCTCCTCGCCTGATGCTTGCCGCTAGGCTACTTGCACCTAGCCTACAGCCAATTTTTCTTCACCTGCCCGTTGTGGTTTGGGTTTTTTCGGGGGGGGGGGGGAGGGGTCTTTTTTTTTTTCTTCTAGCCTTGTCTTTTTTTTTGTTTTTGGTGAGTATGTGCTGGCATCACTTAGCGCTCTCTCTCTCTCTCTTCACTCTCTCTTTCTCCTTCGCTATGTTTGTTTCTCTCTCTCTCTCTCTCTTCTCTCTCTCTCTCTCTCTCTCTTTATCTCTCTCTCTCTCTCTCTCTCTCTCTCTCTTCCTTCACTATCTTTGTTATCTCTCTCCCCTCTTTCACTATCTTTGTTTCTCTCTCTCTCTCTCTCTCTCTCTCTCTCTCTCTCTCTCTCTCTCTCTCTCTCTCTCCCCTTCACTATATTTGTTCTCTCTCTCTATTTCTCCTTCACTATCTTTTCTCTCTCTCTTTCCCTCTCTCTCTTCTCTCTTGCTTCTGAAATGCTGATGTGATGTTGTGTAAGTGTGTGTGTGTGTGTGTTGTGTGTGTGTGTGTGTGTGTGTGTGTGTGTTGTGTGTGTGTGTGTGTGTGTTGTGTGTGTGTGTGTGTGTGTGTTGTGTGTGTGTGTGTCAGTGTGTGCCTGTGAGTATGTCTGTGTGTATGTGTGTGTATGCGCGCACCTGCGTGGGTGAGTGCTTGTGTGTTGTGCGTGCGCGTGTGCGAGAGCTCATGAATGTGTGTCTGTGCAATATTGAATTGCTAAACAAGTTAATGATGGAAAGTGCCATGCTTATATAGATGTAAACTAAAAGTATGATCAAGATGTCACTTTCGGAATTGATAACATAATACCAAACAAGGATATAGATGAAGATGATGAAGTTAATAACGATGATTGTATTGAATGTAATTACTGATAACGGTGACATCATGTGTTTAGGATTATGATATGGACGATGCTCTCAGTCGTGTGTTATGTGTTTGAAGAATGTGTGCATCACTAGACAGTATACAGAAAACTATTGATTTACATATTTCAGTTTGTTCCCTTTTGTCCCCTTTACCTGTATTGTGGCCCAAGGCCGAAGTACAATTAAACGTTCAGAGTTCAGAGTTCAGAGAGTTCAGAGTTCCTTCACTATCTGTTTCTCTCTCTCTCTCTCTCTCTCTCTCTCTCTTCTCTCTCTCTCTCTCTCTCTCTCTCTCTCCTTCACTATCTGTTTCTCTCTCTCTCTCTCCTTCACTATCTGTTTTCTCTCTCTCTCTCTCTCTTCTCTCTCTCTCTCTCTCTCTCTCTTCTCTCTCTCTCTCTCTCCTTCACTATCTGTTTCTCTCTCTCTCTCTCTCTCTCTCTCTCTCTCTCTCCTTCACTATCTGTTTCTCTCTCTCTCTCTCTCTCTCTCTCTCTCTCTCTCTCTCTCTCTCTCTCTCTCTCTCTCCTTCACTATCTGTTTCTCTCTCTCTCTCTCTCTCTCTCTCTCTCTCTCTCTCCTTCACTATCTGTTTCTCTCTCTCTCTCTCTCTCTCTCTCTCTCTCCTTCACTATCTGTTTCTCTCTCTCTCTCTCTCTCTCTCTCTCTCTCTCTCTCTCTCTCTCTCTCTCTTAGAACTGAAAGGGACATGGCTTTAATGTTACGCTATGTTTCTCTTCCCCCACAGTGCTTCTCTCTCTCCTCTCTCTCTCTCCAGCAGCCAGCAGCATTGGTCCTGCAATCTGCTCTCATGTCTCTGTTTCCATCTTTCCTCTCTAATCTTGCCTCATTTTCTCTTTTGTTCTCACATCTTCATTTGGGAGGAGGGGATGGGAGTGGGGTAGGGAGGGTGGGAGGGGGGGGGGGTGAGGGGGTTGTAGCCTAGTGGTTAGAGCGTTGAGCTCGCGATCTGAAGGCATGGGTTCGAGTCTCTTACCAAGACACTTGTTTAAGGGATTGCTCTCGCTCTCTCCCTCACTCTCTCCCCTCCACTCCCCTCCTCTCTCTCCTCTCTCTCTCTCTCTCTCTCATCTCTCTCTCTCTCTCTCTACTCTCTCTTCCTCTCTCTCTCTCTCTCTCTCTCTCTGTAGATCTGTACAGCGAGTTAAGACAGAAATATCTCAAGGATACTGGTGTACAATCCCTTGTTCAGCTGACAAAGTGCGAAAACATGACTGAAACAAGAAAACTAGGACCTGTTCCATGCGTTGAAAGAAACACTCTGACTTTATAGACAGCAAAGAATAGGGCTTCCGATGAAGCAACAGGTGGACAAACATGTTATTTTGAATACATCTTTCTTTCGTGGCTTATTCATGATTCGTGTCTCCTGTGTGATGTCTGCATTGTTATGCACCGTTTCTAAGGGTCAGAGGCCTATGGAATTAAATGTTTTGCCTTGCCTTGCCTTGCCTTGCCTTGCCTTGCCTTGCCTTGCCTTGCCTCTCTCTGCATCTGGTGGTATCCGTGTGTGCACATGTGTATTCATTTGCATCATTATTTTGCTTTTTGTTTTTTCTTGCAGTGTTTTCTTCTCTTTTCATGTTGGGGACTGGATGAAAGAGAAAGTCTTTGTAAATTAATGTATTACCCGCGTGAAATAAAATTGCGCTTACGTTCGCGTTTATGTTGCCTCAAGCCTTGATTAATAGACCTCCATCACAGTCACCCTCGCTTAGTCCTCCTCCCTATTCACTACCGTTCATCAGTCCCAACAGCTGCTGTCTCCTCTGTCGATGTCACCAGGTTCGACTAGGGCTGCTTGCTGCACTTTATGATGAAACTGTGCTGCAGGAATCAATATTCGATTACATGTCTCAGGAGATATCTATCTATCTATCTATATGTACACACACACATATATATAGACATATATATATAGACATAATATATATATATATTATATATATATATATATATATGTACACACTCACACACACACACACACACACATATATATATATATATATATATATATATATATATATATATATAAATATATATATATATATATATATATATATATATATATATATATATATATATATATACAGAGAAAGAGGGAGATTTCTTATTTATTTATTTATTTATTTATTTATTCGTTTATATCGAGGATAATGGAATAAGCACTCATATGCTTTTTTACATCCAGCTACGTGTGTATGCGGTTTTGTCAATTTTGTCATCTGTTTCCACAGAGAGAGAGAGGGTGGGGGGGGGGGGGGGCAGAAAGAGACAGAGACAGACAGACAGACAGACAGATACACACACAGTCAAAACAGTGACAAAGACAAAGAAGAAGGAGAAGTTAGCAAGAACAAGAACAAAAACAAAAACAAAAAACAAGAACAAAAACTAACATGAACAAAAAACAACTACAAAAAGAAAAAAAAAAGAAAAAAGAGAATATCTTAGTAACTAGCTCAGCAAACTACAAAGAAGCAGTAGCAAACGAACTGCCTTACTTATACTTACTCACTGGCTTAACCATCTGTTATCTCCCCTCTTAAAACAACGATGGTGAGCTTCCTCCAACTTACCCCCCCCCCCCCCTCACCACCACCCTCACACCCCACCCCTCCCCTCCTAACCCTCCCCCCTCTCCCCCCCCCCCCCCCCCCCAAACACTTTTAGGTGAGACAGACCATGTTCATATCATGTTAGTTATGGGCAAATCGGCCACAAAAGGTCCTTCCATATCAGGACTGGCTGTCAGTCTCAAAAGCATCAAAAAAAGAAGAAGAAAAATCAACAGCAGCAGCAGCAGCGGGAAATGGACAGTACAGGTCCACCTTTGCTTAGAGCCTTGATAGGAACGAAGGCTTATGAAGCTATCTGTCTGTCTATCTGTCTGTCTGTCTGTCTGTCTGTCTGACTGTCTGTCTGTCTGTCTGCAACACTCACAGTATTTTCTACATCTCTGCCGCCAACATTCCACACATATTATTTTCTCTCTCTCTTCTCTCTCCTCTCTCTCTCTCTCCTCTCTCTCTCTCTCTCTCTCTCCTCTCTCTCTCTCTCTCTCTCTCTCTCTCTCTCTCTTTCCTCTCTCTCTCTCTCTCTCTCTCTGGCCAAGGCCTTTTGAATAAACCATTCGCATTCGCATTCTCTCTCTCTCTCTCTCGACGACGTGACGGGACGAGAACTGAACAGGTGTGCTGTTAGTAAGCTGCTGCAAATTTTTGCATTTTAGCTTCAAAATGTCAGTTACTGGCCTTCCAGCTACTGTAATAACAACTTTAAACGCCCTGCTGATCGACAACGTCGTATCGAGTTGGAAAGTCGCGGGGGAGAGCGGCAGTGTTGTGTTCGTCTTGCGAATGAAGCCAGCTGACAAGCCAGTGTCAACAGAAATGGCGGACCCGGTGCTGAACCGTAACTCCCATGTTCAGTACTATAGCAAGAAAGCCCCTTGTCAAAGACGTCGCGATGTTCAAAGAAGTAGACAACACCAAGAAAGAGAGGCAAGTCGCCAATGTGACAATAACAGTGTCTTGGAAGAGCCGGTCTTGTGTAACATTGACTCCCTGCTCGATGTGGAAACAGAAGGAAAACAAACCAGTGTGTACACAGAACTATGTGTCAGCAGTGAATTGAATGCCTCAGCCACACCAGATTCACTTGATCTACTGTGTGATCCAGCAACAGACAGCAAGATCGGTGTGTCTTCTGAGGCGCCTGATGTGCAGGAAGAGCTGACAGTTGGCTGCACAGTGGATGACTCTGATACTGATACTGGTATTATGAAACAGTATGTGTCTACTCTAACTGACAAACGTGTACAGAGTCGATTAAGGACAGCAAGAGAAACACACGGTTTCGAAAGGTGGTGGTACATAGTTCCGTTGATCAAAACATTGTGATGTGTGAATCAGATGACATCATCCTGGAATACTCTTGGAATGGAGATCCTGGCGAGGAATCTAAGTGTGTGTTCTGGTACATCAAGCAAGAAGAGAAAAACATGTTGCCAGAAGAACGTGTCAGGCTTGCCAGACTTCGTAAAGGGAAACAGTGTACTAACACACAACACACAGAGACAGTGGTGGCGAGTGCTGAGCAGGAGTTACATCATCTTCGGGACCTGATCCGGTCTTACATGGGCTGACTTCGCTGGCTGTAGACTGGAAAAGGAAAGGCTGGTTTGAAAATTGAGACACTTGAGACACAGACAATAATGTATCGAATCTTGATGTACATACCACCACTGCCATGGTTTCCATGTCATTGTAATCGCGTCGCGTTCGATATCGTTGTTACCGCGCCGCAGGGCTATATGGCTTGATTGCTAAATAGCAATAAAATTGTGTCAAATTGTGTGTCTCTCTCTCTCTCTCTCTCTCTCTCTTGGGATTTATATATTGGATATTATCTCTGAAATACACACACACACACTCTCTGTCTCTGTCTCTCTCTCTCTCACCTTTTATCGTCCTGCTTATAGTCATAGTATATCCTGATGAAGGATTCATATTTTTATATTTTCAATACTTTATTGGACTTGCCTCTGTACTTAAGTTTTAATGAGTGCCCTATTTCAATATCTTATAATTATGTGTAACAAGTATGTGTACCATTTGACAATGTGTAGATGTTTATCTTTATGACTTATTAAGTTTGGTTGTGTTATTTTTCTTGGCTTTGTTGTTGCTCTTGTTCTTGTTGTTGTTGTTTGTCTGTTTTTCTCTTTTTTATCATCTTTTGTTGGTTTGGTTTTTTCCTTCTCTTTTGTTTGTTTGTTTGTTTTGGTTAGGGTTTTTTGGGGGGTGGGGGTAGGGGTGGGGTATTCCTAGGATTTTCTTTTAATTGCTTGCTTTGGGGGGGGGGGGAGGGTTGTTGGGGGGGAGCTGTTTTGAAAAGGGTTATTTCCCCTTGTTTTTATTGCGAGACTGTATAAGTATTGGGTTATTATTATTAAGATGTATCCCTAACGGGCGGGGACTGGATGTAAATAAGCACATGGGTGCTTATTCATTATCCTCGAAATAAAAGAATTTGTCATTGTCATTGTCATTGTCATTGTCTCTGGCCAAGGCCTTTTGAATAAACCATTCGCATTGGCATTCGCATTCTCTCTCTCTTCTCTCTCTCTCTCTCTCTCTCTCTCTCTCTCCCTCTCTCTCTCTCTCTCTCTCTCGCCCTCTCTCTCCCTCTCTCTCTCTTGGGCCGCACTTTATACCTCCATATACGCACGTAAGTTTTGGCACGACGTATGTACGTATGTACGTATATATACTCATACGCACGCATGCACGCGCACGCACGCATGCACATACGTACGCACACACATGCACCCACGCACCCAGACACACACACACAGACACACACTCTCGTGCGCGCACGCGCGCACACACACACACACATACACACACATACTCACTCACCTCTGTAACCAGTTCCTCTTCATCTTTTATCCCCCCCCCCCCCCCTCTCTTTCTATCTCTCAGTGTGTGTGTGTGTGTGTGTGTGTGTGTGTGTGTGTGTGTGTGTGTGTGTGTGTGTGTGTGTGTGTGAGGGGGGGGAGGGAGGGGGGTGGTGGGGCGGGAGGGGCGGGGGCGGGGGAGGGAGGACTGGAGAGCCTAGTGGTTAGAGGGTCCACTCACGATCTGACGGCCCGTGTTGGAGCCATCCTCGAGACGCCGGTTCAAGGGCACGCGTGTTTCCCCTGGGATTAAGGGCATTACTGGCTGACTCCACTCTCCTGAAAGTCTTTCCCGTGACACTTTCAACCGGAGCTCCGTGTACAACATTTTGCACACACGCTGCTGCCTTTCGGAAGAGTAGGCCACTTGCGCAAATAATAATAATAATAATGTATGGAATTTATATAGCACTGAATCTTGTAAAGCAACAAATCAAAGCGCTCAATATGAACGGACAGCAGAACAAAACAAAAACCAAAAACCAAAAACAAAACAAAAAGCCCGCACATACCCACCGGTGTCGTGTTTAGATATCATTCTCGAAATCTGAATGTGGCTAGCTTAATGGAAAGCAAAAAATGGCCGCATACGCAAACATTTCATCATTGTTGAACTTATGATGATACTGTGCTGCAGTTTTAGCAGAGGAAAATAAACAAACACAAATTTCCATGCCCCTTACCCTCCCCCCCCTCCCCCCCGCCCCCCCTTCCCCCCCCCCCCCTCCAACTTCCTCCCTGTTCCTCTTTAATTGCAACCATTCCTTCCTATACATTGTGCCAACCCCCCTACCCCCTTCCTTGTGTGAATTGCTTATCAGTTGACGAAAAGAGCTAGTTTTCTCTGTCTTCTTTTGTTTTGTTTTTGAGTTTGTGTTGTTCCTCGACAATAGCTCCAAGGTTCAGGTTAGGTGAGATTCTGTTTAGGCGCCTTTTCCTACCATTAAGGTAGCGGCATTCTGACTGTGGGGATGATGTGTAAACACGACACAAGTGTGCCTGCATTCTGGGCTCGTGCGACACTGTCCTGCCTACGCGGGCCTCTCTGTTGCACATCAGAACTGTACTCTTTTTTACGGTGGCTCGAGGAGCTCAAGTAGGATGACTTGGACCACAGTCCCTAAATTTGAGTTATTTCTGCTGGGACTTTAATATAATTTTCAACTCAACTCATGCATGCATTAAAAATAATAAATTGGTCATTCGTTCCTACCGGCACGTAATGACTTACTCTTCCAAAAGGCGGAACGGGTTTTAACGTGTGCGCAAGATGTTCTGCGCGCGTTCTTTCACACGGGACCTCGGTTTATAGCTCATCTGGAGGATTTTCTCTATGTTATCCCATCTGACTCGACTGACCTCCTCCCTTGCTGTGTCTCTACTCTGAAGGGCCCTTTGAAGTGAGGGCGACGTGTTGTCCTGTCTGACAGTCAGTCTCCTTGCAGTGATGGCTGCATACATGGCTCTGGCGGTGTGGGTCCCTAAACGGTTTTGCCCCCTTTCACTCTAATCTCCCCTGCTTCCTGCTTTGTTTTTCCTCTCTGTTAGTCTGTCTTTGTCTGTCTGTCTGTCTGTCTGTCTTTGCACGTTAATTACTTTCGTTTTCTTTTTTCGCAGAGGGCTGGATGTAAAAAAAAGCTATTGTTATGCTTATTCTATAACCCTCTATAAATAAAATTTGTTCATTGTTCATTCATTCCCCCCCCCCCCTCTCATCTCTCTCCTCCCCTCCCTCTCCTCCTCCTCTCTCTCTCTCTCTCTCTCTCTCTCTCTCATTCATTACTTTGATATTGGTCCATTCCTGAACAGAAACATTACGAGTGGGAAATGTAGGATTGCACTGTACTGTAGTGTGTTGTTTCGCAGTATTTTGTTTGACACAGTATTTGTATATCACTTTCAATCATGGCAGATTCATCTGCACAAAATTTGTGACTGCTCTTGCTGAGAAGAGCGCCTCGCCACAAGACAGTGCCACCCAGTCATTTGCTTCTTGTCTGTAATTGTTTACCTGTAAGAGTGGAGGTTTTTGTCAACACAATTATTTTGACAGGGACAACTTTCTTGTTGCTGTGGTTTATTTATTTATTTATTCTTTTATATCGAGGATAATGGAATAAGCACTCATGTGCTTTTTTACATCTAGTCCCCGTGTGTATGCGGTTTTTGTAAAATTTTGTCATCTGTTCCCACCGGCACACAATGGCCTGCTCTTCCGAAAAGCGGAACAGGATTTAACGTGTGCGCAAGATGTTCTGCGTGCGTTCGAACACGAGGCCTCTGTTTATAGTCTAATCCGAAGGACTGTGTGCATTTAAGCCGTGTATATAATTATGTTGCACTGTCTTAGATCACGTTTCCTTATTAACCTGTGACTTAAACCAAATACAATAAAATGCTACTATGAGCCCGTACTTGTCTTAAAATGGCTCTACAAGAGGTAAAGGTGAAGGTGCTCCTATCACCTGTGCGGTCGTTGGAGAGCAAGGTGTCAGAGACCTCAGCTTCCCTAGGGGCCAGTACTTTCTCTTTTTTTTTTGGCCGGCGCCCATCTTCTCTTCCTCGCTGCTTTATCATCCTTATCTCTAAAGAGGGCAGGTACCCATTTACAGCTGGGTGAACTGGGGGATTGTGATGAAGCCAAAGCACATGAACGGTCACCCATCCAAGAATTAACCCCGCTCAACGCTGCTTAGATATTGGGGAGAGCGAGTGCTCTGACGACTGAGCTTTCCAGTCCCCACATTAAAGTTCCGGAATAAAATTTAAAAAAATAAAATAAATAAGACATGCAGTAGTAGTAATCAACGATCTGGCCCACAAGATATTGTCAATAAAAACGAACATTTGAATCAACAAAATACAGTAATATACAAGTCAAAAGTATTCAGAGGAAAATATCCAGAAGTTGACAGACATGCAACTAACTTAACGGTGGGTAAAAACGGTCACACACGCAAAATCTCACCTTGCTGAACCTTGAAGCTCTTAGTCAAGAAACACAAAAGGAAAATAATAAACGAAGTACAATGATAGACCAATCATCAGTTTCCAGACCAAAATAAACGAAGTACAACCGTACGCCAATTAGCAGTCTTAAGACCGACAGTAGAAAAGAGTACATCATGTTCCAATTAGCAGTATTGAGACCAAAATACACGAGGGTAAAGGGGAACATATAAATAAAACAAAAGTGATCCGAAAGAAAATGGCGAAGGTTACAGGGCAGTCCTTGTTATTGTTGGAAACTGTGAGCTTTGTCCTGGAGGCGAGATAATTCACTATAATACAATATAATACAATACAATACAATACAATACAATGGAAGAAACTAACCACACTGCCTCTGAGAACTCCACACACACCACTTTCTCATGACACGTAAGCTAAACCAAGTCTCCGATCCAGCCTGTTTCACACACACCACACACACACACACACACACACAGTATAAAAACAAACAAACCCTTAACCCTTAATCTATATATCAACACTATTTCCAGTCTAAAATGCTTTTTTTTTCTCTTATTACCACTGTGTACAATGCTGTAAACAGTTCTTTAGCTTTGCCGTCATAGGTCCATGTGGATAGATTAGAGAGAGAGAGAGAGAGAGGAGAGAGAGAGAGAGAGAGAGAGAGAGAGAGAGAGAGAGGAAAGAGAGAGAGAGAGAGAGAGAGAGAAGAGACGGAGACGAGACAGAGAGAGACAGACAAACAGACAAAGACAGACAAACAGACAGACAAAAAGACCGAGAGAGACACATAGGTAAAGGTAAAGAATCCCATAACCTATAAAGGTCGTAGGGAAGCAGCGTCAGAGACCTCATCTCTTAGCGCAGCATATGAGGCGCGCCATTCCTCTTCCCGCTGTTATTCCTGACCTAAGAGGTCAGGTACCATTGTACGCCTGGGGAACTGGGAACTGTACTGAAGCAAGGCGCGCAAAGTCACCATCCAACTGGTAACACGCTCGACGCTGCTTAACTTGGCTGGGAGAAAAGCGATGTCCGACCATGAGCTATCCCGTTCCTATACAGAACATAATAATAAAGAAAGAGAGAGACAGAGACGTTACAAAGCCAACAAACCCCACGAGGCGTTGTTTTATTTCAACAATCTCAAGCACAACAAACACAATTGTCTGTAGATGTGTCTTTATTGTGAAGTTAGTTAGCTATGCCAGCCAGTGCTGCTACTTGGCTTCCTGACAATAATTCTAGAAACCACGGCCCGTGCCTCTGCCATACCACTGTGTGCGTGCGTGCGTATGTACGTGCGTGCGTGCGTGCGTGTGTGTGTGTGCGTGTGTGTGTGCGTGCGTGCGTGCGTGCGTGCGTGCGTGCGTGCGTGCGTGCGTGCGTGCGTGCGTGCGTGCGTGCGTGTGTGTGTGTGTGTGTGTGTGTGTGTGTGTGTGTGTGTGTGTGTGTGTGTGTATCTGCCAAGTGATTTCACACACTTCTTCCGAAATATAAAACACTGTAATTACCCCCTCAACATGAAAGTGACTCTTTTCCCCCACAAACGTAGAGCGCTGCTGTGATAACGAGGTCTATTTCTGTGTTGCTGCTGCTGCTGCTGCTGCTGCTGCTGCTGCTGCTGCTGCTGCACTCATTGACACTCATCTCCTTCACTTTTTGTTAATTATAACTAGTTGCACTTCTGGGGGCAAAGTTCTTAAAAACCATACCATGTGAATACATGTTGAACTCGTATCATTGTGTGTTTGTTGTGTTAATTGAATCGTATGGCATCTACTGTGCATTGTATTTGCAGAGTGTTTTATTTATTTTGTGTTGTGCTTGCATTGTACGAAATTGTACTGTATTATAATTATAGTATGGCAATGGACTGTATTGTCTTGTATCAAAATTTTTATAGCAGTGCATTGTATTGTTCATTATTCAGGGATTTTTTTTTCATTGGAAACACCTTGTTTCTCTTGTAAGATCCCCCTAATAACGGTGATCCACGAAGTCCTCGGTTCGAACCTTGGCGGCATTTGGTGAATTATGGCTTGAGATTTTTACCATCTCCCAGGTCAACTTCAAGAGCATCCCTGCCAGTGCCTTGATTCCCTTCATGGTAACATACACATTCAGAGGATCAAAATATTCACATTAAAGATCCCGTTATTCATATCAACGTTCGGTGGGTTACGGAAACATGAACATACCCAGCCTAACATCCTCTAAGTCGGAATGCCATTACCTTCATGAGAAGCACAAAACGGTCGCGTACACAAAATCTCACCATTAGTAAACCTCGGCGCTCTATCCCCCCAAAAAAACGAGAAAAAAAAACCACATTCATTTGTAGAGGTCACAGTGGACTCAAGGACTGACTGAAGATGTTTATAAATACCAGTGACAGGGAAGCTGGAACACTAGACACTGACCCTGGAAAAAGCCCTCATGGCACACAGCCTAGCCAGGCTGAAGGGAGCCAATTGACAGCCCATCACTTCAACACACACCGCCTGCAAAAAAAGGGGAGTGTATCAGTGAAAACAGCACAAGCAAATAGTCCCCCCTTTTGCACGTGCCAAAAATAACTCCATTGCTCGCCTTCTCCCTTTGCTGTGAAAATCAACAGTCACAGGCAGGTGGGGATGATGGCAACTACAACAGGCGTAAATTTACATCACCTGACATTTTTTTCATCTTCTTCTCTGTAGAGAAAAAGAAAAATGCGAAAGAAATAGAGTAAAAGAGACAATGGAAAGTTCAGGCGTCAGCAGAGCAAAAACACGCGTGTATTTGACAGTGAAATAGAAAATCAACACTGCTGCCTGCCACAAAACTGGATTTATACACAACACACACACACACACACACACATACACAAACACACACACAGCTTTGAACTCTGAAAGGATGCATTCTGAGGCCACTGGTCCATACATGAAGGGGGTTGCTGATCAAATCAATGAACAATGATAACAGCACGTGGTAAAGCACAACTGTGATAAACAAATGCAAACAAATCCATGGTGGGTAAAAACCCTCATGACATCATGATATCTCTTATTTTAAAGGCGTCACATAACTATAAAGCTAAATTGCTAATATTATCAGGATTATGAGAGACAGACAGACAGACAGACAGGACAGACAGACAGGACAGACAGACAGACAGCACACGGGACAATCGAGTAAACTCATCCCAACTCACTTGACCTGGCATCCATAGCCAAGAAAGGATCTGCACAGTGTGGAGGAGGCGGTGATTTACACAGCCATGGCCTAGTGACTGACTTTCACAAGGCTTCCAGCCACCTAATTATACATCTATGACAAGTGCAGGCAACGTTGCCTCCAAGGCACACTGCTGAACCATGAGCGTCAATGTTGACCTGGGGTCCCATTAGGACAAAGCCTAAACACACTGCCTTGGCCGTTGTTGTCTGAAATCCTTCAACCCTGACGAAAACTGAGCACATCCTTTCTTTCTTTTTTTTAAAAAAGAACTGTTTCTTTTGTTGCTGTTAGGTTTTCTCCCCCCACTTTTTGTTTTGGTTTACTTTTGTGTTTGTTTGGTTGAAAATGAAAACGAAATTTTAACTGTTTAGATCAACGTAGCACCAATACACGAAGAGTGTTATTTCTTCCTTTTCTGTCACTTCTTTTAATCCTTCAATTTTATTTTAAGATACAGCATCTAGTCTTCCGTTCTCACCACTGCTTGGACTATTTCTTACGTTTTTTACCCTTCTCTACATACTTTTATGTTTGATTTCTTTCTTTTTCTTTTTCTTTTTTTTCTTCTTTTTTCTTTTTTTTTTTAGATTATTCTACGCGGAGCTTTCATTTTAACTTAACCATGTCAGCATTTTAAAAGCAAACATGTCACCACTTTTTACTTTCCTGAAGGACTGCTCATGTTCCAGTTTTCCAGCATTCATTTTGCTTCTGGTGTGATCAGCAAAGATGAGTACCATTTCTCTCCTCCAGTCTTTCTCTCCACCGTCAGAAAAATGCATCCACGAAACAGGATCACACATGACCACAAATGAGTAAAGAACAAAACAAAAAAATCCCTTTTCTTTGTATGGGGCACAAAAACCGCAAAAAGTGAAGCAAGATTACTTCCACCCCATTCCTTGCGACTGAAGGGTATTTCGTTCACTCTCTACAATGGACACACTCACACTCAGAGCCCAGGTGTCTGTCTACTCCTGCCTGATACAGGGTAGAACATGTGTACGAGATACCCGGAGGCATAGTGATGAAAGTAGAGCTCTCTCACACCACAGCAGCACCCAGGGAAGCAGCAGCATCACCAGCATCACCACCATCATCATCACCATCACCAGCATCACCAGCAACAACCCTGCTGTCCAGCATCACCAGCACCAGCAGCTAAAGGCCGACTATCCTATACTAACTAATCTATCTCCCCCTATACTGCTACAGCCCAAGGACTGCTGGCTGGCCTGCCTGCCTGCCTGCCTGCCACAAGGAGAGCATCATCTAGGGAGATTGGTGAAGGGTGAAAAGAGCAGGCAGGCAATTGATAGCAGACAAAACGATCCTCGTCAGACCCATCTGTATACCCACCCCTACACCCCCTCTTTCACTCCTTCCTTTGCCCCCATGTGCCCCAGTGCCGGTAGGCAGGGTAGGTAGGTGGGGGAGGGAGGGAAGGAGAGAGGGAGGGAGGGAGGGTATCGTCTGCAGGTTTGCGGTGGCCAATAAACAATGCCAGACCTTTTTATCCCGCCACCACACAGCAGCCGTCCAGGTGAGAGAAAACCTGCCTTCCCTCCTTCCTTCTTCCTTCCTTCCTTCCTGCCTTCCTTCCTTGTGTTGCCTGCATTCCTCTGTCTGTTTCTCTGTCTCTGTTTCTATGTCTTTTCTGTCTGCCTGTTTGCCTGCCTGCCTGCCTGCCTGCCTGCCTGTCAGTCTGCCTGTCTCTCAGTCTGTCTGTATGTCTGCCTGTCTATCTGTCTGTCTGTCTGTCTGTCTGTCTAAGAGAAAGATAAAAACAGAAAATTGAAAGAAGAAGAAGAAGATAGATGGCAAGGAGATAAAAGGGGGGGGGGACAGGTGTGATGGAAGGAACAAACGAACGAGGGGGGGGGGGGGGGGGGGGGGGGGGGGGGGGGGGGGGGGGGGGGGGGGCGGGGGGGGGGGGGGGGATATGATTGAACACAGTAAAACAACTGAAGAAGTTATGTAAAAAACAATAAAAGAAATATGAAAGACATATGTAAAGAAAAGAAATGAATAAACAAGGATCATTAAGAAAGAAAAGAAAATGAAAACAAAACACAGACAGAAACCGAAAACAAGAAAGAAAGAAAGAATGAAAAAAGAAAGGAAGAAGGATAGAAAGAAAGAAAGGAAGGAAGAAGGAAGAAAGAAGAAAGAAAGAAAGAAAGAAAGAAAGAAAAGAAGGAAAAGAAGGAAGGAAGGAAGAAAAAGAAAGGAAGGAAGAAAGAAAGAAAGAAAGAAAGGAAGGAAAGAAAGAAAGAAAGAAAGAGAAAGAGAAAGAAAGAAAAGGAAGGAAGAAAGAAAGAGAAGGAAGAAGAAGAAAGAAAGGAAGGAAGGAAGGAAGGAAAGAGATAATGGGAAAAGAAAGAAAGAAAGAAAGAAAAGAAAGTAAGGAAGGAAGGAAGGAAGAAGAGAAGAAGAAAGAGAAGACAGACAGACAGACAGACAGACAGACAGACAGACAGACAGAAAGAAAAAGTTTCCTGTGTTCACCGTGCAAATCTTTTACGTTGCTGCCAATGAATAAATAAATGAATAAAAATGCCTGTGTTAAACCAAGAAAGAGCAGGGGAAAAAACTGACCGGGAAAAAAGAAAGAATGATAGGAAAAAGAAATAGAGAAAATAAAGAAACTTAAAGGAAGACAAACCGAAAAAAAATAAGGAAGTAAAGGGAAGAAAAAAAAGACAGAAAAAATTGAAGAACCGAGAAGAAACAAGAGAAGGAAAGGGAAAAAATGTACACACACAACACACACACACACACACAACACACACACACACACACACAACACAACACACACACACACACACACACACACACACACACACACACACACACACACACACACACACACTCATGAGGGCAGGATGAAAAAGTAGTTGTGTAGACTTAATCTTTTAAAGGTAATTAAATAATAAATAAAGATTATTTGAACTTGACTTCACACACACACACACACACACACACACACACACACACACACACACACACACACACACACACACACACAACACACACACACACACGCACGCAACACACACACAACCAACACACACACAACACAACACACACACACACACACACAACACAACACACACACACACACAACAGAAAGGACAGACAGCAGACAGACGACAGACAATAACAGACAACAACAACAACGGTTAACAACAGACAGATAGATAATAATAGATAGATGAGACAGACAGACAGACAGACAGACAGACGTTAGACAGACAGATAGATAGATAGATAGATAGACAGACAGACAGACAGACGACGTAGACAGACAGATAGATAGATAGATAGATAGACAGACAGACAGACAGACGGTGACAGACAGATAGATAGAAGAAGAGACAGACAGACAGACAGAGTAAGAAGAAGAGAGAACCTTGAAAACACGAAAAAGAAAAGCATTAAAAAAAACTTTTAGAAAAACATCCCCCCCCCCTAAAAAACAACCCACCCTCTGACCCACAGAAAAAAACACCCACACACACACACACCCCCCACACACCACACAACAACACAAAACTCCGACAAACACACAAAAAACACACACACACACAACACACACACAGACACAACACACACACACACACACACACACACACAATACACAACACACACAACACACACACACACACACACACACACACACACACAACAACAGTACAAACCAAAAGATGGCATGTAGCGGGGCTTGTATTGGGTGTGTAGTCTTGGTTGGTGGTAGCTTGGCAACGCCATGCCCACACCGCCAGCAAGCACAGATAGACTCCGCTGATAAAGGACCAACAACTAACTAGCCAGCCTTCTCACTGGCTGTTCTGTTCTTGCTGCTTTCCTGTTGTCTTCTTCTTCTTCTTCGTCTTCTTCTGCTGCTTCTTCTCTTCTCTTTCTTCTTCTCTTCTTCTTTTTCTTCGTCTTCGTCTTCTTCTTCTCTTCTTTTTCTTCTCTTCTTCTTCTTCTTCTTCTTCTGCTTCTGCTTCTGCTGCTTCTTCTTCTTCGTCATCGTCGTCGTCTTCTTCTTCTTCTTCTTCGACGTCTTCTTCTACTTCTTCTTCTTCTTGTTTTCCTCTCTCCTCTCTTCTTCTTCTTCTTCTTCTTCTTCTTCTTCTTCTCTTCTCTTCCTCCTCTCCTTCTCTTCTCCTCTCTCCTCCTCTCTCTCTTCTTCTTCTTCTTCTTTTTCTTTGCATTGTATTGTCTTGTCTTGTCTTGTCTTGTCTTGTCTGGCTCTTCTTTTTCATCTCATTCTCTTAGAGAGAGAGAGCAAGGGATAGAGAGAGAGATGGAAGGAAAGGGGAGGGATAGAGGGAGGGGGAGGGAGAGAGAGAGAGGGGGGGGGGAAGAGAGCTTCTGCTTTCCTGTTGTCTTCTTCTTCTTTTTTGTCTTGTCTTGTCTGGCTCTTCTTTTTCGTCTCATTCTCTTAGATAGAGAGCAAGGGATAGAGAGAGAGATGGGAGGAGAGGGGAGAGGGAGGGAGGGGGGGGGAGAGAGAAAGAAAGAGGGGGGACGAGAGAGAGAGGGGTGGAAGAGATATATGATACGGAGAGACATGCAGACAGACAGACAATGACAGAGAGAAAGAGAAAGGGAGAGAGAGAGAGATGATAAGGAGAGAGACATACAGACAGGCAGATAGACAACGAGAGAGAGAGAGGGAGGGTGGGGGGGGGGGGGGTGGTTGAGAGAGGGGGAAGAGAGAGAGCGAGAGAGAGACAGACAGTCAGAGACAGAGGCAGACAGACAATGAGAGAGAGAAAGAGAGAGGGGATAGAGAGAGGAGAGAGAGAGACACAGAGAGACAGAGACAGAGGCAGAGACAGGCAGACAGAGAGGGAGACAGAGACAGAGAGACAGACAGACAGAGACAGGGGCAAACAGACAGGCAGACAGATAGACAGGCAGGCAGACAAACAGACAGAGAACTCTGGACTATATAAAATGATTTATTCATAAAAAGGCCATTGGCCACACACATAAAGGGGTTGCTAAACTAATTAATGATTAACACACACCAAAATCACGCGGTAAATTACACCTGTAACAACCAAATACAAAACAAACTCATGGCCAGACAATAAGGACTACTAAGAAAACAACAACAACAAAAACAACAACAGAAAACTTTTTTTTCTAAAGAAAAACAGATCTTAAAAAAAACATGAAAAAAACAACCCACACCCATACAGCATCGTTCTCAACCAGAAAGCTCTCTTGCCTTACCCGAGCAGTTCCCATACCAAAAAACAAAACAAAACAAAAAGCAAACAATGAAAAACTACTACCACCAACGACAAAACCATAAAAAAAGCCCAAAATCCAAAACAGAAAAAACAAACCCCAACCCCCCCCCCCCCCCCCCAAAAAAAAACCACACAAAAAAAACCCAAAATCCATCACAGACGGAAAAGATAGTCTCCTCCTCGAGCCGGGCCTGTCTTATGGTCATTCTTCAGTCAGTGTTCAGCTGATAAAAGAGCATCACCTACCGCTCAAGGCAAGATCAGAGCTGCTGATACAACTAACTACACCCCAAACAATACCTACAATCCCCAACACCAACTGTCTACGGCGAGTGATAAACTACCGTTTGATATACACATACCTACACCTACCCCCCTCCCCCTCTCAACTCCCCTCTCCCCCACCCCTCCACCCCCCCCCACCCAACCTCCCTCCTCCCTTGCCCCCCCCCCCCCCCCCCCCCAAAAAAAAAAGAGCAAAAGCAAAAAAAACCTTCATCTATCGTTCTCTCCTCTCACTTAAAAAGACTTGGAAAACAAATGTCTGCATCTCTCTCTCTCTCTCTCTCTCTCTCCTCTCTCTCTCTCTCTCTCTCTCTCTCTCATCTCTCTCTCTCTCTCTCTCTCTCTCTCTCTCTCGCTCTCGCTCTCGCTCTCTGTGACGTGACACGTGTGCTTTAACAATAGAAGAAAGAACAGAAAGACAGGAAGAAAAAAGGAAGGACAGAAAGAAAAAAAGGGCAAGGGTGGAGGGTAATAATAAATGAAAATGTATGGAATTTATATAGGGCTGAATCTTGCAAAGCAAAGGAACAAATCAAAGCGCCTGGGTAGGGTAGGGTAGGGTAGGTGGCTATACAATAGCGGAGTGGTTAAGCAGCCGGAATTATGATGTGAAGGGCGCAGATTCGAACCTGAATCACAGATGTGCCGTCCAAGGGAGGCAGGGCTGGATTGGGAGGCGCAGGAGGTGGGGGGGTGGGGGGGGGGAGTGCCAGACACGATATTGGCTCTGCTCCAATAACCAGCCATTCACTGGACTCTATAAATTGAGGCGCAAAGCGTCACGAGCACACTTCAAAACATAATCAATTCATATTAAGCAAATTTCTATGCTTTTTGAAATAGTGGGCAGTTTTCGTAAGTGGTGTGCATGGCACAAAAATGTTTAGTTGTGGACCCGAATCTTCACAAGCATGATGGGGTCTGCAGTGATTCAAGCTGGAAATGGTGTACCCATCTTAAAGCTATGATAACAGCCAAATGACATATTCCAGTTGCCTAACGTTCAAGAACAACGTTTTCCAATGACTAAGATACTTAGTCTATCGACACAGCCAAGTCTGCAGCGATCAGATGTCTGCAGAGACAAGAGGCTGACTGCTTCCCTCCCTCCCATCCTTTCTCTGCTGCAGCCAGTCTCCTGATGCCTGGCCACTTGCACACCGCTCTTTATTCGCTGTCCATGTTTGTCTTCCCACATTCTCCCCATGCATGGTGCACGCATGAATACACACAGGGACAGCATTACGTAATGTGCCTATGTAAACGCAGATGCGTAGCACGCGCTGTACATCACATTCACGGACGTACAGACAGACAGACATACACACGCGTGTGCGCACACACGTACACACACACACACACACACGTAGGCACGCACAGGCATACACACACACACACTCATACCACCACACACACTACACACACCACACCACACAGACACACACCACACACAAACACACACACACACACACACACACACACACACACACACACACAAGGGCTAGGGGGCCGGGGATTGAAGAAGGACGGGAAGAGGAAGACAGCTCTAGACAGACAGACAGACAGGCAGACAGAATAGCTCCAGGCAGCTCTGGAAGTCAGACTACCCAGGAACACATACCTCAGGGGCAGTCAGGTAGGCTGCCAGTGCAGTCTTTCATGTCAAGCCAAGGTCCATACCAAAGCTGACAGTGCCAGATGACCCGCTCAACGAGAAACACTGTTATCTATGGTGATCCGCTACCGTCAATAGACGGAGGGAGGGAAAATAAAGAAAAACTGTTCGGACAAACTGTTGGAATTCTGCCACGTCAATGGAACCGGGACGGGATAGCTCAGTGGTCGGAGCACTCGCTTTCCCCCAGCCAAGTTAAGCAGCGTCGAGCGTGGTTACCAATTGGATGGGTGACCGTTTTCGCGCCGTGGCTTCAGTACAGTTCCCCCAGTTCCCCCAGCTGTAAATGGGTACCTGCCCTCTTTAGGGTCATGGAAGGTAAAGCAGCGAGGGAGAGGAGATGGGCGCCGCCCTCAATACGCTGGCCCCTAGAGAAGTGAGGTCTCTGACGCCTCGCTCCCCTACGACCTTAATATAGGTTATGGGACACCTTTACCTTTACTTAATGGAACCGCCAGAACAATCAACTTTTTCACTGAGTGAGTGGATCAGCATGGAACGATATTTTCAGCATACAGGGTATGTTTGGTTGTACGTTGCAGTAGTACTTGATGCTGTACATTAGTGATGAACTTTGAAAATGGAACAGAAACCTTGAACTTTTGTATATGTTTTGAAGTAAAGGAGATGCATTACCACTTTTGACACACACTTAGCCGTACATGATTAAGCGGAAACCGACATCACCCATAATATCCACTCTTTCTTATTCATCCCACCGTACATACACACTGGTGGAAACACGCTGTGTGTATGGCTGTTTCTAAGTACCTCGCCATATAGACAGACACAATCCAACTTCACAGAATGTTACTCCTCTAGAAAGAAGTGCAGGTTAATCATACTTTCAAATGGTTTGTGGAGCTTGTCATGGATGAAGAAGACAGACAATCTCCACAAACCATTTCAAAGCGTACCATTTTACTGTAGACCTTGGTACTTAGCTTACATCAGTAACTGCCAAAACTTTGGCCTGGGTCAGGTCGGCCATTTTCAAAGTAGTGACACAATACGAGAGGAATTCTCTTGCCCCTAAAACTGACTGTGTAAGATATCAGGCTGCGGCACGATGTTGACATTTCTATTGTTCTGACTGTCAAAACACTACATTGTTAGATAGACAGTTTGGAGTTTGTTTGTTTTCGTTGTTTTGTTTTTTAAATCTTTTAGGACAGCTTGACCTCTGGGTTATCAGTCTTGCAGTTTGCTTTCTGGTAGTAGGCTATCATCATTTCTATGTCAGACTACCAGTGTAAACTAGATCAAGTCTTTTTCCAAAAAATGATGAGGCTGCTATTTGGATGGTGGTATTAATTTTATGCCATTGTTGTCACTACTAGAAACAGATGTGAAATTTCTTCTCCAACACTTTTCAGAAATCGAGATGAACAGAATCAGATGGTGTGTGTTAAGTATTCATTGTTTTCTCCTCTTTCCGTGTGAAGTGATACCAGACGATGTGAAACTGGAAAATTTAGGAGGAAGGTCATAAAGATAAGAGAAAAATGGGGGGGGGGGGGGGGGGGGGGGGGGGGGGGGCGAGAAGGGGGGAGGGGACAACAAAAATCATTTTTAATGTTCTCTTGTTCCCACTGGTTTGTTGTTGTTGTTGTTGAGGATTATATTAAAGCTGACCATCAAACTCAACAAACATAACAGTCCTTAACGAAAGTTTTCTTCAGGCAGTTGTGGTTTTGATTGTTTTGTTTAGGTTTTTGTTTTGTTTTGTTGCTGTTGTTCTTCTTCTTCTTTTGGTTTGTTTTGTTTTAATCTTCAATACCTAAAGAATGCACTGACTTCAATGCATCATAACACTTTTTTTTTTAAAACTAAAAAACCATTTTTTTAAAAAGAAGAAGAAACTACTATCTCGATAACAAAAGCAACTTAAAATTTCTTACCACACGTATCCTTAAATAATAAACTTAACATTTTCCTTAACTAAAAGCAAAAAAAAAAAAATTCCTTCTGCCTCTCTTTTGACACACACAAACCACCGTAAGCCACGTGTTAAGTCAGTGAAGCGAAGCCCACTTCTATATATAGAGACAGCAGCGATGCAAGAAGTGGAGGGAGGAGAATAAATGCCGAGGGGGACTAGCAGAACAGGAAGGAAGAGAGGGGTGGAGGAAGGAGGAGAAGAGTGGCACCAGAAATGCCAGACATACAGGCAGGTGTGTAACTCAGGTAAGAAGCAGACCTTGCAACCACACACATACACACGCACACACACACGCGCGCACGCACACACACACACGCACACACACATATACACGCATGCGCGCACGCACGCACACACACACATACACACACGCATACAGACACACCTGGCTTTCATGACGGTTTGCATGCATGCAGCTTTGCTTTATTTGTCTGTGGTCGGCATCAATCTTCTCTTTCTGTATGTGCACGTGCGGTTTTGTTGTTGTTGTTGGTTTCTTTTTTTAAGAAGGCGTGTAAATGTGTGTGTGTGTGGGAGGGGGGGGGGGGATGTATATGTGTTTATGTGTGTTTGTGTGTGTATATGTGCGTTCGCGCGCGCGCTCGCGCGTTCTTCAATTCTGCGCCAATATACACGAAAACCATGTTATCAGACCTAAACAGATACATACCAAAGGCAACACAAGATCAAAAACAACAACAAAAGAAAACCAAGTTTGCAAACACACACATATACTACATACCACCCATCACACACACTAAATACTACACACACACACACATAATCATCACACACACACACACAAACACACACACACACACACACACACACACACAAACACACACAGGCGCGCGCGAGAGAGAGAGAGAAGCAGCGACAGGC